>JBBCBC010000017.1:32398461-33073936 GCA_037126765.1 Stenogyne calaminthoides | reverse complement strand
AAGATGAAGAAGAAGAAGAAATCTAACCGCGTCCGTGATTTAGCGATGGAAGAAGATGAAGAAAACCCATTAATCGGCCAACAATCCGCCCTAACCCGGTCCCCTACCTAACCATGAAAAAAAAATACAATTAG
Organism: Stenogyne calaminthoides; assembly: GCA_037126765.1. NCBI lineage: Eukaryota > Viridiplantae > Streptophyta > Magnoliopsida > Lamiales > Lamiaceae > Stenogyne > Stenogyne calaminthoides. Next base: position 33,073,802 of record JBBCBC010000017.1, on the reverse strand, counting down.
ACATATAACTTATATGTAATATTGCATATCGAAGTTTTTCTTGCTATCACTTATAACTCTTGATGATTGTAGCAACTCCTTGTTGATGTGCCCATCTAAAATTAATTAATACCATATCAAAGTCTATAGACATAAGTAATTGAATCAAAATAAATTAATGAATAAGGTTTATTATTGCATCATGGTTACATCCCAATGAATGACTCCAGCTTAAGATACCCATTTTTGGTTGGTTTTGAAAGCTGTGTGTTTTTGTTGTGTAATATCACGATTGAATTGATTATTTCTACTCTTGCTGATTCTCTGTAAAAATATATATAGTTGTAGTTTCATGTATATTATTTTCTTTACAGAACTTATAAAGTGATACGATTCAAAATTTGAGCTAAAATATTGTTGCTCATATCAATTGATATTATTATCATTATCAAGTTACACAAAGGGCGTGTATGGGCCTTGTTAAACGGGTCTAAGATGGGTCATGATTTTTATAGGTGAAGAAGGGAGAAATATAACCACTTTCAATAATAAAAAAAGTTTTATACTCATTTCAATAATAAAAAAAAAGAAATATATGCACTAACATTTTTCATCCAAAAATACCCCTCATAGTCTTACACTACACTATATATATAGTATATGCACATACAAAATACATACACATAAATAAAATTAAATTATGTGTTAATCAAATATTGATTATGTGTTAATCAAATATTGCATTTAAATGAATATTGTAAAATTTAGAATACAAATATTATAATTAAAAATATGAGATCAACAAAATAAAATTATTAAATTTAATAGAAAAAGAGTATTAAAAAAGTTTTATTCAATTAAAAAAATTAATGATGTTTACAATTTTAAAGAATAAAAAAAAAAGGATAACGGGTCATTTAATTTATTTGTTAAACTTATTTATTATTATGTTAACATAAAATAACTACTATTATTTATTAAGGCAATAGATCAAATATCAATTAAATTGTTTGACAATTTTAATTTAATTTACACAGTTAAAAAATAATAAAAAAAAAATTAAAAATGGATGAATAGTAGCATGAAGGCCATGTGGGTATAACTTATTTTTTCTAATAAGGGTATATATGTATTTTTATTGCAAAATGGGTAAATATCTTCTTTTTTTTTGTGAAAGATGTGTAGATATCTTTATTTTATAATGAAAGTGAGTATATATCTTTTTTTTTTCTCTTTTTATAGAACTCACGCTACCTCATTAAAATATTAATACTCCCTTTGTTCCTAGCTCGATTGAATGTTTACTGCACGAGACAATGTCAGAACAACGTTTATTGAAAAAGTCTCATGTGTAACCTGTGCATGAATTTAAGATCCGTCTTGTTTCTAACCCTACCCATGTATCAACATAACATGTCTAATATATTCAATAGGTCAATTTTTTTAAATGAATCATTCTATTGATGAAATAAGACGGTGTGACTTGGGTGATGGCGATCCACTCTTATACATATATTAAAAGACTAAACGACATTTAAAAAGAACCGAAGAGAGTACACATATACATGCCTTTCTTCCATAACTTAATCATTTCGATTCAATCAGTTTTGACAATAAATCCACTTTTTTAAGAACCTCATTTTTAGCAAATTCTTTATCTCACGTTTTGTTTACCAAGCAATACAATCTAAAGAGTAACATTAATGTAAACTAGATTTATACATTAACTTTATCACTATTATGTAAAAATATTATTATTGTTATAAATAAAAAAATCACATAAATTTACAGTGAACTCATGTTCACATAAATTTTTATCCAATCTTAATGGGTAAATTCTATTTATTAAATTTGTGAGTTAATTAATTGCATTCAAGTATTATTGCCCACTTTATGAAACACCCACATTTAATCCAAACTATACCAGATATGTGAGTTCGAGGGGATTGAGATTGGGAGGAACAAAGTCGTGATCGGGCCACCGCAATTTGTGAATGACACAATCTTGTTAGGAAATGCGACAGTGGAAAATGTCAAGTGTTTGAGAGGGGTTCTTCGGCTGTTTGAAATTGCCTCATGATTGAAGGTTAATTTCCACAAGAGCTCTCTACATGGAGTTCATATAAAAATCAGCAATTAGAGGCCCTGGTTGGGGTATTGAAATGCAAGGTTGGAAAGTTTCCATTCACATATTTGGGTCTTCCGATCGATGCAAATTTTAGGAAGAAAGAAGTGTGGAAGTCATTGGTTGACATGTTTCGACGGAAGCTCTCTGGTTGGGAAAAACGATACTTATCTTTTGGAGGTCGGTTAGTGCTCTTGAACTCGGTCTTATCATTATATACGTTTATTATCTCTCATTTTTTCAAAGCCCTCGAGTGTGTTATTAAAACCACGATTAAATTGCAAAAAAAGTTTCTTGGGGGGGGGGTAAGGGGGAGAAGCGTAAAATTTCGTGGGTCAAGTGGGAGTCAGTGTGTCAGAGCAAGTTTAGGGGAGGGTTAGGGGTGAGGGATATCAAGACTTTCAATTTAGCTTTATTGTGCAAATGGTTGTGGAGGTGGGTGTCGGGGGAGAAGTCATTATGGGTGTCTGTCATAGAGTCTACGTATGAGTCCTTTAAGTGGGTGTCAGATGTGAGCTCTGTTAGAAAGAATTGGTCTTTGTGGTGGAAATATTTATTTGAGTTGTGGTGGGGTCGGTTGGGTATGCATTTGAGATAATCTAGGTTTCTCTTTAGGGTCTAGGAGTGGTGTGAGATTTTGGTTCGACCGGAAGTGGGTTGAAAGTCGGTGTCGGTTGCTCGGTTAAGTTTCGTCGTTGTTTGAGTAGTATTTACAGGCGAGGAGGTGGTGAGTAGGATGTGGTGGTGAGTCTTGGGAGTTTAAGTGGGCCAGAGAGCTCAACAGAATGAATTTCTTGATTATGTGGATCGTTGGCAGTTGATTTTTAGGTACAAAGTAAAGGCGATTATGGCGGATGCATGGCTATGGCAAGGTTCGAAAAAGAGGTCATTCTCGATGAAATAAATGTACGAGGTGATTGTGGAAGAAGCGTCCGATGAAGAAATGGTGCATTTTCCGTGGAAGAAACTGTGGTGGAAGGTGATCCCCTAAAAATCTAAAATCTTTTTAAGTGGAAGACTTTAACGAAGGACAACTTAATTGTTCGTGGTTTGTCACGAAGGGTTGGGAGATGGTTCGTGTCGATGTGTTTTTGGTCTGTGGAATCCTCTAATCACATTTTGTTCTCGTGTGTCGATCGCTTTACTTGTCTCGCGGCACCATTTTCTTGTGGCTTCGACAAATCTTTATCTTATGCCTCGATAGCTCGGGATTGTTGGGGTTATACTGAAAAGTATGCTTTTACTTTGTATAACCAAACTGAATTTCTGTCTTATTTGCTTAAATAAATTATTTATCACTGTTGCTTTAAATATGATTGAATGTTACATATATTTACTGCACACCTGTTCAATAAATAGTATGTGTTACATTATAGTTAATTTAGTGATACCATATCACAAAAGATTAAATTAACAGTTCCTCGTAACAAAGTACAAGAAGTCAAAACCGAGATGAAAATGAACAATCCATCGTGAAAGGTTGAAGTGCAAGTCTCAGATTGGTTTGTCTTGACCAAGAGATTGCACTAGTGCATTATGATGCGCTGAATAGGATCTACATGAGGATAAATTCTTCAGTGCTGAATATAGAAGAATTAGACCTCAGTGGTTCGTTATTTCTTAATCTCCATCCCTTAAATAGGATCTTGTGGTATTAATAATTATTGCTTTGATTCATGTTGGGTCTAATCAATGCTTTGGGCAATATTATTAGTTACATGACGATTGCTAAGATTTAATACGGAGAATCGTGTGCAAGTACGTCTTGCTTGATTTGTCCCCTTGGGAGGCTCAAAAGTTTTATCATACTAAATCTTGCAAGTGGAATTAGTTTCCGGTATGGATAATAATGTTGAGCCGTATCCTGAACCAAGGAAAAAAATATTAATTAATATGAAGCTCTTCAGTGACTTAAATTAATTAATGGACTAGATAATCTTAAACACGAGACATAATAACCGGGAGCCATATTAACAGTAATATGGGTTAAGATGGATAGTGCAATATTAATTATGTAGTTGGATTAATTAATATTTATGAGCTTGAATAATATTGTGGCTCAATATTGATAATTCAAGGTCCATTGGAAGGTCCAATCTTAATTCTCCTAAAGGCCCCTCAAGTAACCTAATATAAAGTCCAATAACTGAAAAAAATGATTAAAATAAAATAATCATTGTTGCATATTTTTTCTTATTATTTTCGAAATAATTAAATAAAAGAGGGAGAAGGATTTTCTTGAAAAGATTTTATGGAAAGGATATAAGTATTCTTGGAATACAAGATTATCCCATAAATTCAAGAAATCTACCACTTGACCTCTTTAATAGATATTTTCGAAAATTGGGGAATAAGAAGAAAGAAAAGATTTTCTTGATTTTCTTGAAAAGATTTTTTGGAAAAAGATATGTATTCTTGGAATACAAGAATATCTCATAAATTCAAGAAAGATCCAATCTTGAAATTCCCTTCTTATTTTTTCGAAAATTAGGCTTAAAAAAGGGGTGTGAGATATTTGTGAAAAAAATACACATGGAAAGAAGAATATATGGGATATATTCAAGATTTCTTGGAGATCAAGAAAAGATATTTCCTAACCCTGAGTAAGGCTAAAATTTCGACCACCTTTATGTATTATAAATAGGGATGAATTTTTCATCCCCAATGCAATTTCATGTGTTGGAAAAATTAGAAATCCACAAAAGGTGGTGCAACATAATTTTATTTTTCCTTTTGTTAATTGTTAAGTGAGCATCATTCCATTGAATTATTGAACAATGACTAGGGAATACTTGAGAAGACTCTTTGAGTTTGTTCGTGTGAATGGGTATCCATCTTCTCAACGGTAGTCACTCCAAGAGGTTAGTTCACGTAAACTCCTAGCAATTCCGCATGCGTAGGATTTATATGGCTTGTTTATATGCATGATTTGTTGTTGAATTATTATTTGAATTAATAATAGATTAATTCATGCTAGTAATAATTGTTAGAATTAAATTTGTATTTAAAGATTCACCCCCAAATAGATCAGGGTAATTAATTCCCCAACAACTGGTATCAGAGCCTCGGTTTCGGGCTCTAAATTTTTTAAATTGTAATTTAATTCGTTTTCATTAAATTTGAAATTGGATAGTAGAATTGTTAGATCATTTTTTCAAGTATCCAATTGTCATGGTATTTGATGAATGTTTAATTATGCATGCATATAATTGTGGTTTTTAATTCGATTCCTTCGAATTCGTTTTGCCTTGTGAGAAAATCTACGAGTAGATTAGATTTGTTTGATTCGTTCAATGTAATAAGTAGTCTGAATCTAGGTTTATTTATTTTTGTAAATAAATTATAATCGGATCGAGAACGAAGACGAGATTTAAGAATTAAAGACGGATGACCAAAGTGCCAGACGTCTGTGAGCGAGGCGTGCCGCGCTGGCTAAATGAAAACTACTTGACCCGCAACGTCGGCTAGGCGATCGCGCGCGACGGGATATTTAATATGCATTTTATCGCCGCTTATCCGAGACTTAGCGGGGCGTGCGACAAAGCGCGCCGCCAAGACGGAGCCGCGAGCATCGGGCGGGCGGGCGGCGGATATGAGACGGCGCGGAGGCGAATGTTGTCGGTCAGGTGCGGTGCACTTTATGACGAGAGCGTCATCTACGCCCTGGAATTGCCGAGCGACGAGCGTCAACAGTGGCGTCGGCAATAGCAGCGTATGGGCGCAGAGCAGATCCCCACGCGACGCGACACGTAGCGTGGGCGATAAATACGAAGGCGGCAAGCGACGCAGAGGATGGCGGGCGAACGCGTGCGCACTTGGGCGCACGTGGATACGCGTTCTGGGCCGTGAGCTACCCTTTGTCGGACGTCGTCTCGAACCTTGATGGATGACGTTTTAAAGAATTAGTTGCGGTCGAGTGGGAGCTTTCGAGACGAACGATGAAGGCTATGAAGACGATTTCTCAAGATCAAGACATGACAAAAATTAACCTTGACAATTGGATATATGTGCCCAATGTGTTTAATTTTTTGTTTTGATGTTTGCTTTATTTTTCATGCTTATTTAATATGTTTGAATATGTGTTGCATGAGAAATTGTTTTTTTTTTTGAAAAATCTCACTTTCAAAAATTACTAAGTATGTTTAAATAATTAATTGACAATTTTATTCCGGACAATAAAATTGAATTAATTTTGACCTCCATGATTTATTTATTTGTGAATTCTTTTGGAGAAATTCCCCTCACGGGACAACCAAAAGATAGCTTTCACATGAATAAATTCCATAAGATGATTGTGAATTATTATTAGTGGCGACGATGACCCTCCCCACGAGGCTCGTTCAAAATGAAATAATAATTTCAGATTTAATCATGGTTATTACTTAGGTATAAAATTGATATGCATATACTTCCCCGAAGTCCCTGTCAATTTTATATTGGTCAAGTGAGAGCTAACTATTAATTTGGACATTAAAGTTTTGTAATTGTTCTTGTTTGTAACTTGCTTGAATGTGTTTAAATAATGACCCACCCCACGTAGCTTATTTAAGCTGTTTTGAGATGTTGGCTGTTGCATGTTCATATTTTTTTTGAAATTTTAATATGATTCATGTGATCGAATTATATGATAATTTTGTGTTTATACAATCGTTATTTATTTCAGTTCAGCATGTCGCAACCTTTTAATCCACTAAAATATACGCTCAAAAAACTCCAACTTACTGGTGAAAACTATGTTATTTGGAAATGAAATATGAAATTTGTCCTAGGTGCACAAGAATCCAAATGAGTACTTGACATACCAAAACCCGAAAAACCTGCTGAGGATGCCAGTATGTGGGACGAGATGGAGTATGGTGAATGGGAGTTGGCCAATGAATTGATGAAGGACACAATCTTTGCAAGTCTGTCAGATTTGTTAAAACGTCTTCACCAAGGATTTGAATCAGCTGCAGACATCATGCAAAATCTCGAAGCGATGTTTGCACATTCGGCCCATATGGCGATCCAAAGCATGAGGCATGACTTGGCAAAGCTAAAAATGGAAGAAGGAACGACCGCAAGGGAGCACATTCTTAGGGTTATGGTTCTTTTTTAGGAACTTGAGATTCTTGGCGAAAAATGTGATTTCAAAACCAAAGTTGATTTCATACTCCATTCTCTACCAAAGAGCTATGATCACATCTATCTAGAATATCCGATGAGCGATCTGAAATTCATTGTGGATGATCTAGTAAATGCTCTTACATTGGCTGAAGAGGAAATAGGGCGTAAGAAAACGAACTCGGTTGCAAAGGGGTCTTCTTCTCTTTCTAGGCCAATTGGTGGTAAGAATAATGAGAGTACAAAAAGGCTAAACCAAGTTGGCTCAACGTCCATCAAAAGCGTAGGTCTAAGTAAGAGGAAATGTTTGGAATACGGTGAGATAGGACACTGGAGGTCGGCCTGTTCCAAACCCAATCGGAATGGAAAGAAAGGTAATTCTCATGCACTAGTTGTTGAAACTTGTTTAGCGGCGTATGCTTCCCATTTATGGGTAGTGGATATGGGATCCACTAATCATGTTTGTTTCACATTCTGAGAGGTTCAAAGTGACCAAACAACTTAGTGGGAGTGAAATCCTCATCACTTTGGCGGTCTTCTGAGAGTGGTAAATTGAAAGCGATGGGAGAAGTCTGCCGATTGTCTTTTGAAGGCGAGTTTTAATTTTAAAAGATGTTCTTTCGTTCCTAGCTTTTTAGAAAGAATTTAATTTTGGTTTCTAAACTTTTTCTGATGGATATTTGGTTGTTACCATTACTCTAAATAATGAGTTTATCTGTCATGGAACGTTGTCGAATAATCTCTATACAATTAATTGCGCACACCACTCAAGAAATGCATCCTATAACACATCGATCGTTTCAAGTAATAAAAAAAACATTCAAATAGATGTGAACGAAACACTTCTATGGCATCCGAGACTAGGTCATATTAATCCAAAAAAGGATCAAAGGTTGGTTCAAGATGGGTCATTGGAGTCACTCCGGTTGAACCATTTCCAACCCGCGAATCATGTTTGAGGGTAAAAATGACCAAGAGGGCATTTAGAGCCAAAGAAGTGTTAAAAATGCGTCACACTGGCGTATGTGGTCCCAATGTCGATCAAAGCAAAGAGGAGGTTATGAGTATTTCGTTACTTTTTATCGATGATTACTCAAGATATGGATACATTTACCTTATGAAGCATAAATTTGAGACCTTTGATAAATTCAAAGAATTTAAGACTCAAGCAGAGAATCATAGGGAAAAGCGTATCAAGTCTCTACGAATCGATCGTGGAGGCGAATACCTCGATGATGAATTTTTGAACTACTTGTCGACGAAAGGATTGTATCGATTAACTACACCGGAACCCTCAACAAAATGGGGGTCACGGAAAAAAGAAAGCGAACTCTGTTAGAAAATGGTCGATCAATGATGAGTTATCACTGATCTACCCAAATCATTTTGGGGGCACGCCTTGGGAACAACGACTTACATTCTAAATTTGGTGCCATCCTGTTGGCCCGGTGCTAACGAGTCTCACACGTGTATGGGGGGGGAATACAAGTGTTCAGTGATTTTAAAACTTTTCTTTCATCGAGGTCGATGGGTCGGAGTTATCCCGATGATTTTGCCTTAAAAGTGGTGCCTTGAGTCAAAGTCTCATCGAGACAATGATCCTGAGCTGCTTTCAGAAGCTTCAGATTAGCCCAACTGAGACTGAGTTTATCAGAGATCCTGAGGCTCTTGGATCAAATAATTATCTTACTGAACCCTCAGTAGAGTTAGTTCAGTTTGGTAACTATATGTTCTAGCTATTCAAGTGTGCGGAATGGTGGTTGTACGACTTTATACTCGTTTTTAGCTTTCTTTGAAAATCTTCCCTTCAATAAAAGCGGTGATTAAGACATGTGATCAATTTAATGCAAGTTCGATTGGATTGGTTCCAATCGAATATCAATGAACTATGCTTTCAGTGAAAAACATGCAACAGATAATAATGCAGTACAGAAAGCAAAACAACACAACAATTATAGTGGTTCGGAGACTCAAGCTCCTACGTCCACTCTCTCTGATCTTCAGAGAAATTCCTTAACCACTTCCTAAAGCTTTCTGGCTAACTCACTGTAGCTTACTCACTTTTCTACCTTGAGTTTTCTAGGTGACTCAACGCGATCTTACTAACTCAAACACACACAAGTGTTAGACTACCACAAGTAGCTTACTAACTTCTTCTCTAGTGTTTTTACGGCTAACTCTTTGTAGCTTACTAACTCTTTACAACTCTAACTCACCAACAAATCACACACAAACTACCTTAACAAAGGGTTTGGATTTTGGGTTGGTTTCCAACTAGGGTGAGATATCCTTTACAATAAGAACAAATGCAAAGGCTAGGATATCCCTTCTAAGCTTTGGATATATCTATCACTCTAGGCTTAGAATAGTGAACTCTCTCCAATGTGAAACACTTGGAAAATTCTAGGGGTTTTTCGAAAGTGCTTCAATTTGCAATAAAACGAATGAGCTCTTGAGTTGCTTTTGAAATTTCAAAATCACCTCTCAATGTAGAAGGTCCTTTGGTATTTATAGCAACCTTCACCAAGGTTACTCTTGAAAAACTATCCGATTGGAGGAGATAGTATCAAGGGTTTCCTCTTACAGTGTTTGATGAACGGCTATATTTAGGGTTTGAATACTCCCTTGCATGTTTTAGGAAATATCGATCATGTAGTCAATCACCAATTTTTGCGATCTGGAACTTAGTACTCTGCGACATGATTGAGGTCTTGTAAACTTTCAAATGTCGATGAAATGCGATGTTGTCTTCCTCGATTGGTTCTTGTCTTGATGAATGTAAACAAACAAAGCGGCTCTTTTGGTCAATCTCTACGGAATGAGACAACCTTAAACAACACTTAGACTTAGTTCCTTTTTCATATATATGAATGTTTTGGGCAATATCTACATTTACGAATGTTTGCGTTTTTCTCGATTTTTGTAGTCTTGAGATAGATTATATTAAATGCCTCTACGAACATTGAGTTATCTTTCGATATTTTCTTCTTGATTACTCTTTGGGTCTTGATCTTCCGAGTCTTGATGTCTTTAGTGACATACTGAGTCTTCAATGTCTTGATGACATCTTTGAGTCTTGATTTCTTGATGACATCTTGAGTCTTGGTGTTTTCGATTATTTTCTTGAGTCTTGATGTCTTCAAAATCTAATCGATCTATATCGACTTGACTATACATGGTGCGGAATAACTTCCTAACAATCTATCTTTGAAACCCGACTCGGTCTATCAAGATTATCTGAACATGTCATACTTTCGGGGTTTTTGGGATCTAATCAAAACTTCTTTATTAAATTCATCTCCCAACACATCCAAATCGGTTCCCAAAAACCCTAAGGAGTTGTGGACTGGGCCCAAGCCCAGTTTAAGACACATGAAGATCTGGGGGTGTCCGACACACGTGTTGGACAAGGAAGCCGGTAAATTGGATCCACGATCAGAATTAAGGATATTTATAAGGTACCCCAAAGGAACGAAAGGGTGCATGTTCTATGGTCCCAATGATCAAAAGGTGGTAATCAGTATGCACTTTAGATTTTTGGAAGAAGACTATATGAACGATAGAAAGCCAGAAGTGAGATTACTTTAGACGAGCTAAGAGGGCTTACCTCAATGCCAACTGTACAAGTCGACATACCAAACGACACACTTACACAACCAAAACCTCGTAGTAGTGGGAGGGTTGTTAGACAACCCGAAAGATTCATGGGGATAGGAGAGTCGTCGGACTTGGTCCCCGGTGAAGATGAATCGGACCCATGGACATACAATGAGGCAATCCAAGACAAGGATGCAGATTCTTGGCAAACAATAATGGAATCTGAGATGGGTTCTATGGATCACAATAAGGTGTGAGAGCTAGTCGAACCACTTAATGAGATTAAACCCATTGGATGCAAGTGGGTATACAAGAGGAAAAGGGGATCGGACGGGAAGGTAGAGACCTTCAAGGCTAGACTTGTGGCAAAAGGGTACACTCAGAAAGAAGGGATCGATTATGAGGAAACCTTTTCGCCTGTAGCCATGCTTAAATCCATCTGAATTCTCTTATCGATAACTGCACATCTCAATTTTGAGATCTGGCAAATAGATGTCAAGACTGCTTTCCTCAACGGAAGTCTTGAAGAAGAAATCTATATGCAACAACCCGAAGGCTTTGTTGAAAAAAGCCAAGAACATCTTGTTTGCAAGCTCAAGAAGTCCATCTACGGACTGAAGCAAACATCTCGTGCTTGGAACCAATGTTTTGATCAAGTTATAAAGTCTTACAGGTTTGATCAAAATGAATTTGAGAGTTGTATGTATAGAAAGAGTGTCGGAACTGCCTTGGTATTCTTAGTACTATACTTGGACGATATTCTGCTCATCGGAGATTATGTAAAGGTGTAGTGGGGCGTAAGGGCATATGCATCCAAAATAGTTTGATATGAAGGACTTAGGGGAAGCCGATCACATCCTTGGGATCAAGATCACTCGAGATCAGAAGAAAATGATGATAGGCTTATCGCAAGCTTCATACATAGATATTGTCTTGAAGCGATTCAGCGTGCAGGATTCTAAGAAAGGTTTTGTACCCTTCAGGCATAGAATCCATCTATCCAAAGAAATGTGCCCTAAGACACAAGAGGAGATAGATGACATGAAAGGTGTTCCCTATGCTTCCCCTATCGGAAGTCTTATGTATGCAATGTTACAAGATGCGAGACCAGGATATACGCTGCCGTTGTCATGGTAGCAAGATATCAAAGTAACCCAGGGAAAGAACATTGGACTGCAGTTAAAAATATTCTGAAGTATCTGAAGAGAAATCGGGATAGAATGTTGGTTTATCAATCAGATAGTCTGATTCCCGTCGGTTATACGGACTCGGATTTCCAATCAGACTTAGATTCCAGAAAATCTACATCAGGTAGTGTGTTTTGCATGGGGGGAGGAGCCATAACATGGAGAAGCGTTAAGAAGAAATGCATCGCAGATTCTTCCATGGAAACCGAATATATAGCTGCTTGTGAAGCAGCGAAGGAAGCGGTTTGACTCAAGAACTTCCTAGTGGACTTGGACATAGTTCCGAATTTGCCCAGCACCATCACAGTTTACTGTGATAATGCCGGAGCAGTAGTAAATTCAAGGGAACCGAGAGCCCAAAAGGCCAGCAAACACATTGAAAGGAAATATCATCTTATACGAGAAATCGTTAAGAGAGAAGATATAGAGGTGGCAAAGATCGCATCGGAAGACAACCTAGCAGATCCATTCACAAAGGGTCTGCCTCAGAATACATTCGAGAGACATGTGGAAGGAATGAGTGTCAAGAGCGTTGTCAATCTGCTTTGAGTATAAGTGGGAGAAATATTATTAGGTTCATGTAGGTGACGTTAGACGTCACGCAGAACATGAGATATTAGAGCCGGCAGTATGGGCTGGGCTAAAAAATTAGAGGCTCGAAAAGAGCCGGGCCTATTTAGCCTGACCCATTTGGCCCACGGGCCTAATGGGCTTGGGCCAATTTGGCCCGACGGGTCACAGGCCGCCCGTTTGGCCTGACAATTTTTTGTATTATTATTTTATTTGTAATTCTTTATACAAATTATAAAGACTAAAGAAATTTATTTTTTATAATTTTTCAAACTACGAGTTCTTTTGATATAATTAACAATCACAATCAACAAAATAGTACTCAAGTTAATGTTTTCATGTACATAAGATTGTATTTTAATAACTATAATTATTATTTTATTTTTTTAATCATAAAATAAAGTAAATTGATAAGGGTAGAAAAATACCCAAGAATTACAAAGAAATAATGTAATTTTGTAAAGTAAATAAAATAATTAAATAAAAAAAATCATGGGTCGGGCCGGCCCGTGGGCCCGTGAGCCCATACTAGGCTGGGCTGCATTTCTATAGGTCCGACTGGATGATGGTCGGGAACATAACTTGGCCGATGGGCCGGGCCGGGTGGCCCATTTTGCCTGCTCTATGAGATATGTTGTAGTATACTTAAAAGCAGACTTTGAGTATAAGTGGGAGATTGTTGGGGTTATACTGAAAAGTATGCTTTTACTTTGTATAACCAAACTTAATTTATGTCTTATTTGCTGAAATAAATTATTTATCATTGTTGCTTTAAATATGATTGAATGTTACATATATTTACTGGGTACATGTTCAATAAATAGTACGTGTTACATTGTAGTTAATTTAGTGATACAAGATCACAAAAGATTAAATTAACAATTCCTCGTAACAAAGTACAAGAATTCACAACCCAGATAGAAATGAACAATCCATCGTGAAATGTTGAAGTGCAATGCTCAGATTGACTTGTCTTGACCAAGAGATTGCACTAGTGCATTATGATGCGCTGAATAGGACCTACATGAGGATAAATTCTTCAGTGCTGAATATAGAAGAATTAGACCTCAGTGGTTCATTATTTCTTAATCCCCGTCCCTTAAATAGGATTGTGTGGAATTAATAATTATTGATTTGATTCATGTTGGGTAGAGAATCAATGCGATTCAATACTTTGTGTTTTGGACAATATTATTAGTTACATGACGATTGCTAAGATTTAATACGGAGAATCGTGTGCAAGTAGGTCTTGCTTGATTTGTCCCCTTGGGAGGCTCAGAAGTTTTATCATACTAAATCTTGCAAGTGAAATTAGTTTCCGGTATGGATAATAATGTTGAGCCGTTTCCTGAACCAAGAAAAAAAATATTAATTAATATGAAGCACTTCAGTGACTTAAATTAATTAATGGACTAGATAATCTTAAACACGGGAAATAATAACCGAAAGCCATATTAACAGTAATATGGGTTAAGATGTATAGTGCAATATTAATTATGTAGTGGGATTAATTAATATTTTGTTAGGAATTTAAGCAAGCAATTATGGAGAAAATAATGGAACAAAGAATTAAGGAACACACTATTTGGTTACCCGGTTAAATCGAATGACTACATGCAGGGGGCACTACCAAGCCAGGAGAGATCTATTAGTTTTCTTGTATGACCATACAAGATAGTGCAAGATACAATGGGGGAGACATGAGTTATTTATACAGAAAACCTAGATTTGGCCCATCTTGGCCGAAACCCTAGAAGATGAAACTGGGCCTCCGCGTACAGGCCTCGGAACCGCTCGACCTCAGCCCTTGGTTGAGCGGTTTTGCTCGATCACATACATTGCTCGAGCGCCCTCATGGTCTGCTAGATAGAGGGGAGATCGACCGAGCACACTCCTTTCGACCTCGAAGGCCACCGGTCGAGCACCTCCTGCGCCCTGCAGATCCCGTTTCACTCGGGCTCCATAACCCAACAATCTCCCCCACCGAGGCCGAACTGGAGATCGACGACCTCAACTTGGTGAACGACCTTGTCCTCCCCTGAGCGAACGTCTTGTCCTCCTGGACTCATTCCGCAAGTCTTGTCCTCCCCTGGACTCATTCCGCCTTTCGAGACTCCATAGCCCAACAATCTCCCACTCAAGATCGACTCCAAGACGAAACTTCGTCTTCCCCATCTCTCGTTGGCGATTAACCATGAACTTCGAGCAATGTCCCTCAACGTTCGACTTCGAACCACACTTGATCCAAGCAACGTCCCACAACATCCTTCCCGAACCTGCATCACTACGGCCCACAAGACCGCAACTCCGGATCGCTTCGGCCCACACATATCAATTTGATCCATGAGATGCTCCTCAACGTCCATCTCCGATCCCACCTGATCGAGCAACGTTCCATAGCGCCCATCTTAGATCCTCATTGATTTCCGACCACAATCCTCGATACACCCCTCAATGATCCTCTCCGGATTCACACAAGAATCGAAAGCACCATTCCAAGAATGTCCTTCCAGATCAAGATCGATCCGACTAAAGCATAACCCAAGTACGTCTCATACCGCACCCAGATTCAATGCTCTTCGTCCACCAATTCCCGCACGATCTCAGGCACGTGTCAACGCCCATCTTGATCTTGCATCCAACCTGATACAACGATCCCAGACACGTGTCTAACGCCCATCTTGATCTTGCATCCAACCAACCACCTACTCCAAGCAACGCCCCATACTCCATGAATCGCTTACTTTAACCCACTCGACACTGGGGCTTTGGTCGAGGCGGTTCTTTCGACCAACCGGCTTGCTCGAGCGCTTTGTGCGTTCTCGGGACGTTCAAATGGTTGTGCTCGACAAGATACCAAATGACAAATCCGAAATCCGTTCCATCAAGCTTCTCAACAGGCGATTTCCCTTCAGCCACCATAATTGGTCCCACCAGATCCCTTGAGTCTGATGCTCTTGATACCAGTTGTTAGGAATTAAAGCAAGCAATTATAGGAGAAAATAATGGAACAACGAATTTAGGAACAAACAATTTGATTACCCGATTTCGTCAAAACTGACTACATCTGGGGGCACTACCAAGCCAGGAGAGATCTATTAGTTTTCTTGTATGACCATATAAGATAGTGCAAGATACAATGGGGGAGTCAGGGGTTATTTATACAGAAAACCTAGATTTGGCCCATCCTGGCCAAAACCCTAGAAGATAAAACTGGGCCTCCTCGTACAGGCCTCGGAACCGCTCGACCTCAGCCCTTGGTCGAGCGGTTCTGCTCAATCACATACATTGCTCGAGCACCCTCATGGTCTTTGGATAGGGCGCTTCGGCCGAGCACACCTGCCGACCTCGGCCGGTCGGCGCCTCCTGCGCCCTGCATCCCGTGTCACTCAGGCTCCATAACCCAACATATTTATGGGCCTGAATAATAGTGTGGCTCAATATTGATAATTCAAGGTCCATTGGAAGGTCAAATCTTAATTCTCCAAAAAGCCCCTTGTCATGACCCACTCTCAGATAACCAAATAAATTATATGTTCGAAATAAATTTACGAGAAATGACGTGTGACTTTTTATTTTTATTAAACAATTAACAGGATGACAAATCCTTTGAACACTTAAATGACTTGTGACTTTTTATTTTTATTAAACAATTAACAGGATGACAAATCCTTTGAACACTTAAAAACTTGTTAAGAAGGGCACGTAATATACAAAACTATATATATATATATATATATATATATATACACACGACAACTCAAACACAAGCCCCATAGGTCGTCATCCATGTATACAATTCTCAGAATCTGTAGGTACTCCAACTACCACCAGTGTAAGTTGACAAAATTACCTACAATGCATAAACTAGGTGAGATATATAAATCTCAATAAAAGCAGAAATTATGCATGATGTTGTGAATCTTTGAAAATCCTTCTCATGCACTCTCTTTTGAAATCACCAATTTATTTATGGAACACTCAATCGGTTTCCTGGCTCACTATTATGCACCACATGAGCACTCAACTTGATACAGGAGCACTGAGCTCAATAACCGGAGCACTAAGCTCAGTACAGGAGCACTAAGCTCAATTATAGGAGCATAAAACTCAATACAGGAGCACTAAGCTCAATAATCAGAGCACTAAACTCAATAATCGGAGCACAAAGCTCAATACAGGAGCACTAAGCTCAATAATCGGAGCACAAAGCTCAATACAGGAGGACTAAGCTCAATAATCGGGGCACTAAGCTCAGTACATGAGCAATAAGCTCAATAATCGGAGCACAAAGCTCAATAATTGGAGCACTAAGCTCAATAACATGATATACTTGATATTTCACAAGATTCATATAACATTGAATTCATCAGTTCCTTTCACAATAATCACATAAATCACAATTTCATTTCATATTCATAACTTGCTCACAGACTCATTTCATATTAATCACTAAATTTACAAATATTTCATATCAATCACCAAATATCAAACATTCTCGTAATTAACGTAATATCAACCGTTAACATTTCAATAAAAATAAATCACATAAATAATATATTTATGCATTGTAATTGCAAATGAATTTATACTTACATTCAATTTTCGAAAGATTGTTACTGACAAAACTTTACACCACCGTTTGAGCTTTCTTGATTCTAGATCTGCAATTAAACTCCCACTCATCCTTTCTCCATTAATTTTTTTTTTCTGGTTCACCCTATTAATTCTACCAAATAAATCACCACCCTATTTTACTTGAAGCTTGATGTGTAAATCTAATACCACCATTGAAAATAAATAAAAGCTTGCAAACTCAATCAATTAAGAATTACGTACATATAAATATATACCTGCAACCTCCGATTCTTCTACACTTTCATTTTTATTATTATTATTTTTCCTCCATTTCTTTCTTAACCGATCGCATCACCTTTCCTCATTTTTTTTTAATATTTACTTTGCCTGCTTATACCCTTCCAAGGAGAAGAATGAAGATATGTACTTTCATAAATCCCCAATGAACCGCCTCACTTAGCTTCCCTAAGAAGCTTCCTTTTTTTTTTAATATCTACTAATTGTTGGGATAACATATGTCAGGATCTATCGGGATGACCTCATAAACACAAATTTAAATTAATAATTATTACTAACATGAATTTATCTAAGTGAATTCAAATAATAATTAATACAACAACAACATGCAAATAAAATTTCACGTAAAAGATTTTAGCATGCGGAATTTCTAGGAGTTTACGTAAACGTACTCATTGGAGAGACGATCTGAGACAGATAGGATCAAGTATCTGGATACCCACCAAAAGTCCTTCCCAAGTATTCCCAAGTCCTCGTCCAATAACCCCGGTGGAAGGTTCTCCGATGAACGATTTATAAAACAAAGGAAAATAAAAATATTGTTGCACCACCTTAGTGGATTTCTAATATTTTCAACGCATAGAACTGTAGGGGATGAACAAATTCATCCCCTTATTTATATATAGAGGGGGGAACGAAATTTTGGTCTCAAAATAGGGTTAGGAAAGATCTTTTCTTGATCTCCAAGAAATCTTGAATATATCTCTGTACGGGTTTTGTGAGGGCAGAAGTCTAGAGGGGAGGGGTGAATAGACTTCTGAAAACTTTTTGTGCAGATCAGGTGTGATGGCAGTTAGCCTGATCAGAGTGCAAGTGAATCAGTTTGGACTGATATCTAACTTACTAATCGCCTGAAGGCAGATTAGTTCGGTATCTATCAGTTTAACTGATTGTGCGGAAGCTAAGTTTTACCCGTGTGAAAAACCAGTTTTAATAAATCAGATTCCAAAGTCAGTCTTTCAACCAGTTGACTAAAGTGTCAAACTTGATCAGATCAGAAGCTTGGTGCTAATGATCTTAACTTAGAATATGTATGCGACTTTAATAGTTGTATGCGATTGTGTAAAGACGATTAATCAAAGAGTAAAAGCACACAAGATTTATAGTGGTTCGGACAAACCAGTCCTACGTCCACTCTTTCCCTATCACAAGGGCACCAACTAAACCAACGGACTTAGATTTTTGTGTTAGTCCAACACCAAGACACCAACAGATATTTAAAGAGTTCTCACTCAACCGATCCTTAAATCGTAACTAGAAACCCTAGTCTGAAATCTTGCTAAACAACTTAACCTAACTTTGGGTTTGGGTAAGATTGTTTTGGTTCCAACTTTGAAATCTTTTCTAGTTTATAAGTAGCCTATCAGCTAGATGAAAAGATTTATGTGCTAAGAACTTATGGGATGAACACTAGGAAAAATAATCTTCAAGTTCGTGTTCTTCGTGCGGAAATCTGATTATAGCTTGAGCTTCTTGATTGTTTCAGTGTTTCCGTGTATTCACTCTGAAGTGTGATCTCATATTTATAGACCTCGAAATCAAAGAGCCGTTGGAGAGCAATTTGAATTTCAGGCTATATTTGGTAGACTTACTTGAGGATTGATGTGGCGTCTTGAAGGCGGCATTGGCAAAAGCGTGAATATTGTCTTTTATAGCCGTTAGAGAAAGAAAGCACCAAATCCCGTAATTGCCGGCTCCGATCATACGTGTCTCGTTCTTATTGGTTAACAGAAGCACTTTTCAGTGTTGTTCTTCCAACTAAGGTTGACATTCTTCTTGTTCAGATCATAGACGTATGATTTGGTGAAACATCGATTTTCACACTGGTGGTGACCGATCGGTCAAAAACCGATCGATCTATCTGATGGAGTCTTCTGGTGCCAGTTGTCTTAGCTTCAACTAGCAGACTCGGCTGATGTAGGTCTTCTGGTCTGATCTTCTGGAAGTCATCTGATCTTCAAGTCTTCTGAGTTTGAGCTTCATGACTTCAGCTGAGATATCTGACTTGATCAGATCAATCTGATCTTCTGTCCTTCTCTTGCCTTCTGGCCTGTTCGGATATCAGTTGTTCTTCATATCTTCAGATCTGACCTATACATATTGAGGTTCCCCCTCAATATGTGACCTATCTATTACATCAGTTGTTCTATACAGTAATTATCAACTGGTATCCTATAACCGGTAATAAAAACATCAATACCACTATGTCCTGATCGGGTCCTATTACATGTGTTTTAGAACTTTCATCAAAACTCTAAATTTCCCAACAATTTCCCAATTTTTGATGAAACCAAAACACCTTGAGAAACCAATCACAGTTGATAAATGTAGAACAGTAAAGAGCACATAATCAGAAGACAATGAGATTTTTTCTTAGGATCAGAAAATAAAATTTTCTTTCATTAGATTTGTCGATTACATATTACATCAGAAAAGTCTGAATTTAAAAACAGCTGATCCTGAGAGGTCTTCTGATTCTTCACTCTTTAGGCTTGTACCCTTCTGGCATTTCCTTTTGATCTTGAGGGATGTTGAAAATCTGGTAAAGTTTCTATTTGACATCATTGATCTGCTGAGGATCAGTTATGCACGCTTTGCTCAGGATGTCAAAATAGAATCTCTGAAATGCCAGTCTGTCAAATGAGCCATCTGCCTTCTTCGAGTAATCCAACAGATCATACTCTTGGCGAGATATTTTTACATTGATTATTTTGGCCTCATTTTCCAGATACTTCAGAAAATCTGGATATTTGTTTTCCAACCAGTTGAGGAATTCAGCATCTGGAGATTCATCGTGTGGAACAAGATCTAGAACAAAAGCATCCAGAAGTCATTCACTTCTGATCTTATTCCATTCCTCAAACCTATTAGCGTGTTCAGTAGTTTTTGGAATTATCTCATCAACTCTTGCTGGTAGCTAAGGTTCTGGTACAGATTTTCCAGCCTTTCCTTTCTTCGCCCTCGATCTGAATTTCTTCTTCAGATCTTACGCCTCTAATTTTTTTACGCCCTTCTTTCTTCTTCACTAATTCGGGCTTCTTGAAAGAATGCTCTTTGGGCGATTTCTCGGCCAGATTCTTTATCGGCTTTGAATTTGGCTATTGTCTTCTTGTGACTTTCTTAATGCGAGTGACCGGTACCGGTTGTGATGTCCCAAAGACACCAGTAAAGCCTTTCTTGCCTTTGACTTTTCCATCTTTTTAGAAATTTCGTTCGCAAAGAGATCCAGATGGTCTAGTCTTTGTCCATAGGATTCAACTGTTTGAATCAGGTCTTCTGTTGTTTTGATCGTGTCAGTTGGTTTCTCACTCTGTCCTTCCCCCTTTTTGGTTTGATCAAAAAAAAAGCGATGAGGTGGGAAGTCGAGATCCAAAGTCGACCGATATCGCCTGTTGAGATCTGCAATGAGATAAACCTTGAGCTTGAAAGCGGTTAGACTTTGAATCTTCGAGAGCAAATTTCGGTCTTGATGATTCCATGGCGAGAGAGAGGGTAAGAATTAGTTTGTCGATTTCTCTTCATCAATTCTAGCTTTTCAATTGAGCATCGAAAAAGAAACTTGTTGTTGATCCTTTGAATTAGCTTGTCATCAATCGATTTTATAAGCTCACAGAGACAGGTTGGTCTGATTTTGGGAGAACCGATCTTTGATTGCCTCAAACGGGAAATAGCCAATTCCCTTTGATCCATTATTTCTTTGAGGCCAATCGCCTATACGATCGATTATCACTCCCTCGACTTCTTCTTTCGGGAGATCTTTGAGACATGATCCGATCTCCGAAGTTGATCAGCGTGATGTGAGATGTAGGAATTTTGCGTCACTTGATCTCTTTCGATTGTTTGCGCCTCCGGTGGTTGGTCGTGAATCGCAAAGACACAGATTCCACTATCATCGGCAGCTCCGTGATCCTTCATAAGGCACATCCGCCAGAGCTTCTTCGCAGCGATCTCGATTCACTTTTTGATCAATCCAACTTTACGTGGATCGAGCTTTAATTGATTCAAAGCAGATTATATTTCACCGGTGATCCTACTTGAGCAAATTTCTTCATATCGAAATCAAAATCCGCAAATTCATCAAAGACCTCCCATCCGTTTCTATAATCATCATAAAATCGAGAAGCTTTTTAACAGGAGATCTTTCGGTGAGGATCTCCATAACTTCCCTCTCGATAACGAGGATGGGCTACCAGCTCTGGATACATCGCATCAATATCTCGTTCAATTTGTATTCGGACCATTTTCCCGGTGATGGTCTTGGATGATCTGGACTCAGGAATTATTTGTTCAGATCGTCCAGATTCTGGTTGATGAGATGTGGAGGGTTCTGGTGGCGCTTGAGTAGGCAGAAGTTGGCTGAACCTGCAGAGGTTCTTCTGTTGTTGAAGCAATTACGTCCGGCTCTGCGAAGAAAGTGTTTTTTCGCGAATCGATGAGCAATCGAGTTCAAAGGTGGTGGAAGAGGAGGAGAAACATGCTCAGCAGCCATAATTCGGAGTGGCGAATCAGCTCGAGATTGAGGAGAAGGAGATCGTTTGTCTCTGGCTCTTCCCTCAGAATGTTCTGGCGAGCTCTCAACTTGAGAAGCCTGCCTGTATGATTTTTCGGCTGATTTATTTGGCTCATCAGTTTGCTCGGGCACTCCTTCTTCGTCTGACTCATCTTCCAGAAACAGAGTCATTGAGGCCTGTTTTGCCTTCTTCGGCCTCTTCTCCTGAGCCTTCACCAGTTTTCTCTTTTTCTTTTGGGGAGCATCTGGTGTAGACGTGGCTGCCTCCTTGGTTTTTCCTTTCTTCACCTTTGGAGGAGTGGGCCTCATATCATCATCAGGTGGCCCATATTTAGCTGAAGTGGTTGTGAGGAAGGCCTTGTAGGACTTCAGTCCATTCTGGTCCCATTCAGCATTTGGCAGTTTGTCTTTCAGAATAACTGCAACCTTGTTGAGATTGCTGATCCTCTTCTTCAGATAGACCTGCCTCCGTTCATTAACTCCAAATTTCTCATGTTCTTGGAGCAGAATGGCCTTCAGGAAGCCATGCCAATTGATGTTCTTGGCTTCATCGATTATCGCAGCCATGCTGTACAATTTCACGGATGTTAGAGCATCTGGGCTGAATGAAATACCCATGATCGTTTTTGACAGTATGTCAAACAACAATCGGTATTTCCTTTTTATCATCGGTCTGACAAAACCTGCGGTTTGATGTTTGTCAGCCTCTCTGAAGAGTTCGTTTCTGATCATCTCATCTTCATTCTCACTGTAGTGAGCAGGCGAGATTCTTCCTTTTGGCAAGCTGAACATACGAGATATGTCAGCATTCGTCAGTCTGATCTCCTCTCCGTTGACTGAAGAGATCAGTTCTTCTCCAGGAGTGTCCGTATCCACCTTCAAATTCCTTAAGAATTCGAGTGCTTCATACTGCATCACTGGATTGCAGTGAGCAACACATAATTTTTCAAGGCCTCCTTTCTTCAGGATTTGTTCAACTTCCATGGATTCTGGATCCCGCGTAGCACCAAACTGTACGAATTTGTCATCGATAATTTTTGCCTCTAGATCCGCATAGTTGCACATTATCTTTCCCATTCCGTGAGTGGCCATCTACAACAAGATAGACTCGATTAAAATTGTGCATAATCATGAAGATATCAAATATTGATTATCAGACCTATTCTCAGGCCTAGTAATCGATAAACACATACGGATATCATGAAAAGATAAGGTATATCGCAAGATAACATATAGATACATAATCTATGTGATCAATGGATTTTGAACAGAAAATCATCAAATAACCAGAAATTACCAGATTCTGTTTTTCCGAAAGATAAGTTTGAATCGCAAGAAAAACACTTTGAATCGCAGAAAAGTAATTTTGAGTTTTCAGAGAATAAATCGCAAGTTTTTTTAGAATAAGAAAACTCTGGTAGGGTTTTGATGATACTTATAAGGAGGAGGAGGGAAAAACGAGATTGGAAGATCAATCGTTTGAAAAGGTTAAATGATCCAGATTGATCGGTTTTGATCGTGTGGTCAGGAAAAGCACGTACGATTGCCTTTTGGATTTAAAAGCACATTTTGTGTTAATTAATACAAGTACCCCACGTCCGCATTAAATGTTTTGCAGGAAATACGTCACAAAGGTAATGAGTGCAGTAAGGCAAATAATATCAGATAAAATCAGATAAGTAAGCAGTAAACAAGGAAAATAGAAAAGCGTATCTGGTTGACTGATATTGTAATCAGTCAATACCACTTGTAATTGTTGATTCCACTTGTTGATCTTAGTTTTCTGCCTAATCCTTATAATTTCCCAACTGTCCTTTTCAACCGATCCGCTTCACTTTGCGCCCGATTTTTTTTTCGATCCTTCTTGGTGGGTTGAAGTTCCCCTTCAACCGATATTTCGATTTCTTATTGGTGATATATCGATTTGTTGAGGTATCAAGCTCAACTGATCTTCCTCATCTGATCAGTTTCTTATCTAATCAGATTTCAGTTGACCTATCCGATTCTACTCAGACCAAGCCAATTCTTGGGATAAGAGTTACCGCCAAAACTTAGTTCTTGAAGAATTGAATAGTAGTCTCGATTCTAAGTAAGTTGCACGATTTGACATTTGTAATAATAATAGTCGGATTCTTCGTAATGTCAAATCACCGTGAATTTATCCAATTATCGATCGTGTGTTTCCTACATTTCTCCTTGTGATGCAAATTTCTCTAAAAGGTTTTAAGAACTCAAAATTGCATTTGCACCCTTGTTGGCCTCTATAAATTGGACCAATGTTTTTTACACAACATAACCCATTCACCATACTTATCTTCTTTTATAAAATCATGCATTACGGTGAACCCTTATTTCCGGTGAGACTTTCGGTAAAAACCTTTACCCCTTTTTCAATGATTTCAGCTTCTCAAATCAACCCCGTGTGTCCCTTATTGCTGCTTTCATCGTCATCAAAGATTACACATACAATTGTTGCCAAGCTTCTCGCCAAAGGCGGTGGATCATTGTCGTCATGAACCGGTAGAAGACACTTCTCCTAACCGTATGCACCTTGTGTGTCTATCGAGATGACGGAATTAGCATCAACAGAACCTGAGTCGATATAAAACATGAGTTTGATATACGGTCTTGATCGGACAACGCTGATCTTCGTATATCAACTCAATTTTGCATGTAACACATGTGCCCATAAGGTCTTTGAACCACTTTCTTGGCACATGTGCTCCATTTCTTTATCTGGAGAGCCCATTGACTTGGTCTAAGGGCTCACGGCTTAGAAATCCTATCAAAGGCGCTCTCGCTCCATTGATTTTATCTTCATGAAAGTGGCTTTAGGATTATTTTAAAGCCTTTCTCACCCTGTTAAGTGGGGGAAAATGGGAGCATCAGATTTAAAATCTCTCTCCCCCTTCTAGGGTTAGGCTTAGGGTTTAGGGTTTAGGGTTTATAATGACCTCCGGGTCCTTTTGTACTTGTAACTTGTAATGTAAATCTGACCTTGGTCTTTATCAATGAAAATTTCTATTATTCCATCGTTGTGTAAATTTCCTGTTTTCTTATGCGATGTAGGCTTTAATCTTGTGAATCTTGCTTGTTGAATATCGCCTTAATCGACTTACAAAGTGTGAAATAACCAAACCGATTTAATCAGATAATCCTTTAATCGATCGGTTCCTTTAATCTGATCGATTCCTTTAATCGATAATCCCAGAAATCGATCGCTTTCTCATATCGGTTCCTTGGTCGATCTTCCGATCGATTGAGATACCAAACTCAATCGATTCCTCTTAACTTTGGTTAGTCTCTTAACTTTGGTTAGTCTCTTCTTTAAGTTAGTCTCTTGCTTTGGTTAGTCTCTTAACTAGGCGGTTACGGAGAACGATCCATCAAGCATTTTAGGTGCTTTTTCTCCAAGATCCAGAAGCCCTAACTCATTGCATAAATCTCTGAATCTGATCTCAGCTAGTGGCTTGGTTAGAATATCAGCTTTCTGTATATCAGTATGAATCTTTTCCATTCTGATATTCTTCTTTTCAACATGATCTCTTATAAAATGATGTCTGACATCCACATGCTTGCATCTTGTATGTAGAACATGATTTTGAGTGATTGCAATAAAGACTATTTATGGCACGAATATAGATACATTCTTAGCTACAATGTTATAATCCCTCAGCTGCTGACTAAGCGAGAGCAGTTGGGAGCAACAACTTCATGCAGCCATATATTCTGCCTCAGTAGTAGATGTCGCAACTGATGTCTGCTTCTTTGAAAATCCCGAGATCAGTTTACTTCCTAAAAACTGACAAGTTCCTGAGGTTGACTTTCTGTCAATTTTGCAATCTCCATAATCAGAATCAGAATACCCACTAAGCTCTAGATTATCATCTGATGGGTAAAATAAACCAAGGTTTATCGTCCCTTCAGATACTTGAATCCGCTATTTGCTTCTAGGTGGCTTTGCATTGGATTTGCCTGAAATCTGACACATACACCTACTGCAAAAGTGATATCTGGTCTGCTGGCAGTCAGGTATAGTAAAGATCCAATGAGAGCCCTATATTCTTTCTGATTGGTTTTCTAACCATCCTCATCTGGATCCATCTTGAATCCAGTCAACATAGGAATTCTGGCTTCCTTACAGTTTTGAACTCCAAACTTAGCCAGTAAACTCCTAGTGTACTTTGCCTGGTAGATGAATATCCCTTCTGTACTTTGTTTGACTTGTAGACCCATAAAGTAACTCATTTGACCCATCATGGACATCTCGAACTTCCCTTGCATCAGCTTGCTTAATCTTTCACATAGACTATTGTTGGGAGATCCGAAGATGATGTCGTCCACGTAAATTTGAACCATCAGAATATCTTCTCCATCTTCTATTCTGAATAAGGTTCTGTCCACTGTTCCTTTAGTGAACCCATTTTCTATCAAGAACTGAGAGAGTGTATCATACCAAGCTCGAGGAGCTTGTTTCAGACCATAAAGAGCTTTTCTTAAACGGTACACTTGGTTGCCCTTTTTAAAGCCTGGATGTTGTTCGACATAAACTTCCTCTGCTAGTACCCCATTTAAGAATGCACTCTTTACGTCCATCGATACCGAGTGAACCCTCTAGGGGAAGCATATGCTTAAGCTTGACCGAATGGCTTCTAAGCGGCGGCGGGGTGCAAAGGTCTCATCATAATCAATTCCTTCCGATTGTGAATACCCCTTAGCAACAAGTCTTGCCTTATTCTGGTTATGACATTTTTCTCATCTCTCTTGTTCTTGAATACCCACTTTGTGCCAATTACGTCTTGATGATTTGGGTGCCGTCCACCGGTTCCCAAACTTGATTTCTCTCGGCTATTTCGGCTCCTCTGCATGGCTAGAATCCACTTGCGTCTTGTAGAGCTTCCTCTCATTGTTGTTGTTCCTTCATAGGCAGATAACAACAATACATGGCACTTTCACCAATCGATGTCTAGTTTTAACTCTATAAGATGGGTCTCGATGATCGGATCGGTTGGATGGTGGTTATCTAGGTCCTTCATTACGATTTGCGTCGGTTTGGAGAACATCATCCATTTCTGATAATAGTTCATTACTCGCGATTGGGTGTGGTGCGAGTTATGATCCACTTGATAAGAACATGTCTCGGTGATGTTGGACTCATCATGTCTTGATGTACATTCGTGGGAACCCGGTGTTCCCCCCCGAACCAGGATGGTTCGGTTGATATTTATCAAATTTGCATGCCGAACTTCTTCATTGGCGAGTTTTCCGTACCTTAGGATCTGATTGATCTAGTGAATCGCCTAGATCCGGAATGTATCTTTATTACGATTTACGATCCTTTTTCCTTGATTGTTAGCTGATCCATTTTCTGAGCATCAGGTACTGGTTGATCAGGTACATCTTGTTCTGAGGCAGATTTCTCTTGTTCAGAAGATGTTTCATCAAAGACTACATGGGGTGTTTCTTCCACAACTAGGGTTCTTTGTTGTAAACCTTGAAAGCCTTTTGCTAGATGAGGAATATCCTAAGAATATACCCTCATCCGACTTGGCCTCAAAGGTCTTCAACTGACTCTTCCCATTGTTGTGTATGAAACACTTACACCCAAAAACATGGAAGTAAGAAACACGAGGTTTTCTGCCCTTCCACAGTTCATAGGGTGTTTTGTAGTGAGCCTTAGTCAGAAGACATCTGTTCTGAGTATGACATGCAAAGTGTTGATAACTACTTTAAAAACGGCTTGGTATTGCATGTTCAATTTAACATCGTGCGGCGAACTTTTTTTGAGTGTTCTGTTTCTCCGTTTTGCTACTCCATTCTATTGTGGCGTTCTTGCAGCTGATGTCTCATGCTGTATACCAAACTTAGAGCAAAAATCAGTTATAAAAGAGTTCAGAAATTCTGTACCTTTATCTGATCTGATTTTTACTACATCGACACCCTTCTCATTTTGTAATCTTTTTGCGGACTCGGGTATCTTCGTTTGTCGTCACATTCTTCTTATGTAAGAATATAACCCTGTAAACTTGGAATAGTCATCCACAATTACCAGAGTATATTTGCGTCCTCACGAGATCGACCGTGTAATCGGGTCCAAACAGATCCATATGAAGTACAATAATATCTGCTTTGGATGCCGGTCCAGAATTCCCTTGAATGAAGCTTTGACTGTTTTTTCCTTCCCGACATGCGGCACATGTCCGATCCTTAGAAAATACTTCATTAGGAAGACCTTCCACTAAAGACATCCTTGCTATCTTATTAAGAGTTTTTAAAAGTTAGGATGGCTCATTCTTTTGTGCGAGCCAAGCTCGCTACTTTTGGAACTCTTAACAATCGTGCATGCATTTCTCGGCAAATTGTTCCAATCTCTTTGTGTAGATCGTCCCTTTCCTTTTGCATCTATCAAATTTGGGCTTTTTCGCACAAGACTTCCCTGGGCAAAGTCTGGATCTCCTCCAACTGCAGGGTTGTCGTGATATATGATGATGGGTCCTCTTTCAATGACTTCCATCATTCTGCGCCACTAATCGAACCTAGATGGTTGCACATATAAATGGCCCAATCGCATACTCATCAATTGAGAACTTCGGCAGATCATGATACATCTGGGAGGTATTATCCATGCCGAGTGATTTTGGAAAAAACGAATGAGTTTTAAAAACGGTTTTTCAAGATCATTCAATTGACCACAAAGATTCTTCCTCAAGAATCGATGATACTCAAAGCCGATTGGTGCAGAGAAGAACCCGCTCGATACCACTTGTAGGTCCCAACGGGTTTTGTGAGGGCGAAGCCTAGGGGAGGGTGAATAGACTTACGAAAACTTTTTGTGCGCAGATCGGTGTGATGGCGAGTTAGCACGATCAGAGTGCAAGTGAATCGGTTTGGATCGATATCTAACTTACTAATCGCTCAAGGCGAGATTAGTTCAAGATTCTATCGGTTTAAGCGATTGTATGCGGAAGCTAAGTTTTACCCGTGTGAAAAACCGGTTTTAATAAATCGATTCCAAAGTCGATTTTTCAACGGTTGACTAAAGTGTCAAACTTGATCGGATCGAAGCTTGGTGCTAGGTGATCTTAACTTAGAATATGTATGCGGCTTTAATAGTTGTGTGCGATTGTGTAGGCAGTTAATCAAAAGCGGTAAAAGCACACAAGATTTATAGTGGTTCGGACAAACCATTCCTACTATCCCACTCTTCCCTATCTGAGGGCACCAACTAAACCAACTGGACTTAGATTTTTGTGTTAGTCCAACACAAGAGTACACCAACGGATATTTAAAGAGTTCTCACTCAACCGATCCGTAAATCGAGAACTAGAAACCCTGATGCGAAATCTTGCTAAACAACTTAACCTAACTTTGGGTTTGGGTAAGATTGTTTTAGTTCCAACTTTGAAATCTTTTCTAGTTTATAAGTAGCCTATCAATTTAGATGAAAAGATTTACGTGCTAAGAACTTATGGGATGAACACTAGGAAAAATAATCTTCAAGTTCGTGTTCTTCGATGCGGGAATCGATTATAGCTTGAGCTTCTTGATTGTTTCGGTGTTTTAGTGTATTCACTCACGAAGTGTGATCCCATATTTATAGACCTCGAAATCAAAAAGCCGTTGGAGAGCAATTTGAATTTCGGGCTATATTTGGTAGACTTGCGAGGATTGATGTGGCGTCTTGAGGAGCGGCATTGGAAAAGCGTGAATATTGTCTTTTATAGGCGTTAGAAAGCAAACACCAAATCCATAATTATCGGCTCCGATCATCGTGTCTCGTTCTTATTGGTTTGAAGCACTTTTCGGTGTTGTTCTTCCAACTAAGGTTGACATTCTTCTTGTTCGGATCATAGGCGTATGATTTGGTGAAACATCGATTTTCACTGGTGAGTTGACTTTGATCGATCAAAAGCGAAGCGATCTACGATGGAGTCTTCGGTGCGGTTGTCTTAGCTTCAACTAGCAGATTTCGGTGATGTAGGTCTTCAGTGCGATCTTACGGAAGTCATCGATCTCAAGTCTTCTGAGTTTGAGTTTCATGACTTCAACTGAGATATCTGACTTGATAAGATCAATCTGATCTTCTGTCCTTCTCTTGCTCGCCGGCTTTGTTAGGATATCGGTTGTTCTTCATATCTTGATCTGACCCATACATATTGAGGTTCCCCCTCAATATGTGACCTATTTATTACATCAGTTGTTCTATACAGTAATTATCAACTAGTATCCTATAACCGGTAATAAAAACATCAGTCAGGTAACAGGTCTGACTGGTCCTATTACATGTGTTTTAGAACTTTCATCAAAACTCTAAATTTCCCAACAATCTCATATATTCTTCTTTCCATGTGTATTTTTCCACAAAAAACTCACACCCTTATTTAGCCAAATTTTCAAAAATAATAGAAAATCCTCAAGATTGGATCTTTCTTGAATTTATGAGATATTCTTGTATTCCAATAATACATATCTTATAAAATCTTTCCAAGAAAATCAAGAAAATATTTCTTCCTATTATTACTCTATAATTTTCAAAAATTAACTATTAAAGAAGCCAAGTGGGAGATTTCTTGAATTTATGGGATAATCTTGTATTCCAAGAATACATTATCTCCTTTCCAAAAAATCTTTTCAAGAAAATCATTCTCCCTCTTTTCTTTAATATTTTTGAAAAAATAGGAAATATTGCAACAATAAATTTATTTTATTTTAAGCACCTTTTATTTAGTTGACTAAAATTTGGGCTACTTGAGGGGCCTTTAGGAGAATTGAGATGGACCTTTCAATTGGCTTATGAATTCCAATATTGAGCCACAATATAATTCAGCTCATTAATATTAATTAATACCAGTATATAATTAATATTGCACTATCCAACTTAACCCATATTACGATAATATGGTTTCCGGTTATTATTTCCTGTGTTTAAGATTATTTAGTCCATTAATTAATTAAGCCATTGAAAATCTTTATATTAATTAATATATTTATCCTTGGAGTAAGGACAACCCAACTTTATTATCCATACTGGAAAATTAATTCCACTTGCAAGATTTGGTATGATAAAGGTTCCGGGCCCACCAAGGGGACCAATCAAGCAAGACATTGCAAGCACACGATTCTCTGTATTAATTTAGCAACTGTCGTGCAATTAATATTATTGCCCAAGATATAGGGTATCGAAGTCCCAATGATTCTCTTCCCATTTATAAGTCAAAACAATAACTACTAATCACACACAACCCTTATTAAGTGACAGAGATTAAGAAATCAACAACCACTGAGGTCTAACTCTTCATCTCTTAAGTCGGTCTTGAAAAGAGTTTATCCTCTCAGAGGTCCCGCTTTCAACAGTCGAATGCATTTAGTGTAATCTCTTGGTCAAGACAAGTCAATCTGAGCCTTACACATCAACTTCTACCAATAGATTGTTCAGATCTATCTAAGTTGTGAAACACGCACTCGTTTACAAGGAACTGTTAACGTGATCTTCTGTGATCTGGTATCACCACGTTAACTACAATGTAACGCGTGCTACGAACGGTTTGCAATAAATATATATAACATTCAATCATATTTAAAGCAACAGTGATAAACAATTTATTTCAGTAGATAAGTGTTTAATACATAGGTTATACAAAGTAAAAACATACTTTCACGTATAACCCCAACACTAATCTTGTTGAATATATATATATATATATATATATAATACCCCACTAACTTTATATATTAATATACTTTTACTTTAATTACTATATCTATTAAGCTATTAATTAATAAATGAATTGTGAGAAGTCGGGGTATCACACCCCTCAAGTAGCCCAATATAAAGTCCAATAACTGAAAAAAGGTGATTAAAATAAGGGTTAATTCTAAATAAATACACCACATTTAGACCAAATATCAATTTAATCACGACCTTCAAAATTATTGTATAAAAGCCTAACCTTTGATGTTGTTGCAAATTAATACATGTTTTTTTCTACCGGCCGTGAAGAGACGATGTGGTTCGCCGAAACTATTATTTTTGTTATGTCAGACTACACGTAGGATGAAATGTCTAAATCATAAATATAAAAAATATTAAAAAGGTGAATTAAAATAAAATAAAAAATAAAATAAATAAAATCTAAAAAAATAAAATAAATTATTTAAATCTAAATTCAAAACCTTAAAAACTAATTCTCGCTGTCAATATTTCAAAATTAAATATATTCCCATGTTCCAAAATTAAATAAAATTAAATGTAATCCCTTAGTTTCTCTTCCTCCATTCAGTCCACCAATTGTTTATTGACACTCCCTCAACCCCTCATTTGTTGTTCTCATCTCAGTCGACCTCCTTAAATTAAATTTCTGAATTGTTTATTGAGAAATGAATATAAATTTTATTTGCAATTTGAGATTGATTTTATTTTAATTGTTGTTTATTTGATGTGTAATACTGCACATTTGAAGTATAATTTTTTTTTTCCCCGAATGAAAAAATCCGCGTGTATCGATTTTGGGGATAGGGGTTTGATTTGGGGAAAGTGATTTTGGTGCAAAATTCAATTTTGAGGATTCAAAACTCAAATTTGGGAAAGTCTGTGGTTTTGAGATTATGAGGGATGTGGAATAATTTTAAAAATATTATTTAATATATCATCCTGGCGACAAAATACGGTGGTATTTATTTACAATATCAAAGGTTGGGTTTTAATACAAAAATCTTAAAAAATTAAATTATTTGTTGTATTTATTTAGAATTAACCCTTAAAATAAAATAAATTATTGTTGCACATTTTTTCTTATTATTTTTGAAATAATTAAAGAAAAGAGGGAGAAGGATTTTCTTGAAAATATTTTATGGAAAAGAGATAAGTATTCTTGGAATACAAGATTATCCCATAAATTCAAGATATCTCCCACTTGGCCTCTTTAATAGATATTTTCGAAAATTGGGGAATAAGAAGAAAGAAAAGATTTTCTTGAAAATATTTTATGGAAAAAAGGTATGTATTCTTGGAATACTATATCTCATAAATTCAAGAAAGATCCAATCTTGAAAATCCCTTCTTATTTTTTCGAAAATTAGGCTTAAAAAAAGGGTGTGAGATATTTGTGGAAAAATACACATGGAAAGAAGAATATATGGGATATATTCAAGATTTCTTGGAGATCAAGAAAAGATCTTTCCTAACCCTGATTAAGGCTAAAATTTCGACCACCCCTATGTATTATAAATAAGGGATAAAAATTTCATCCCCAATGCAATTCCATGTGTTGAAAAAAATTAGAAATCCACAAAGGTGGTGCAACATAATTTTATTTTTCCTTTTGTTAATTGTTCGTGAGCATCCTTCCTCCGGATTATTGATCAAGGACTAGGGAATACTTGAGAAGACTCTTTGGGTTTGTTCGTTTGAATGGGTATCTTCTCAATGGTAGTCACTCCAAGAGGTTAGTTCACGTAAACTCCTAGCAATTTCGCATGCGTAGGATTTATGTGGCTTGTTTATATGCATGATTTGTTGTTGAATTATTATTTGAATTAATATAGGATTAATTCATGTTAGTAATAATTGTTAGAATTAAATTTGTATTTAAACATTCACCCCGAATAGATCCGGGCAATTAAATCCCCAACATGGATCACTTTTCTGAGTTCGTAGAGTCCGAAAAGGGCAAAAGTAGGAGGACATTCATGGGTTTGATTTGGCATGCTACACTTTGAAAAATTTGGAAGCTTCGAAATGGCTTGATTTTTAAGGATAGTTCGTATACTTTGGACGAACTCATAGATGATATCAAATTCTGCTCTTGTTTGTGGATTCGTTCCCACTATCCAATTTCTTTTGTATATTTGTTTCATACTTTGGAATGCAACCCTATAGAGTGCATTCCGGTTAAGTTGTAAGCTGCTCGTGTGCCTCAAACTCTTCATGTACTTTATGGGCTACTGAGTACCCCTTGTACTCATTTATATATATTTCATTTTTACCTTTAAAAAAAAATCACAGTATTAAAGCATCCTTAGTAAATGAATGATTTACTCTCTCTTCTCAACATCATTTATTTTTAATACTCAATTATTTAAATATACTCTCACATTCACCAATCATTCATTTTGTGGGTTTAACCATCACCTATTTTCTATTAAATTTTACCAAAATTATATTCTCTCTCCTATTCATATGTTTTGATATATGACATTTTTTTCTCTTCAATTAAAAAATAACCTAATAATAATTTTAAACACCATCATTTACTCATTGTGGATGCTTTAGCAATTAATAAAGTAATTAGCTTTCTGCAATAAATTCTTGTTTATAAGCCCCATTTATAAGCCTACAATTAATGAAATAATCTAAAACCCATAATTTTGGAGCATCATTTGAAAAAAAAAAATTCAATTGCAAAAGAAACCTAAGAAAATCAAGAAATATGAGTTTAATTAACTTACTTAAGAAAATCAAGAAAAATGAGTTTAATTAAGAATGAATTACTCTTAGGTCCAAAATATAGAGCCCAAGTATTCATAGGTCCAACACTTTTTTAACACATTTTTAAAATAACTCCTAGGTCCAAAAGTAGGATGAAACCCCAATAATACCCCTACACCCTAATTTCTCATTTCAACCGGTCCACTTCTCCCACTCCATCTCTCTCTTCATAATCACCATTCCCCTCCCCCATTTTTTTCACCACACCGCCGCTCCCCCACCCCCAAGCCCGCGACGTCGCGGCCTCCGTCTCCTCCCCAACCCCAAACCAGGAGACGCAACACCCCCACCTAACAAAACCAGAGACGAAGACGATCGACGCCCTCCTCCTCCCTCCTCTGGGCCGCCACCAAGAGACCGCTGCCAAACCCCAACCCACACAGACTTGCAACCAACCCAACTGCCGCAAGATGCAAACAAACCCAACCACCGTGGCACCGCAAACCCCAACCACCGTGTGCTTGGAGTCCTTCGCCGCAAGCGCCACGATGGCCTCCACAAATGACTTCCGCCTCAAGATTCTGAACATTTAATTTTGTTAGAGATTTTAAGGTTTGAGGTTTGTTTGGATCTAATTTTGTAGATTTATGGACAATCTCTCCTCTGGATCTAATTCAAGAAATTTTCAGTTTAAAATTTGTTTGGGTCTTTCAATTTTCAGTTTGATGAAATGCTTTGAATTTGTGCGAGGGGTTGTCTGAGTTGTTTGCGATTCTTTGAAATACTCCCCTCTTTGGATTTGAAATTTTCTTTGAAGAAGATTTGTTGCGATTTCTTTGAAGAAGATGAGTTGTAGATTCTTTGCGATTTCTTTGAAGAAGATGAGTTGTGTGCAGATCTGGATAAGTAAATTTTGAGTTTTTTTTAGATGAGCACGCGTTTACGTGTGTTGTGATAACTTGTTAACGTGTGTTGTGATAAACGTGTTAAATATCGAAAGGATGAAAATTTGTAATTTTAAGATTTTGCATTTAAATTTTGGATTTAGATAGTTTAATTTCTGTAAATTTTTGATTTTTTATATAAAATTTTTAGATTGTAATATTTTTTTAATTAAAATTTTATAAATGTGTAATATTTTAAAATTATATTTAACATGAATTTTGTGTGGAAAAAATGAAAAAAGAAAAAATATAGAAAATTGAGAATGAAAGATAGAGAAGAAAACCGCTGAAAATTGAGAGAAAAAAAATGAAGAATGAAAAATATAGAAGTGAGAAATGAAAAATATAGAAGTGAGAAAGGGAGATAGGAAGTGATTGTTAAGAGAGGAGAGTGAGAAAAGGAAGAGAGAGAAGAAGGAAAGAAAAGACAAATGAGTCTTTTTAGTATGGATCTTTGAATTTACTAGTAATTTTTTTTAAAGAGATGAACCTAATAGTATTTAGGAAAGGGATTTGGACTTAGGAATAATCCATTCTTTAATTAATTAAGTTAGGAACATTCTAGTGGGACAAAAGAGAAAATAACCTACACATTAACAAATTAATGAAGTAATTCTGAAGCATAAATTAAAAACAAAAAACCACTATGACAAAACAAATCCACCTACCTGAAAAAAAATCAACAAATTAGTGCTTTTCCAACCCTAAAATCGCCCCCAAATTGAATGAATCGAAAAACTCAATAAACTCCGAAATCATCACCATCTTCATCAGGCAAATTGAATCCATCTTCATCATCATCAACATACTCCCCCTGTCCATAATCACCATCATCGCTAAACTCCCCTTCTTCTTCACCCACAACCTCTTCTTCTTCCTCATCATCTTCATCTTCTTTCTTCTCACTCTCAAGCTTCTGCGCAATCTCCTCAATCTGTTCATATTTCCTCCAATCCGACCCCCCCGCCCACTTGAGCTTCTTCACGGGCCTCACCCTGCCCTTCGCCAGTAATTCGCCGGGCATATGGTCGGAATCGAGGTGTATGACGTCACGGAGCGGTGGCCGAACCCTAATCGCTCGCGATTGCCGATCTGAGTGGCGCTCGACGTCCAATTTCTGTCGTTTCGGGCGCTCGGTTTATGTCGTCGCAATTGAAAGGGGATGAATCGCAATTATTCTGCAGAATTGTTGACCATCGGATTAATTGCATATGCGCGGCGGAGAATTCCGCCGTGCCTAGATCGGCGATTTCTGGATACGGCTCGAATGGTTCCTCTTTAACTCGGAAACCGCCGCGGAACGACATCTGTGGAACAGAGAAATTGCGTTTGAAATTTGTGAAGGAAATTGAAAGAGGCGATTTGGGAGAAAGAAAAAACAAAATTAAAATTTGGGGGTTTCTGGTTTCTTCTGTGAGAAGTAATACTCCAACAGCAGAGTGCATCAGTCAACACTCAACACTATAATCGTGAAATAAAAGATAGTCGGGCTCGGCCCATTAAAACGAGGGATTAACCGGCCCAAACGAAATAGACTCGAGTCGAAAACATATAAGAGATGGACACATGTATTATATTATCTGTCAGTTTATGGTCTTCAACCTTTTTATTGAGATGGATTGTATTATAGTGTATTTTAGAATATGCAATTTATTATATTAAAAGATATAATTTATGTACGTTAAATAATATAATTATTTTTTTATATTAATAATTACACGGTTCAGTGTAAATCAATATTGTATATTTTTCTGTATAATAAATTGCATAGTTATATGTTGCATTTGGATGCATACAAGACTTAGTTTTTTTTAAAGGCCCTATCACGTTTAAATAAAATTAAATATAGGCGAAATTCCATTTTATGCATGTTTAAATAAAAAATATTTTAATCTCAATGTCTATATATAATGATAAAAATTTCTATGTTTCAGCCTTCAGGTGAGGTTTTTTTTTTTTTTTTGTCATTATTATGTGTACAAAGTGTCACTATTTATAAATCAATAATTTTATAAATGGTGATACTCGTAAGCAAGACAACAAAGTGATTGAACATATACATAATAATAATACTAAGAACAGAAGGTTCACGTGGTTCACAACCTAATCTTATTATATAAAAAGAGGATGCACATCCTAAAAAACTGTCAAGTGTCTCCCTTAATTTGCAGCAAAGTGCCAATGCTTTCGTGCTACCAAGTATATCCCCGTGACAAGTGTTTATAATCTTATTAATATTTTTTCACTTAAAATTTGAAAAAAACTCAACACTTCAAAATAAGTATTCCCTCAGTCCCGCAATAACGTTCACAATTTTCATTTTGGTCCGTCCCGCAATAACGTGCACATTTCCTATAATGGCAAAACACTCAAAACTTACACCTCACAATATCATTATAATTAATTTAAATAATATCAATAAAACAAGTTTTCTTAATTTCTGTGCCCGAATAAGGGTGCACGTTATCCCGGAACGGAGGGAGTATTTACTATAATCTTATTAATATTTTTTTACTGAATGTTTGGAAAAAAACTCTTCTTCTCCAAAATAAGTTTACGCCAAGGGGCCTGAGATTGCTGGGTGTCCTCGAAGAGACTCACCCCAACGACAGTATATTGGTTTCCTTTGCACACAGGAATGACGATCGAATTTGTATCCGCGTGCAGATTCTTCCCCAACTAACGAAGAGATCTTTGTTGATGGCGAGGAAGCCGACGGATTATCACTCAGGTAAAGCTCAAGACCAAGAAGACCAACCTGTAGCGAACCGAGCGGATGTCGAAGGTCACGTAACGGCCCAAGCGTAAACCATGCCACATGGCGAGGAAGCTGGTGGATTATCACTCAGGTAAAGCTCAAGACCAAGAAGACAAACCTGTGGGCGAATCGAACCGGAGGTTGGATATCGCGTGATGGCCCAAGCGTTGGGCCACCCGAAGGACCATGAAGGGGTCGCTGGCATGATCCCCATTAACCAGCGCCCATCCCTCAGCAACCACCCAAGGCTTATCTGCATAAATAAGGAAGAGATCTGGAGTAATTAAGGGGCGAGATTTTTGGGGCTTAACCGTGGCAAGCGTACCAAACTCCGAAGATCGCGGCCCCAAATCATGGGATCCACGTGTAAGCTGTCCCCAACCCTAGGGGCCGATGGGCCAAGTAGCCTATAAATACTCTTCATGATGTTCGTTGTAAAGGATCAAAAACTTTAGACACTAGGCATATATACATTTTCCTGGCTTGGTACTGCTCCCAGACGTAGCCTTTCCGGCGAACTGGGTCAACAAATCTTGTGTTTCTTAGGTGGTGTTTGTTTTCAGCCGGGGAGGTCCGGATGGGGGATGGGCTTCCCCCCGTCCCGTCCACTTTTCGGATTTTTACATCCCATCATCAATCCAAATCCACATCCACCCCTATTATATATATATATATACATCCACCCCTATTATATATATATATACCCTAAAACTATCACATCACTACTTTTCTTACACCAACTCATTCTCTCTCATACTTTTCTTACAACAATTCATTATCTCTCCTACTTTCTTACACTTTTCTTTTATACAATCATTATCATACTAACTAACAATAATAAAATAATACATCATCATAATTAAAAAATATTGATTTGACATAAAGCTCCATCCATTCCTACTACATCCAACCTAAAACAAACAAGAGATTACTATTAACAGGATTTTCCTCATCCACCTTTTTCCCCCATCCGGATTTACCCCATCAATCTCAAGCTCAAAACAAACATACCCTTACTTTTCAACTATTACATCACTTGCATAATTATTGTTATCACAACAATTGGCGCCGTCTGTGGGAACTTATTACACTGATTTTACATAAATTCGGTAGAAACCCACCTTCACATCACTCGAAATGACCAGTAACCAGAACCAGATCATTCAACACGAGAACAATGCGCGTGATGGGATGGAAGCTTCCCTAAGCTCTCACCATTCCCATCGGGGGGCTGCCAAGACCAACCGCGATTGGGGAACGCTCATTCGGACCCCTGAAGATGAAAAGGTTGTCCTGGCTATCCTCCGGAAAAGGCAACTCAACTTTGACGGAATGGGGGAACAACCCCCGGTCAAGAAGATCGCCACAGGGGTGGGCACCTCCAAAGGTAAAGGCCAACTGGCCCGAAAAGGGCAGTCTACGGGCCAACTCGCCATCCCCGAAGAAAGAAATGCAAACACTAGGAATTACCGACTCCCTCACACTGAACGACCGATGGGATCGAGCAATGTGTTCGATCGTCTCGAAGACATCGGGACATTAAAGACATTGAACCACACTGAAGATGAGGCCAAATCCCATCCCAATCGGGAAGACGGAGAACGTGACCTCTACCTCGCACTGGCACTAGCTCTACACCACGAGGAGGTACCTAGGGCCTCTGCTGTAGGTCGTATCAGCGGGCAGGGTGACCCCCCACAAGCCGATCCATGAGACACTCAAGTCACAACTTTAGCCGACACTGTCCAAGTGCTTCTGGAATGGGTAGAGAAGCAAGATATGCGACCAGGAGTGAGCGATGATCTGGTCATCCCGGGCACACCGTTGGGAACAATGGTCACTCTGGCCCCCACCCAAAGAAAGATCAACACAATGGCCATACATCGCAACAATGGGAGCTCGGACCCTAGGGTCCACGTGGCGAAATATAACTTCTACATGGCATCCATGGGGGCAACCGACGCTATGTTGGGGTTATACTGTAAAGTATATTTTTTACTTTATATATAACCAAACTGAATTTCTTATTTATTTACTGAAATAAATTATTTATCACTGTTGCATTAAATATGATTGAATGTTTTATATATTTAATGCATACATGTTCATTAAACAGTACGTGTTACATTGTAGTTAATGTGGTGATACCAGATCACAGAAGATCACATTAACAAATCCTTGTAACTAAGTACAAAATTCACAACCTAGATGGAAATGAACAATCCATCGTGAAAGGTTGAAGTGTAAGACTCAGATTTACTTGTCTTGACCAAGAGATTACACTAGTGCATGATGATGCACTGAATATGACCTACAACGAGAATAAATTCTTCAGTACTGAATATAGAAGAATTAGATCTCAGTGGTTCGTTATTTCTTAATCTCTGTCCCTTAAATAAGATCGTGTGTAATTAATAATTATTGCTTTGATTCATGTTGGGTAGAGAATCAATGCGATTCAATACTTTGTGCTTTGGGCAATATTATTAGTTATATGACGATTGCTAAGATTTAATATAGAGAATCGTGTGCAAGCACGTCTTGCTTGATTTGTCCCCTTGGTGGACTCAAAAGTTTT
Organism: Stenogyne calaminthoides; assembly: GCA_037126765.1. Classification (NCBI taxonomy): domain Eukaryota; kingdom Viridiplantae; phylum Streptophyta; class Magnoliopsida; order Lamiales; family Lamiaceae; genus Stenogyne; species Stenogyne calaminthoides. The sequence goes on along the minus strand of JBBCBC010000017.1, from coordinate 33,033,149 downwards.
ATCATACTAAATCTTGCAAGTGGAATTTGTTTTCGGTATGGATAATAATGTTGAGTTGTTCTTGTTGGGGAATTAATTGCCCGGATCTATTTGGGATGAATATTTAAATACAAATTTAATTCTAACAATTATTACTAGCATGAATTAATCCTATATTAATTCAAATAACAATTCAACAACAAATCATACATACAAATTCGTCACATAAATCCTACGCATGCAGAATTGCTAGGAGTTTACGTGAACTAACCTCTCGGAGTGACAACCGTTGAAAAGATGGATATCTCGTTCGCACGAACAAACCTAAAGAGCCTTCTCAAGTATTTCTTCATCCTTGTTCAACAATCCGGTGGAAGGATGCTCGCGAACAATTAATAAAATGAAAAATAAAATTATGTTGCACCATCTTTGTGGATTTCTAATTTTTCCAACACATGGAATTGAATGGGGATGAAAAATTCACTATTTATAGAGAGGGGTGTTGGTCAAATTTTTAGTGTTTGAATAAGATGGGAAAATCTTTTTCTTAATCTCCAAGAAATCTTGAATATATACAATATATTCTTTTCTCCATATTTAAAATATTCCACAAAAATCCCACCTCCTCTTGTTATGAAATTTTTGAAAATAAGGCCAAGATTTCCAAGATTGGGATCTTCTTGAATTTATGAGATATTCTTGTATTCCAAGAATACATATCTTCCATAGTATATTTCCAAGAAAATCAAGAAAATCTTTCATTCCTTATTTCACTCATTATTTTTGAAAAATTCAAATAAATAGCCAAGTGAGAGTTTTCTTGAATTTAATGAGATAAATTTGTATTCCAAGAATACTTATTCTCATTCCATAACAAAATTCAAAGAAAATCTCCCCCCTCTTCATTTATTTATTCTAAAAAATTAGGGGAAAAATAGGCAACAATATTTTATTTAATTTTAAACACCTTTTTCAGTTATTGGACTTTATATTTGAGCTACTTGAGGGGCCTTTGGGAGAATTAAGATTGAACCTTCTAATGGATCTTGAATTTCCAATATTGAGCCACAATATTATTCAAGCCCATAAATATTAATTAATCCCACTACATAATTAATATTGCACTATCCATCTTAACCCATATTACAGTTAATATGACTCCCGGTTATTATTTCCCGCGTTTAAGATTATCTAGTCCATTAATTAATTTCAGCCACTAAAATAGCTTCACTTTAATCAATATCTTTTTCTTTGGTTCAGGAACGACTCAACATTATTATCCATTCCGAAAAACTAATTCCACTTGAAATATTTGGTATGATAAAACTTCTGAGCCTCCCAAGGGGACTAATCAAACAAGACGCACTTGCACACCGATTCTCCGTATTAAATCTTAGCAATCGTCATGTAACTAATAATATTGCCCAAGATACAAGGTATTGAATCACATTGATTCTCTACCCATCGTAAGTCAAAGCAATATTTATTAATTCCACATGATCCTATTTAAGGGACGGAGAATAAGAAATAACTAACCACTGAGGTCTAATTCTTCTGTATTCAGTTCTGAAGAATTTATCCTTCTGTAGGTCCTCTTCAGCGCATCATAATGCACTAGTGCAATCTCTTGGTCAAGACAAGCCAATCTGAGTCTTACACTTCAACCTTTCACGATGGATTGTTCATTTCCATCTAGGTTGTGAATTCCGTACTTTTAGTTACAAGGGACTGTTAATTTAATCTTCTGTGATCTGGTATCATTAAATTAACTATAATGTAACATGTACTAATTATTGAACAGTTATGCAGTAAATATATGTAACATTCAATGATATTTAAAGCAACAGTGATAAATAATTTATTTCAGCAAATAAGCCCGAAATTTAGTCTGCTTATACAAGGTAAAAACATACTTTCCAGTATAACCCCAACAGTTCTTACTCCAAGGAAAAAAAATATTAATTAATATAAAGCTTTTCAGTGGCTTAAATTAATTAATGGACTAGATAATCTTAAACACGGGAAATAATAACCGGGAGCCATATTATAGTAATATGGGTTAAGATGGATAATGCAATATTAATTCCGTAGTGGGATTAATTAATATTTATGGGCTTGAATAATATTGTGGCTCAATATTGATAATTCAAGGTCCATTGGAAAGTCCAATCTTAATTCTCCTAAAGGTCCCTTTAGTAGCCCAAAGATAAAGTCCAATAACTGAAAAATGTGATTAAAATAAAAGAAAATATTGTTGCTTATTTTTCCCAATATTTTCGAAAAATAGGGATAAAAGAAAAGGAAAGATTTTCTTGATTTTTCTTGAAAATATTTTATGGAAAAAGATAAGTATTCTTGGAATACAAGATTATCTCATAAATTCAATCTTGATTCTTTATTCCTTAAATTTTAAAAAAATTACCTATTTATAAGGGAAGTGATTTTTGTGGAAAATTTATTTATGGGAAATAGAATATATTAGATATATTCAAGATTACTTCTTGCACAAGAATTAAAGATCTTCCCATATCCAAAATTTACCAAAAAAATCGACCACCCTAGTATTATAAATAGGGGATGATTTTTTCATCCCTAACACAATTCCATGTGTTGGAAAAATTAGAAATCCACAAAGGTGGTGGCATATAATTTTCATTTCCCCTTTTGTTATATGTTCGCGAGCTTCCTACCACCGGATTGTTGAACAAGGACCGTGGGAATACTAAAGAAGGACTTTGGGTGTGTTCATTGAACCGTTGCTCACCTGTCTTCGTTTGATTCGCCAAAAAGGTATGCCTTACGTAACTCCTAGAAATCCGCATGTGTAGGATTTACATGGCTTTATTATATGCATGATACGTTGTTGCTATTTAATAGTTATTTGAATTAATCTAGGATTAATTCATGCTAGTAATAATTAAATAATTTAAATTTGTAATTAAATTGCACCTCGAATAGATTCGGGCACCCTATTACCCAATAACTGGTATCAGAGCCTCAGTTTCGAGCCCTGTGATTTAGATTGTAATTTAAATTGTTGTTCATTAAATTTTGAAAATTGGATAGTAGAATTGTTAAATCTTTTTTTGCAGGTATCCAATTGTCATGGTAATTTAATAATTATTTAATTCATGCGTATGATTGTTTGGTTTTTAATTCGACTCGTTCGGATTCATTTATTTTTCGTGAGAAAATCCACGAGTAGATTAGTTTTATTTGATTTGTTCAATGTAATAGACTAGTCTAGATCATAGGTTTATTTATTTTTCCGTTAAATAAATTCTAATCAAATCGAAGATGAAGATGAGGATTGAAGACGAATCCGAAACCGGTGTAAAAGATGCATCGCGAACGAAATGGCGGGAGGCATCGCCAAGACGATGGGGATTACCGGCGCGCACGGGCGGCGCATGATGATAAGACCGGACGCGGATCGGGAGAGAAAGTGGTGCCGGGCAAATAAGACGATCGGGGCACGCGTGGAGGACGCCGGGCGATTCACGGATGCGTCATTTGGCGAGAGACGGGCACACGCGACGAAGCGTCACAGCGATGCGACGTCTGGTTGCCAGTCGAGGTTGCCGAGGAGGGGCCGAAAGACAAAGCGTCTTATTTGGCGTCTAAGAGACACAGGCGCCGACCGATACGGCCGGGCCGGATGCAAGACGTACATCCCGACTCGCGAGCTGATTGGTGCACGAGACGTGAAGTTTTTTTTGAGACGATCGAGTGAGAGGAATTGAAGATGGACGATTTCTCAAATTCAAGACAAAATTTAAACCGTGACAATTGGATATATGTGCCCAATGTGTTTATTTTTGTTGATGTTATTTTCTTATGCTTGTATTTAATTTGTTTAAATATGTTTGCATGAGGACTTGTTGTGCTTGAAAAATCTCATTTTTCAAAAATTACTAAGTATGCTTAAATAATTAATTGACAATTTTATTCCGGATAATAAAATTGGATTAATTTTGACCTCCATGATTTATTTATTTGTGAATTCTTTTAGAGAAATTCCCCTAAGGGACGACCAAAAGAAATCTTTCACATGAATAAATTCTCAAAAGGATGATTGTGAATTATTATTAGTGGCGATGATGACCCTCCCAAGAGGCTCGTTCAAAATGAAATAATAATTCTGTATTTAATCATGATTATTACTTTGGTATAAAATTGATATGCATATACTTCGCCGAAGTCCCTTTCAATTTTATATTGGTCAAGTGGGAGCCAACTATTAATTTTTTTTGGAATTAAAGGTTTGTAACTGTTCTTGTTTGTAACCTGCTTAAATGTGTTTTAAATGATGATCCACCCACGTGGCTCATTTAAACTGTTTTAAGATGTTGGCTGATGCATGTTCATATATTTTTGAGATTTTAATATGATTCATGTTATTGAATTATGTGATAATTTTGTGTTATACGGAATGTATATTTATTTTCAGTATCATCATGTCACAACCTTTTAACCCACTGAAATATATGCTCAAAGAACCTCAACTTACTGGTGAAAACTATGTTACTTGGAAACGTAATATGAATTTTGTCCTCATTGCACAAGAACACAATTGGGTTCTTGGCGTACCCAAGCCTAACAAGCCCGCTGAAGGATCAACCAATGCGGAGAGATCTTTGTATGATATCTGGGAGCGTGTCAACGAGCCTGTGAAATGTATAATCTTGACTTCTTTGTCTGATGATTTAAGATACATTCATGAAGGTGTTGAATCTGCTGCGGAAATCATGTAGAGTCTTGAAGAAATATTTTTGACAGAAAACTGCATGATCAATCAGTTTAAAAATGATGGCGTGGCAAGGCTGAAAATGACGGAGGGAACACCCGTAAGGGATCATGTTCTCAAAGTCAAGCACCATTTTGACAAACTTGCTTATCTTGGTACTAAGTATTGTAATGGGGCTCAGATTGATTTCTTGTTCCTAACTCTTCCGAGATGTTTCGATGAGTTTTTCTGTAGTTTTGTGATGAGCGATCACATGTTCACTATGAATACTCTACAAGAAGTTTTGGAGATGATAGAGAAACATTTGAGACAAGAGGATGAAGCATTGGTGATTAAAAGTCTTCTCTCAAAATCTAGGCCAATGGAAGGCAAGATTGAAGAGGAGGCAAGAAGTCAAAACCAAAGCCACCCCACTGCTAAGAAAAGTAAAAGAAAGACAGTCAAATGGCTGGGCATCAAGAGGAATCCAAAGGGGAAGTGTTTAAACTGCGGGGAAAAAGGACACTAAAGGGATGCCTGTTCCAAGCCCAAACGGGCCGGAAAGGAAGGTAATTCTCACGCACTAGTTGTTGAAATTTGCTTAGCGGCATATGCTACCCGCTCATGGGTAATTGATACGGGATCCACTGATCATGTTTGTTTCACTTTACAGGGGTTCAAACGGACCCGACAACTTAGTGGAAGTGAGATCCTCATCACGCTAGGCGACGCTACGAGAGTGGCGGCTGAAGCAGTGGGAGAAATGAAGCTGTCTTTTCAAGACAAGGTTTTAGTTTTAAAAGATGTTCTTTACGTTCCTAGTTTTAGAAAGAAACTTGTTTCGGTTTCTAAACTGTTTTTGGATGGATATTCAGTTACTTTTTCTAAACATGTTTCGATTTTTCAAAATAATCTGCTTTTCTGTCATGGAACGTTGTCGAACAATCTTTACACTATTAACTGTTCACACCACGCACAAAATGCATCCTATAACACATCGACTGTTTCAAGCACTAAAAGAAAACGTTCAACTAAAGTGAACGAGACATTTCTTTGGCATCTAAGATTAGGTCATATTAATCCGAATAGGATCCAAAGGTTGGTCCAAGATGATTCATTGGAGTCACTTCGGGTTGAACCATTTCCAACCTGTAAATCATGTTTGGAGGATATTTGGAGCCAAGGGGCTTAGAGCTAAAGAAGTGTTGGAAATCATTCACACTGACATGTGTGGTCCAATGCAAATCAAAGCTAGAGGTGGCTACGAGAATTTTGTTACTTTCATCGATGATTACTCACGCTATGGGTACGTTTTCCTAATGAAACATAAATCTGAGACCTTTGATAAATTCAAAGAATTTAAGGCTCAAGCAGAGAATCATAAGGAAAAGATTATCAAGTTTCTACGATCTAATCGTGGAGGCGAATACCTCAGTGATGAATTTTTGAACTACTCAAACCTTCAACAAAAGGGATTAAGGATTAGAACACTTTTAGAAATGGTAACCTCTCAACAAAGCGGGGTTACCAAAATTGTTTTGAGCGAAGAAAAAAGAACACTTTTAGAAATGGTCGGATCAATGATGAGAGTTTGCAATTTAACCTCTCACAAAATTGTTTTGAACCCCGCCTCTCAATTCTAAAACGGGGTTGCGAAAGCCCAATTTAAGACACATGAGAAAGAAATAGAACACTTTTAGAAATGGTCGATCATAATGATGAGTTATGCACTTTAGATTTTTGGAAGACTATATTTACCAAAATTACCTTAGATGAGTTATGAGAGGGATACACCGCTTAAACGCGCTTTGAAACAACAACTTATTCATGGGGATTCTAAACTTGATGCCATCCAAATCGGTTCCCAAAAAAACCCCAAATGGAAGAGAAATGGGTTGTGGATCACAATAAAGTGTGAGAGCTAGTCTAACCAATTTAAGACACATGAGAATCAAGGGGTGTCAAGAGAAAAGAGGATCATACGTGTTGGATACCTTCAAAGCAAGATAAGTTGGATGCACATTCGAAATTAAGGTTGTTTATAGGATACCCGCGGGGAATATAAGGGATGCATATTCTATGATCGTGTTAAAGATTTCGTGATATTTTGATTATGCATTATTTATTTGCACTTAAATTATGCACTTTAGATTTTTGGAAGAAGACTGAATATTTGAACGATTTAATTAATTAATTATTACTAGCATGAATTAATCCTATATCAATTCAAATAATAATTGCAACAACATATCATGCATATAAAAGAGTAAAACCCCGCATTTAGGAATCTACGGGTTTAAAAGTACGGGATCGATACTTTGGTCGAGACGGACTAACCAAAAGGACTTCCCAAGTATTCCCTTAGCCCTTGCTCGACAATCCTAATTGGAAGGAATCATGAACAATTAACAAGGGGAATAAAATAAACTTTGTTGCACCATTCATGGGGATTTGCTAATATTTCACATGGAATTGATGGGAATGAACTAATCACTATTTATAGGAATGAACGAAATTTGTGTGATTTTTCAATGTGGGAAAAAGACTTTTCTTGGTCACCAAGATATCTTGAATATATCTCATATATTTTTTTTCCCATAATTAAAATATTCCACAAAAAACCTCCTCTATTATGGCGAAAAATATAGTGTGCAAGAATCCAAGATTTGGATCTTCTTGAATTTATGAGATATTCTTGTATTTCAAGAAATACATATCTTCCATAATATCTTTTCAAGAAAATCAAGAAAATCTTTCTTGCCCTCTATTTTAAATGGATCATGAATAAAAGTGGGAGATTTCTTGAATTTAATGAGATAATCTTGTATTCCAAGAAACCATTCCATAACAAAATTCAAAGAAAATAAAAAACCCAAAAAATTGGATAAGCAACAATATTTATTTTATTTTAATCAGGTTATGGGACTATACAAGAGAAAAAGAATGATCTAATGGATCTTGAATATCTAATATTGAGTCAAGCCCATAAACCTTTAAACTACAAGATTATCCATCTTAACCCATAATGGTCAATATGGCTCGGTCATTATTTCCGTGTTTAAGATTATCTAGGATTAATTAATTCAAGAGGAAATAGCCCGTTAATTAATATCTTTTGTCCTTGGTCGAGGAATCGGTTCAACATTTTTAAAACTAATTATTATTTGTATGATAAAATATATTCCCAAGGGGGCATTAAGTGCATTTTATATTATTTATGTGTTAATATTATTTATGATGATATTTTGATTCGCTACCCATGATGTCAAAGCAATAGTTACCAATTGATATTTTGCAGGTTAAGAAATTACGAACCACCGAGGTTAATTCTTCCTTGGCCGAAGAATTTATCCTAGGGTCCTATTTATGCACTAGTGTAATCCATGTCAAGACAAACTAGTGTAATCTCTTTGTGACAAACCAATGTTACTGCCTGGTCAAGACAAACAACCTTTACACCTCAACCTTTCGCGATGGTTGTTCATTTCCATCTAGTGGAATGACGGAAAGTTACTAATACAATTTATTGAGGTTTAGTAAATATGTGAGTGTAACATTGCAAATTGTTTAATTGTTATATTAAATTAAAGTGATAAATAATTTGGGAATTAATTAATGACATTAATAGATATAGAAATTAAATTAAATATATATTGGGAATTAATTAATGACATTAATAGATATAGAAATTAAATTAAATATATATATATATATATATATATATAGGTAATGATAATAATAATCATCATACTAAAAATAATAATAATAGAAAAAAATAAAAAGGGAAGGAAATTTACCTTTTAAGAATAAGTAAGGCGGTGTTACTGTTAGTGTATATATATACACATATCTACCATCTTCGTGTAGGAAATATAAACAAAAAAAAAAAAAAAAAAATAAAAATTAAGAGCTTACATGCTAAGCTAAGAGAGGCGGTGGGGGATATTACATATATCCTATATTTCACACGCCTAAAAGATAAATAATGAGGTAATGGAAAAAAAAAAAAAAGAGAAAGAGGGGAAGGGAGACGAGGGAGGCAGATTTGGAGTTATAACTCAGAGACACAAATTTGATGGTGGGAGGCGATTAGATGAGTTAAGAGTTCGAATAATCGGCATTTGACATATTTGAGGTAAGTAGAAATTTATTTGTAGCTATAATGCATAAATATATTATTTATGTAATTTATTTATACTGAAATGATAACTGTCGATATTACGGGAATTACGAGAATTTTTGGTATTTGATGATTTATATGAAATATACTTGTAAATTTAGTAATTAATGTGAAATGAGCCTTTAAGTCCAGTTATGGATATGTAATGAAATTTTGATTTATGTGGTGATTGTGAAAGGAACTGGTGAGTTCGATGTTATATGAATATGAATCTTCCTATTCAAAATATCAATGTTTTTAATTTATCAGATTATTTCTTTTTTATATCATATTATTTGAGTTTAGTGCTCCTATCATTCATTAAAGATAATTTATCATTAAATGCTAATTTTGGTATAATTTTTCTTTATTTAAGCTGCAAAAGTGCATCTTATATTTTGAATAGTTTTGTATATCATATTATTGATCTTAGTGCTCCTGTATTGAGCTTAGTGCTCCGATTATTGAGTTTAGTGCTCCTATTATTGACCTTTATGTTCCGATTATTGAGTTTAGTGCTCCGATTATTGAGCTTAGTGCTCCTATTATTGACCTTTATGTTCCGATTATTGAGCTTAGTGCTCCTGTATTGAGCTTTGTGCTCCGATTATTGAGCTTAGTGCTCCGATTATTGAGCTTAGTGCTTCTATTATTGAGCTTAGTGCTCCTGTATTGAGCTTAGTGCTCTTATATCGAGCCCAGTGCTCCCGTTGTTGAGCTCAGTGCTCTTGTACCGAATTGTGTGCTCATGTGATGTATAATAGTGAGTCAGGAAATCTAATAAGTATTTCGTAAATAAATTGGTGATCTCAAATGAGAGTGTCTGAGAAGATTTTCTAAAGAATTACATTATCATGCATAATTTCTGCTTACTAAGATATATCTCACATAGTTTATGTATTGTAGGTAAATCCTGAAATGCTATGACGTGGCGGACTTACTGGACAAGCTATGGAGCTCCTGCAGTTTTGAGTGGCTGTGTACATATATGATGACCTGTTGGGCATACCGTGGCTTATTGTGCTTTCGTTGTTATATTTTGTCGCTTTTGAGATATGGGTTATCTTATATTATGCTATTAAAGCTTATATATACTAGTGTGTGTTGGCTTTGGGTTTGAGTTTGGATGGTTGGTTTTTTGGTATTTATTATAAATATATATATGAATGTGAACAAGTTATGTTTGGCGTGAAATCAGGTTATGTTGGTATATGAGATGATGTTGAGATCATAATGTTCGGGAAAAAAAATGATAGTAGGTTTATAGCTAAATTATATTTATATTCATATTAAGTAGAGTTAAATAAGGGTGGTCGTGACAGAGTGGTATCAGAGCATGGTTATGCATCTTGTAGACTGTCTATGTACACGAGCTCAAATCTTGGGGAGTCCAGCTATGCCAGTAAGTTTTATATTATATATTGTGTTTGCATTTCATAATTTTCATTTTGTGAATTTCTATTTACTGTGAAATATAAATTTTCTTTTTGTTATTGTAATAGCATTATGAGGTGAACAAATAATACTAAGGTATTAATGAGGTATTAGTACTTGAAGGACTTTCTTTAAGTGATGCAAGTATATATATTTGGTCTCATAATGGGATTAAATAATTGTTATTCTTAATTATAAATGTTAATAATGCACATGGATATGTAAGAAATTGAACAATTAAATTTCGAGGACAAAATTTTTATAAGGAGGGGAGGATGTAATACCCGCATTTTTAGTACTATTATTTGGTTATATATTTCAGGCATTAAGTGCATTTTATATTATTTGTGTGTTAATATTATTTACGTGATATTTTGATTATGCATTATTTATTTGCACTTAAATTGTTTTAAGGATTAAATTATTTGTTGTGATCATACGTGATTAGTGGTGAGAAAACCCTAATACAATTATTGAGGTTTAGTGATATGTGAGTGCACATTGCAAATTGTTTAATTGTTATATAAATTAAGTGTAAATAATTTGGGAATTAATTAATGACATTAATAGATATAGAAATTAAAGTATATATATATATATATAAATTTAGGGGGTGTATTCAATTGAGATTCTATTGGATTTTTTTGGACTTTAAAATGTTTGTGAATTTAGAAAATTCATAGACTCCATGCAAAGTTTGACTGACTTTTTTTATTGATTTACATGAATTTTCATAGATTTGACAGGATTGTGGAATACACTTTTTTTTATTGATTTACATGGATTTTTATAGACTCCGGTGCTGGAACTATTGATGCAAATGTATATGGAGCACACTTGTATATAAAAAAGATTATTCTAATTGTTTAGAAAAAATACCAAAAATACATTAGTTCCAAAAAAAAAAAATAATATTATTATGCATCATTATTTTTCGAGCCCTAATTTCTCTCACTCACAGTCTCACCATAATTAATTTCTAATTAACGCCATGGATAAACCCCTGAGTCGATCTCCATAGAAGCAATTTGTCCCCAATCATCTAGAAAAATTGGCATCATTAGCCAATCAAGGACTGATGAAGTTCATCATGTCAAAATATAGAGTATGTGGATTATATCAGTCTGGTTTCCGTTTGAGTTAGACTTGGGTTTCTGGTATTCGGCGAGCGGTGTACGGAGGTGAGCGCTGCGTCGTCTGGTGGTAGGAGAACGTTAGCGACGGCAGTGGGCGGCGGCGATGGCAGGAGAACAACGAAGATTTTTTTCTTCTGACCTTTCTTCTTCAGAGTTCTATGAGAGAATACTTAGAAATCTCTGGTTGTTAGAAGATATTTTGGAGAGTGAAATCTATTTATATTTTTGGAAGAGAATCAAGGAAAATCCATAGAATTTTAAAATTCATAGACTGTTGAATACTTAAAGATTTTTTAAGACTTTTTAAAATCCGTATTGAATACCTCGGGATTTTTAAAGACTTTTGAAAATTCGGATTCAATACCCCCAGACTTTGAAAGTCTAAAATAATCCTACAGACTCTACAACCAATACACCCCTTTAGTAGGCATGCTCACGGTCGGTTCGGTTCAAAACCGGCTGTTCAAAATTGGAGGAGGGGGGGAACCGAACCGTGGCCAAGGCGGTTTCGTTCGGTTCTCTAACCAGCGGTTCAGTTCAACCGATTCGGCCGTTTTTTTTTTTTTTTTTTTTTAATATATTTTTTCTTGTGTTTCTTAGTTTTTTGGATCTAAAATTTGAAGGAATGTATAGATAGATCATGAAATTGGACATTGTTATTGTTAATATGAGGATTTAAATTGAAGATTACATTAATAATTGAACTATTATAAATTAGTAGCCTATTACAAAGTAATTGAACTATTACAAAATAATAATTCTAACTTAAAATAAGCTAGTAATCTACTATTACAAATTAATTGAACTATTACAAATCTACAAATTACAAAGTGAACTATATCGAATTAGTAATTACAATTACAACTTAAAATTTTAAACTTTACCAAATAAATTTGGGGGAGGGGGGGATTTAAAGAAATTGGACTTGAGCTTAAATTTAAGAAATAAACTTAGAAATTCTAAGTTTGAAACTTAAAATTAAGTTGCCCTCGATATCCAAATAGGAATCAAAGTCCACGTAGTTCTCTTACCTCAAACTTACCTCGTTGATTTGGATCGATTCGATTCTTCATGCATCACTTCCGGTGGTAGTTTCTTCGGAGCTATCTTGTTCATCATTATCAACAAATTCTTGACTTCTCTTTTCGGCTCTTACCCAATCATCAAGCAAGCATTGGTTTTCCACGTTTTCAACGGTCATATTCGATCTCGTTGCATCCAAAGTGTAGCCTCCCAAACTAAAAGCTTGTTCAACGGCAACGGTTGAGGGGGGAGATGCAAAATTTCTCTTGCTAGCATTGACAATATTGGATAGATATTTTTCATCCTCGACCACCACTTTAGTATATTAAAAGTAGCGTTGTCTTCATCTTCATCGCCCGAACAAATGAAGAGGATAAATAATGATCAAGTTCGTAATAAGGGTTAGAAGTAGACCTTGGACGTTTTTGAGAACGTTCATCATAAAAACCTGTTAATATATCTTCTTCTTGACTCATAGAAGAGCCACCACCACCAAAATTTTCTTCAAAACCGGGACCACTATATTCTCTAAATAAAGACATTAAAGTAACTTTAATCCGATTACCAATCTCTTCAGGATTAGGATATACATCATCTTCACCCATGACCATATGTCTATTAGGAAATAAATAATTATAATACATATTTAACATCATTATTAATCCATCCAATCTTACTCTAGGATCAAACACTTTTAGCAACCAAGAATAGATCGAGAATATTTGTAAAATATTTTTCCATTTTTGCATCATAGAAAGTAGCACCACTTAATAAAGGATTTGTAATATTTTCATTTAACACATGAGAAACTTTAATACAATAATCAAGCGCTAAATTACACGTAGGATAATAAACACCGGATAACACTTTTGTGGAATCATTAAAAATTCCCAAAATTTTACACAAAGAAGTGCATGAATCCCAATATTGAGGATATAAACGAATACCACAATTTTCTTGAGTAAAAAATATACATAAAGCGTCTTTATAATCCATAGACTCCTTTAACAATTTATACATTGGAATTCCAACGAGTTGACACATCAAGAGAAATTTTTTTGGGATGCATATTGTATGTTCTACAAAAAACTTTCCATTTTTTTCAACAATTTTGAATGTCTCGACATATAATAAATAAGCGGATCTAATAGGACCAACTTGTTCTTTCAAAGCATCTAAACCATCTTGAACACATAAATTTAAAAATATGACACATACATCTAATATGAAATTTTTTTCCACCAAGATATGATTGACAAATATTTGTAAGATCTTCAATAGTAGTCGTATTTGCACTAAAGCATTATCAAAACCAATAGAAAATATTTTTTTAGTAAGAGCATACTCATTTAAAATATCATGCAATTTATCTCTAATATTACTTGGCATTGTGTTCCGTATCAAAAATCTCTATAAGCAATCAATCTTTTGTTAAGAGTCCACTTAATCATCAATCCAAGTGCATGTAACTCCTATATAACTATGCTTTTGAAAATTATCACTCCAAATATCCAGACATATACAAACTTTAACATTTAAATCGGCAAATAGATTAATCAAAGCATATTTATACTCATAAACAACTTTAGCAACATCACGAGTAGTAGTATGACGTGAAACTTTTTTTTTGTCATTGGGTTGAAGACCAAGGTTAACAAAATCATTCCAAAATTATCGGCAAATTGAAAAGGAAGGTGTTGTGTGCACACAAATTTAGCTAACAATTTTCTATATTTATATTTGATCAAATGTAAATAGAGAAGTGGGGGGTTACTTTACCACCTTGAACTCCACCACCGCCACACGGTTGGCGTAAATCCATGAAGTTGTGCTTGGTTTGAACTAATTCCAACTCTATCCGGATGAATTTTTTTTCAAATGCTTCTCGAATGTTCCATATCCTCCTCCTTTGACAAAAGAATATATTTTGTCACATAGTTGCAATGAAATTTAATAGTAATCCTTTGATCACTTTATTAAAGTGGCGTGCAAAAATATCCGACTTAAGTTGAGCTCGACTTGGAGTTGGGGTTGGAGTTGGCTCGGCATTGGACTCGGTTGAGTGGTTTTGACTTTCTTGAGTAGGACGTCGTGGACCTTGTGGTATAGCATCATCTTCAAGAGGATTCTCATAACAGGGACCAAGTGTGGCCTCAATATCATCTAAACTCCACTCGATCGGTGTCGGTGGATGTGGAAGACGAACGGAAGAGGTGGAAGAAGCTTTGCCTTTACCCTTACCCTTGCTTTGATGGCTTGCCATAATAATAATAATATGTATGTAAGTGTATATGTAAATAATATATGTATGTAAGTGTAGTGTAATATAATATGTATGTAACTATGTAAGTGTAGTGTAATATACTAATATGTAGTATAGTACTATAGTAGTATACTAGTATTAGTATAGTGTATTATATAGTGTATATAATATATAGTGTAGTATAAATATAATATGTAGTGTATAGTATGATATATAGTTTAGTGATGTAATATGTAACTATGTAAGAAATGTAAATAATATGTAAATAATAAACTTCGAGAATTGAGTGAGAGTTGAGACTTGAGAGTTGAGAGAGAGATGAATAAACTTTGGTGTGAATTTTGGAGTGGAATGAGTTGGTATTTATAGATGAAATATTGAAAAAAAAAAAAAAAGGTTAGGTCAAAACCGCCGGTTCGAACCGAATCGGCGGTTCCTGATTCGAACCTGGCGGTTCCTTCAACGACTCTTTGATCTCGGCCGTTGGATCTCAACAACTCTTTAATCTGGGGCGTTGGATCTCAATGGCTATAATTTTCAAATTTTGGGGCGGTTCGGTTCGAATCGGGCGGTTCGATTTGAAACCCTGGTTCGATTCGGTTTTGGTTCGAACCGGCGGTTCTTGCTCGAACCGTGATTCGGTTCGGGTTTTGCTAGAACCGAACTTAATGAGAATGGAATTGGTTTGGTTGGTTCGGGGTTCGGAACCGTTGGAACCGGCGGTTCAAAAACCGGCGGTTCGAGTTTTTTTAGCATGCCTTTTTTTGAGCATGCCTACCCTTTAGTAATATATATATATATATATATATATATGGATAGGTAATGATAATAATAATCATCATACTAATAATAATAATAAAAGAAAAAATAAAAAGGGAAGGAAACTTACCTTTTAAGAATAAGTAAGGCGGTGTTAGTGTATATATATACACATATCTACCATCTTCGTGTAGGAAATATAAACAAAAAAAAATAAAAAATTAAGAGCTCACATGATAAGCTGTGTTGTTGTCAAAGTCAAAAAGTCTGCGATAAGATACGATTAAAATAGAATTTAGTAGATTTTCAAATTTTTAGGATACGATACGGCTAGGATACGTCAATTTTTTTAATTTAATTATATATATCACCTGTAATAATATTAAAAAATTTACAACAATTATATATAACATATGTAATAATATCAAGAGTATTTAAAACACAAGTACTAATATCAAGGAATTCATCCCATAAATAACAAAACAACAATTAAATCAAATATCATTAACCTATACAAGTCATAAATCATAATAAAAGATTAATAAATTTTAATATTTAATAAGTTTTAGATTGTGTCCTTCAAATTATTAATAAGTTTTAATTTTTTACAAAAAAAAAAACCCAAAATTTAATAAATTTTATAAAAAAATCCCGACACGTATCCGATACGCGTATCATCGGAACAGGATACGTATCCGATAATAAAAAAAAAAAAAAAAATTGGGATTCGCCACGTGGCGAATTGGGTAAGAATCCCAGGCGAATCCCACCCGAATCGCACCCCAAGCGAATCCTATACTGCATACTGTTAATTTTTGAAGAATCCGTGCATTAGAAATGCTAAGTTAGGTGAGGCGGTGGCTATGTTTTAAAAGTGGAAGCGGCGATCGGTACAGACAGTCTTAGCACTTTTGGTTGGACCGGTTCGACCGGATCTGACCGTTTTTAAAGCGATTGAGCGGTATGACGTTATAATTACGTAATATATAATTAAATATATAAATTATACATCTAACATTAAAATAAGTTCACCAAATTTCACCATAATATTAAAATAATATCAAGTCTTATTCTCCCCACTTGTCTATTTAAATTCCCTTATTATACTAATAATATTATTAAGTATATAATATCTAATATTGTATTTATCTATCCCCAATCATCCACCTATATATTCTAATGTGTGTCCATCACACCATGTGTTCATCTCTTTTATTTTTCTTTGTTTTTTAGAATACATATATATGAATCTTATGGGAGAAGCCACCACCCAAAATTAACACTATTTGCCACCGATTTTGAATCCTATCTTCCTATTTTCATTGCTCATATTTCATCACAGGTGTACAAATATTTATTTAAAGAAAAATTACCTTTGTAGAGACTAGAGGGAGAGATGCACGTCGAATGAAAGAGGATTCCGCCGCCTTGCCGGAATGTTGCGTCGGGAATTAGGAGAACCGGGTTACCGAAGAAGAGGATGGAAAGAAAAAAAGAATTTGGAGAACCGTAGGGTTTCGTTCGTCTGGTGGTAATAGCGTCATGAGGCCAGAGAAAGAGGAAAAATCCATTCAAAATTGGAAAAAAAATAATTAAACTAGGGCTTCTAAATTAATTACAAATCAGTCCTTTTTTTTTTTTTTAAATTTTAAGAGTCGTCGAGTCGGCGGTTGAACCCGTGACTGGTTCGACCGAATTCTACCCGCTTTTGAGCGGTTCAACAGCGCTTCGCAGGACCAGCGGCCCAATGCTTAGGACCGGTTCGCTAGGCCATCCGAGTAGCGGTCGGACCGGTTCGACCCGACTTTTTAAAATATAGGGCGGTGGGGGATATTACATTTATCCTCAAATCTTATACACATAATAGGCTATATATTTCACACGCCTAAAAGATAAATAATGAGGTAATGGAAAAAAAAAAAAAAAAAAAAAAAGAGGGAAGGGAGACGAGGGCTGCAGATTTGGAGTTATAACTCAAAGACACAAATTTGATGGTGGGAGGTGATTAGATGAGTTAAGAGTTCGAATAATCGACATTTGACATATTCGAGATAAGTAAAATTCATTTGCAACTACAATGCATAAATATATTATTTATGTGATTTATTTATACTGAAATGATAATTGTCGATATTACGAGAATTGCGAGAATGTTTGGTATTTGATGATTGATATGGAATATACTTGTAAATTTAGTAATTAATGTGAAATGAGCCTTTAAGCCCAGTAATGAATATGAAATGAAATTGTGATTTATGTGATGATTGTGAAAGGAACTGGTGAGTTCGATGTTATATGAATCTTGTGAAATATCAAGTATATCATATTATTGAGCTTAGTGCTCCTATGTTATTGAGCTTAGTGCTCTAATTATTGAGCTTTGTGCTTCGATTATTGAGCTTAGTGCTCCGATTATTGAGCTTAGTGCTCCTGTATTGAGCTTAGTGCTCTTATATCGAGCCCAGTGCTCCTGTTGTTGAGCTCAATGCTCTTGTACCGAATTGAGTGCTCATGTGATGCATAATAGCGAGTCAGGAGATCTAATAAGTATTTCGTAAATAAATTGGTGATCTCAAATGAGAGTGCCTGAGAAGATTTTCTAAAAAATTACATTATCATGCATAATTTCTGCTTACTGAGATATATCTCACATAGTTTATTCATTGTAGGTAAATCCTGAAATGCTATGACGTGGCAGACTTACTAGACAAGCTGTGGAGCTCCTGCAGTTTTGATTGACTGTGTACATAGATGACGACCTGTGTGTCATACCGTGGCTTATTGTGCTTTCGTTGTTATATTTTGTCGCTTTTGAGATATGTGTTATCTTATATTATGCTATTAAAGCTTATACATACTAGTGTGTGTTGGCTTTGAGTTTGAGTTTGGATGGTTGGTTTATTGGTATTTATTATAAATATATATATGAATGTGAACATGTTATGTTTGGTGTGAAATCAGGTTATGTCGGTATATGAGATGATGTTGAGGTCATAATGTTCGGAAAAAAAAATGATAGTAGGTTTATAGCTAAATTATATTTATATTCATATTAAGTAGGGTTAAATAAGGGTGGTCGTGACATAAACCTTTTCGCCTGTAACCATGCTCAAGTCCATCCGTATTCTCTTGTCGATTGCTGCGCATCTAGATTTTGAGATCTGGCAAATGGATGTCAAGACAACTTTCCTTAACAGAAGTCTTGACGAGGAAATCTATATGCAACAACCCAAAGGCTTCATTGAAAAAGGCCAAGAGCATCTGGTTTGCAAGCTAAGAAAGTCCATTTATGGGCTGAAGCAAGCATCCCGTGCTTGGAATCAATGTTTTGATCAGGTCATAAAATCTTACGGTTTTGATCAAAACAATTTCGAGAGTTGTGTTTATAAAAGGCGCGTCGAAATTGCCTTGATGTTTCTAGTACTATATGTTGATGACATTCTGTTCATCGGGAATGATGTAAATGTGTTATCAGACTTAAGGGCATGACTGTCAAAACAGTTTGATATGAAGGACTTGGGAGAACCTGGTCATAACCTATGGATTAAGATCACTCGAGGTTGGTTTATCAGTTAGATAGTGTAATTCCCATCGGTTTTAGATTCCAGAAAGTCTACCTCGGGTAGTGTGTTTTGCATGGGAGGAGGAGCCATGACATGGAGAAGCATAAAGCAGAAATACATCGTAGATTCTACCATGGAAGCCGAATATGTAGCTGCTTGAGAAGCAGCGAAAGAAGTGGTTTGGCTCAAGAACTTCTTAAAGGACTTGGACGTTGTTCTGGATTTTCCTAGCACCATCACAGTTTCGTGATAATGCCGGAGCAGTTGCAAATTCAAGGAAACCGAGAGACCCAAAGCCAACAAACACATAAAAAGAAAATACCACCTAATACGAGAAATCGTTAAAGAGGAGACATAGAGGTGACAAAGATTGCTTCGGAAGATAACCTAGCAGATCCATTCACAAAGGGTTTGCCTCAGAATACATTCGAGAGACATGTGGAAGGAATGGGTGTCAAGAGCATTGTCAATCTGCTTTGAGTATAAGTGGGAGAAATGTTATTAGGTTCGTGTAGGTGAAATTAGATGTTACATAGGACACGAGACGTGATGTAGTATACTTAAAAGCAGACTTTGAGTATAAGTGGGAGATTGTTGGGGTTATACTGTAAAGTATGTTTTTTACTTTATATATAATCCAAACTGAATTTCTTATTTATTTACTGAAATAAATTATTTATCACTGTTGCATTAAATATGATTGAATGTTATATATATTTACTGCATACATGTTCATTAAACAATACGTGTTACATTGTAGTTAATGTGGTGATACTAGATCACAAAAGATCACATTAACAAATCCATGTAACTAAGTACAAAATTCACAACCTCGATGGAAATGAACAATCCATCGTGAAAGGTTGAAGTGTAAGGCTCAGATTGGCTTGTCTTGACATAAAATCTTTTCAAGAAAATTATTCTCCCTCTTTTCTTTAATATTTTCAAAAAAATAAGGAGTAAATAATGCAACAATAATTTATTTTATTTTAAGCACCTTTTATTTATTGGACTTTAATTGGGCTACTTGAGGGGCCTTTAGGATAATTAAGATGGACCTTCCAACGGGCTACTGAATTCCAATATTGAGCCACAATATAATTCAGCCCATTAATATTAATTAATACCACAATATAATTAATATTGCACTATCCAACTTAATCCATATTATGGTAATATGGCTCCCGGTCATTATTTCTCGTATTTAAGATTATTTAGTCCATTAATTAATTAAGCCACTGAAAAGCTTTATATTAATTAATATCTTTATCTTCGGAGTAAGGACAACCCAACTTTATTATCCATATCGGAAAATTAATTCCACTTGCAAGATTTGGTATGATAAAGGTTCGGGCCCACCAAGGGGACCAATCAAGCAAGACATTGCAAGCACACTATTCTCTGTATTAATTTAGCAACTGTTGTGCAATTAATATTATTGCCCAAGATATAGGGTATGGAAGTCACAATGATTCTCTTCCCATTTATAAGTCAAAACAATAACTACTAATCACACACAGTCCTTATTAAGTGACAAAGATTAAGAAATCAACAACCACTAAGGTCTAACTCTTCATCCCTTAAGTCAGTGCGAATGAGTTTATCCTCTCTGCAGGTCCGCTTCAGCGCATCGAATGCACTAGTGTAATCTCTTGGTCAAGACAAGCCTATTTGAGCCTTACACATCAACTTCTACCAATAGATTGTTCGGATCTATCTAAGTTGTGAAACACACACTCGTTTACAAGGCACTATTACCGTGATCTTCTGTGATCTGGTATCACCACGTTAACTACAATGTAACTTTTGCTATGAACGGTTTGCAATAAATATATAGAACATTCAATCATATTTAAAGCAACATTGATAAATAATTTATTTTAGTAAATAAGTGTTTAATACATAGGTTATACAAAGTAAAAGCATACTTTCACGTATAACCCCAACAATCTCCCACTTATACTCAAAGTCTGCTTTTAAGTATACACAAACGTCTCGTGTAGTTCTACGTGACATCTAATGCCACCTACACGAACCTAATAATATCTCTCCAACTTATACTCAAAGTAGATTGGCTACACACTTGACAACCATTCCTCCCACATGTCTCTTGAATGTTTCCAGAGGTAGTCACTTTGTGAAAAGATTAACTAGGTTATCCTCCAATGCGATCTTAGCCACCTCTACATCTCCTCTCTTAACGATTTCTTGTCTAAGATTTCTTTCCTTCAGTGTGTTTGTTTGACTTGTGGACTCTTGGTTTCCCTTGAATTTGCAACTGCCCCTAGCAAATATTGCTAGACAAATTCGGAACTCCATCCAAGTCCACGAAGAAGATCTAGAGCCAAACTAGTTCCTTCACTACTTCACAAGCAGCTACTTACCCGGCTTCCATGGTTGAGTCAATGATGCATTTATGCTTCACACTCGTCCATTTCATGGCTACACTTCCCCAATGAAAACACACTAACTGAGGCAGATAGTCTGGAATCTAGGTCTGATTGGAAATCCGAGTCCATGTATCCCACTGGAAATAAACTGTCTGACTGATAAACCAACATTCTATCTCGAGTTGTTTTCAAATACTTTAGAATGTTCTTAACAGTAGTCCAATGTTGATTTTCGGGATTACTTTGATATCTTGCTACCATGCCTACGGCGTAGCAGATATTCAGTCTCTTACACAACATTGCATACATGAGACTCCCTACTGCCGACACATAAGGAATGCCTCTCATGTCATCTATCTCCCTTTGTGTCTTGGGACGCATGTCTTTCGATAGATGGATTCCGTGCCTAAAAGGTACAAAACCCTTCTTGGAATCTTGCATGTTGAAATGCTTCAAAACGGTATCTACGTATGAAGCTTGCGATAAGCCGATCATTCTTTTCTTTCGATCTCGAGTGATCTTGATCCCAAGAATATGATCGGCTTCCCCTAAGTCTTTCATATCAAACTATTTTGACAGTCATACCCTTACGTCTGACAAAACCTTTACATCATTTCCGATGAGCAGAATATCGTCTATGTATAGTACTAGGAATACCAAGGCAGTTCCGTCACACTTCCTATAAACACAGCTCTCGAAATCATTTTGATCAAACCCATAAGATTTGATTACATGATCAAAACATTGGTTCCAAGCCCGAGATGCTTGCTTCAGTCCATAAATGGACTTCCTCAGCTTGCACACAAGGTGTTCTTGGCCTTTTTCGATGAAACCTTTGGGCTGTTGCATATAGATTTCCTAGTCAAGACTCCCGTTAAGGAAAGCTGTCTTGATATCCATTTGCCAGATCTCAAAATCTAGATGCGCAACTATTGCCAAGAGAATACAGATGGACTTAAACATGGCTACAGGCGAAAAGGTTTCTTCATAATCGATACCCTCTTTCTGAGTGTATCCCTTTGCCACAAGCCTAGCTTTAAAGGTTTCCACCTTCCCGTCCGATCCTCTTTTTCTCTTGTAGACCCACTTGCATCCAATGGGTTTTACCCCACTGTGTGGTTCAACTAGCTCCCACACCTGATTATGATCCATTGAGCCCATCTCGGCTTCCATCTCAATTTGCCAGGATTCTGAATTCTTATCTTGGACCGCCTCCCTGTAGGACCAGGGGTATGATTCACTATCCCCGGGGACCAAATCCGAAGATTCTCCTATCCCCATGAATCTCTCAGGTTGTCGGACAACCCTCCCACTACAACGAGGTTCCGATTGTGTCGGTGTGACGCTTGGTATATCAACCTGTACTGTTGGTATAGGAGTTTGCCTACTTATTTCATTTAAGGTAATCTCACTTTTGGGCTTTCGATTGTTCATAAAGTCTTCTTCCAAAAATCTAAAGTGCGTACTTATTACCACCTTTTGATCTTTGGGACCATAGAACATGCACCCTTTCGTTCCCATGGGATATCCTATAAACAACCTTAGTTCCGAACGTGTGTCCAACTTACAGGCTTCCTTTTCTAGAACGTATGCCGGACACCCCTAAATCCTAAGATGTCTCAGACTGGGCTTGCACCCAGTCCACAACTCTTTAGGGGTTTTGGGAACTGATTTGGATGGCACCAAATTCAGAACGTAAGCCGTTGTTTCCAAGGCATGACCCAAAATGACTTGGGTAGATCTGAATAACTCATCATGGATCTAACAATTTCTAAGAGTGTTCATTTTTTCGTTCGCAACCCCGCTTTTTTGTTGGGGTTCAGGTGCGATCAACGAAAACAGGAGTGCGATCAATGGAAAATAATGCCCTCGTTTGATAGGTAGTTCAAAAACTCATCGCTGAGGTATTCGCCTCCAAGATCAGATCGTAGAAACTTGATACTCTTTTCCCTATGATTCTCCACTTCGTGTTTGAACTCCTTTGTTGGTCCCGGTGCAAACGAGTCTTACACGTGTATGGGGGGGGGAATAAACATGTTCAGTGTTTTTAAAACTTTTTCTTCTTCGAGGTCACTTGGGTCGAGATAATCCTCAAGATTAGGTTCGAGAAGCACATCGCTCTGAGTCAAAGTCTCATCGAGACAGTGATCCTGCTGCTTTCGGATACCTCGAGATAATCCTAACCGAGAGTCTCGAGTGTCGAGATCCCGAAGTTGCTTGGATCAGATAACTAACATACTGAATCCTCAAATGAGAGTTCAGTTTGGTAACTATCTGTTCTAGCTACTCAGTCGTGCGCAATGGTTGGCCCTTAGATTATACTCGTTTTAAGCTTTGCTGAAAACCTTCCCTTTATGAATTAGTGATTAATTCGTGATTCAATTTACATGCAACTTCAAATTGGATTGATTCCAATCAATATCGATTGAAAAGTATGCTTTCAAAATCAAGTCAATGCAAGTTAAGCACATATAAGGAAAGCAATAAAGAACACAACAATTATAGTGGTTGAGAGACTCAAGCTCCCACGCCCTCCTCCGATCCTCAGAGAAATTCACTAATCACTTGAGCTTTTCGACTACCTCGTGAGTTTACTTTACTCAACTTCGACCGAAGTTTTCGACTACTCCACGTGGTTTACTTACTCAACCCGACCTTGAGCTTTTCGACTACCTCCGTAGTTTACTTACTCAAACACAAACAAGCTTTCGGACTACCCACGTAGCTTACTAACTTCTCCTCTAGAGTTTTTCGACTACTCCGTGGTTTACTAACTCTTTACAACTCTTCTCACCAACAAACACACTCCAACTACCTTCTCAAGGGTTTGGGGTTTCTCGAGTTGGTTTCAACTAGGATGAGATATCCTTTACAATGAAGCACAATGCAAAGGGTTAGGATATCTCGACTAAGCTTTTGATAATTCTTATCAAGCTAGGCTTAGTATAGTGAGCTCTCTTCAATATAGAAGCACTTGGGAAATTCTAAGTTTTTCGAGTGCTTTAACTTTTTGCAAGAATAAGTATGAGCTCTTGAGTTCGTATAAATTTCCGTAAACTTACAATGTAGAGGGTCACCCGGTATTTATAGGCATGCACCAAGGTCACTCTTCAAAACTATCCGTTGGAGAGATAGCCGTGAGTTCCCTCTTATGGTGTGTGAGAAAATGGCTATATTTAGGGTTTGAAACTCCCTAACATGTTTTAGGAAATAGCCTTTCATGTAGTAGGTCTTCACTTTTTGCGATCTAGAACTTTTGTACATCGACATCTTTTTATTTGACACATCCATCGATTGTCGATGTATAGTGGCATGATGTCGTCTTCCTCTTTTTGACTTTTGTCTCCAGTTAAAGGTAGGCACCTTCAGCGGCTCTCTTTTGGTTACAAACTCGAGTTTGATTTAACCTTAACAACACTGCCGACTTAGTTCCTTTTATGCGCATTTGAATGTCTTGGCAATATCTAACTTTCTAAGGAATCGCGTTTTTTCTCGATATTGCATCCTTTGGATAGATATATTGGTGCCTCGGAACATTGAGTTCATCTTGAGCATTGATACCTTCTTGAGTCTTGATAATTATCGCGGCCTTGATATTCTTGATCTTCAATCTTGATCTTGATCTTGCGTCTTGAGTCTTAGAGTCTTGAGGTCTTCGAGTCTTGAGTCTTTCGAGACATATCTTGTTGATCTTGAATCTACATCTTGAGTCTTTCGGTTTCTCAATTATCTCATCGAGTCTTCAGTATCTCAATTTTACCCTGAGTCCTCAGAACCTATCCTGAACTATATCTGCTGACTATACATTTTGCAGATAACATCCTGAATACTCTAAAACTGAATCCTGACTCAACTATCAAGATCATTCTGAACATGTCATACTCAGGGGTTTTTGGGATCTAATCAAAATCATATATCTTTTATTAAATTCATCTCCCAACAATTTCCCCCTTTTTGATGATGCCAAAACCTATCTTGTTACAAACATATAACCTATACTCAGGTTTCAGTTTATCCTATTACAAGATTGGTTGTCTCCCAACAATTTTCCTGAATCAGAGAAACTCCCACAAATTCAGAGAATCTCCCAACAATTTAAATCATTCAACAATTTCTTCAATAATGAATCTTCTTAAATAGTTCATCACCAAATACTTAAACAATTTCCCTCATATAAACATACAAACAGTTCAGAGACATTCATTCAGCATATCAAGATAAAAGACATGTAAATAAGATAATGAGATATTATCTTTTGAGCATAATGATAAATCTTCATTGATGATAGGTTTGAGTTACAGATTATAATGAGTTTATCAACAAAATCAAAAAGACAAAAAATTTAAAGATTACAGAATCTTCTGAGTCTTCAGATTTTGGCTCTTCAGTCTTCTTCTCTTCAGTTTGCTTCATTCTCAACTTCATCAGCGAGCACCTCCAGTTCAAACATTCTGAAAAATCTCTTCTTGACTCATTTCTTTCCTTGATGATGTCCGGGATTTGTTTTTCTGTTAAACCCAACCGACCAAAGATATCGAGAGCAATTTCTTGAGTAATGACCTTCTCATTCACCAAGCCATTACCAAGTCTCGGAGGTGGATATGAGTATGGACCAGGGGCTACTATTTGTACCTCTCCTTCATCCGCAAGGTTAATCCAGCCCTGTAGATACTTTGGATAGAAGGTAAGGAGATATTCAATAAATGCTTCATTCCGACCGAGCTTTCTCTCCATTCCCTCGAGAACATCATAATTAAACCTGAACAGTCCTGAGAGGTTGCAGGTCCACGTGATAGTCAGCTCAGCACCACCCCTCCCAAGCATCTCGATCTGTTCTGCCCAGCCTCGCCACAAAATTCCTCAGTAAACCCGCTGCATTTTGAGTTCTGTCACATTTCCTCAACAACAAATTTTTATCATCACTTCATCTCCTCTCTCAATTTCAATTTAGAATGCAGTTGAGCCCCTGCTGCTTTCGACCATTTCAAGATCGAAGCCAGCCTTTTCGATTTCCTCTGAAGATTCATTTTTCTTCTATGGAGGGTCGAGTGTTTTGTATTTGCACCACTTCCCAAGAAAGACTTTCACGTTCGAGCTGACTACCATCGTTTTTCTTCCATCTCGAAAGCAATTCATCATCGCTCATCCTTTCTCGCTTCTTCCATCATGAAAGTGAGATCAATTCGTGTCACGCCTCGGCAGCCGCTTGATCATCTCATTTACTGCTCTAAGTTCGGGGCCTAATCGAAATTGGGCTCGCTTATCAGATAATCTGTAATTGAACTTTTACAAAGGTACCCCAGGTTGACACACAAAGGATCGGGGCCACTGCAAGTCTCTTTTCATCCGGGAGATCGATCTGTCCCATCTTGGCAATCAATCTTCGGTCTACCATCAACTCAATCGGGTCACTAGCTCTTCCTTCACATTCTGAAGAGTCCGACTGGCGATGAACGTTGTTCTTAATCAAGAAACATCTTGCGACGTATGAACAGCTCAGGTAGCGTCAAGAATGAACTGCCCTCGGGCCTCTACCCGCCTCACCTCGCGCCTTCTTCCATCTTCAGCTCTCGTTCAGCCAAGCTTCACACGGATCAAGAGATCACTGTGAGCTCATCACATTCCCTCCCAGTCCTCAGCACCTCCCAAGGTTGTGCGCCTCGGGATCCCCGCCATCCCGAAAGGGGTTCTGGGCCGAAATGACACTTCCTCAGATGAGTCCGAGTCACCTTCCGCCGGGGTCTCTACCTGGCCATTTCAAGAGACTGAGCCCGAGTCTTGAAAACTCGAGACTTTGCCTGGTCTGTAGAGGCCCCAAGACTCAGAAGACTCCGGCCCTCACCGCTCTGTGCTCTGAGATAACCTCGAGCTGCATTCAGGCGGTGAATCAGGTTGGGCCTCAAATCTCTCGTAATCACTACCATCTATCACAGAACTACCACGTCACAAGGTTCTTCTTGCCTCGCCCATTTTGCCTCCACAAATTTTTCCCCGGCTCTACCGAGTCTTCTTTCACTAATCGGTGATTCTTACCTTCTTTCTCTCTCTCTTCCCTCGACGCAATGCTTCTCACAAGAATCGGTTTAAAGAGAATTCGACTTAGGGGAACTGGAAGGGATCATGTCTCCTTCCTTCTTCACATCTCAATATAGCATTTTTGAGATAAAGGACTACTTTATCGAGATCGCCCCATCAACCTTTCTTCAGTCTCGTCTACTAATGTTCGAATGGGATTACCGGCCAGTTTGCAGGCCTGATCAGCTTATCAATTTTAGCTTTCGGTTAGTTTACTTTCCAGATTCTTCTCTATCATGCTTCCAAAACATCATCTGCATTTTTAACTACATGCATCTCTCAAAAATCGATGCTATTCATTCCATCGCCTAAATGTGATACAGTTTATCTGTATCGCATATAATTCTCTCATTCATCTTCAAGTTATGATGAATTACTACCTCTTTTCGCAACTCTCGGTTCTGTCAAGATTTTAGAATGCATATATTCTCTTCATCTATCTTTCATATGAATCTGACATCTTCTTTTCAGCACTGGCGACTAGACGGGTGAGTCAAGGCGCAGCCCTCCGGCTCTGAAAGCCACTAATCTCTCAGCCATTTTATCACAATTTATTTATCTCTAGTGCAAGCTTGCCAAACATCCCTCATTTCCTAATGCATCCCTTATCGCCTTTAATGTCATCGAAAAATGACCTTCAAGAACTGAAGCCCCCGAGATCATCTCAAGAGAATCTCCTGACGCATCCCGAAAACCCAAATTTCAGATTCCTGCCTAGTCATGCACGCCATTGCATCCCAACATTGTCAAACCATACCCGCAACCATCTGTTTTCATCTTTACTGTTCCATCAGCTTCCCATTCTCACCATGGAACTCAATCAAACACCATCTCGATTTCATCTCATCTAATTATGATATGATCGATTCTTGTCTAAATGATGACGATTCGCTTCGCTTAACTGTGATCCTTAGTCACTTTATCTCAGATTATGTCTCCCTGCTTCTTCTCGACAAACAGATTCATCAAAACAATAATGGTGTGCTCTCTCCACAATAAGAGTCCCATAAATTTTGCAAACTCGAAAAGTTTTTAATCGACTCTGCATCATCCTAAGAATATTCCTTCACTGCCTTTACTATCAAATGTTTTCAATCGAACACATTGGTCACTTTGTTTTTCACTTTTCAACTACTACTAATGCCATTAGTAAGAATCATGAGGCATCGGCTATCTTTTCAAAGAGAAAAACCCCAACTCTTTTAAATGATGCTTTTATTTTCATCTTCTGTTGCTGCCACGATCTTTTAATCAGCTTAAGGTTCTTAGTTTTTCTCCTAACTCTGTCCCAAATCACAGACGTCCAGCCTCAGCTGATAACTCACTCTCATCTCCCATTTCCCATCCAGCCACTGCATCAAAACTCTTTCCTGTCCCCGGAGTCTCCTTCCGACGTCCTTCACTGATTCTTCCGCACTCAGATCCAACTCTCAATGCACTCCTGTATCGGGCTTGTCATCAGATTCTGCTTCAGATCACTCCTCCCATCTTCTCACTGGTCTGCAGTTTTAAACTTTTTCATAATCCTGAAAGTTCAATCGAAACTTTAATTGTTCAATTAACTGTCGGCCGGGTATCGGTCGCCCTGATTACTGCTTTTAAGCTTTGTCAAACCTTCCTTTATGAATTGATCGTGATTATCTCAACTAAGCTTTGATAATTATTGCCAAGCTAGGCTTTATATAGTGAGCTCTTCAATATAGGAGCACTTGGGAAATTCTAAGTTTTTTCGAGTGCTTTAACTTTTGCAAGAATAAGTATGAGCTCGAAAGGCGTGATAAATTTCAGAACCTTACAATGTAGAGGTCACCAAAGATTTATAAAGATGCACCAAGGTCACATCTTGAAAACTATCCGTTGAGAGATAGCTTCGTGAGTTCCTCTTATGGTGTGTGAGAAACGGCTATATTTAGGGTTTGAAACTCCCTAACATGTTTTAGGCAATAGTCTTTGTTGGGAGATGAATTTAATAAAAGTTTACATGATTTTGATTAAGATCCCAAAACCCCTAAGTATGACATGTTAAGTAATGATCTTGATAAATGAGTCAGGATTCAGTTTTTAGAGTATTCAGGATGTTATCCGTAAAAATGTATAGTCAATAAGATATAGTTCAGATAGGTTCAAGATTCTCAAGAACTCAAGATATTTTCGAAGATCAAGTTTCAAAGATGAAATCAAGACTCAAAGATGAAGACTGGAAAAGATATCACCAAGATAAATCTAAAGACTCAGAAGACTCAAGACTCGTAAGACTCAAGACTCGAAGACCTCAAGACTCGAAGACTCAAGACTCAAGACTCAATACGCAAGAAAGTCAAGATCGAGAGATCAAGATCAAGAATACTGAAAGCACAAGAATTCATCAAGACTCAAGAAAGCATGAATGCTCAAGATGAACTCAATGTTCCGAGGCAATCAATATATCTATCTCAAGGATGCAACATCGAGAAAAACGCGATGCCTTAGAAAGATTAGATATTGCCAAGACATTAAAATGCGCATAAAAGGAACTAAGTTAGAAGTGTTGTTAAGGTTATATCAAACACGTAGTTTGTAATCAAAAAAGAGCCGCTGAAGGTGTCTACCTTTAATCAAGAACAAAAGTCAAAAAGAGGAAGACGACATCGCACTATACCGATAATCGATAAAGGATGTCACCGAAAAAGATGTCGATGTAACGAAAAGTTCCGCATCGCAAAAAGTGAAGAGATTACATGAAAGGCTATTGCCTAAAACGTGTTAGTAGGAGTTTCAAATCCTAAATATAGCCGCTTTCACACACCATAAGAGGGAACTCACGGTTATTTCTCCAACGGATAGTTTTCAAGAGTAACCTTGGTGTATGCCTATAAACACCGGTGACCCTCTACATTGTAAGGTTACGGAAATTTATACGCAACTCAAGAGCTCAAACTTATTCAAGAAAAGTTAAAGCACTCAAATACCTTGAATTTCCCAAGTGCTTCTATATTGAAGAGAGCTCACTTTACTAAGCCTAGCTTGATAAGATTTATCCAAAGTTTAGTCGAGATATCCTAACCCTTTTGCATTGTGCTTCATTGTAAAGGATATCTCATCCTAGTTGGAAACCAACCAAGAAAACCCCAAACCCGAAGGAAGGAAGGTAGTTGAGTGTGTTTGTTGGTGAGTAGAGTTGTAAAGAGTTAGTAAACCACGCGGAGTAGTCGTAAAACTCTAGAGAAGAAGTTAGTAAGCCAGAGGTAGTCCCAAAGCTTGTGTGTGATTGAGTAAGTAAACCACGGAGGTAGTGTAAAACCCAAGGTCGGGTTGAGTAAGTAAACCACGGAGTAGTCGTAAAAACTCAGTACGAAGTTGAGTAAGTAAACCACGAGGTAGTCGTAAAGCCCGGTTGATAGTGAATTTCTCCAAGAGTCAGGAGAGCGGATGTAGGAGCTTGAGTCTCTAACCACTATAATCGCCGTGGTTCTTTATCGCTTTATCTCGCCCTTAATCGTGCATTAACTTGATTAAAGCATATTTTTTCAATCGATATTCAGCTTGAATCAATCCATCAAGTTGCATAAGTGAATCACATCCTAATCACTATTTCATATGGGAAGGTTTTCAAAGAAAGCTTAAAACGAGTATAAACTAAGGGCCAACCATTCAAGACGATCGAGTGGCTAGAAGAGATAGTTACCAAACTGAACTCTCTTTCCGAGGATTCAAGAAGTTAGTTATCCGATCCAAGCAACTCAGATCTCCGACACTCAGACTCGGTTGGGATTATCTCGAGGTATTTGAAAAAATTTCAGATCACCGCATCAAAGAGATTTTGACCAGAGTAATCAGGCTTCTCGTAACCTAACCTTCGTGATTATCCGACCCAAGTTTAACCTCAAGAAGAAAAAAGTTTTAAAATCGAACACGCAGTATTCCCCCATACACGTAAGACCTGCTTTCACCGACCAACAAGTGGTATCAGAAAGAAAGGGTTCAACTTGACCACTGGCCAGGTTGACAAAAAGTTTTTTTTCAAAAAATACTTGTGGTCTATCCGAATCGATCTTATTTGTCAAATTTTTTTTTCTTTTCAAAAGATCGTAAAAAATGTCTTCTAAAACTTCCCATGTTCTCAAGAGAGAACTATGATCTATGGAGATCGAGAATGCAGCTCATCTCAGATTCTAAACATGAGCGATGTGGAGAGTGGTTTTCAAGGACCATTCAAATTTATCGTGGTGAATCCTGCAATTATAATGTAGAAGAGAGAATTGATCCTAGAGCAGATTTCCTAAGTCTCGATGACCAACTAACTCCCCGAGGAGAGAAAGTTAGTCAATCTAGACTACATTGCAAAAAGACACACTATACAAAGACAATTAATGATGGTGTGATGGGAATGATCTCTCAACCGTAATATCGCTAAAGAGATATGGGATACACTAGTCACTATGTGCCAAGGCACATATCATATAAAAGAAAACAAACTTTCAAAGGGCAATTGGAAAGTTTGACAGCTTTTGAATGGATGATGGTGAATCAATAGACAAATTGGAAGTCGATTCACTAAAGATCATGAATGATCTAAATGCACTTGGAAAGAAATATCCACAAAGAGAAGTGGCATTGAAAATTCTGTAGAGGTCTTTCTAAGAAATGGATATTCATGCAAAGGGTGATTGAAAACACCAAGAACATTAGTTCAATGCCATACCAACAAGTTTTTCTCGAAAAATAAAGCCTATGAATTTGTAATTGATAAGAAATCCAAAAAGGCCGACAAAGAAAGATGATTCTTCATCATAAGAATGTGGCTTTTAAAAGCCAAAGATAAAACTCAGAAACTAAAGAGTCCGAGAACCCCCATGCCAAACATCGTGATGAGCTTTGAGGAAAAGCTAAGATCGATGGCAAGAAGGTTTGACAGACTTAATAATAGATTTGGAAAATACAAAAGCTTTTACAGAACTACAGTACTGGAAAGAAACCCGAGGACGATCAACCGAGAAGAAGAAGGACCTAAAAGTCAAGGATCTTCATCCGGAAAAGTTAAGGACTCCAAGTCCAAAGAAGAAAATGATCAGGATGATGATGCCAACAGATGCTATAATTGTCAAAAGAAAGGTCACTTCCAAAGATGATTGTCCAGAGTTGAGTGCTAAGGAGAGAAGAGAAAGACAAGCTATAAGAGACCGTAAGTTCTCGGCCAAAAAGGCCATGGTTGCATAAGAAGAACACTCGGAGGAGGATCTAGCTCTTCAGATGAGATATTTTCAGACAAAGGAAAGTGATGACATCTCGTCTCGATGGCCATTGAGGAGGTAAACTCTTCGTCTCTCGTTGTTGCTCCTACATTAGCACAAGAGTTTTCAAGTTCCACCGAAAAAAAAATATTTTGACCGATGGATTCTTTTGAGAATCTAATGAAGGACTATGTCGCTTTTTGCAAGGATCGCTAAATAAAACTCAAGAGCGTAATAAGGAATCAATGTCAAAAATCTAAAATGGAAAGATTTCTAGCAAAATCAAATCACTTTCAATTAATGGAGCTATCGATGAATCGGATGTTTCGAAAGTACAACTCTCGAGAAAGAAAAGTTGATAGAGACCCTAATCAAAAGCTAGAGAAATCCATCAAGAAATTGTTTAATCGTAACTAAGTTCAATGACCTCTCGAGAAGCATGAAACTCTACAGAATCGCGGAGGATAGTGCACGTAAGAAGTTAACTCTATTGAATAATGCATCTAAAGTAATAGATGAAATTCAGAGTTACCAGAGATCCGCCACTATAAAACTGGTTTGGGATACATTCCAGTGGGGAACCTCACAAGGTCATCCAACGCCGCATCAAGTAAGCAATAAGACAATCTTTTGTTAAATCAAGGCACCTACACTTCAAATCAAGTAATGCCCAAAGTTGTAAACAAGGAAAAGGACCTATGGTTTCAAGAAAATCGAATGATCGTTAGAAAGCCCAAACCTCGTGTGAAGGCTAGAAAACCCGAAAGCAATATTGAAAATTTTCAGTAAGTACTTCAAAAGCCTCAAAGCTAAGAATACAAACTTGAAAGGATCTACATCGAACCATCGAGGAATCTCAGAAGAGAAACACTCAAACAGAGATATTCTCAATCAAGAGACCAAGTCCTCAAGATAATCGAAGACCCATATCAAGACATGCAACCTAAACCCCACTCATTTAAGGGTAAAGGTTATCTCAACCCAAGACAACAAAGATCTGCATCAACAAGACAAAAGCCAAAGCAATGGAACAAAAGGCTTGAACCAAAGAAGAATTCAAAAGCCCATGTTCATGCTAAGGCCAAAGACTATACACGTAAAACTCGCTAAGGCACCCAGAGTAGTAAATGTGTATGTAGATGTTTATGGAAGACAGATCACCACTCTAAAGTGATTAGAGTTGTTAGCAGATTGGATCCCTAAAGGTACTTAACCTTGTAGGACCCTACACAAATTGGGTACCTAAGAAGTAATTTGTTTTTCAGAGGAAAACAAGGGCACCGAATCGACTAAAGATCACATGGCAATCGATGAGCAGAGATGAAAAAGCTCCTCGATATATGGTATTCGACAAAGGATGTTCAAGACATATGACAGATACAAGAAGATACTCAAAGGACTATGTTGAACAAAGAGGCCCACAGATCACTTTTTGGAGATAACTCCAAAGGATGATCAAGGATATGGAACTTTGGAAATCGACTCTACCATATCCATGGTGTTTATATGTATCCGATTGAAGCATAACTTGCTTTCAATTAGCCAATTCCGTGATAAAGGTTTTAATGTTGAGTTCTCCAAGAACTTATGTTTTGTGAAAGATGATACATCACTGTAAAAAAGTACTACCGATCGGGTACAAGAAAAGGGAATGTGTATCTTTGTCGATTGAGTTCAACTCCTAAAGATACATGTTTAGTTGTTAAAAGTTCCACAGATACCAGCTTGGTTATGGCATAAAAGAATGAATCACCTAAATTTCAAAACCCCCCGAACAAGCTTGCAAGATTAGCTCTTGTGAGAGGGTTACCTAACGAAGTGTTCAAGAAGGAACATATTTGTGATGCATGCCGAAAAGGCAAAATGATAAGAGCATCATTTAAAAGTAAAGTTGAGGTTTCTACCGAAAAGAATACTTCGCCATTTCATATGGATCTTTTTGGTCCTATAACACCGTGAGCACTAATGGCGGTGAAATATACATTGGTAGTAGTTGATGACTACTCGAGATATACTTGGGTCATATTCTTACTCAGTAAGAAAGAGACTCAGATAAAGCTGCCAGAGTTACTGAAAAGGCTCAGTATTGAGAAGAATCTGAGTGTGGTCAAAATCAGATCTGACAAAGGAACTGAATTTATAAATCATATCATATCCGATTATTAGGCAAAGAAATGGAATTTCATGAAACATCACCGCAAGGACCCCTCAACAAAATGGTGTTGAAAAAAGAAGGAACAGGACTGGAAAAGAAGTTCGCGAAGGACAATGATAAATGAGGTCGATATTCCTAAAAGATTTTTGGGTCAAGTCCAACACTGCATGCTACTCACAAAATAGATCCATGCTGACTAAGAGTCAAGGCAAAACACCTTATGAGCTTTGGAATGAAAGGAAGCCTCTTGTCTCTTTCTTTCGTGTGTTTGGTTGCAAGTGTTTCATACACAATAATGGTAAAGATCGCTTGAAAACTTTTGATAGTAAAAGTCGATGAAGGAATATTCTTAGATATTATGAAGTCAAGAAAGCCTTTAGAGTTTACAACCGTAGGACTCTTATTGTGGAGGAAACACCTCATGTTGTATTTGATGAAACTATTTGTGTTCGTAAGAAACAGAACATGATGCAGATGAACCGACCAAGAGGATCACCAGATTAAGCCCAAACAAAAAGATAAATTATCCATCGAACTTAGAAGAAGAAGTCACCACTATCTATGATTGGAGGACTCGTGAATCGATAAAGAAGTTCAGATGGAAATCGATGGTGAGACTCAGAAAACCAACACTCTAAAAGGTAAACTAATCCAACAGCACACCCGCCTCGCACTCAGTATGTGATGCCAATGAAGATGTGGTCACAAATGAGGCAAATTGCGAATCTATCAACCAAAGGGGAACAAATGTCTCTCGATAATGTTTCAATAGAATTTCCCCGAGGAAGATGATTCACTTTTCCTTTTTTTTGTTCCCCGAGTTTGTCGATTTAATCGAAACCTAACATTTCAAATGTTGAGGATACTATTGAAGGGGGAACATCAAGAAGGAAATGGTTAGATAGTCATCCTACAAGTCGATTGTGGGTGATCTAATCAAGGAGTTAAGACAAGAAGGTTCCATGGTGAGAGTGCACTATTCTCGCCGCTTCCTATTAGTAAAAAAAAGAACTCGGCCGAGATTAATGAAGCTCTATAAGATTCTTATCGATTATCGCTATGCAAGATGAATAATCAATTCTCAATGAATGAAGTATGGGAGTTGGTAGATAGACGAAAAGGCACAATGTCATTGGAACCAAGTGGGTTTTCAAGAATAAAAGAGATGAAAACAACAACATTGTAAGAAACAAGGCAAGGCTAGTTGCACAAGGTTATTCCCAAGAAGAAGGCTTGGATTATGATGAAACCTTTGCACTAGTTGCAAGACTAGAAGCCATCGATTGTTTCTTGCATATGCCGCCCACATGAAGTTCATACCATCAAATGGATGTGAAAAGTGCATTTCGAATCTGGTGCTTAAAGAAGAGGTTTATGTGGAAAAACCTCCCGGCTTCAAACAGAATGACCAAGTTTACAGCTCGTAAAAGCCTTGTATGGTCTCAAACAAGCACCCGTGAGCATGGTATGATACTTTTTTTCAATTTCATCGACCATGGTTTTGTCAAAGGAACTGTTGATAGAACTCGCTTCAGATAGAGGATGGGGAAGATATTCATCGTTCAGATATATGTTGATGACATCATTTTTGATTCTCCAAACCATCACCGTCGGTGAAAAGTTTTCAACAACACGATGAAAGGCAAGTTTGAGATGTCAATGATGGGAGAGATGAATTTTTTCTAGGTCTTCAAGTGAAACAATCAAAGGAAGGAATATTCATCAACTGTGCAAAGTACACCGTAGATCCGATTGCCAAATATGGTGTACAAAATTGCAACCCGCTTAGATTCCTATGAATACTAACTACAAGACGGATCCCGATTCTTAAGGCAAATCGCTGAATCATATCGATTATAGAGGAATCATTGATCATTGTTTCATCTCACAAGCAAGTAGGCCGATATAATATTTGTTGTTAGATATGTGCAAGATACCGTTAATCCTAAGACTAGTCACATGGAGGTCGCCAAAAAGATACTAAGATATCTTAAGGGCACAAAGTGAATAGAGGATTATGGTATCCACCGATGATAACTCTTGAATTAACCGGTTACTCAGATGTCGACTATGGAGGTTGCGACCGACGTAAAGTCCACAACAGAACTTGTCAATTTCTAGAAGCAAACCGATCTTGGTTTTCAAAGAAATGACCTCAAGAGCAACCAAGATTCATCGTTCGAATACATAGTCAGCAGAAGTCGTCAGGTCGATTCTTCGCCGCATAACAATTAGGGATTATAAAGTTGTGGCCAATGAGGTACCAATATTTTGTGACAATAATAGTGCCATTGCTATTTCACAAAATCTCAGATTGCACACCAGATGCAAGCATGTGGATATCGACATCACTTCATCGAGATCATGTTTGGAAAAAGGACATAAGGATGGAGAAGATTCATACCGATAGTAAAGAGTCGATATCTTGACTAAACCTTTGGTCAATCAAGATTTCGTGAACTTTCGCTTGAATTAGGATGTTAGAACCGGTGTATAGAGTAAATCGAAAATTGAAGATTTTCAGATGCATGAAGCTTTTTCGCATTTCTTACCGAGAAACTCAGATAAAATGGAAATACTTAATCGAGTCTCGTGAAACTCGACGCATCAAGGACAAGATCAAGAAAGATGTCGAACCCTTTCAAGATTTCAAAGATATAATCGACATTTTATCAAGGTCACTATCAAGAAGACCGACAGAGGGAAATTAGTCTCAAGAAGTAATGACTATGTGACCCATTTATTGCTTACGTAAAACTCAAAGAATCATTCGCAATAAATACAAAACACCGAGGAATGTTTTTGGGCATGATCGCTTTTTAAATTCAAGAAGGTCAACAACCATTTAATGCTCGCCATATTATTGACTAACGAGGATATTTTGGCGGCTTTACTTTTCGGAGATCGCCGGTTCATATACCCAATTAATTAGAGATTAATCTCAACCATTGCTTTTCACCTAACCAACATGATTCCCCACGATCTCAAGCTATTTTATACCTTTTAAGCCATTCAAGCCAAAATTTTATCAAACCCTTCATTCCCAAATACTCAGAATTAAAATCCCTTTGCCTTTTAAATCGCAAAAACCCTAAAGCTTCACATTCTTCAAATCATATTCTAAAATGGCCTCAACCGGTAATACGAGAGATTAGCCATAACCAATAAGCCATGGTACGAAGTTCACTATCTCACTTGAGAGCACAACCAACTCAAAGCCGTAAGAGGAGGCTCAAGATATGATCCGAATGGGCTAAACTCACCCATCTAGTCGCAGGCCACTGCATCAGAGTTCGCAAGCGAGGTAATCGAATTCATCTCGCAATTTGAAAATAGATGAAGAAGATTGTATGCACTCTTCGACATCAGATCTCATCTAGAGCACTCATCAAAATACGCCGATTTTGAGAGGAGTTGTGCATTGTTCCTAAAAAATCAATGATGTGTTTGAGCTATGTGATAGAGGAGAGGATCCCGCGATGTATATGTTTGCAAAGAGCAAGAGTACCTAGATAGATTGCCGAGAATCCTCGTGAAGTTTGAGGCATCTTTGAATAAGAAGACCTAAAGCCACAATATCGTGGTCGATGGATATTGTGAGCAAGAGCGCCATGAGTCTTAAGGGGAGTTTTTTGAAATGATTAGTACCCGGCTCGATTGATGGTGGCGATCGAGGCATCTCCCCACCACCGACTTCAACCGGCTGAAATTTTAGTCCAGATGGTGTCGGAGCAAGCCAAGATCATAAAAAGAGTCAATGGGGAAATCACGATGAAAGGCAAGATCCACCATGCCACCAAAATTGCCTATATTTTGGAGATGTGCAGAGAGGAGGAGGATATCTTCGCCAACTCAACCCCATTCCCTAAATCCAAAATTCTCTTCAAGACCACCGATGGAAGAAGGAGGGTCATTCGAGGGAAAAGAGAAAAGAAGGTAGAATCACCTTCTGCAGCTGCTGAGAAAGAAACCCAACAAACCAGGGGGAAGGTTTTGTTGGAAGCAAAAATGGAGCAAGGAGCAAAACTGATGAGGCAGAAGAACCTCGCTCCAAAGCGCAGAAGATTGGTGGTTCTCACCGACGATGGTAGCAAAGGATTCCGGAGGAGAGACAACCCGAGGGCCAAATCGCTTCAAAGTTCACCATTACAAGTGCTGCTCAAAGTTAGCTCAAGGACACAGGATCGATCGAGGAGCGTGTCTTCTCCGAGGTGCTCGAGACATCATCACTACCAGATAAAATTTTCAGAAATTTTTAAAGGAGCTCAGACCCAGAGATGTTTACCTCAGATCAAGAAGTTCAAGATCAAGAGCTACCAGAGTCAATCAAGATGTGCGTGCTCGACCGACGAAATAACTCAGACTCATATCGAGGAAATGCCACCAGCCTCGTAACCCACTCAGATGCAAACCGAGGACTCGAATGCACAAGTTTTTTCAGATACTAAGGAGGCTCAGAGCAAAATGTACTGGATGAACTCCCCGAAAGTGACATAATGCTTGATCCCTTAGCCAAGCTTCTATCGAACCAGAGAGCCCGAGATGGAAGAAGGGCGAGGGCGAAGAAGGCGAAAGGAGGAGCAAGGGGGGAACGGTTCATCCTCGACCGACACCCGAGCTCAAATTTATACCCCGACCCGCAAGATATATTCTTCGATTAATGACGATAGCAGTATATCCTCAATCGACTCTTACCCGAGATGCTTGATATTGTTGCATTCAGAGGGGAAGACCGGGTGGAATGAGGAGACAAATTTCTTCCCGACTTCTCAGGGTCTGTATGACAAAGCTCAGGATGAAAAATTCGATTTTGATGAGCCGGTTCAGAGGAAGCTAGCCGAGAAGAAAGCAATCGAGGTTGGTGCCCCGAGCAAATGGAGACAAATCCAAAGATGGAGATGGGGACCAACAGGAGAGATCTCGAGGATCGGCCTCAAACGTAAAAAGAGACTTCAGAGTCGATCAATCCTCAGATCGGTTAGCACTCTTCAGTACCTCTTCGCACTACTAATAATTATGCCAGAGTTACCGAAAAGTACTATCTTTAATTTTGAAATGTCCGATAATCGACCGAGGCTCAATTGGAGACCGAGCTCAGATAAAGCCGAGCTCAGATGATCAAACAAAGATGTAAGGCAGAAGGTCGCCGAGATTGATCTCACTCCTGTCATGGAGAAACTTGAGAAGATTGAGCCAATGTCGATCAAACTCACTCAGATGGAAGCAACGTTGGCCAATCAAGCTCGTATAATGGAAGGATTTAGCCATTCTTCTAATCGTGCAGAGATATAAAACACTCGACCACTCGGGATGACCTCCATGGAAGAAAAGCTGAATGAAAAACTGGAGGGAGTCAACACAGAGTTAAGAGCTGAAATGAAACAAAAGCACCAGGAGTCGACTGAATTTTTAGAGGTGAAACTGACAGAGAAAGATAAACTGATCAAATCTGTTGTTGAGGAAATGAGCTCAGTGCTCATGACCAAGATGACAGAGATGCTTAAAGATGCTCTCTCGCCCGCTTTGCCCACATATTCGAAGAACTGCGCGGGCTAAGAACCACATTAGAAGAATGGAAGATGAGCAAGATCAGCTAGCAGGAGAGATCCGCTGTGTGAGCAAAGAACAGTATCACATGGACACAGCTCTCTCCAGACTTCTTCCAAACTACGGTGCCAAGAAGGGGGAAAGGGAAGGTGCAGACCTCAGGAAGTTCATGGCACGTACTTTGGAAAAGAAGGCTCAGAAAGATGCTGAAATGTACAATCTAGCCCAAGCCTTTAAAGAAGTCGATGCTACTGAGAAACTAAAATTTGCTCAAGTAGAGAAGCTCATCTACATTCGGAAGTTTCGAAAGCAAACCAAGCTTGAGGTTGCAAGAGAGAAACCGAGTGCTAGAACTAAGGTTGGAACAAGCCAGCCGGTGCCGAATCGCTTATGAAGAGGAAAGCCTTGGGACGTTGTTCAACTCAGAAGCAAAAAAGGCGAAGGCTTTTAAGCCAATCCAGAGAAAATTGATTCTCGAAGATGAAGAGAAGAATCGAGTCTCAACCTCGTAAGAAAGTCTTCAACACCAAGAGAGGCTCATGACACTCCAAAAAGAATGTTTAAGAAAAGCCGCCTCGGGCCTCGTGAACTTCAGGATCGAAAGAAGATAGACGAAGAGCGAACGAAGGAGTGACTTCGAAAAGTTTGCAAAAGCAAGAGGAAGGAACATCGAAAGTTGAAAGGGGTCCCATGTTGATAAATGGATGCCCATTAAACTCAACGACATGTGGGAAGAAGTGAAGAGAACCTTCTCGTTCAATTATGATGTTCTCGTGGAATGGAGAGGGAAGGTTCTGGACTAGAACGAAGCTTTATTGAACATCTTCTCACCTTTTATCCAAAGTATCTACAAAGTCGATTAACCTTGCGGATGAAGGTGGGAGTATGATAAGAGCCCCGGTCCATATTCCTATCCTTCCTCCTCCGAGACTTGGTAATGTCTTGGTAAATGAAAAGGCCATTACGCAAGAAATTGCTCAAGACTGGTCGTCGATTGGGCCTAATCGAAACAAATCCTGCACATCATCGAGAAAGAAATGAGTCAAGAAGAGATTCTTCGGAATGTTTGATCCGGAAGTGCCCATCGATGAAATCGAAAATGAAGCAAACAGAGCGTAAGATCAAGAGCCGAATCAAGACTAAAAGATCAAGACTCGTAAGATTTTGTAGTCTTTTATTTTTTTGTCTTTTTGATTTTGTTTGATAAATTCATTGTAATCTGTAATGGTATACTTATCATCAATGAAGATTTATCATTATGCTCAAAAGATAATATCTCATTATCTTATTTTTCATGTCTTTATATTTGATATGCCTGATCACTGTTGTTTGGTGATGAAATTGTTGAGAGATTCATTGCTGAAGCAATTGTTGAGAGACATAACCAATCTTGTAATTGGATAAACTGAAACCTGAGTATAGGTTATATGTCTGTAACAAGATAGATTTTGGCATCATCAAAAAGGGGGAAATTGTTGGGAGATGAATTTAATAAAAGTTTATATGATTTTGATTAAGATCCCAAAACCCCTAAGTATGACATGTTCAGTAATGATCTTGATAAATGAGTCAGGATTCAGTTTTTAGAGTATTCAGGATGTTATCTGCAAAATGTATAGTCAGCAGATATAGTTCAGGATAGGTTCTGAAGATTCTGAAGAACTCAGTATGTTTCTGAAGATACTGAAGTTTCAAAGATGAAATCAAGACTCAAAGATGAAGACTCAAAGATATCACCAAGATAAATCTAAAGACTCAGAAGACTCTGAAGACTCAGAAGACTCTGAAGACTCAGAAGACCCTGAAGACTCAGAAGACTCTGAAGACTCAGAAGACTCAATACTATAAAAGTCAAGATTGAGAGATCAAGATCAAGAATAATGAAAACACAAGAATCATCAAGACTCAAGAAAGTATCAATGCTCAAGATGAACTCGAATGTTCCGAGGCACTGAATATATCTATCTGAAGGATGCAATACTGAGAAAAACGCGATGCCTTAGAAAGATTAGATATTGCCAAGACATTCAAATGCAGACAAAAGGAACTAAGTCAGAAGTGTTGTTAAGGTTATATCAAACACAGAGTTTGTAACCAAAAGAGCCGTTGAAGGTGTCTACTTTTAACTGAAGAACAAAAGTCAAAAGAGAAAGACGACATCGCATTCATACATCGAATCGACAAAAGGACAAGTCATCAAAAAAAAAGATGTCGATGTACGAAAAGTTCGCATCGCAAAAAGTGAAGACCGGCTACATGAAAGGCTATTGCCTAAAACGTGTTAGAGAGTTTCAAATCCTAAATATACGGGTTTCTCACACACCATAAGAGGAACTCACGGGTTATTTCTCCAACGGATAGTTTTCAAGAGTAACCTTGGTGTATGCCTATAAATACTGGTGACCCTCTACATTGTAAGGTTACGGGAAATTTATACGCAACTCAAGAGCTCAAACTTATTCTTGCAAAAGTTAAAGCACTCGAAATACCTTGAATTTCCCAAGTGCTTCTATATTGAAGAGAGCTCACTTTACTAAGCCTAGCTTGATAAGATTTATCCAAAGCTTAGTCGAGATATCCTAACCCTTTGCATTGTGCTTCATTGTAAAGGATATCTCATCCTAGTTGGAAACCAACCAAGAAACCCCAAACCCTTGTGAAGGTAGTTGGAGTGTGTTTGTTGGTGAGTAGAGTTGTAAAGAGTTAGTAAACTACGCGGAGTAGTCAGAAAACTCTAGAGAAGAAGTTAGTAAGCTACAGAGGTAGTCTGAAAGCTTGTGTGTGATTGAGTAAGTAAACTACGGAGGTAGTCAGAAAACTCAAGGTCGGGTTGAGTAAGTAAACTCACGGGAGTAATAAAAACTCAGTACGAAGTTGAGTAAGTAAACTACGAGGTAGTCAGAAAGCTCAGAAGTTGATAGTGAATTTCTCTGAAGAGTCAGGGAGAGTGGATGTAGGAGCTTGAGTCTCTGAACCACTATAACTGCTGTGTTCTTTATTGCTTTCCTTATCTGTCCTTAACTGGTGCATTAACTTGATTTCTGAAAGCATACTTTTCACTGATATTCAGTTGGAATCAATCCACTGAAGTTGCATAAGTGAATCACAGCCTAATCACTATT
This sequence comes from Stenogyne calaminthoides, assembly GCA_037126765.1. Taxonomy (NCBI): domain Eukaryota; kingdom Viridiplantae; phylum Streptophyta; class Magnoliopsida; order Lamiales; family Lamiaceae; genus Stenogyne; species Stenogyne calaminthoides. The sequence goes on along the minus strand of JBBCBC010000017.1, from coordinate 32,989,608 downwards.
TCATAAGGGGAAGGTTTTCAGCAAAGCTTAAAACGAGTATAAACTAAGGGCCAACCATTCCGCACGACTGAGTGGCTAGAACAGATAGTTACCAAACTGAACTCTCTTCGAGGATTGATAAGTTAGTTATCCGATCCAAGCAACTCGGGATCTCGACACTCGGGACTCGGTTGGGATTATCGAGGTATCTCGAAAAGCTTTCGGGATCACTGTCTCGAAGAGACTTTGACTCGAGTATGTCTGTGCTTCTCAGAACCTAACCTTCAGGATTATCTGACCCAAGCTGACCTCAGTAAGAAAAAGTTTTAAAATACTGAACACGTGTATTCCCCCCCCCATACACGTGTAAGACTCGTTTCCACCGGGACCAACAACCTTTCATGTAGCCGGTCTTCACTTTTTGCAGTCTGGAACTTTTGTACATCGACATCTTTTTTCAATTGACACGTCATCGTCGATTATCGGTATGGTACAATGTCGTCTTCCCTCTTTTTGACTTTTGTCTCTAGTTAAAGGTAGACACCTTCAACGGCTCTTTTTGGTTACAAACTCTGAGTTTGATTTAACCTTAACAACACTTCTGACTTAGTTCCTTTTGTCTGCATTTGAATGTCTTGGCAATATCTAACTTTCTAAGGAATCACATTTTTCTCAGTATTGCATCCTTGGGATAGATATATTGAAGCCTCGGAACATTCAGTTCATCATCGAGCATTCAAGACTTCTTGAGTCTTTAGTAACCACTGTGCCTTCAGTATTCTTGATCTTCAATCTTGGTCTTGGTCTTGCGTCTTGAGTCTTCGAGTCTTGTGGTCTTCGAGTCTTAGAGTCTTCGAGACATCTTGACCGACATCGAATCTACATCTTCGAGTCTTTCGGTTCAAGTATCTCATCGAGTCTTGATATCTCGGTTTTTACTCGAGTCCTCAGAACTATCCTAACTATATCTACCGACTATACATTTTTGCAGATAACATCCCGAATACTCAAAAAAACCGAATCGACTCAACTATCAAGATCATTCTGAACATATCATACTCAGGGGTTTTGGGATCTAATCAAAATCATATATCTTTTATTAAATTCATCTTCCAACATCCTTGAATTTATCAAAGATTTCCGATTTGTGTTTCATGAGAAAAATGTACCCGAACCTTGAGTAATCATCGATGAAAGTCACGAAATATTCATAGCCACCTTTAGATTTGGTTGACATTGGACCACACTCGTCAGTGTGAACGATTTGCAACACTTCTGTGGCTCTATTCCCTTGGCTCCAAATGCTCTCTTGGTCATTTTACCCTCCAAACATGATTTGCAGGTTGAAAGTGGTTCTAACTGTAGGTCCAACAACGAACCATCTTTCACCAACCTTTGGATCCTATTTAGATTAATATAACCTAATCTTAGATGTCATAGAAGTGTCTTGTTCACATTTTCTGAATGTTTTCTCTTATTGCATGAAACAGTCGATGTGTTATAAGATGCATTTTGTGAGTGGTGTGCACAGTTAATAGTATAGAGATTGTTCCGTAAAGTTCCATGACAGATAAACACATCTTTACGGTAAATAGTAACTTTATTAGAAAAATGAACAAAATATCCATCATCAATTAGTTTAGAAACTGAAATAAGGTTTTTACGAAAAACTTGAACATAAAGAACATCTCTTAAAACCAAAATCTTGTCTTCAAAAGACAGGTGAACGTCTCCCACTGCTTCAGCTGCTACTCTCGTAGCATCGCCCAGTGTGATGAGGACCTCACTTCCACTAAGTTGCCGGGTTAGTTTGACCCCGTGAAGCAAACATGATTAGTGGATTATTGGGAAATTAGGGGTGCCCGGATCTATTCGAGTTGAATTTAAATACATATTTAAATTAATTAATTAATTACTAACATGAATTATTCCTAAATCAATTCAACATAATAGTTAATAAGCAAATAAACATCATGCGTATACGTAATTCATGTAAATCCTAAGCATGCTGAATCTAGGAATTACGTAAATACTAACCTCTCGTAGAGACAACCGTTGAGACGATGGATCAACCCAAAGTGCCTTCTCAAATATGTCCCATGTCCACGAACGTAATCCGGTGGGAGGATTATCAACGAACGATTTTAATCTTAAAGGAGAAAATAAAATATTTGGCCACCACCTTTGTGGATTTCTAATTTTTCCAACACATGAAATTGCCATTGGGGATGAAAAATTGATCCCCTATTTATAGGACTAGGGGGGATGAAAATTAGGGCTTTGTTTGTCATTGGGAAATTTCATTACTTCTTCCTCAAGTCACAATCTAGAACATATCCAATATATTCTATTTCCCAAAATATCTCCCAACAAAATTTTCTCCTCCTTTCTTATCCATTATTTTCGAAAATATCATATCAAATAGGAAGAAATAAGATCTTTTTCCTTTCTTAAATTTATGGGATAAATTTGTATCTCAAGAATACTTATTCCATAAGATCTTGTTGGGAGATGAATTTGAATAAAGATTTTGATTAGATCCCAAAACCCCTGAGTATGACATGTTCAGGATATCTTGGTAATATAGAATCAGGATCAGGTTTTAAAAGAATTTAGGACTCAGGATTATCTTCATCATGTATAGTCAGCAGATATAGATCAGGGAATTGTTAGTACTGAAGACTCAGGAGACCCTGAAGACCCTGAAGACTCAGAAGACTCTGAAGACTCAGAAGACTCAGAAGAATCCTGAAGAATTAGAAGACTCTAAAGACTCAGAAGAATCCTGAAGACCGAAGATCCTGAAGACTGTTTGTGTACTGAACAAAAAGGACCCTGAACCACTATCTTAATGAAATAGTGTTATGTTCATTCCTAGTACAAACAAAATAGTTGTTCAACATTTGTGGACATTAAGGAACATATTGCTATAAATCAACTTAAAAAGAGCCATTTTGCTAGGTCTCGTTCAAAAGAAGACTTCAACCAATGAGGAGGCAACAACAACGTATTTTATCGATATTGAAAAAAACATCCAAATTTCCCAAGTATCTTCTAGTTTGAAGAGAGTTGATGATTGGCTACATGGCTGCATATTTTAAAATATGCAACATATTCAAAGCTTAAAATAGCTGTTCATCAATAACCGTAAGAGGAAACTCTTGATGCTTTATCTCTTGATAGTTTTATCAAAGTGACCTTGGATATCTCACCTAGTTAAATACCAAGAACCTTCACCATTGCAAAACCCGGAAAATCAAAAAGTTTGAGCTCATTGTTTGATTCTTGCATATTGAAGCAGTTGTAAAAACCAAGATTTCCCCAAGTGTTTCACATTGAAGAGAGCTCATTCACTAAGCCTAGATTTGATATACATATCCAAAGCTTAGTAGAGATATCCTAGCCTTTGCATTTGTACTTATTGTCAAAGGATATCTCAGTTTAGTTGAAAACCAACCCAACCCAAACCCCTTTTATTAGGTAGTTTGAGTGTGTGTTTGATTGTTGGTGAGAAAGAGTTTAAAAGAGTGATAAGATGTTAAGGAATTTCTCTCGAAAGCTCTAGAGAAGAAGTGAGGAGCTTTGTCTCGAAAGTTTGTGTGTAAATTGAGTTAGTTTGTGTTGTTTGTTTAAAACTCAAGTAGAAAAGTTAGTATATGTTGCATATTTTTAGGTGATAGTGTGTTAATGATTTTCTTGAAGACCCAGGAGACAATCCAACCGAACTCGCATTAAACTTGATCACAAAATTTTAACCTTTGTTTTTACTAAGGAAGAGATTTTCAAAGAAGATAAAACGAGTATAAACTTAGGCCAACACATTCCGCACTCTTGATTAGCTAGAACAAATAGTTACTAAATCGAATCAACTCTAATGAGTATTCAAGAAGATAATTATTTGATCCAAGCTTCTCGGGATCTCCGATAAAAACTCGTAATCGGTTGGGCTAATCTGAAGAAGCTTCGAAAGTCGCTTTCGGGATCACCGTCTCGATGAGACTTTGACTCGAGGCGATTTGTGCTCCTCGGGGCAAAATTCTCGTGAAATCCCGACCCTTCCGATCTCAATAAAAGAAAAAGTTTTAAAATCGAACACGTGTATCCCCCATACACGTGTAAAAACTTCGTTCTTGAAGGGATCAACAAGTGGTATCGGAGCGGTGGTTCATTTTGACCACTTGCTTTGGTAGCCATAGTCTATTTCTTTGAAAGACTTTGGTGGTCTCTTGAATAGATCTTCGGCGATATCTTACAAGGCTCATTCATCATGCCTTCTAAGAAACTTCCTATGTTCTCTGTTGAGAGCTATGACCTATGGAGATTGAGAATGCAGGCACATCTGTATTCCAAGCATGAAAGAATGTGGAGAGTGGTTTCTGAAGGACCATTGAAATACACTGTTGGGAATCCTGCATCATCGACATCGAGAGGAATGATCCCAGAGATGAATTTCCAAACCCTGATGACCAACTTACTCCTGATGAGAGAAAATTAGTCAATTTGGACTAAATTGCTAAAGATACTTTATATAGCACTATTGATGATGGTGTTATGGGGATGATTTCTCACTGTGAAACTGCCAAAAAAATATGGGACACACTTGCTATCATGTGTCAAGGCACATATCATATTTAAGAGAACAAACTTTTCATTTCTTTATTGGAAAGTTTGTCAGCTTTGAAATGGAAGATGGTGAATCCATTGACAAACTGGAAGTAAGATTCACTATCATTATGAATGATCTGAATGCTCTTGGGAAAAGATACCCACATAGAGAAGTGGCACTGGAAATTCTTAGAGGATTGTCTAAGAAATGAGATATACATGCTGTGGTGATTGAAAACACCAAGAATATTGATTCTATGCCATACCAACAAGTTTTCTCTGAACTGAAAGCTTATGAGTTTGTGATTGATAAGAAAACTAAGAAATCTGATAGCAAAGATGAATCTTCATCTAGCAAGAATGTGGCTTTCAAAGCAAAAAAGAAATCCTGTAAAAATAGAGAGTCTAATAACTCACCTGCCAAAAATCAGGATGAGCAAGAGGATAAGCTAGTACTGTTGGCAAGGAGGTTTGAAAGACTAAATAGCAGATATGGGAAATATAAGAAATACTATAAGAATAACAGGTACAGGAACAGGAATAACTCAGAAGCTTAGGACAAATCCACTGAGAAAAGGAAGGACCACAAAGCTGAAGGATCCTCATCCAGAAAGAAGGACTCCAAAACCAAGGAGGAAAGTGATCAGGATGATGATGCCAACAGATGCTATAACTGTCAGAAGAAAGGTCACTTCCAGTATGATTGTCCTGAGCTGAGTGCCAAAGAAAGAAAGGAGAGACAAGCCAAGAGAGACAGAAAGATCTCTAGCAAGAAGGCTATGATTGCTGAAGAAGAAGAACAATCTGAAGAAGGATCCAGTTCTTCAGATGAGATATTCTCAAATAGTGACAGTGATGATGTCTGCCTTGTTGCTATGGAGGAGGTAAATTCTTCTATCTCTGTTGTTGCTCCTACACAAGCACCTGAGTTATCAAGTTCATCTCAGAAACGAATAACTTTGACTGATGGATTCTTTTTGAGAATCTTATGAAGGACTATTCTGTGTTACAAGAACTGCTCATAGAAACTCAAGAGCAGAATAAGGAACTGACTGCTGAAAATCTGAGGTGGAAAGACTCTAATACTGCTGAGATCACTTCTCAATTAATGGGAACTACTGATGAACTAGATGTTCTGAAAGTACAACTCTCAGAAAAAGAGAAAGTGATAGAGACCCTGAAAGAAAAATTAGAGAAATCCACTGAGGAGAATCAGCTTATCGGGATGAATTCAATGACCTCTCTGAGAAGCATGAAACTTTAAAGAAAAGCGAGGATAGTGTGCGGAGAAAGTTAGCTCTATTGAATTCTGCATCTAAAATAATAGATGAAATTCAGAGTTATCAAAGACCTGCAACTATAAAGGCTAGATTGGGATATAATCTAGGGGGAACCTCACAAGGTCTTCTGAATGCTGCTTCTTCTAGTAGCACTAAGACTGTCTTTGTTAAACCGGTGGTATGTACTGATATTCTTATTGAAGAACAACCCCGTGTTTAAGACAAGGGTAAAGGACCTATGGTTTCAGAAAAACTGAAAGTTCAGGATAGAAAGCCCAAACCTCAAGAAAAGGCTAGAAAACCTGAACACTCAGTAGGAATTCCTCATGACAGTACTTCAAAGCCTCAGGCTAAGAATACCAACCTGAAGAAATCTGCACTGAACCATCAAAGGAATTTTTAGAAGAGAAACACTCAGCAGAGATATTCTCAACTGAAAAGTCTTAGTCCTCAGATTATTGAAAAATCACAATTTCAGTACAGGCAACCTAAACCCCACTTGCCTAAGGGTAAAGGTTTCTTGAACCCAAGTCAGCAGAGACAGAGACCAGCTGCACCAAGGCCAAAGCATTGGAACAAGAAGCCTGAACCCAAGAAGAACTCTAGGGCTCATGTTCATGCTAAGACTGACACTCATACACAGGGTACTGCCAAGGAACCTAGGGTAGTGAATGTGTATGTAGATGTTTATGGGAGACAAATCATCCACTCTAAAGTAATTAGAATTATCATGCAGATTTGGGTTCCAAAAGCTACAGCTAACCTGGTAGGACCCTACACCAAATGGGTACCTAAGGTTTGATCTGTTTTTCAGGTGAAGGAAAAGGGCACTAAGCAGAATGAAGACAACATAACCCTGATGAGTGGAAATGGATTGGCTCCTGCTGCATGGTATCTGGACAGTGGATGTTCAAGACATATGACAGGATATAAAAAATTACTCACGGACTATGTTGAGCAAAAAGACCCTCAAATTACATTTGGAGATAATTCCAAAGGACAGACTGAAGGATATGGAACTCTTGAAGTTGAATCTGTTCATATCCATGGTGTTTCATATGTTTCTAGTTTAAAGCATAACCTGCTTTCTATCAGTCAATTCTGTGACAAAGGATTCAATGTTGAGTTCTCAAAGAACTAATGTTATGTGAAAGATAATGCTTCACAACAAATTCTACTGACTGATACTAGAGAAGGTAATGTGTATCTTGCAGATTGGAGATCAACCCCTAAAGATACATGTTTAGTTGCAAAAAGTTCTACTGATACCAGTTGGTTGTGGCACAAAAGACTGAATCACTTAAACTTCAAAACCCTGAACAAACTTGCAAGATTAGCTCTTGTGAGGGGGTTACCCAATGAAGTGTTCAGTAAGGATCATATATGTGATGCTTGTCAGAAAGGAAAACAAATTAGAGCATCATTCAAAAGCAAAGTAGAAGTGTCTACTGACAGAATACTGCAATTGTTGCATATGGATCTCTTTGGTCCAGTAACACATGTGAGCACAAATGGCAGGAAATATACACTTGTGGTAGTTGATGACTACTCTAGATACACGTGGGTCATATTCTTACTCAGTAAGAAAGAGACTCGCATAAAAGCGCCGTAATGCGAAAAGACTCAATCTTGAAAAGAATCGAAAGTGTGGTCAAAATCGGAAATCGGATAAAAGGCCTTTGAATTTATCAACCATATTATATATGATTATTGTGCAACAAATGGAATAGCTCATGAAACATCAGCTGCAAGGACCCCACAACAAAATGGTGTTCTTTGAAAGAAGAAAAAATGACTCGAAAGAAGTTTGCAAGAACAATGATTCTTTGAAGATGACATCCCTAAGAGATTTTGAAATGAAGCTATCAACCTTTGCATGCTACTCTCGTAACAGATCCATCTTGACCAAGAATCAAGGAAAAACACCTTATGAAATTTTGTGGAATGAAAGGAAACCTCTTGTTTCTTTCTTTTCATGTGTTTGGTTGCAAGTGTTTCATACACAATAATGGTAAAGATCGGTTGAAAACTTTTGATAGCAAAAGGATGAAGGGATAGGGATATTCGAAGTCGATTAAAGCCTTGAGGAGTTCACAAGTGTAGGACTCTTATTGTGGAAGAAACACCTCATGTTGTTTTTGATGAATCTACTTGTGTTCAGAAGAAACAGGAACATGATTCAGGAGATCTGACCAAGAGAATCACCAGACTTAGCACGAAAAAAGAATAATAAAACATCCTCTGAACCTTAAAAGAAGAAGTCAATCACTTTCTATGAATGGAGTGAATTAGACTCAGACAAAGAAGTTCAGGATGGAAACACTTAAGATGGTGAAACTCAGGATAATAGTTCTCCTCTGAAGGAAAGCCAACACACTGAAGCCGACCTATCTGAACATACACCGATTCGGACTTCGGGTATGTATCCGATGAAGATGTACGGTGAGGCTTACGAATCTATCAACCAAGGGGAACAATTCTATGAATGTTCGAATGGAATTTCCCCTGCGGAAGATGATTCACTCTCGAAGGAAAATCGTTGTTCCTGAATTTGATGAATTACAAGAACATAACATTTCGGATGTTGAGGATACTACTGAAGGGGGAACATCAAGGAGAAGATGGCTGGATAGTCATCCTACAAGTGTGATTGTGGGTGATCTATCAGAAGGTGTTAGAACAAGAAGGTTCCATGGTGAAAGTGCTCTATTCACGCTTCCTATCCGAAAAAAGAACCTCTCGAGATTGAAGAAGCTCTTCAAGATTCATTCGGATTACTACTATGCAAGAAGAAAGTGAATCAATTCACAAGAAATGAAGTTTGGGAGCTAGTGGATGACCCGGAGGCACAATGTGATTGGAACTATGTGGGTGTTCAAGAATAAGAGAGATGAAAAACAACAACATTGTAGAAATATAGGCAAATTTAACAAGGTTATTCCCAAGAACAAGGCTTGGACTATGATGAAACCTTTATTTTTGTTGCAAAGACTAAAAAGCCATCAGATTGTTTCTTGCATATCTTGCCCACATGAAATTCAATCTATCGGATGGATGTGAAAAGTGCATTTCGAATGGTGTGCTTAAAGAAGAGGTTTATGTAGAACAACCTACGGTTTTGAATGAGAATGACCAAGTTTGAGTTTTCAAAGAAAGCCTTGTATGGTCTTAAACAAGCACCGAGCATGGTATGATACACTTTCTCAATTTCTCATATGGTTTTACTAAAGGAAGGCAGTTGATAGAACCTTGTTAGGGGATAGAAGATGGGAAGAATATCTTACTAGTTATTATGTGGATGACATCATATTTGGTTCTCCAAACCGGATGTGTGAGAAGTTTTGATGAAAGGAAAGTTTGAGAATATGATGGGGAGATGAATTTCTTTCTTGGATGAAACAAACTAAAGAAAATTTTCATCAATCAAGCAAAATACACGAGACCGGATAAGTAAGCATGTTGGTTAGAATTCTATGAATACTAATCTACAAGATGGATCTCGATTGAAGGCAAAGACAAATCATGATTATAGAGGAAGGATATATCTCGCGATGGCCTAATAAATTGGGATATGTCGAAATACCAAGCTAATCCTAAAGCTAGATAAAAAAGATTTTGAAGTATCTTAAACCATTGAATAGAGGATTATGGTATTTGATAACCTTGAATTAATTGGTTATTCGATGTTGATTATAGAGGATGTAGAATTGGAGTTTACCGCGTGAATGAATTTCTTTGAAGTAAAGATATCATGGTTTTCAAAAAACAGACCTCGTAGTAGTTATTAGGGATGAATACATATCGAAGGAAAATTTTTCGCGGGATGGACAACAATTGAGAGATTACTCGGAGCAAATTTTGTACCCATATTTTGTGATAATAATAGTGCAATTGCTATTACACAATGGGATTATGTGCACACGGATGTAAGGATGTTGATATCGGACATCACTTAAGATCATGTTGGAAGAAGGATATCGGGATGGGAAAATTTATCTTGATAAAGAGATCGATATCTTGACTAAACCAATTTGAATCAAGATTTTAGGAACTATCGGTTGAATTAGGCATGTTGGATCCGGGAATGAATTTGAAGGAGAAGTTCTTCCTTTAGTTATTCGGGATGAATAAAAAAAATGATGGAAACCGAGATTTCGGGATAAAGAAACCACCATTTGGATTATCAACCTATAATACTAATACATGCATTAAATTTGGTTGCATTTATTACACAAGGGATTACTCAGAAATCATTTGAAATAAATGACAAAAGGCCCCGATCTTTTAAAAGCGGGGAATGTTTGAAGATTTTTTGAAAAAAATTTATGCGCCTCGATTTAAAACAACCATTTGTCAATCATTCTTTTTTTCTCGAGATTAAATCTCAACCATTCATCATATTTTTTTGAGATTTAATCACAGCCCTTGATCTTTATTTCACAAATCATATATAAAACCAATGTTAACCCCATTCGTTTATTTCTCACATTTAAACGATCCAATTCTCAAATCCTTAAAACCTTCAAACCTTCAAACTCTTCATATACACTACCTAGAAATTAGTCTGCAATGGAGTTCCCAAGTTATGCCATGATTAAAGATCTTACCGAAACCGAAAAACCATATTTTGAACATGTGGTGGATTTGATCGACAACAAGGCTACCCAGGTAGAAGAAGAGGCTCTAAACATGTTGCAGATAGCTCGATTGACACGACTGGTGAGCAATATGCCAGAATTCGAACTAGTCCAAGAAGTGTTGCAATTTGTTGTTAACCTTCGAGAAGGAGGACGGGGAGGACTAGTTTCGCAGCTAAGTTTTGGAACTTATGCGAAATCGAAAGCAGAGGTGGTTTGCTCCAAGCAGGTAATATTGTCTTTAGAAGATATTAATTTTGAGTTTGAATTAAGTGATAAAGGAGAAGATCCAGCATTGTATATGTCTGGAAGAGAACAGGAGATTTTGGACCATTTTGCAGAAACAAAGGTGGAATTGAAAGGGGCTCTGCATAAACGGTGTTTAAAGCCAAAATACAGAGTCTTAATTGACATTGTGGCCAAGTTCTTGATGAGCACCTCTGGAAGTCTGGAGCAGGTGAGCAGAAATAAGTTGAGGCTCATGGTTGAGATAGAGGACTCACCCTCTATAGACTTCAACTGGTTGAAATTCTTGGTGGACTGCATTCTTCACCAAAACCAGAAACTGAAGTATGCAAAATGTGCATTCACCAAGAATGGAAAGGTCTTGTTTGAGACGAAGATCAACTTTTTGATCGAGACCTTGCCCAGGGAAAATATGTTCCTGATGACGGGAGTAGAATTTTCTAGGACTCAGATCATGTTTCGAAAGCCCAAGTCTCAGAAAAGGAAGGTTGCTCCATCAGGAAGCCAAAGTTCTATGGTTCAGGAGGAATCTAAAGATCAAGATGATTCGAGTACTGATCAGGATGATGTGGTAATTGCTAAGGTTGTCCAGAAGCCGGTCAGGACAGCATCAGTAAAACATCCTGAGACTTCAGGACATGAGGAAAGGACGAAGAGATCTCTTGATCTTCTAAGAGTATAAAGGGTGACTGGGAACAAACTGAAGCAAAAGGCGTTAGCCCCACAGAAGAGAAAGAGACTCAAGACAATTGCAGAGAAAGAGGCCAGTGATGCTGAAGAAACTCATACTGAGACCCAACAAGGAATAAAATCTCCACTTCAGGGGCTTGCTCAAGTATTAAGAACGTTCAGGAGTGGGAAATTGAAGAAAATGTATTCTCAGAGGTACTTGAAACTTCCCTGAGCACTGATAAAATATCTCAAGAAATTTTTAAGGGAACTCAGGACACAGCTGAAGAGCAGACATAATCTCAGGATCTACTGAGTTTGGATACTCTTCTGAAAGAACCCTTTCTTGATCCTTCCACACTACAACTCATTTAATACGAGCCCGATGTTCCTAAAAGTCCTGAGTTAAAGAAAGGCGAAGCAGAAGAGGCAGAATGGCGAAGCAAGGGGGAACAGTTCATCCTGGACAGATACCCTGAGCTGAATGCTTATCCCGACCTTCAGGATATTTTCTTCAGGCTCAGGACAACGATCTACATCCTGAACCAGACACTTCCGGAGATGTTAAATATTATCTCCTTCAGAGGAGGAGAGGGTGGTGGAGGTCGAGGCTGGCAGGTCGACAGTGAGTTCTCTAGCCGGAAAACCAAGCTCAGGATGAAAGTTGCTGAATTTGATGAGCTAGTGAAGAGAAAGGTGGCAGAGAAGAAGAATGTTGAGGCTGATGCATCCAGTTCTCTAAATCAGGAAGGAGATGGGGATCAGGACGGAGAAGGTGAAAAGGATGATGAGAAAGAGAAAAAATCGAGAGTGAAATGGAAAAAGAAACTCAACTGAAACAGTTGATGTCAGATAACCTCAGACTGAAGTTAGCACTCTTCAGGTACCTTTTGACACTATTGTACATTATGCCAAAGTTACTGAAGTTACTAGCTTTAAATTTGATGTTTATGATATCTGGATCGAGGCTTAGTTGGAGTAGAATAACTCGGTGGATATCTTTTGTACAACCTCCAGTGATTGACTTAACCCCAATCCTGGATGGTCTGAAAAAGATAGAACCAGTCTTGGAGAAAGTGACTCAGATGGAGGTGACATTGGTTGCTCAATCTCAACAACTTGAAAATTTGAGCTCCTCATTTGACATGCAGCAAATTCAAAAAACCCTCACAGACAAAATGGCTGCACAGAATGAGAAGATTGATGGAATAAAGACATAGCTCAATGCAAACATGTAGCAAAGATACCAGGCCAAAACTACATTTCTTGAGGCCAAACTGGTTGAGAAAAATGAGCACTTGATCAAGACAGCTGTTGAGGAAATGAGCACTCTGCTCATGACCAAGATGACAGAGATGATGCATGAAGCCTTCTCAACACAGTTTGCTCCACTTTCAGAAGAATTCTCAATGGCCAAGAATTACATGATGAGGTTGGAAGATGAGCATGATCAATTGGCTGGGGAGGTGCGGAGCTTGGGCAAAGAATGGATACTGCATTATCCCAACTTCTCCCAAGGTATGGTGCCAAAAAGGGGGAAAGGCCAGTTGTTAAGGGCAAATTAGATGAGTTGTTGGCACAAACCTTGGAGAAGAAAGCCAGAGAAGAAACAGAGGCAAAGAAAATCATGGAAGCTCTAAAAGAGGTTGAGGCAATGGAAAAAAAGTTAAGTTCAAAGAAAAAGAAGTTGAAAGTCCTGGTCTCACTCAAATTTCAGAAGAAACAACTCAACAAGTGTTGGAACAAAAGATGCTTGACAGGAAAAAGGTTGAAACAAGCAAAGCAGGGGAAGAACGAGCTAGACCTGAGAAGAGAAAAGCAGTTGCTTTTGTTGAACCAGAAAGAAGAAAGCAAAAGTTTCAAAGCCTATTAAAAGGAAGCTTGTAGTGGATTTTGATGAATCAGAGGAAGAAACTGAAGAAACTAAACTTAATACACAACCAGAGACCTTCAATACTAAGAAGACCCTGATAGCCCTACAAATTGAGAAAGAGAAAAGAACTGCTGCTTCAGTATCTGGTGCTCCATTGATAAAGAAGAAAAAGGAGGAAGAGCAGAAGAGAAGGGGTGTGTTCAGGAAGTTCATTGGCAAGAGAAGAGGCACTGAGAAGACTCAGAAATGGCCGCACATTGATAAGTGGATGCCTATCCAAATAAATGATGCATGGGAAGAGATAAAGAGAACCTTCTGGTTCTACTACGAAATTCTGAGGGAATGGAGAGGGAGCAACTCAGACAAGAATGAGGCATTCATTGAATATTTGCTGACATTCTATCTTGAGTATGTGCAGAAGTGGATCAACTTGGCAGATGAGAGCGACACTCAGATTGTAGCTCCAGGGCCATCATGTACCCTGCTCCAAGATTTGAGAATGGCTATGTGAATGAAGCTTGCCATCTCTCAAGAAATTGCTCAGTATGCCATTCAGCTTGGACTAACATGAAACAATCTAGAGATCATCAAGGAAAGAGATGAGCTGAAGAAAAGGTACTTTGGAATGTTCAACTTGGAAGTACCTGAAGATGAGATTGAGGAAGATTGAAGACTGTTTGTATTTTGATTTTCATTGTACTATGTAATTCTCATTCTTCATCAATGAAAAGTTTATCTTTTGTGGTTAAATAAGATAATATCTCATTATCTTTTACATGTTCTTACTTATCTGATATGCCATTTTTCTAATGTAATAGTTAACTGAAACCTGAGTGATAGTTTAGGTTTTCTTATGTAACAAAATGGTTTTGACATCATTAAAAAGGGGGAAATTGTTGGGAGATGAATTTAAATAAAGATTTTGATTAGATCCCAAAACCCCTGAGTATGACATGTTCAGGATATCTTGGTAATATAGAATCAGGATCAGGTTTCAATAGAATTTAGGACTCAAGATTATCTGCATCATGTATAGTCAACATATATAGATCAGGGAATTGTTAGTACTGAAGACTGAAGACCCCGAAGACTCTGAAGACTCAGAAGACTCTGAAGACTCAGAAGACTTTGAAGACTCAGAAGAATCCTGAAGACTCAGAAGACTCTGAAGATTCAGAAGAATCCTGAAGATTGAAGAATCCTGAAGACCGAAGATCCTGAAGACTGTTTGTGTACTGAACAAAAAGGACCCTGAACCACTATCTTAATGAAATATTGTTATGTTCATTCCTAGTACAAACAAACAAAATGTTAGACATTTGTGGACATTAAGGAACATATCAGATCAAAAAGGTCAACTTAAAAAGAGCCATTTTGCTTGTCTCTGTTCAAAAGAAGACTTCAACCAATGAGGAGGCAACAACAACATACTTTATTGACACTGAAAGCGACATCTCACTGAGAAATGTCAGGTCTGATATCTTCCAGTTCACAGAAGTTGATGATTGGCTACATGGCTGCATATTTCCTAAAACATGCAAGGGTGTGTTCAAACCTTAAAAATAGCGTTCATCAATAACCAGAAGAGGAAACTCTTGATGCTATCTCTTCCAACGGATAGTTTTTCAAAGAATGACTTGGAGAAGTTGCCTATAAATACCAGTAACCTTCACCATTGCAAGGTTACGGGAAATCAAAGCAACTCCATAGCTCATTCATATTCTTGCAAATTGAAGCACTCTAAAAACCAAGATTTCCAAAGTGTTTCACAATGAAGAGAGCTCATTCACTAAGCCTAGATTTGATAAACATATCCAAAGCTTAGTAGAGATATCCTAGCCTTTGCATCTGTAGTTATTATCAAAGGATATCTCACCCTAGTTGGAAACCAACCCAACCCATACCCTTTTATTAGGTAGTTTGAGTGTGTGTTCGATTGTTAGTGAGAAAGAGTTGTAAAGAGTGAGTAAGCTGCAGTTGAGTCAGCCAGAAAGCTCTAGAGAAGAAGTGAGTAAGCTGTTTTAGACAGTTAGAAAGCTTGTGTGTGTTGAGTTAGTAAGCTGCAGTAGTCAGCCAGAAAACTCAAGTAGAAAAGTTAGTAAGCTGCCGTGTTCAGTCTGAAAGCTTTAGGTGATAGTGTGTTAAGGAATTTCTCTGAAGACCAGAGAGAGTGGACGTAGGAGCTTTGTCTCTGAACCACTATAAATTGCTGTGTTGTTTGCTTTCTATACTGCATTCTATCTGTTCCATATTTTCACTGAAAGCATACTGATTTTTTTGATATTCAGTTGGAAACAATCCACTGAACCTGCATTAAACTTGATCACAGCCTTAACCACTGTTTTACTAAAGAAGAGATTTTCAGCAAGATAAAACAAGTATAAACTTAGGGCCAACACATTCCACACTCTTGATTAGCTGGAACAGATAGTTACCAAACTGAATCAACTCTACTAAGTATTCAGTAAGATAATTATCTGATCCAAGCTTCTTAGGATCTCTGATAAGACTTAGGATCAGTTGGGCTAATCTGAAGCTTCTGAAAGCTGCTCAGGATCACTGTCTCTGTAGACTTTGACTCAGGGCGATTTGTGCTTCTCAGGGCAAAATTCTCAGGAAATCCTGACCCTTCTGATCTCTGTAAAGAAAAAGTTTTAAAAATCACTGAACATGTGTATTCCCCCCCATACACGTGTAAGACTCCTTTGCACAGGGAACAATAGATCTTTCCAAGGAAATCAAGAAAACAAATCTTTTCTCTCCCCTACTCATATTTTTTCGAAAATAATTAGGAAAAATAGGCAAAATATTTTCCTCTCCTTTTCATTAATTAGACTTTAATTTGAGCTATTTGAGGGGCCTTTAGGAGAATTAAGATTGGACCTCCAATGGGCTGTGAAGCTTTAATATTTAGCCAAAATATTATTCAAGCCCATTAATATTAATTTACTCCACTATAAAATTGATATTGAACTATCCATCTTAACCCACATTACGACTTCACAATAATATGGCTCCCGGTTATTATTTCTCGCATTTAAGATTATCTTAGTCCATTAATTAATTAAGCCATTGAACAGACTTTATAATAATTAATATCTTTGTCCTTGGTGTAAAGACATCTCAACATTATTATCCATACCGGAAATAAATTTCCACTTGCAAGATTTGGTATGATAAAGATTCTGAGCCCACCAAGGGGACAAATCAAGCAAGCCATACTTACATGCGATTCTCCGTATTAAATCTTAGCAATCGACATGTAATTAATAATATTGCCCAAGATACAAGGTATCGAATCGCATTGATTATATTCCCATCATAAGTCAAAGCAATAGTTAATTAATTTCACACGATCCTATTTAAGGGACGAAGATTAAGAAATAACGAACCACTGAGGTCTAGTTCTTGTATATTCAGTGCCAAAGAATTTATCCTCGTGTAGGTCATTTTCAGCGCATCATAATGCACTAGTGTAATCCCTTGATCAAGACAAGCCAATCTGAGCCTTACACTTCAACCTTTCGTGATGGGTTGTTCATTTCCATCTGGGTTGTGAATTTGTACTTAGTCACGAGGAACTGTTAATTTGATCTTCTGTGATCTTTTATCACCAAATTAACTACAACGTAACACGTACTGACTTATCGAATGGGTATGCAGTAAATATATATATAACATTCATTCATATTTAATGCAACATGTGATAAATAATTTATTTTAGTAAAATAAATAAGAAATTCAGTTTGGTTATACAAAGTAAAAAGCATACTTTTCAGTATAACCCCAACATGGATCCCGTATCAACTACCCACGAATGAGAAGTATAAGCCACTAAACAAGCTTCAACAATTAGTGCGTGAGAATTACCTTTCTTTCCGGCCCTTTTGGGGTTGGAACAGGCAAACCTCCATTGTCCTCTTTCTCCGCAGTTTAAGCACTTCCCCTTTGAATTTTCTTTAGCACCACCAGCATTCCTCATCTTACCATTGCCCTTGGCAACGGTTGAGTTTGATTGCTTATGGCTTTTGATCCTCTTCTTCTTCTTGCCTTCCCTTGGTTTAGAAGATGAAGACGGACCAGTTGTCGTTAAAGCTTGAGTTTGGTGCCCCATCAACGTCTCTGCCATGACCAAAGCTTGCAACAAATCAGCTAGCAAGGCCAAAGTGCTCAAAACTTTTGGGCAGAGAGTGGAGTACCAAATCGATCTGGGTCCTCAGATCATAATCTGCACCCAGAATCTCAAGTTTGTTCAGATGGACCATCTATTTTGAGGACGTAATCCCTTACGGGGTTGCCCTCCACCATTTTCAGCGACAACGTCTCTCGCAAGGTGATCTAATAAGTCCCGCATTTTTGACTCGTCAGTTGGCTCATCTGGTTTTGGTGTGTCAAGAATCTACTTGTGTTTTTGTGCAGTTAGGACAATCATAACTTTTCATTTCTAATCAACATAGTTTCCTATACAGTTCTATTCACTTTAAGTATATTAACAGTGGATTAAAAGGTTGCAACATGCTGAACTGAAATAAACAACAATTGTGCAAACACAAAATTATCACATAATTCGATCACATTATTCATATCAAAATCTCAAAATAATATGAACATGCATCAGCCGACATCTCAAAATAGTTTAAATAGGTCACGTGGGGTGAACTGTCTATTTAAACACATTTAAGCAGGTTACAAACAAGAACAATTACAAACCTTTAATTCAAAATTAATAGTCGGCTCCCACTTGACCAATATAAAATTGGCAGGGACTTCGGGGATGTATATGCATATCAATTTTATACCTAAGTATTAACCATGATTAAATACAGAATTATTACTTTGCTTTGTACGAGCCTCGTGGGGAGGGTCATCGTCGCCACTAATAATAATTCACAATCATCCTTTTGGGAATTTATTCATGTGAAAACCATCTTTTGACCGTTCAGTGGGGGAAATTTCTCCAAAAGAATTCACAAATAAATAAATCATGAAGGTCAATTTGATGTAATTTTATTATCCGGAATAAAATTTGTCAATAAAACATACTTAGTAATTTTCGAAAGTGAGATTTTCTTTAGATAATTTTAAATCATGCAAACACATTTAACAAATAAAATTGCACGAATTTAAAACAAGCATCGAGACAAAATAAATCAAGTTGGGCAGATATATCCAACTGTCATGGTTTAATTCCAAATCTTGATCTTGAGAAATCGTCTCTTCTTTTGCCTTCATCGTTCGTCTCGAAAAGCTCCCACTAAATCCGCAACAATTCTTCAAAGAATGTCCTCCGTTTCGGGTTAGGACGACGTCCGGAAATCGAGTAGCTCATGACCCGAAATGCGAGTCGCATGCGCCTAGGTGCACGCCCCGGTCCGGAGGCCATCTCGCCCCGTCACCCACAGCCTTGCGCGAAGCATCGTCCAGACGCATGCCCGAGTCCAGGGTCCCACGCCTCGTCGCCCAGCCCGCCCGAACTCCTGGCTCTTGCACGCCCTGTGCGCGCTGCGTGCGGCGCCCCGACGTCCACAACTCCGCGCGCTAGCGCGCGTCTCGCTCGCCCCATCCGTGTCCCGCCTAGTGATGTGCATGGTCGCTAGGACTTCGGCCTAGCCCGCGTGCTCCGCCTTGGCTTGCGTACGTCCGGGCACTTGGACGTCCGTCTTTTAATCTTTGTCCCCGTCTTCATTCACGATCCGGTTACAATTTATTTATGAAAAATAAATAAACCTAGATCTAGACTAGTCTATTACATTGAATAAATCAAACAAATTCTAATCTACTTGTGGATTTTCTCACGAGGCAAAACGAATTCGAATGAATCGAATTAAAAAACAACAATTTATTTGCATGTAAATAAGTACATTAAAATACCATGACAGTTGGATACCTACAAAACAGATCTAACAGTTCTACTATCCAATTTCAATTTTAATGAACAACAATTTAAATTACAGTTTAAAAGATCAGAGCCCGAACCGTGCTCTGATACCAGTTGTTGGGATAACATATGCCAGGATCTATCGAGGTGATCTCATAAACACAAATTTAAATTAACAATTATTACTATCATGAATTAACCTAAGTGAATTAGAACAATAATTAATCCAACAATGACATGCAAATAATATTTCACGTAAAAGATCCTAGCATGCGGAATTTCTACGAGTTTACGTAAACATACCCGTTGGAGAGACGGTCTGAGACAGACATGATCAAGTATCAGGATACCCACCAAAAGTCCTTCTCAAGTATTTCCAAGTCCTCATTCAATAACCCCGTTGGAAGGTTCTCCAATGAACAATTTATAAATAAAGGAAAATTAAATAATTGTTGCACCACCTTTGTGGATTTCTAATATTTCCAACACATGGAACTCTAGGGGATAAAAAAAATTCATCCCCTTATTTATATGGGGGGGGGGAGGGAACGAAATTTTGGACTCAAAATAAGGTTAGGAAAAATTCTTTCTTGATCTCCAAGAAATCTTGAATATATCCAATGTATTCTTCTTTCCATGTGTATTTTTCCACAAAAATCTCACACCCTTATTTAGCCAAAGTTTCGAAAATAATAGGGGATCTTTCAAGATTGGATCTTTCTTGAATTTATGAGATATTCTTGTATTCCTAGAATACATATATTTTTCCATAAAAAACTTTCCAAGAAAATCAAGAAAATCCTTCTTCCTATTATTGCTCTATAATTTTCGAAAATTCCCATTAAAGAAGCCAAGTGGGAGATTTCTTGAATTTATGGAATAATCTTGTATTCCAAGAATACTTATCTCCTTTCCATAAAATCTTTTCAAGAAAATTCTTCTCCCTCTTTTCTTTAATATTTTTGAAAAAAATAAGGAGGAAATAATGCAACAATAATTTATTTTATTTTAAGCACCTTTTATTTATTGGACTTTAATTGGGCTACTTGAGGGGCCTTTAGGAGAATTAAGATGGACCTTCCAATGGGCTACTGAATTCCAATATTGAGCCACAATATAATTCAGCCCATTAATATTAATTAATACCACTATATAATTAATATTGCACTATCCAACTTAACCCATATTATGGTAATATGGCTCCCGGTCATTATTTCCCGTGTTTAAGATTATTTAGTCCATTAATTAATTAAGCCACTGAAAAGCTTTATATTAATTAATATCTTTATCCTCGGAGTAAGGACAACCCAGCTTTATTACCCATACCGAAAAATTAATTCCACTTGCAAGATTTGGTATGATAAATGTTCTGGGCCCACCAAGGGGACCAATCAAGCAAGACATTGCAAGCACACGATTCTCTGTATTAATTTTGCAACTGTCGTGCAATTAATATTATTGCCCAAGATATAGGGTATCGAAGTCGCAATGATTCTCTTCCCATTTATAAGTCAAAGCAATAACTACTAATCACACACAGTCCTTATTAAGTGATAGAGATTAAGGAATCAACAACCACTGAGGTCTAACTCTTCATCCCTTAAGTCAGTGCGAATGAGTTTATCCTCTCTGCAGGTCCTCTTCAGCACATCGAATGCACTAATGTAATCTCTTGGTCAAGACAAGCCAATCTGAGTCTTACACATCAACTTCTACCAATAGATTGTTCGGATCTATCTAAGTTGTGAAACACGCACTCGTTTACAAGACATTGCTAACGTGATCTTCTGTGATTTGGTATCACCACGTTAACTAGAATGTAGCGCGTGCTATGAACGGTTTGCAATAAATATATATAACATTAATCATATTTAAAGCAACAATGATAAATAATTTATTTCAGTAAATAAGTGTTTAATACATAGGTTATACAAAATAAAAGCATACTTTCACGTATAACCCCAACATTTAAGACACATGAGAATCTGGGGGGTGTCCGGCATACATATTGGATAAGGAAGCCGGTAAATTGGATCCACGATCAGAATTAAGATTTTTTATAGGGTACCCCGAGGGAACAAAAGGGTGCATGTTCTATGGTCCCAAAGATCAAAAGGTGGTAATCAGTATGCACTTTAGATTTTTGGAAGAAGATTATAGGAACGATAGAAAGCCCAGAAGTGAAATTACCTTAGAAGAACTAAGAAACCAGGTGGCTTAGCCCACCTGGCCACTGGGCTCCTCAATTGAGTGGGAGACCCAGGTTCGATTCCCTTTGGGAATGAATTGAAGTATGGGAGTTATAAGGTGGCTTGGTGAATTTGTGGAGTGTTTGGGTGCTTGGTGTACTAACTACTAACAACTAACAACTAACTTTGTCCGATCAAAAAAAAAAACCTTAGAAGAGCTAAGAGGGCTTACCTCAATGCCAACTGTACAAGTTGACATACCAAACGACACACTTACACAACCGAAACCTCATCGTAGTGGGAGGGTTGTGAGACAGCCCGAGAGATTCATGGGGATAGGAGAGTCACCGGACTTGGTCCCCAGTGAAGATGAATCGGACCCATTGACATACAATGAGGTAATCCAAGACAAGGATGCAGAATCTTGGCAAACAACAATGGAAGCCGAGATGGGTTCTATGGATCAGAATAAGGTGTGGGAGCTAGTCGAACCACTCAATGGGGTCAAACCCATTGGATGCAAGTGGGTATACAAGAGGAAAAGAGGACCGGACGGGAAGGTAGAGACCTTCAAGGCTAGACTTGTGGCAAAAGGTTACACTCAGAAAGAAGGGATCGACACCTTTTCGCCTGTAGCCATGCTAATGTCCATCCGTACTCTCTTGTCGATAGCTACACATCTCGATTTTGAGATCTGGCAAATGGATGTCAAGACTGCTTTCTTTAACGGAAGTCTTGAAGAAGAGATCTATATGCAACAACCCGAAGGCTTCATTGAAAAAGGCCCAGAACATCTAGTTTGCAAGCTCAAGAAGTCAATTTATGGACTAATGCAAGCATCCCGTGCTTGGAACCAATGTTTTGATCAAGTTATAAAGTCTTACGGGTTCGATCAAAATGAGTACGAGAGTTGTGTGTATAAAAAGCTTGTCGGAACTGCATTGGTATTCTTAGTACTATACGTGGACGACATTCTGCTCATCGGAGATGATATAAAGGTCTTGTCGGACGTAAGGGCATGGTTGTCAAAACAGTTTGATATGAAGGACTTAGGGGAAGCCGGTCACATCCTTGGGATCAAGATCACTCGAGATCATAAGAAAATGATGATAGGCTTATCGCAAGCTTCATACATAGATACTGTCTTGAAGCCATTCAGCATGCAAGATTCCAAGAAAGGTTTTGTACCCTTCAGACATGGAATCCATCTATCCAAGAAAATTTCCCCTAAGACGCAAAAGGGGATAGATGACATGAAAGACGTTCCTTATGCTTCAGCTGTCGGAAGCCTTATGTATGCAATCTTGTGCAGACGGATATCCGCTTTGTCGCTTGTCGGCATGGTAGGCAGGATATCGAGTAATCCGGGAAAGAACATTGACCGCAGATTAAAAACATTCTGAAGTATCTGAAGAGAACTCGGGATAAAATGTTGGTTTATCAGTTAGACAGTCTGATTCCCATCGGTTACACGGACTCGAATTTCCAATCAGACTTAGATTCTAGAAAATCTACCTCGGGTAGTGTGTTTTGCATGGGGGGAGGAGCCATGACATGGAGAAGCGTTAAGCAGAAATGCATCGCAGATTCTACCATGTAAGTCGAATATGTAGCTGCTTGTGAAGCAAATGGAAGGAAGCTCGCTCAAGAACTTCCTAGTGGACTTGGATGTAGTTCGAATTTGCCAAAGACCATCACTATCTATCGTGATAATGCCGAGCGATTTGCAAATTCAAAGGAACCAAGAGCCACAGGGGCCAACAAACACATTGAAAGGAAATATCATCTTATACGAGAAATCGTTAAGAGAGGAGATATAGAGGTGGCAAAGATCGCGTCAGAGAACAACCTAGCAGATCCATTCACAAAGGGTCTGCCTTATAATACATTCGAGAGACATGTGGAAGGAATGTGTGTCAAGAGCGTTGCCAATCTGCTTTGAGTATAAGTGGGAGAGATATTATTAGGTTCATGTAGGTGACATTAGATGTCACGTAGAACAACACGAGACGTCTTTGTAGTATACTTAAAAGCGGACTTTTGAGTATAAGTGGGAGATTGTTGGGGTTATCTTTGGAAAGTATGTTTTTACTTTGTATAACCAAACTGAATTTCGTTTTATTTGCTGAAATAAATTATTTATCACTGATGCTTTAAATATGATTGAATGTTACATATATTTACTGCATACTGTTGGGGTTATACGTGAAAGTATGCTTTTACTTTGTATAACCTATGTATTAAACACTTATTTACTAAAATAAATTATTTATCACTGTTCCTTTAAATTTGATTGAATGTTATATATATTTATTGCAAATAGTTAGTAGCAAGCGTTACATTGTAGTTAACGTGGTGATACCAGATCACAGAAGATCACGTTAACAGTTCATTGTATACGAGTGCGTGTTTCACAACTTAGATAGATTCGAACAATCTATTGTATTTTAATGTTCTTATTTACATGCAAATAAATTGTTGGTTTTTAATTCGATTCGTTCGGATTCGTTTTGCCTCGTGAGAAAATCCGCAGCAGATTGGGATTTTGTTTGATTTGTTCTCAACAATAGACTAGTCTAGATCTAGGTTTATTTATTTTTCATAAGTAAATTGTAACCCGGATCGTGAACGAAGGCGAGCGGAGAATTAAAACGGACGCCCGCCGCCTGCATGTAAGGCAAGGCGAACGGAAAGACGTGCTGTGGCGGAAATGCCTAGCGACGCCCTACCGCCGCGCGACGCCGGCGGGAAAGGCGTGGCATGCTAGGGCGCGGCGAGGCGATTGGGGTCGAGGGGCAGCAGCGGTGCGGCGTCTTGAACCAGTTATTGCGATAATCGGGCGGCTATTTCGGCGCGGAGGCGAAGGACCGGCGAGGGCAGCGTCGAGGCGATACTCGCGTAGCGAGTAATATTAAGCGGGCGGCGGGGGGATGCGAGATCCCGATCGGGCAGGAGGCGTGTAGGCGCAAGCATCGCGACTTCGCTGTTAAGGTCGTGAGCTACTTCGTTTTCCAGACGTCTTCTAACCCAAACGGAGGACATTTTTTAAAGAATTATTGCGGATTCAGTGGGAGCTTTTCGAGACAAACGATGAAAGCCAAAGAAGGGACAATTTCTCAAGATCAAGATTTGGAATTTAAACCATGATAGTTGGATATATGTGCCCAACGTGATTTATTTAGTCTTGATGCTTGTTTTAAATTCGTGCAATTTTATTTATTAAATGTGTTTGCATGATTTGGAATTGTCTAAAAGAAAATTCCACTTTCGAAAATTACTAAGTATGTTTTATTGTTAAATTTTATTCCGGATAATAAAATTACGTCAAATTAACCTCCATGATTTATTTATTTGTGAATTCTTTTGGAGAAATTTCCCCAACGGAACGGCCAAAAGATGGATTTCACTTGAATAAATTCCCAAAAGGATGATTGTGAATTATTATTAGTGGCATATTTATGACCTCCCAACGAGGCTCGTATAAAGGGAAGTAATAATTCTCATATTTAATCATGGTTATTACTTAGGTATAAAATTGATATGCATATCTTCTCAAGTCCCCGTCAATTTTATATTGGTCAAGGGAGCCACTATTAATTTTGAATTAAAGGTTTGTAACTGTTCTTGTTTGTAACCTGCTTGAATGTGTTTAAATAGATAGTTCACCCAACGTGACCTATTTAAACTGTTTTGAGATGTCGGCTGATGCATGTTTATATTGTTTTGAGATTTTGATATGAACAATGTGATCAAATTGAGTGATAATTTTGTGCTTATACAAATTGTTATTTATTTCAGTTCAGCATGTCGCAACCTTTTAATCCACTGTATTCTATACTTAAAGATGATCAATTAACTGTGAAAACTACGTTGTTTGGAAACGAAAAATTATGATTGTCCTAACTGCACAAGGATCCAAATGGGTGCTTGACACACCAAAACCCGAAAAACCATCTGAGGATGCAGGAATATGGGACGAGATGGAACATAGTGAATGGGAGTTGACTAATGAATTGGTGAAGGAAACAATCTTGACAAATATGTGGGATTTGTTGAAACGCCTTCATCAAGGATTTGATTAAGCTGCAGACATTATGCAAAATCTCAAAAAGATGTTTTCACATTCAACCCATATGGCAGTCCAAAGCATAAGGCATGAAATGACCAAGATAAAGATGAAAGAAGGAACGACGGCAAGAAAGCACTTTCTTAGGGTTATGGTTCTCTTTGAGGAACTTGAGATTCTTGGCGAAAAATGTGATTTCAAAACCAAGGTTGATTTCATTCTCCATACTCTGCCAAAGAGCTATGATCATCCCTATCTAGAGTACCTAATGGAAGATCTAGATTTCACTATGGATGATCTAGTAAATGCTCTCACATTGGTTGAAGAGGAAACGGAGCGCAAGAAAAAGTACTTGGTCACAAAAGGGTCTTCTTTTCCTTCTAGGCCAATTGGTGGTAAGAACGATGATAAAGAGAGGCTAAACCAAGTGGGCTCAATGTCCCTCAAGAGTGAAGGTTCAAGCAAGAGGAAACATTCGGAGTGCGAAAGTTCGGGACAATGGAGGTCAGCCTGTTCCAATCTTAAGCGGAATGGAAAGAAAGGTAATTCTCACGCACTAGTTGTTGAAACTTGTTTAGCGGAGTATGCTACCCACTCGTGGGTAATGGATACGAGATCCACTGATCATGTTTATTTCAAGTTACAGGGGTTCAAGTTGACCCGATAACTTAGTGGGAGTGAGGTTCTCATCACACTGGGCGATGCTATGAGAGTAGCAGCTGAAGCAGTGGGAGACGTGCACCTGTCTTTTGTAGACAAGATTTTAGTTTTAAGAGATGTTCTTTACGTTCCAGTTTTTCGCAAAAAAAAACCTTATTCCAGTTTCAAAACTAATTAATGATGGATATTCTGTTCGTTTTTCTAAGCAAGTTACTGTTTACCGTAACAATGTGTTTATCTATCATGGAATTTTGCGGAACAATCTCTATACTATTAACTGTGCACACCACTCACAAAATGCATCTTATAACACATCGATTGTTTCATGCAATAAGAGAAAATGTTCAAAAAACGTGAACGAGACACTTCTATGGCATCTAAGACTGGGTCATATTAATCTAAATAGGATCCAAAGGTTGGTGAAAGATGGTTCGTAGTCGGACCTACAGTTAGAACCACTTCCAACCTGCGAATCATGTTTGGAGGGTAAGATGTCCAAGAGGGCATTTGGAGCCAAGGGGAATAGAGCCACATAAGTGTTGCAAATCGTTCACACTGACGTGTGTGGTCCAATGTCAACCAAAGCTAGAGGTGGCTATGAGTATTTCGTGACTTTCACGGATGATTACTCAAGGTTCGGGTACATTTTCCTCATGAAACACAAATCGGAAACCTTTGATAAATTCAAGGAGCTCAAAGCCGAAGTGGAGAATCATCAGGAAAAGAGTATCAAGTTTCTATGATCTGATCGTGGAGGTGAATACCTCAGCGATGAGTTTTTGAACTACCTGTCAGACGAGGGCATTGTTTTCCAGTTGACTGCACCCGGAACCCCTCAACAAAATGGGGTTGCAGAACGAAGAAACAGAACACTCTTAGAAATGGTCAGATCCATGATGAGTTATTCAGATCCTTGGAAACAACGACTTATGTTTTGAATCTGGTGCCATCCAAATAGGTTCCCAAAACCCCTAAAGAGTTGTGGACCGGGCGCAAGCCCAGTTTGAGACACCTCAGGATTTGGGGGTGTCCAGCATACGTGCTAGACAAGGAAGACGGTAAGTTGGATGCACGATCGGAACTAAAGCTGTTTATAGGATATCCCATGGGAACGAAAGGATGCATGTTCTATGGTCCCGAAGATCAAAAGGTGGTAATAAGTACGCACTTTAGATTTTTGGAAGAAGACTTTATGAACAATCGAAAGCCCAAAAGTGATATTACCACAAATGAAATAAGAGGGCAAAATCCTATACCAACTGTACAGGTTGATATACCAAGCATCACACCGACACAATCGGAACCACGTCGTAGTGGGAGGGTTGTTCGACAACCTGAGAGATTCATGGGGATAGGAGAATCTTCGGATTTGATCCTCGGGGATAGTGAATCAGACCCCTGGTCCTACAAGGAGGCGGTCCAAGATAAGGATTCAGAATCCTGGCAAAATGCGATGGAAGCCGAGATGGGCTCAATGGATCATAATCAGGTGTGGGAGATAGTTGAACCACCCAATGGGGTAAAACCCATTGGATGCAAGTGGGTCTACAAGAGGAAAAGAGGACCTGACGGGAAGGTGGAAACCTTTAAGGCTAGGCTTGTGGCAAAGGGATTCACTCAAAAAGAGGGTATTGATTATGAAGAAACCTTTTCGCCTGTAGCCATGCTTAAGTCCATCCGTATTCTCTTGGCAATAGCTGCGCATCTAGATTTTGAGATCTGACAAATGGATGTCAAGACAGCTTTCCTTAACAGGAGTCTTGACGAAGAAATCTATATGCAACAGCCCAAAGGTTTCATCGAAAAAGGCCAAGAACACCTTGTGTGCAAGCTGAGGAAGTCCATTTATGGACTTAAGAAAGCATCTCGGGCATGGAACCAATGTTTTGATCATGTAATAAAATCTTATGGGTTTGATCAAAACGATTTCGAGAGTTGTGTTTATAGAAAGTGTGACGGAACTGCCTTGGTATTCCTAGTACTATACGTAGACGATATTCTGCTCATCGGAAACAATGTAAAGGTTTTGTCAGACGTAAGGGTATGGCTGTCAAAACAGTTTGATATGAAGGACTTAGGGGAAGCCGGTCATATTCTTGGGATCAAGATCACTCGAGATCGAAAGAAAAGAATGACCGGCTTATCGCAAGCTTCATACATAGATACCGTTTTGAAGCGTTTCAACATGCAAGATTCCAAGAAGGGTTTTGTACCTTTCAGGCACGGAATCCATCTATCGAAAGACATGTGCCCTAATACACAAAGGGAGATAGATGACATGAGAGGCATTCCTTATACGTCGGCAATAGGAAGTCTCATGTATGCAATGTTGTGTACGAGACCGGATATCTGCTACGCCATAGGCATGGTAGCGAGATATCAAAGTAATCCCAAAAATCAACATTGGACTGCTGTTAAGAACATTCTGAAGTATCTGAAAAGAACTCGAGATAGAATGCTAGTTTATCAGTTAGGTGGTTTATTTCCAGTGGGATACACAAACTCAGATTTCCAATCAGACCTAGATTCCAAAAAATCTACCTCGGGTAGTGTGTTTTGTCTGGGGGGAGGAGTTGTAACATGGAGAAGCGTTAAGAAGAAATACATCGCCGATTCTGCCATGGAAGCCGAATATGTAGCTGCTTGTGAAGTAGCGAAAGAAGCGGTGTGGCTCAAGAACTTCCTAGTGGACTTGGACGTTGTTCCGAATTTGCCTAGCACCATCACGACCTTTTGTGATAATGCCGGAGCAGTTGCAAATTCAAGGGAAACGAGAGCCCACAAGGCCAGCAAACACATTGAAAGGAAATACCATCTTATACTAAAAATCGTTAAGAGAGGAGATATAGAGGTGGCAAAGATCGCATCGGAAGAAAACCTAGCTGATCCATTCACAAAAGGTCTGCCTCAGTTAACATTCGAGAGACATGTGAAAGGAATGGGTGTCAAGAGCGTTGCTAATCTGCTTTGAGTATAAGTGGGAGAAAAGTTATTAGGTTGATGTAGGTGACATTAGATGAAAGTATGCTTTTACTTTGTATAACCTATGTATTAAATACTTATTAACTGAAATAAATTGTTTATCACTGTTGCTTTAAATATGATTGAATGTTATATATATTTATTGCAAACCGTTCATCGCAAGCGTTACATTGTAGTTAACGTGGTGATACCAGATCACAGAAGATCACGTTAACAGTTCCTTGTATACGAGTGCGTGTTTCACAACTTAGATAGATCCGAACAATCTATTGGTAGAAGTTGATGTGTAAGGCTCAGATTGACTTGTCTTGACCAAGAGATTACACTAGTGCATTCGATGCGTTGAAGCGGACCTACAGAGAGGATAAACTCATTCGCACTGACTTAAGGGATGAAGAGTTAGACCTCAGTGGTTGTTGATTTCTTAATCTCTGTCACTTAATAAGGACCGTGTGTGATTAGTTGTTATTGCTTTGACTTATTAATGGGAAGTGAATCATTGCGACTTCGATACCCTATATCTTGGGCAATAATATTAATTGTACGATAGTTGCTAAATTAATACAGAGAATTGTTTGCTTGCAAAAGTCTTGCTTGATTGGTCCCCTTGGTGGGCCCGGAACCTTTATCATACCAAATCTTGCAAGTGGAATTAATTTTCCAGTATGGATAATAAAGCTGGGTTGTCCTTACTCCAAGGATAAAGATATTAATTAATATAAAGTTTTTCAGTGGCTTAATTAATTAATGGACTAAATAATTTTAAACACGGGAAATAATAACCGGGAGTCATATTATCGTAATATGGGTTAAGTTGGATAGTGCAATATTAATTATATAGTGGTATTAAATAATATTAATGAGATGAATTATATTGTGGCTCAATATTGGAAATCAGAAGCCCATTGGAAGGTCCATCTTAATTCTCCTAAAGGCCCCTCAAGTAGCCCAAATTATAGTCCAATAAATAAAAGGTGCTTAAAATAAAATAAATTTATTGTTGCAATATTTCCTATTTTTTCGAAAATATTAAAGAAAAGAGGGAGAAGGATTTTTTTTGAAAAGATTTATGAAAAGGAGATAATGTATTCTTGGAATACAAGATTATCCCATAAATTCAAGAAAACTCCCACTTGGCTTCTTTAATAGGGAATTTTCGAAAATTATGTGTAAGAAAGGGAAGAAAGATTTTCTTGATTTTCTTGGAAAGATTTTATGGCAAAAGATATGTATTCTTGGAATACAAGAATATCTCATAAATTCAAGAAAGATCCAATCTTGCAAATCTTCTTGTTTTTTTTCGAAAATTTAGGCTAAATGTTGGGAAATTTATAGTTTTGATGGAAGTTCCAAAACAGTTGTAATAGGATCAGTCGAACATGTTGGTCGACTGATGATATGATAGGAAACCAGCTGAACATGTTAGACAGCTGATGTGTTAGACTAGGTCTTTATTAAAGAAGAACTCAAGATGCACAAGTCAAGTGAAGATCAGTAGCGAAGATCAGCAGAGCGATGATCAGTAGTAAGATCAGCAATTGAAGAACAGTAGCTGATTTCAAAAGACTTTACTTGAAGACCAGAAGACCTATTCTATGAAGATATCAGCAGAGTCGATTGGTTGAAGCTAAGACAACCATATCAGTAGACTCAAGGTAACTGATCAGTAGAAGGTAGTGATCAGTTCAGGCCAAATCAACTAGATGATAAGCTTATCTACTTATCAGAAGCATACGGGGTAAGCCAGACCAGAAGAATGTCAACTTTAGTTGGTGAACAAACACTGAAATGCTGTACTTGTTAACCAATGAGAAAATGACACGTATGAACAAGCTGATAATGCGGGATTCGGCGCTGCATAGTCAAACGACTAGAAAGGATAACTATTCACGCTTTCGGCCATGCCGTCCCTGAAGCACGTCACATCAAATCCTGCATCCTACCAAATATAGCAAGAAATTCAAATTGCTCTCCAACGACTCTTTGATTTCGAGGTCTATAAATATGGGATTACTCTACAGAGTAAATGACAGAAATTATCAAGAAGCTCATACTATAGCAATATTTCCGCACGAAGAACACAAACGTGAAGATTATTTCTAAGTGTTCATCCCATTGTTCTTAGCATAGAAATCTCATCCTTTAGCTTTAGGTTACACAAATACTAAGATAGATTTCCAATTGGAACAACAACAAATCTTACCCAAAACCAAAGTTAGGTTAAGTTTGTTTAGCAAGATTTCAGACTAGGGTTTCTAGTTCTGATTTCTGGGATCGGTTAAGTGAGAACTCTATAAATATTTGTTGGTTGTAATGTGTTGGACTAACACAATAAACTAAGTCCAAGTCGGTTAAGTTGGTGCCCCTTGTGATAGGGAAGAGTGGACGTAGGACTGGTTGTCCGAACCACTATAAATCTTGTGTGCATTTATCTGCTCTTAACTGCTTTACACTATCGCACACGACTTTGCTTAAAATCTCATACATATTCTGAGTTAGGATCAGTTCGCATCAAGCAACTGATCTGATCAGTTTGACTCCTTGGTCAGCTGATTGAAAACAGACTCGAGAATCTGATATGTTAAAACTGGTTTTTCACACGGGTATAAACTAGCTTCCGCACAATTAGTCAAACTGATAGACACCGAACTGATCAGCCATAAGGGGATCAGTAAGTTGGATATCAGCCTATACTGACTCACTCGCACTCTGATCAGGAAACCTGCTTTCACACCTAATCCGCATGAAAAGTTTTTCAGAAGTCTATTCACCCCTCCCCTCTAGACTTCTGCCCTCACGAAATCCGTTCGAGACCTACAAGTGGTATCAGAGCAGTGGTTCTACGGACCACTGGCTTTGAATATCATCGGTTCTTGAGGAAGAACCTTTGTGGTCACTTGAACAGATCTTGAAAAACCTTTTTAAAACTTCATCTGTTTTCTAAAACTAACTCAGCATGGATAACACATCCGGCATGTATCATGATCTTCCAAAGTTTACTATTGATGATTATGCAGATTGGGCCATAATCATGAGCAACCATTTGGGAGCCATCAACAACAGGATGATGGAAGTTCTAGAACAAGGACCAATCCTCATCTACCACAACAATCCAGCTAAAGGTGGTGACCCAGATTTTCCAGTTGGAGCTCGGATCAGAAAGAGTCCAGTTCTGATGGATGCTGAAGAGAGGAAGCTGTAACTCTGGATACGGTTGCGAGACACATAATCATGAAAATAATGGATAAGATCACACGTGAAAAGATCAAGTAGCTCAAGACAGCCAAACAGATGTGGGATACACTTGCTGAAATATGTGAAGGAAATGATCTGATTAAAGATAGCAGACTGCAAGCCGAACTGGTGAAGTTTGAGAAACTTAAGATGCTGCCAAATGAAACCATCAACCAGCTCGATGGAAGAATCACCATGTCAGTCAACAAGCTACGTGAACTTGGACGAGAAATGTTAGATAAAGATGTTAACTTCAAGATCTTGAGATCTCTGACAAAGAAGTGGGATATGAAAGTTACAGTGATAAAGGATTGTCAAGATAATGCGAAAATGAAGCCAAGCAACCTGTTTCTGAGTCTTAAAGCCCATGAGTTTGATCTGATTGAACGAGTGCAAGAAGAAGAAGACGAGTCGCCTGCCGAAGCCACATCTGCCACATCAAAAGCTATTGCATTCAAAGCAACCGGCAGCAACTCAAAGTCTACTGAACCAGTTGGAAACATCATAAGTCAGACGGAACAAATTTCTTTGCTGACCAGAAAACTTGAAAAGTCCAACATTCAACAGGGTAAATATCAAAGATTCTACAGAGATTATCAAAACAACAGAGGAAGAGATAGGAGGCCAACTGACAGATCGCAAGAAAGAACCAGATCAGATGACCGAAGAGATGATCAGGGAGGATCGCAGAGAAGATAAGAAAAGAGATGATCGATCTGATGAAAGGAGAGACAACAGATCTGAAAGAAGAAATTCAGATTACAGGCAAACATGAAAGTCACCTGATAGATTCTACAGACGGAAATACTCACCTGGCAGAAGAGGTTCCGTGGATCGTGGAGCATGTTTCAACTGTGAGAAACCAGGTCATTACAGCGCAGACTGCCCGGACCTGACACCGAAAGAAAGAGAAGAGAAGCGGAACAGAAGAGAGCAACGTTATAGAGACAGGAAAGCCATGGTTGCTGATACATCGGGGATTGATGATTCTTATCTGCCTTCAGAGGATTCAGGATACTCATCTGTAGAAGACTTCTGCCTGATGAGCAATGCTGATGATTTCTACAACTACGATGATCTGATATTCTCTTCTGATGATGAAATCTGTTTGATGGCAAAGGAAGAAGACCAAACTGAGGTAACTTCTAAACCTTCTATGTTTTCTGATTCCACACCAGCTGTGCTGAGCACACCTGCTGGAGAGATTGACCTGCAACTCTATAGTGAGCAATTGCTTGATGATCTCTCTAACGCAGTAGACACTTATACAATAGTGGAAGCTGAAATCGATAAGCTAAGGATTAAGAATATTCATCTTGTTAAGGAAAATGATATCAGAAAAGCTGCTGAACTGAAATGAGCTGAAACTGTTCAGAAAATGACTGAAGAACTGGAAGTTCTGAAAGTTAGTTCTTCTGATCAGGATAAACTGATTAAGGATCATCTAGTTATTAACAAACAGCAAGCTGATGATCTTAAAATCCTTCAGGCTAAGTTTGATGAACTCTTCCGACTGCATGAGAGTCTGAAAATAACTGAGGATAGTTTGCGTAAGAAAATAAAGGTTTTCACGAAATCTTCTAAAACCGTTCAAGATATGAACAACTATTTTAGAACGACAACTAATAAGAAGGGAATTGGGTATGAAAACCCTTCTATATCCTCAAAAGCCCCGTCTGGTTCACTTCAGAAAAGTGTAATCAAACGAGTTTCTAATAAAGATACACATAAAGAAAAATCTGTATCTGATAAGGGAAAGAGACCTGCTGAACAAGTAAGGCAAGTGCCTGATCAGAAAGGGAACATAAATGGACCCCAACTGATCAAGCATCAGCCGAGGAATCAGCAGAAGAACCCAGTTCTTCTGAAGAGACCTCAACCTGATCAGCATATTAGGTATCAGAAAAGACAACCTCTCAAAGGGAAATCTGATCTGAAACCTAATCAGGGTCAGCTGCCTAACAAGCAAGCTAAAGGTAAACTGCTAAGACCAGATATGCCAAAAAGATATGAATCTTTTAATGGTAGCAGTCGTACCTACCCTTACAATCAGAAACCTAGGGCTCCTGCACCTGAGACCCACTGGATAAAAAGAAGACAAATATCAATGAAAAGACCCAAGTCTTCTGAGTCATCCAAGGCTCACACTCATAATCATACCAATCAGAATGCATATGAAGAGACGTATGAATATGTAGATGTTTATGGGAGACAAATCAGGCCTTCTGATCTATCTGATTACAATAGAAGTGCCCTGTTTGTATGGATCCTTAAAACCAACTCTAACCCCTCAGGACCCAATCCTAAAGGGGTACCTAAAGCCTGATTTGAATGCAGGTTCGCTTGGGTTTGGCCAATAAGGGAGGTGTACAAGCAACTATCTGGTACATCGATAGTGGATGCTCAAGGCACATGACTGGAAGCAAACATCTCCTTAGCTCTTACACAGAACAAGAAGGCCCACGTGTACTCTTTGGTGATGATAACTTTGGTTTTACCAGAGGATTCAGAACCTTAGAGAATGATGATATACAGGTTACTGGAGTCTCGTATGTCGAAGGTTTAAAGCATAATCTGTTATCAGTTTCACAATTCTGCGACAATGGATTCAGTGTTGAGTTCTCGACTGATCAATGTACTATCAAGAATTGAGCTACTCAACTGATCTTGTTAACTTGTTCAAGGAAAGGAACAATATATACAACAGATTGGAACAATTATCCAAGAAATGCATGCCTGATTGTTAAGAGTTCCAAAAGCAGCAGTTGACTCTGGCATAAGAGAATGAGCCATCTGAACTTCAAAACTCTTAACAAGATAGCAAGGATGTCTTTGGTTGAGGGTCTTAGAATGAGGTATGTTTAAGGATCGCATATGTGTCGATGTCGGGAAGGAAAATAGGTAAAAGCCTCATTCAAGGGAATCAGAGGACCAAAGATTCAAAATAGTAATCAAGAATCGCTCCATATGGATTTATTTGGACCAGTTACACCAGTTAATCTCAGCGGACGCAAATATACTCTGGTAATCGTGGATGATTATTCCAAGTTTACCTATGTTGTATTCTTGTATAAGAAAAATGAGACAACAACAAAGATACCTGAGCTGCTCAAGAAACTACAGAATGAGAAAGGTGTCAGTATAGTGAAAATCAGATCAGATAAAGGTACATAATTTCTGAACTCTTTTATTACTGATTTTTGCACTAAGTTTGGAATACAACATGAGACATCAGCTGCAAGAACACCACAACAGAATGGAGTAACAGAACGGAGAAACAGAACACTCAAAGAAGCTGCTCGAACTATGTTAGCTGAACATGCAACTCCAAGCCATTTCTGGGCAGAAGCCATCAACACTGCGTGCCATACTCAGAACAGATGTTCTCTGACTAAGGCTCACTTTAAAACACCCTATGAACTGTGGAAGGGCAGAAAACCTCGTGTTTCTTACTTCCATATTTTGGGTGAAAGTGTTTCATACACAACAATGGGAAGAGCCAGTTGAAAACCTTTGAGGCCAAGTCAGATGAGGGTATATTCTTAGGATATTCCTCAACCAGCAAGGCTTTCAGGGTGTTCAACAGGCGAACCCTAGTTGTAGAAGAAACACCACATGTGGTCTTTGATGAGACATTTTCTGAACAAGAGAAATCTGCCTCTGAACAAGTAGTACCAGATCAACCGGTACCTGATGCATAGAAAATGGATCAGCTAAGTATCAAGGAAAAAGATCGATCACGAATAATTGTATGTTCCGAACTTGATCTTACTGATTCACCA
Source organism: Stenogyne calaminthoides (assembly GCA_037126765.1). NCBI lineage: Eukaryota > Viridiplantae > Streptophyta > Magnoliopsida > Lamiales > Lamiaceae > Stenogyne > Stenogyne calaminthoides. The sequence continues at coordinate 32,953,528 of JBBCBC010000017.1, read as the reverse complement.
GTCAATCGGACCCTAAGGTACGCATAAATCGCTAATGAAGAAGTCGGGCATACCGAGATAAAGATTAATCGAACCATCCGGTTCGTGGGGAACACAAGTTCCCTACGAGAACAGACGTCAGCACATGATGAGTCCAACATCAGCTGAGACTTGTCCATGTCAAGTGGATCATAATTCTGCACCACTCCCAATCTCTAGTGATGAACTACTATCAGAAGAGGATGATGTTCTCCAAACCGACGAGAATCGGGAAAGAAGGACTGGATAACCGGGCCATCCAACCGATCGATCATCGGAGACCAATCTGATAGAGTTAAAACTAGACATCGACATTGAAAGTGCCATGTATTATTGTTATCTGCCTTTTGAAGGAACCAACCCAAGTAGAAGAAGCTCTCTAGGATGCAAACCGGATTCTAGCCATGCAAGAAGAACCGGAACAGCTTTTGAAAGGGATCAGTTTGGAAATTGGGATGACCAACCCATCAAGATGTGATTGTCACAAAGTGGGTATTCAAGAACAAAGAGATGAGAATAATGTCATAACCGTAAATAAGGCAAGACTTGTTGCTAAGGGGTATTCACAATCGAAGGAATTGATTATGATGAGACCTTTGCACCGCCGCCGCTCGAAGCCATTCGGTCGCTTTTACGCATATGCAGCACTACGAGAGGGTTTATTGTGTATCAGATGGATGTAAAGAGTGCATTCTTAAATGGGGTACTAGCTGAGGAAGTTTATGTTGAACAACCTCCTGGCTTTGAAAAGGGCGACCATGTGTACCGTTTAAGAAAAGCTCTTTATGGCCCGAAACAAGCTCCTCGAGCTTGGTATGATACACTCTCTCAGTTCTTGATAGACAGTGGATTCACTAAAGGAATATTGGACAGAACCTTATTCAGAATAGAAGATGGAGAAGATATTCTGATGGTTTAGATTTATGTGGACGACATCATCTTCGGATCTCCCAACAAGACTTTATGTGAAAAGTTCAGCAAGCTGATGCAAGGGAAGTTTGAGATGTCCATGATGGGTCAGATGAATTACTTTCTGGGTCTACAAGTTAAGCAAAGTATATAAGGGATATTCACCTGCCAGGCGAAGTACACTAGGAACTTGTTGGCTAAGTTTGGAGTTCAAAACTTTAAGGAAGCCAGAATTCCTATGATGACTGGATTTAAGATGGATCCAGATGTGAATGGTCAGAAAACCAATTAGAAAGAATAAATGGCTCTCATTGGATCTCTACTACACCTGACTGCCAGCAGACCAGATATAACTTTTGCAGTAGGTGTATGTGCCATATTTCAGGCAAATCCAATGCAAAGCCACCTGGAAGCAGCTAAGCGGATTCTTAAGTATCTGAAGGGGATAGTAAACCTTGGTTTATTTTACCCATCAGATGATAATCTAGAGCTTAGTGGGTATTCTGATTCTGATTATGGAGGTTGCAGAATTGATAGGAAGTCAACCTTAGGTACATGTCAGTTTTTAGGTAGTAAACTGATCTCTTGGTTTTCAAAGAAGCAGACATCAGTTGCGACATCTACTACTGAAGCAGAATATATGGTTGCAGGAAGCTGTTGTTCCCAACTGCTCTGGCTAAGTCAGCAGCTGAGGGATTATAACATTGTAGCTAAGAACGTACCTATATTCTGTGACAGTAATAGTGCTATTACAATTACTCAGAATCCAGTTCTACATACAAGATGCAAGCATGTGGATGTCAGACATCATTTTATAAGAGATCATGTTGAAAAGAAGAATATCAGAATGGAAAAGGTCCATACTGATAAGCAGAAAGCTGATATTTTAACCAAACCACTAGCTGAGATCAGATTCAGAGAGTTATGCAATGAGCTAGGGCTTCTAGATCTCGGAGAAAGTGCACTAGGAATGTTTGGTGGACTGGTCTCCAGAACCAGTTGGTTGAGAGATTAACCAGGTCAAGAAGGATCAGTTGAGCAAGACACCTCAACTGATTAGAAGATCAGTCAAGGAACTGATCAGAAACGGTCTTATCAGATCAGTCAAGGAACTGATCAGACTGGTTGTTTCAAACTTTATAAGTCGATTTAAGCAAGATTCAACAAGCAAGTTACACAAGTATTAAAGCTATAATCGCATAAGGTAAAAGAGTCAACACAACAATGGGTTAAAAGAACTTTCATTGATAAAGACCCGGAGGTCAAATTGTCATTACAAGTTACAAGTACAAAAGACCCGAGGTCAGTACATAAACCAAAAACCCTAAACCCTAATCCTAGAAGGGGTGAGAGAGGCTTTAAAGATTTTAAAGCCAGAAGCCCCTAAAACCCCAATCCTAAAAGGGGTGAGAGAGGCTTTGAAATAATCCTAAGCCACCCTCAGAGCTTCGGAGTCAGGAGCGAGAGCGGCATTGAAGGATTTCTAAGCCAAAAGCCCCTAGTCCTAAAATCAATGGGACTTTCCAGCATTAAATGGACACAAGAGTCAGTCATGAGGTGCTACACACCACATGGACACAAGTGTCACATGTAAATATTGGGTTTTGTCTGATCAAGATCGATTATGTTTGATCAAGATCGTATACAAAACCCATGTTACATATCAGACTGAATCTGTTGATGCTAATTCCGTCATCTCGATAGGCACACAAGGAGTATACGGTCAGGAGAAGTGTCTTCTCATTTGCGATAGCAGATCCGCCGCCTCGGTGGTAGATAAGCTTGGCAATAATCGTATGAGTACTCCTCGATGACGACGAAAGCAGTAATGACTAGGGATGCACAGGGTTGATTTGAGAAGCTAAAATCATTTGAAAAGGGTTGAAGGATTTTGCCGGAAGTTTCATCGGAATCAAGGGTTCACCGGAACACATGGTTTACAAAGCTTAAAGAAGATAAGTATGGTGAATGGGTTATGTTGTGTATAAATCATTGGTCCTATTTATAGAGGACAAGCAGGGGTGAAAGTGCAAATTTGATTTCTCAAAGCCCTTCAGAGAAATTGGCACCGCAAGGACAGCGCGTAGGAGACACGCGACTGATGATTGGATAAGTTTACGACGTGTGATATCACAAAGTATCCAGATCATCATTGCGAATGTCAAATCGTGCCGACTTAGGAAATCGAGACGACTCTTCGATTTCCCAAGATTAAGTTTTGACGGTAGTACTCATCCCGAGAATTGACTTGATCTAAGTAAGATCAGATTGGGTCAACAAACATTTGATCAGAAAAGAGACTGATCAGATGAGGAGGATCAGTTGAGTAGAGTACCTCAGCTAATCAGATAGCTCAGTCAAGAAGTAATCAGAGATAACAATTGAAGGGGGAACGTCAACTGATCAGATAGGATCAGAAAAAGGATATCAGACACAGGGGGAACGAATCAGTTAAGAAGGACAGTGTTCAGAAATAATAAGGATTAGGCAGAAAACTAAGATCAACATGAATCAATCCAACTTCATGTGGTATTGACTAATTACAATATCAGTCAAACAGATACGCATTTCTGATCCCTCTACTGATTAAATTATTTGTTTTACCTAAACCTTATTCATTTTTACTGTACACTTACTTTTGTGACGCACGTCCTGCAGAACATTTAATGCGGACGCGAGGAACATGTATTAAATACATTAAATGCGCGTTTTAAATCCAAAAAGTGTTATCTTATATTTTTTCAACACCGCACGATCTCAATATATCAAATCCGGACCGTTCATCTTAAATTAAGTGACGATTCGGTTTCTTTTTCAAAACCCCTCATCATTCCCTCTTATTTCTAAAAAGCTTCATTTGCACGATTACACATACACAAATTTTTTTTATCTGCAAATTACTCAAGCATTCAAAGTTTTCTGCAAAACTTCTGAAAATCAATACGCCCTACTTGCTTATTATCTTTTGCATATCCATATCTGGTAAGTTATTACCTCTTGCAATTCATCATGATTATGTTAATCTATATATGCTAGGGTTATCGCTTTCATATTGGGGATTAAATTGGGACATAGCCAAACATTATCTGAATTTTCTGCAAAATTATTGTTTCAACTCAGTACATTTACGATGATTTGTGGATTTTGTTTCAGTAATGGCTTCCAAAGTACTTGCAATTGCAGAAACCGCTCACTCCTCATCCCACGCTTCACCGGAACCCGAAGATCCAATCTTCCGGGACTTTGGCGATGAAATTATTGAGGAAAGGTGTGTCAATTTTCGGACCACCACTGATCCAGAGTCCCTCGAGATCCTCAAGTTTCTTAGGGAGTGCAGCCTCAAGACTTATTGCTCAGCGAGTGCCGACTCAATTTTATTTGATGGTGCTTTGGAGTTTCTATACAATCTCCAAAATCAAGAAGACGTTTTATATTCGGAGGCACAGGGTGAACATCTGGAAATTACCGATGACGATCTCATCAGAATCTTTAGTCTTCCTGCACCAGTGGACGACATCATGCCCGATGCTTATTTGGCTTCTAAAGAGTGCACAGTTATCAGGGATCTTCTTCGACCAGCGGATGCTCATCATACTAAAGGCTTCAAGAAACCCATGTTGAGAAGGAAATATCGACTCCTGTTCGATATTATCCAGAAGGTTATTGTAGGCGTCACCTTCAGTTTTGATGCAGTTACACAGGAGAAAGCTCGAGTCATGACCGATATAATCCACAATGCGAAGGTCAATTGGTTGGGATTCTTGAAGAGGAGATTATTGGAAGAATCTGAGAAATTTGTTGTGAAGGATGGAAAAGTGATTCTTGCATCAAAGATCACTCTTCTCCATAAGGTTTCTTTGATTCTGATAGACCTGATGAGAAATAGAGATTGGAGTGAAGACGAGATGATTCCTTATAATCTTGCTCACAAGAAAATGCTGATCCTCAATCGTCAGCTGTCTGGCCTACCTGATGATGATGATGAGCCTGCTGTTAAACAAGCACTGGAAATTAAAAGGACTGGAAAAGGTGGTCAGAAGAGGAAGACAACCTCCAGAAAGCCTGAGAAGGGAGTTGTCATCAAAGAACCAGCAGCCAAGAAATCTAAGTCTACATCTGCTGCTGAAGTTGCTGGAAAAGGGAAGAAGAAAGTTTTTCTGGTGGATGAGTCATCTGACTCAGATGATGATCACATCATCCTCAGCCAACTTCCTCCCAGAGGAACTGCTCATGCTACTCGTGCATCCAAGTCTACTCAAACTGAGCCCTTACAGCAGACCACTCAGTTCACTATCTGAGCACATGGATACTTCTGATCATCAGATGCCAGATCCTCAACCCACTTCTGCTAGGTCTTTCTCTCCCTCTCTATCGCCTGTGCCTGAAGCAGAAACACTCTCATTTACTGAGAAAATCATCCGACGACGCTTAGAGAAAATGATCGAGGATAGATATCCTGAGCTGGCCCTTAATGACAAAGCCAAGGCCACCGTTCTCGATGTTCTCACCTGGAGAGATATTCGCTTAAAAAATTTTAAAGATTTTGGCACAGCGATGGAGCAGAAAGGTGAAGTTCGTTCTTTCGGATTATGAAATTTGGAGATCGAAAGATCATTTGAGTGGAGACCGCCTGTAATCGATCGATGAGGCGATTCTTTCGGATTAATTACTCGGCGTTGGGACCGCGCGAGATACTACCATGCACAGAGAAATGACCCACAAGATGGTCAAATTTAGTCAAGTGATGCAGCAAATGAAGGTTTATGTTATTACTGAAGAACTTGCGGTTGTCGGCTCGATCGAGATTGTTGGGAAATTTATAGTTTTGATGAAAGTTCCAAAAACACATGTAATAGGACGGTCGGACACTGTTACCGATCGATGTTTACATTATTGCTATAGGAGACCGATTGATAATGATTGTATAGAAAAACCGATGTAATAGATAGGTCACATATTGGGGGAACTCAATATGTATAGGTCGATCTGAAGAATCGGAAAAAGTTCGATATCCGACAAAAGGCGTAACGTTAAACGTAAGCGGAAGATCGATCGAATCGATCTAGTCGATAACTTCGGCCAAGTCATGAAGCTCAAACCTCGAATACTAGAAGATCGGATGACTTCGAGAAGATAAGACCGAAGACCTACATCGACTGAGTCGGCCGGTTGAAGCTAAGTCAACAGCGCCGAAGACTTATCGTAGATCGATCGCCAGATCGATCAAAGTCATTTCATAAGATGAAAACTGATGTTTCATCTTATCATACGTCTGCGATCTAAACAAGAAGAATACCAACCTTAGTTGGAGGAACAACACTGCAAAGCAAGGCTTCCATCCAATAAGGAAGAGACACGTATGAACAGAGCTGATACTCGCGGGATTCGATGTTGCTCTCTCAAACGGCTATAAAATACACATTCACGCCTTCGGCCATGCCGTTCCTGAAGCACGTCACATCAAGCACGCAAGTTCATTTAAAATAGCCTGAAATTCAAATTGCTCTCCAACGGCTCTTTGATTTCAAGGTCTATAAATATGGGATCACACTTGAGTGAAACACGGAAATGCTTGGACAAACAAAATAATCAAGAAGCTCAAACTATAGTCGATTTCATACGAAGAACACAACAACAAGCTTATTTTATATTGTGTTCATCCCATAAGTTCTTAGCAAGAAATCTTTTCATCTAGCTATTAGGTCGCTGGTAATGCAAGGAAAGATTTCATAGTTGGAACCTCAACAATCTTACCCAAACCCCAAGTTAGGATAAGTTGTTTAGCAAGATTCGATCTAGGGTTTCTAAATCGATTTACGGGATCGGTTGAGTGAGAACTCTTAAAACATCTGTTGGTGTCATTGTGTTGGACTAACACACTAAACTAAGTCCAAATCGGTTAAGTTGGTTAAGTTGGTGCCCTTGTGAAAGGGAAGAGTGGACGTGGGGACCGGGTTTGTCCGAACCACTATAAATCTTAGGTGCCTTTTATCGCTTTGATTAAGCGCTCTCACATCGCACAATCTTAAAAGCGATACATTTAAGTTAAGATCGAGATAGCACCAAGCTTCACGATCGATCGGACTGATATTTTACGTCATCCGATTAAAAAGATAAAACTTGGAATCTGATTTATACAAACCGGTTTTTCACGGGTAAAACTTAAGCTTCCGCGACACATCACTTAATCGATAGTTACCGAATCGATCTGTTGCCAGCGTTCGAAGAAGTTGGTTATCAGACCAAATCGATTCACTCGCACTCTGATCAAATTTATCTGCTCTCACTTTGATCAAGACGAAAAGTTTTTTGAAGTCTATTCACCCCCTCCCTCTAGACTTACGCCTCACATAACCCGATTCGGGACCTACAAGTGGTATCAAAGCGGTTGGTTCTTCCGACCATCGACTGGTGGTCATTGTGGTCAATCGAATCGATCTTGAAAAACCGTTTTTAAAAAAAAAAAAACTCATTCATTTTCCAAAATCACTCAAAGATGGATAACACGTCCGGTATGTATCATGATCCGAAGTTCTCAATTGATGAGTATGCAGATTGGGCCATATATATGTCCAACCATCTAGGCTCGATCGATGGCAGAATGATGGAAGTCATCGAGAGAGGACCCATCATCATTTACTACGCATAATCCTGCAATCGGAGGAGATCCGGATTTTCCCACGGGAAGTCTTGTACGAAAAAAGCCCAAATACGATGGACACAGTAAGAAAGAAAATCGCATACTCTGGACACCATTGCAAGACATATCATCATGAAGACAATGGATAAGGTCACCAAAGAAAAGATTAAGTATCTCAAATCTGCGAAAAGCAAATGGGATACTCGGGCCGAGATCTGCGAGGGAAATGAGCAGATAAAAGACAAACCGTCTTCGTTTAACCGGTGAAGTTCGAGAAATCAAGATGTTGCCAATCAAAAACCATCAACGAACTCGATGGAAGAATTACAATGTCTATAAACAAGCGAGAACTTGGTAGAGAGATGTCGATAAAGATATCAACTATAAGATCCTAAGGTCTCTCACCAAGAAGTGGGACATGAAGGTCACGGTAATCAAAGATTGCGGGACATTTCAAGAATGAAACCTAGTAGCTTGTTCTTGAGTCTTAAAGCTCACGAAGTTAGACTCGATTGAAAGAGGTCAAAAGTCGATGAAGACGAGGTCCCCCTTTGAAACCTCGACTTCAAAATCGCTTGCTTTCAAGGCAACCAATGGAGAACAAAGGCCAATGAACCCATTGGAAATATATTAAGTCAGGTGTAACAGATCGCTTTGCTTACCCGGGAAGCTTGAGAAGTTAGATATACAACTTGGTAAGTATCGAAGATTTTATAAGGACTATCAACATAGCTAAGGGCGAGATAGGAGATCGCACAATAGATCTCAGAAAGAACCGTGATCGATGATCGGAGGGATCACAGAGATGAAAGGGAAAAAGAGAAAGTCGACGAAGGAAAGAAGAGAAAATCAATCGACAAAGAGAAGTTCGGACCACTATTAGAAAGGAAAGTCACCGATAGGTCATACGCATGCAGTGATTCACCCGAAAAAAAGTTCGGTGGATCAAAGAGCGTGCTTCAATCGGTGAGAAGCCGTGTCACTATAGCACTAGATCGCCTGCACTGGACGCCGAGAGAGAGGGAAGAAAAGAGGAACAAAAGAGAGCAACGCTTATAGAGACAGAAGAGCCATGGTTGCGGAAACGTCAGAATTGACGATTCCTATCTGCCCTCCGAGGACTCCGGATACTCCTCTCAGAGAAGACTTCGCTTCGACAAGAAGGCTGGGTCGACTTCTATGAAAATGAAGATCTGATATTCTCGTCGGACGATGATGAACTCCTTCGATGGCGGGAGGACCGGTCGAGGTAACCTCCAAACCTCGCCCGTTCGCTTCTACACCTGTTATCATTAGCACACCTGCTGGGGAGATTGACTGCCCGGCTCTACTCGAGAGCAATTGCTTGAAGATCTCTCCAATGCGAAGAGACACTTATGCTATTGTGGGAAGCCGAGAATGATAAGTCGAGGACCGTAAATAATCGCTTTGTCAAGAAAATGATCTCGAGAAAAGCCTCGAACTTAGATCATTTGGAAACTTTCGAAGGTAATCGAGGGAATTTAAAATTCTCGAAGTTAAAGCTTCGATCAGAAAAAAGAGATCAAAGATCGATGGAAATTAACAGACAAACAAAGTGATGACTTCAAAATCTTGCAAGCAAAATTCGATGAGCTATTCCGAATGCATGAAAGTCCGAAATCCTCTCGAGGATAATCTGCGTAAGAAAATAGAGGTTTTTTTTCAAAATCATCTAAAAACCGTTAAAGACATGAACGCCTATTTTGAATAAAGATTGATAAGGAGGACTTGGCTATGAGAAACCCTCCACATCCTCAAAAGCCCCGACCGATTCATCTCGAAAAAGGTGTAATCGCATCAATTTCAAAAAGAAACACCAAAAGCTAAACTTGTATCTAATAGGGTAAGAGACCGGTTGAGCGGTAAAGGCAAGTGCCTAACCAGAAAGGGAACAGAAATGGACCCCAACTGGTAAAGCATCAGCCGAGGAATCAACGGAAGAACCCAGTTCTTCTGAAGAGACCTCAACCTGATCAACAGATCAGGAATCAGAAAAGACAACCTACAAAAGGGAAGTCTAATCTGAGACCCAGTCAAGGTCAGTTGCCTAATAAGCATGCTTCGTAAATCGCGAAAACCATCTATGCGAAAAGGATATGAATCTTTTGATGGTAGCAAATCGTCTACCCCTATAGTCGTAAATTTAGGGTCTTTGACGAACCACCTTTGGATAAAAAAGAAGACAAACTGAAAAGTTAAATCATAAGTCTTCTAAGTCATCCAAGGTTCACACAAGTAATCATACAAATCAGAAAGCATATAAGGATAAGTATGATTATGTTGACAGGTATGGGAGACAAATCAGGCCTTCTGATCTGACTGATCACAATAGAAGTGCTCTGTTTGTATGGATCCCCAAATCCAAACCTAACCCCTCGGACCCAATCCGAAAGGGTACCTAAAGCCCGATCCGATTGCGAGGTTCGCGTGTGGTCCGGCCAACAAAGGAGGTGTGCAAGCAACTATCCGGTACATCGATAGTGGATGCTCAATGCACATGACCGAAGCAAACATCTCCTCGGTTCCTACATAGAACGTAAAGGCCCGCGTGTACTCTTCGGTGATGATAACTTTGGTTATACCAAAGGGTTGGAACTCAGAGAATGATGATGTACAAGTAACGGAGTCTCAGATGTCGAAGGTCCAAGCACAACCTATTATCGGTTTTCACAGTTCTGCGACAACGGATTGGTGTTGAGTTCTCGATCGATCAATGCACTATCAAGAATCGAGTCACTCAACAGATTTTGCTAACCGTTCAAGAAAAGGGACGATCTACCGCGGTGATTGGAACAGGTTGTCAAGAAATGCGTGCCGATTGTTAAGAGTTCCAAAAGTAGCGAGTTGGCTCTGGCACAAAAAGAATGAGCCATCCAACTTTAAAACTCTTAATAAGATAGCTAGGATGTCTCTAGTGGAAGGACTTCCGAATGAAGTGTTCTCAAAGGATCGGACATGTCTTGCATGTCGAGGGAAAAAAAGCAAAGCTTCATTCAAAGGAATTTCGGACCAAAGATCGGCAATCTTGCGGTTTGCTTCATATGGATCTGTTTGGACCATTACACCGGTCGGTCTCAACGGATATAAATACACTCGTAATCGTGGATGACTATTCCAAGTTTACGGGTTATATTCTTACATAAGAAGAATGAGGCGACAACCAAGATACCCGAAGCCGCTAAGAAGATTACAAAATGAGAAGGGTGTCAACAGAGTGAAAATCGGATCGAGATAAAGGTACGAAATTTACGAACTCTTTTATTACTGATTTTTGCTCTAAGTTTGGTATACAACATGAAACATCAGCTGCGAGGACGCCACAACAGAATGGAGTAGCTCAACGGAGGAACAGAACTCTCAAAGAAGTTCGCTTTAACAATGTTAGTGAACATGCGATACCAAACCGTTTCGGGCGTATAATCAACCTTTGCATGCCATACGCTGTAACAGATGTCTCGACTAAGGCTCACTACAAAACACCTTTATGAACTATGGAAGGAAGGTAAAAACCTCGTGTTTCTTACTTCCATGTTTTTTTGGGTGCAAGTGTTTCATACACAATAATGGGAAAAGTCGGGTTGAAGACTTTTGAGGCCAAGTCTGATGAGGGTATATTTCTAGGGTATTCCTCATCTAGCAAAGCTTTCAGAGTCTACAACAAACGAACCCTAATTGTGGAAGAAACACCCCATGTAACCTTTGATGAAGCATCTTCCCGATCAAGAGAAATCGCCTCGAACAAAAGTACGATCTACGTAACTCGATATTCGAAAATGGATCATTTAACGATCAAGAAAAAGGATCGAAATCAGTATCAATTTACATTCCAGATCTAGCTGATTCACCAGATCAATCAGATCTAAGGTACGAACAACTGTCGATGAAAAAGTTGATTCAAATTTGAGATAAGAGCAATCAACGAACCATCGGTTCGGGGAACGAAGTTCTCACGAAAAGACATCAGCACATGATGAGTCCAACATCAGCTGAGACTTGTTCTTATCAAGTGGACCATAACCCTGCACCACTCCCAATCGCTAGTAATAAGATTTTTATCAGAAACGGACGATGTTCTCAAAACCGAACATAAATCGTAGCGAAGGACTGGATAACCAGTCATCCAACTGATCTGATAATCGGAGACCCGTCTGATAAAATTAAAACTAGACATCAGATTGGTGAAAGTGCCATGTATTGCTGTTATCTGTCTATGAAGGAACCAACTACAATAGAGGAAGCATTACAAGACGCAAACTGGATTCTAGCCATGCAGGAGGAGCTGGAACAGTTCGAGAGAAATGAAGTATGGGAACTAGTAGACAGACCAGGTCATCAAGACGTAATTGGCACGAAATGGATCTTCAAGAACAAGAGAGATGAGAAAAATGTTATCACCAGAAATAAGGCAAGACTTGTTGCTAAGGGGTATTCACAATCAGAAGGAATTGATTACGATGAGACCTTTGCACCGGCCGCCGCCTTTGAAGCCATTCAATTTGTTTTCGCATATGCTTCCCACAGAGGGTTCACTGTGTATCAGATGGACGTAAATAGTGCTTTCTTAAACGGGGTACTAGCAGAGGAAGTTTATGTCGAACAACCTCCAGGCTTTGAAAAGGGCAACCAAGTGTATCGTTTAAGAAAAGCACTTTATGGCCTGAAACAGGCTCCGTGAGCCTGGTATGATACACTCTCTCAGTTCTTGATTGAAAGTGGGTTCACTAAAGGAAAAGGACGTAACCTTATTCGAGAATAGAAGATGGAGAAGATATTCGATGGTTTGATTTACGTGGGCGACATCATCTTCGGATCTCCTAACAAGAGCCTATGTGAAAGATTCAAAGAACCGATGCAAGGAAATTCGAGATGTCCATGATGGGTCGGATGAATTACTTTCTAGGTCTCCAAGTTAAACAAAAGTACGAAGGGATATTCATCGCCAAGCAAAGTACACTAGGAATCTATTGGCTAAGTTTGGAGTTCAAAATAGTAAGGAAGCCAAAATTCCTATGATGATTGGATTCAAGATGGATCCGATAGATGAAATTTGGTCGAAAACAAATCGGAAGGAATATAGGGCTCTCATTGGATCTCTATTATACCGACCGCCAATGAGACGGATATCACTTTTTAAAGATGGGTGTATGTGCAAGATTTCAAGCAAATCCAATGATCACCACCTAGAAGCGCCTAAGCGGATTTTACATATCTGAAGGGAACAATAAACCTTGGTTTATTCTACCCATCAGATGATAATCTAGAGCTTAGTGGGTATTCTGATTCTGATTATGGAGGTTGCAAGATCGACAGAAAATCAACCTCAGGAACATGTCAGTTCTTAGGAAGTAAACTGATCTCGTGGTTTTCAAAGAAGCGATACATCGATTCGACATCTACAACAAGGCGAGAATATATGGCTGCAGAAGTGTTGTTCCCAAATCGCCTCGCTCGATCGGCCACCGAGGATTACAACATTGTAGCTAAAAACGTACCTATATTCTGTGACAGTAATAGTGCTATTGCAATCACTCAGAATCCGGTTCTACATACAAGATGCAAGCATGTGGATGTCAGACACCACTTTATAAGAGATCACGTTGAAAAGAAGAATATCAGAATGGAAAAGATTCATACTGATATACAGAAGGCTGATATTCTAACCAAGCCACTAGCTGAGATCAGATTCAGAGATTTATGCAATGAGCTAGGACTTCTAGATCTTGGAGAAATGTCACCGAAAATGTTTGATGGAATGTTCTCCAGAACTAGCTGGTTAAGAGACTAACCAGATCGAGAGAAATCAGTTGAGTTTGGTATCTTAACTGATCTCAAGAGACTGATAAGCAAAAATCGATCAGACTTACACGCTACCAAATCCAAAGGAACTGATCAGATTTTAGTTTATCAGATTTAAAGTCTATCAGTTTAAAGGAACTGATCAGATTCAAGGTTTATCAGATTAAAGGAAAATGCTTCAGTTTAAAGGATTATCGATTAAATCAATTTGGTTATAGTATTTCTTTGTGAATCGATTTAGGCGATATTCAACAAGCAAGATTCAGAGATTAAGAGCTAACAATCGCATAAGAAAGGTGAATTTACACAACGATGAAATAATAACAGAACTTTTCATTGATAAAACCCGAAGGTGAGGTTACATTACGAGTTACAAGTACAAGAAGACCGGAGGTCGAGACATAAATGTTAACCAAAATCCTAAACCTATAACCCTAAACCTTTCATCCTAACCCCGAAGTGAAGGAAAAGAGAGATTTTAAACTCTCATTTTCCCCACTTAACAAAGGGGTGAGAGAGGCTTTAAAGAACAAAATCCCAAGGCGCCGCAAAAAGTCAAGATCAAGAAAAATGGAGCGACAAATGGCCTTGATAGGATTCTTAAGCCGGGGAGCCCTAAAAGGAGAGTAAGTAGGGCTCTCCATTTGTTAAATGGAGCATGTGCCAAAGAGTTGGTCGTCGGATCTCATGGGCACATGTGTTGCATGTTTTATACCAGACTAAGTCCGATGGTTACGGATTACGTCATCGAGATAGACACACAAGGTGCATACGGTTAGGAGAAGTGTCTTACCGGTTGCAAGCAAACAGATCAGGCCACGGTGGTGGTAGAGAAGTTTTGGCAAAGAATCGTATGTGAAATCGAAGATGATGAAGAAAACAAAGAATAAGGGATGCAAAGGGTTGATTTGAGAAGGTGAAACCATATAAAAGTGGTGTAAAAGTGTTTGCCTAAGTCTCACGGAAACAAGGGTTCACCAAGATACATGATTCTTACAAAGAAGATAAGTATGGTGAATGGGTGATGTTGTGTAAAACATTGGTCCAATTTATAGAGGCCAAGCAAGGATGCAAATGCAATTTTCATTTCAAGAAGCCTATCCGAGAAATTTGCATCAAAAGGACAGCGTGTAGAAATCACGCGACTGATAATTGGATAAATTTACGGTTGATTGACATATCGAAAAGATTCAGACGATATTTACGCATGTCAAATCACGCCTACTTAGGGAATAGAAGTTACTACTCTAGACTAAGTTTTGGCGGTAACACTTATCCCAAGAATTGGCTTAATCTGAAAAAAATCAGATGAGGTCAACCAAAATCTGATTACTTACGAGTATGATCAGATGAGAGAGATCAGCTGAGCTTGAAACTCCAACAAATCAGATATATCATCTATAAATCAGAAATATCGGTTGAAGGGGGGAACTTCAACCCGATCAAGGAGGATCAAAAGGGAAATCAGACGTACTCAAGGAAAGATCAGCTAAGCTTGAAGTTTCAACAAATCAGATGCAACTGGAGAAGATCAGTTGAAAGGATCAGTTGGGAAATTTCTTAAGGCTTAGGCAGAATGATTAAGATCAACAAGTGGAATCAACATTGACAAGTAATATTGACTGATCACTATATCATCAACCAGATTACGATCTCTTTTCTCTTGTTCTTTACTTATTTATCGGATCGTATCTGATATTATTTGCCTTACTGTACCCACTATCCTTGTGGACGTGTACTCTGCAAATCATTTAACGCGGACGTGGGGTACATGTATTAACCGCTATTTGATCGTGCTTTTTAAATCCAAAAGTTTTTTAAAATGCTTTTTTTTCGACCTACGATCAAAACCCTTCAACTGAGCGCACAATCTTTTCAAAACGTTTGATCTTCCAAATCTTGTCTTATTGTTCCCTCCGCTTTATATAAGATTCATCAAACCTTACCGAGTTTTTTCGCTTTCACAAACTTGCATTACTTTCAGCGAAAAACTTCAAATTTTTCTACGTTTCAAAAAGCGATTTCTTAGAGTTCAAAATCATCTCTGAAAATTTGAATCTGGGTAATATTTTCTTTTTAAGCTTAATGATGAATCTTTCTTTCCGTTAAAAACATTGTTTTCAAAAGTTGTTTTTTTCGAATTTATGCTTCATCGCCTCTTGTTTTTCAGCGGTATGATATTGATATTGATTATGCACAAATTTAATGAGTCTATCTCACCTGTAGATGGCCACTCATGGACTAGGAAAGATCATGTGCAACTATGCGGAACTGGCAACGAAGATCTTTGAGGATAAGTTCGTTCAATTTGGAACCACTGAGGATCTTGAATCCATGGAGGTGGAACAAATTTTGAAGAAGGCTGGACTGGAAACATATTGCTCTGCTCACTGCAATCCAGTGATGCAGTATGAAGCACTACAATTCTTGCAGAATTTGAGTGTGGATACAGAAAATCCAGGAGACAAACTGATATCGTCAGTCAACGGAGAAGAAATCAGACTGACAAATGCAGACATCACTGCCCTGCTCAGCTTACCAAAAGGGCTTAATCTCACCGCACTTCTGGGGAGAATGAGGACGAAGAAATCAGAGAGGAGCTCTTAAGAGAGGCAGACAAACATCAGAAAGCCGGATTCATCAGGCCAATGCTCAAAAGAAAGTACAGACTGTTGTTTGACATTCTGTCAAGAACGATCATGGGAATCTCATTTAGCCCAGATGCTCTCACATCAGTCAAAATGTACAGCATGGCAGCAATAATTGATGGGGCTCAGAACATCAATTGGCACGGCTTCCTGAAAGCCATCTTGCTCCAAGAACACGAAAAATTTGGAGTCAATGAATCCAGCGTGTCTTTCGAAAAAGAGAGTCGCCAATCTCAACAAGGTTGCAATTATATTGAAGGACAAACCGCCTGTTACTGAATGGAATCGAGAATGGATCAAGTCCTACAATGCCTTCCTCTCATCAACTTCCGGTTATATATGGGCCACCAGACGATGACAAGGAGCCCACTCCAACAAAATCAAGAAAGGAAAGAGCAAAGAAGTACTCATCCACACCCGGTTGCTCCACGTAAAAAAGAAACGAAAATGGTGAAGGCCCGGGAGAAGAGGCCAAAGAAAAGAAAAGCAAGCTACCATGACTCTAAAGACTAGAAGATGAGTCAAGAAGAAAAAGAGCCTGCATCGATGCATTTAGCAACAAAAAGAACAGACCGACAAAGCTTCTCAACCTGAGGGCTCGCTTTTAAACGATCTCGAGGTAGAAGCACAAACCGATAAATCTCCTTCTTCTCAACCTCAAGCCGATTCACCGCCGGACTAAAGGTCACGAAAGCATGTCTCTCCGCTAGTTCACTGCCATGAACTGAACCAGATACAATCGCCACTACAAGAGTAACCACCGCAGGTCGAACCAATCGACAACTTCCGCCGACTCAAGCACAACCGTAAGCTTCCACATCTCATCCAATGACCGACAGATAATTCCTCAGATCCAGATCAACAAAGACCATCACCGAAAAATGGTCGACCTAAGAATTGACGAGAGATTGATGAGACGATCCACAATCGGGTCGCCCATCCCCGCTATCGAGAGAAGAAGTCATGGAGATCCTCACCGAGAGATCTCGATTAAAAAGCTTCTCGGATCTTATCTTACTTGTTGAACAGATGGGTGGTGCGGATGAGTTCGCAGATTTTGACTTCGATATGAGGAAGTTCCGCAAAAGTGGGATCACCGGTGAGCTAATATCCGATAAATCTGGAAAGCTCGATCCACGGGAAGTTGGAATTGCCGGAAGAAGAAAAGTCGAGATCGCCAAGAAGCCCGTAAACGACGCTGAAATGGAGAATGCGAGTCGCCGATGAAAGTGGAACCGGTGCTGCAGTTCAACGACCAACCACCGGAGGCACAAAACAACCGAACTCGATCAAGTGATGGATCCAATTCCTACATCTCAAATCACCACCGATCAACTTCGGCGAGACCAGATCTTGTCTCAAAGATCTCCTGAAAGAAGAGATTGAGGGAGTACTAACTGATCAGAGACAAATTAGTCTCAAACAAATCGAAGCAATCAGAGATCAGTTCTCCCAATCCCTGACCACCATATCTGCTGAGCTTACAAAAATCGAGTTGATGACAAATTTGGAGCAGGTGGATCAAAATCAATCTTCTTTTTCGACGCTCATCGAGAAAAAGGCTCGAGTTATCGAAGAGAAATTTGACAAAATGATTTGGACACTCTCTCGCTACAATGGAAACCGCCAAGACAGTAGCCGACATAATTTATTCGAATCTAATTGACTCAAGCTTCAGGATTATCCGCTAAAGATCTAAATCAGGCATTATCAGTCAACTTTGGGTCTCTGACTTCCCACCTCAATGCGCTTTTTGATCAAACCAAAAAGGGGAAGGATCGAGAAACCAACCCGACACATCGTAAGATCTGATTCATATGGATAAGGCCCGGGGACAAAGCTCAATTGCAAGAAAGGTTTGCTGCGGTGTCTTTGGGACATCAAAATCTGGACCCGATTATTTCGACGGGAAAGTCACCGTAAGCACGACTAGTCGACATCTGGTGATAAGGAGCTAGCTGTAAGATTGTCCAAAGAGCAGATGACTGAAGAAGAAAGAAGGGCAGAAAAACGGGCACAAGCAGAAGGGTTGAAACGGAAGTTGAATCAAGGGCTAAGAAAGGATTGATCGAAAATCGCACGTAACCTCGATTTAGTTGACAAAGAGTAAACAAGATCATACCAAAACCGCCAAGACACGCTTAAGAGGTTTGAGGAATGGAATAAGATCGTAAGTGAATGGCTTCGGATGCCTTTGTCCTTGATCTTGTTCCAAAGAAGAATCACCGGATGATGAGTTCCTCAACCGGTTCTGTAATAAATATCCGGACTTTCAAGTATCCGGAAAATGAGGCCAAGCTTATAAATGTAAAGATATCTCGCCAAGAGTATGATCTGTTAGTATACTCGAAGAAAGAAATGGATGGCTCATTTGACAGATGGCATTTGAGAGATTCTACTTTGACATCTTGAGCAAATCGCATATAATCGATCAAGTGCGGATAACCGATGTCAAATGGAAACTCTATCGATTTTCAACGTTCCACAAGACCAAAGAGAAATGCGAGGAAGGATACAAGCCCAAGGAGTGAAGAATCGTAAGACGTCTGGGGATCACGCTTTTTAAATTCAAAACTTTTCTCGATGTAACATGTAATCAACATATCTAATGAAAAGTTTATTTTTTTCGATCCCAAGACAAAATCTCTTTGTCTTCGACATTTGCTCTTTTAACTATTCTATACTTATCACTTTTGGTTTCTCGGTGTTTTGGTTTCATCAAAACGGGGAAATTGTTGGGAAATTTATAGTTTTGATGAAAGTTCCAAAAACACATGTAATAGGACCCGATCGGACACATTAGATCGATCGATGTTTACATTCTTGCTATAGGAGACCCGGTTGATAATGATTGTATAGAAAACCGATGTAATAGATAGGTCACATATTGAGGGGAACTCAATATGTATAGGTCGATCCAAGAATCAAGAAAGTTCGATATCCTGTGCCGTAACGTTAAACCGTAAGCGGAAGATCGGATCGAACCGATCTAGTCGATAACTCGCCAGAAGTCATGAAGCTCAAACCTCGAATACTAGAAGATCGGATGACTTCGAAGATAAGACCGTAAGACCTACATCGACTGGTCGCCGGTTGAAGCTAAGTCAACAGCGCCGAAGACTCTATCGTAGTAGATCGATTCGCATCGACGAGTGCCTCATAAGATGAAAACCGATGTTTCATCTTATCATACGTCCGCGATCTAAACAAGAAGAATACCAACCTTAGTTGGAGGAACAACACCGCAGCAAGGCTTCCATCCAATAAGGAAGAGACACGTATTAACAGAGCCGATACTCGCGGGATTCGATGTTGCTTTCTCTCAAACGGCTATAAAATACACATTCACGCCTTTCGCCATGCCGATTTCTGGAAAACACGTCACATCAAGCTGCAAGTTCTACCTAAAATAGCCCTGAAATTCAAATTGCTCTCCAACGGCTCTTTGATTTCAAGGTCTATAAATATGGGATCACACTTCAGAGTGAAACACGGAAATGCTTGGACAAACAAAATAATCAAGAAGCTCAAACTATAGTTAGATTTCCGCACGAAGAACACAACAACAAGCTTATTTTATATTGTGTTCATCCCATAAGTTCTTAGCAAGAAATCTTTTCATCTAGCTATTAGGTCATGCTTGTATGCATGAAAGATTTCATAGTTGGAACATCAACAATCTTACCCAAACCCCAAGTTAGGATAAGTTGTTTAGCAAGATTTCAGTCTAGGGTTTCTAGTACTGATTTCTGGGATCGGTTGAGTGAGAACTCTTAAAACATCTGTTGGTGTACTGTGTTGGACTAACACACTAAACTAAGTCGATCGGTTAAGTTGGTTAAGTTGGTGCCCCTTGTGAAAGGAAGAGTGGACATAGATTTGGTTTGTCCGAACCACTATAAATCTTGTGTGACTTTTTTGCTTTTGATTAACCGCTCTCACATCGCACAATCTTAAAAGCGCGATACATTCTAAGTTAAGATCGATAGCACCAAGCTTCGACCGATCGGTTTCGATATTTCTGTCATCTGATTAAAAAGATAAAACTTGGAATCTGATTTATACAAACTGGTTTTTCACACGGGTAAAACTTAAGCTCCCGCAAACATCAGTTAATCGATAGTTACCGAAGCCCGTCTGCCAGAGCGTTCAATAAGTTGGTTATCGGATAAACCGATTCACTCGCACTCGATCAAAGCTATTCGCTCTCACACCGATCTGCATTGAAAAGTTTTTTGAAGTCTATTCACCCCTCCCTCTAGACACGCCCTCACATCTTTCCGTTCGGGACCTACAGAGATTGAAGAGATATTTGAAATAGGGCCTGACACCAAACAAACAGCAAAAGAGATGATAATTATTGAGGAACCCGAAGAAGTTGCCAATGAAGTTGTTGTGGGAGATGCGGCACAGTCCCCATCAGCATAGGCTCAAACAATCGAGAATGTGATTGACTTGACTGCTGGAGGAAGTCAAACAGACGAGATGGACTTGGGAGCTCCTTCGACTTCAGCAGATCAGGTAAAACAGATTTTACAAACTTCTCCTGAATTTGAAGCAAATCTGATGAAGTACATTAAGAACTCCTTTAGAGCGAACATGGCTCATATGTTTCGCGATGATGTGAGTTTCTTTGTACCAAGTCAACTGGAGAAGGCCATCAGAACTGAACGCAAACATGTATCCTCTCACTGCACCCGAATTTTTGAAGAACTGCAACAGCTGATAAAATGGTGGAGGTTAATGAGAAACTGGCCATGATTGAGGAGACCAGAAATCAGCAGTTCACTCTGATGATGAACGAGAAGATGGCAGAACTAACCAGATTACAAAAAGATCTTCTTTGGTCTGCCGCGACGAGTCGGTCTCCTGCCGATAAGTTTGAGAATCTGTTTGACAAAGTCAGTCCAATTGTGGATAAAGCTCATTCTTCCATGCTGACCATGATCGAACAAGTAAGCCCTTCTGGTGACTCTTCTGCCCTGGATATTCTGAAGAAAGATCTATCTAAGCATATTGGTGACCTCAGCTCTGAGCTGAGAGCTCTTTTTGAGGGAACCAAAAAGGGGAAAGAAGAGAAGAATGCTGAGAAGGATGCTGATACCATTCAGAGGCTGAATCAGGTGGAGAACTATGTAGCAGGGATCCAGATAACCCTGGAACAGAAGAGATTAAACAAAGATGCAAAGACTGCTGCAGAATTAGAAGAAGTAATTTCTTCATCATCCACTGAGTCAACTGAGCATGCCAAGAAAACAAAGAGACCAGCTGATGTCCCTGCAAAGGAAAAGAAATCTTGTAAGCGTAGAGATAAAAAAGCGTAAGAACCGAAGAAGGAGTGGATATGATAGAGAAAAAAAGAATGGAAGAAGCCGCAAGCCTTTACAAGACTTATCGCATGAGGAAAAGGAAAGGGCTTGTTGCTGAATCCGGAGAAGGCGCACATGTCATAGAACCTATTCTTCTTGGTGATGTAGGTGTCATTGTAAAGCCAGACAGAAATATGGCCAAGGAATGACATCTGATCAAGGGGGAATGGTACATCTCGGCCCACATCAATCAAGTTATTCCAACCAACGTGGATAAAGATGAAATATTTAGAGATTGGTTGAATAACAAGCATCCAGCTTTCTACAACAACATCATGAGAGAAGCCAAGAAGCTGAGTTGCATCCCAGTTGCTCCAGAAGTGGAAACCATGGATTACAAGAAGACTCCAGATGGGAAGATTGATAAAATTGCCTTCAATGCAGTACTCAACAAGTGCCTTGCACAAGATGACATCCTTGAAGAAAGTAGAGCTGCAGAAGTCAAGGCAAGGTTGTTTGAGATTTGTGCTGTTCCGGAGGAAGAGAGATTTTGAATCAGAAGACTTATTCGTGGTAAGATCAGAGTAGAATTTGATGTACTTGTAAAAATCTTATCTTTAATGAAAATTCTTTTTTTTTCTGATCTTAAGACAAAATCTCATTGTCTTCTGACTCTCTTTCTCTCATTTACATATGTTTAACTTTGTTCAGCATTCTTTCTGAAAAATGTTTTGGTTACATCAAAAAGGGGGAAATTGTTGGGAAATTTATAGTTTTGATGGAAGTTCCAAAACAGTTGTAATAGGACCAGTCGAACATGTTAGTCGACTGATGATATGATAGGAAACCAGCTGAACATGTTAGACAGCTGATGTGTTAGACTAGGTCTTTATTAAAGAAGAACTCAAGATGCACAAGTCAAGTGAAGATCAGTAGGGAAGATCAGTAGAGCGAAGATCAGCAGAGCGATGATCAGTAGTAAGATCAGCAGCTGAAGAACAGTAGTGGATTTCAAAAGACTTTACTTGAAGACCAGAAGACCTATTCTGTGAAGATATCAGCAGAGTCGATTGGTTGAAGCTAAGACAACCATATCAATAGACTCAAGGCAACTGATCAGTAGAAGGTAGTGATCAGTTCAGGCCAAGTCAGCAAGATGATAAGCTTATCTACTTATCAGAAGCATACGGGGTAAGCCAGACCAGAAGAATGTCAACTTTAGTTGGTGAACAAACACTGAAATGTTGTACTTGTTAGAAAATGACACGTATGAACAAGCTGACAATTCATGATTCGGCACTGCATAGTCAAATGGCTAGAAAGGACAACTATTCATGCTTTCGGCCATGCCGTCCCTGAAGCACGTCACATCAAATCCTGCATCCTACCAAATATAGCCAAAAATTCAAATTTCTCTCCAACGGCTCTTTGATTTCGAGGTCTATAAATATGGGATTACTCTTCAGAGTAAAGGACGGAAATTATCAAGAAGCTCATACTATAGCAATATTTCCGCACGAAGAACACAAACGTGAAGATTATTTCTAAGTGTTCATCCCATTGTTCTTAGCATAGAAATCTCATCCTTTAGCTTTAGGTTACACAAATACTAGGGTAGATTTCCAGTTGGAACAACAACAAATCTTACCCAAAACCAAAGTTAGGTTAAGTTTGTTTAGCAAGATTTCAGACTAGGGTTTCTAGTTCTGATTTCTGGGATCGGTTAAGTGAGAACTCTATAAATATATGTTGGTTGCAATGTGTTGGACTAACACAATAAACTAAGTCCAAGTTGGTTAAGTTGGAGCCCCTTGTGATAGGGAAGAGTGAACGTAGGACTGGTTGTCCGAAACACTATAAATCTTGTGTGCATTTATCTGCTCTTAACTGCTTTACACTATCGCACATGACTTTGCTTAAAATCTCATACATATTCTGAGTTAGGATCAGTTCGCATCAAGCAACTGATCTGATCAGTTTGACTCCTTGGTCAGCTGATTGAAAACAGACTCGAAAATCTGATTTGTTAAACCTTGTTTTTCACACGGGTATAAACTAGCTTCCGCACAATCAGTTAAACTGATAGACACCGAACTGATCAGCCATAAGGGGATCAGTAAGTTGGATATCAGCCCATACTGACTCACTCGCACTCTGATTAGGAAACCTGCTTTCACACCTGATCCGCACGAAAAGTTTTTCAGAAGTCTATTCACCCCTCCCCTCTAGACTTCTGCCCTCACAAAACCCGTTTGGGACCTACACTAATTAAGGGTGTGAGATTTTTGTGGAAAAATACACATGGAAAGAAGAATATATTGGATATATTCAAGATTTCTTGGAGATCAAGAAAAGATCTTTCCTAGCCCTAATTGCCTTGAAAATTTCGAACACCCCCTTACTTATAAATAGGGGATGAATTTTTCATTCCCAACTAGTGTTCCATGCGTTGGAAATATTAGAAATCCACAAAGGTGGTGCAACAATATTTTTATTTTCCTTGTTTTATAAATCGTTCATCGGAGAACCTTCCACCGGGGTTATTGGACAAGGTCTTGGGAACACTTGAGAAGGACTTTTGGTGGGTATCCAGATACTTGATCATGTCTGTCTCAGATCGTCTCTTCAACGGGTACGTTTACGTAAACTCCTAGAAATTTCGCATGCTAGGATCTTTTATGTGAAATATTATTTGCATGTTGTTGTTGGATTAATTATTATTTGAATTCACTTAGGTAAATTCAGGCTAGTAATAATTGTTAATTTAAATTTGTGTTTATGAGGTCATCCCGATCGATCCTGGCATATGTTATCCCAACACATACCTGTTCAATAAATAGTACATGTTACACTATAGTTAATTTAGTGATACCAGATCACAGAAGATTAAATTAACAGTCCCTTGTAACAAAAAGTACAGAATTCACAACCTAGATGGAAATGAACAATCCATCGTGAAATGTTGAAGTGTAAGGCTTAGATTGGCTTTTCTTGACCAAGAGATTGCACTAATGCATTATGATGTGCTGAATAGGACCTACAAGAGGATAAATTCTTCAGTACTGAATATAGAAGAATTAGACCTCAGTGGTTTATTATTTCTTAATCCCCATCCCTTAAATAGGATCGTGTGGAATTAATAATTATTGCTTTGATTCATGTTGGGGAGAGAATCAAGAAGATTCAATACTTTGTGTTTTGGACAATATTATTAGTTACATGACGATTGCTAAGATTTAATACAGAGAATCGTGTGCAAGTACATCTTGCTTGATTTGTCCCCTTGGTGGGCTCAGAAGTTTTATCATACCAAATCTTGCAAGTGGAATTTGTTTCCGGTATGGATAATAATGTTGAGTTGTCCTTACTCAAAAGAAAAATATATTAATTAATATGAAGTTATTCAGTGGCTTAAATTAATTAATGGACTAGATAATCTTAAACATGGGAAATAATAACCGAAACCCTTATTAACAGTAATATGAGTAAAGATGGATAGTGCAATATTAATTATGTAGTGGGATTAATTAATATTTATGGGCTTGAATAATATTGTGGCTCAATAATGATAATTCAAGGTCCATTGGAAGGTCCAATCTTAATTCTCCTAATGGCCCCTCAAGTAGCCCAAAGATAAAGTCCAATAACTGAAAAAGGTGTTTGAAATAAAATAAATTAATGTTGCCTAATTTTCCTATGAAAATTTCGAAAATAATAAATAAAAGGGGAGAAAAGATTTTCTTTGAATTTTGTTATGGAATGAAGATAAGTATTCTTGGAGTACAAGATCATCTCATTAAATTCAAGAAATCTCCCACTTGGTTATTTATTAAGTAGTTTTCGAAAATTATGGAAAAATAAGGAAGGGAAAGATTTTCTTGATTTTCTTGAAAAGATATTATGGAAGATATGTATTCTTGGAATACAAGAATATCTCATAAATTCAAGAAGATCCAAATCTTGGATTCCCTACTCCTTGTTGTTTCGAAAATTACATAATTTAAGGAGGTGGGATTTTTGTGGAATATTTTAATTATGGAGAAAATAATATATGAGATATATTCAAGATTTCTTGGAGATCAAGAAAAAGATTTTCCCATATTATTTTCACACTAATTTTCGTCCAACCCCCCTTAATATAAAATAGGGTGAATCTTTCATCCCCAATGCAATTTCTTGTGTTGAAAAAAATTAGAAATCCACAAAGGTGGTGCAACATAATTTTATTTTTCCTTTTGTTAATTGTTCGCGAGTATCCTTCCACCGGATTGTTGAACAAGGACAAGGGAATACTTGTGAAGGCTCTTTGGGTTTGTTCGTGTGAACGGGATATCCATCTTCTCAACGGTTGTCACTCCAAGAGGTTAGTTCACGTAAACTCCTAGCAATTCCGCATGCGTAGGATTTATGTGACCTGTTTATATGCATGATTTGTTGTTTTATTATTTGAATTAATATAGGATTAATTCATGCTAGTAATAATTGTTAGAATTAAATTTGTATTCAAATATTCACCCCGAATAGATCCGGACAATTAATTCTCCAACAGACCGGACACAAGCCCAATCTAAGACACATGAGAATTTGGGGTTGTCCGACTTACGTGTTGGACAAGGGAGCCGGTAAGTTGGACCCACGTTCGGAATTAAGGCTATTCATAGGGTATCCCGAGGGAACGAAAGGGTGTATGTTCTATGGTCCCAACGATCAAAAGGTTGTAATAAGTACACACTTTAGATTTTTGGAAGAAAACTATATGAACAATAGGAAGCCCAACAGTGAGATTACCTTAGACTAATTAAGAGGGCCAACTCCAACACCAAATGTACATGTTGATATACCAAACGTCACACCTACACAATCGGAACCTTGTCGCAGTGAGACGGTTGTTGTTGGGATATATATAGTTTTGATGGAAGTTCCAAAATAATTGTAATAGGACCAGTCGAACCTGTTAGTCGACTGATGATGTGTTATGAAACCAGCTGAACATGTTAGACAGCTGACTGAATAGAATAGGTCACATATTGAGGGAAAACTCAATATGTATAAAGTAATGCCGAAGATCAGAAGACACGATCAGCAGATCAGAAGACAAGATCAACTGTTGGGAAATTATGGGTGCCCGGATCTATTCGAGTATAACCCCAACATCAACATAAGTCTAGATAAGAATATCTAATGATTAGAAGAGCATCGACTCTACAGCAAGAAGACTTCTTTTATTAAAGACATCAGAAGAGTCGATAAAGTTGGAGCTAAGACAACTATATCAGAAGACTCAAGGTAGCCTGATTAGTAAGTTACTGATCAGTAAATCTAGATAAGTCAGAAACGTGATAAGCCCATCTACGTATCCAAAACATACGAAGGAAATCAAATAAGAAGAATGTCAACTTAGCTGGCTCTATAAGGAGCCGAATTTGTGTACTTGCTAGCCACTAAGAACTCGACACGTATGTACGGAACTGACAATGCAGGATATGGCGTATCAGGGCAAACGGCTACAAAGGACAAATATATATGGAGATGACATGGCCTTCCTGAGCACGTCAAATCACGCCTGCAAGCTACCAAAAATAACCTGAAATTCAAATTGCTCTCCAACGGCTCTTCGATTTCAAGGTCTATAAATATGAGATCAAACCTTCATAGTAAGGTTACGAAAATAATTCACAAGCTAAAGCAAACAAAATTTCTGCACGAAGAACACAAAATTGAAGAATATTTCTAAGTGTTCATCCCATAGTTCTTAGCACAGAAATCTTATCCTTTAACTTTAGGATACCCAAATACTAGGATAGATTTCTAGTTGGAACACAACAAATCTTATACCCAAACCAAAAGTTAGGTTAAGTTTGTTTAGCAAGATTTCAGACTAGGGTTTCTAGTTCTGATTTCTGGGATTGGTTGAGTGAGAACTCTTGAAATATCTGTTGTACTGTGTTGGACTAACACATTAATCTAAGTCCAGTTGGTTAAGTTGGTGCCCCTGCTGATAGGGAAGAGTGGACATAGGACAAGTTGTCCGAATCACTATAAAAATCTTGTGTGCCTTAATTTGTTTTATCTGCTTTACACTATCTACACACAGTTGTTTAACTATTACACGCATATTCTAAGTCTGGATTAGATTTGCACCAAGCAACTGATCTGATCAGGTTGTCACTTTGTCATCTGATTCGAAACAGATTACTTAAAATCTGATTTGAGTAAACTGGTTTTTCACACGAGTTAAACTTATCTTCCGCACATCAGTTAAACTGATAGACACCAAACTGATCTGCCCTCAGGCGATCAGTAAGTTGGATATCATTCCAAACTTATTCACATGCACTCTGATCAGGCATACTTGCTATTCACACCTGATCCCACAAAAAAGTTTCAGAAGTTTATTCACCCCTCCCCTCTAGACTTCTGCCTCATTAAAACCCATTCGGGACCTACAAGTGGTATCAGAGCAGTGGTTCTACGGACCACTGGCTTTGAGTATCATTGATTCTTGAGGAAGAATCATTGTGGTCACTTGAACAGATCTTGAAAAACCTGTTTTTAAAACTCATCTGTTTTTAAAACTCACATTTAACATGGATAATACTTCGGGTATGTATCATGATCTGCCTAAGTTTTCTATTGATGAGTATGCTGACTGGACCATACTCATGAGCAACCATCTGGGCACGATAAGCAGTAGAATGATGAAAGTTCTTGAACAAGGACCCATCATCATTTATTACAACTACCCAGCTGAAGGAGGTGACCCAGAATATCCAACTGGAGCCAGAATCAGAAAGAGACCTTCACTGATGGATGCTGAGGAAAGGAAATTGTCCAATCTGGATATTGTAGCCAGACATATCATCATGAAGACGATGGACAAGATAACACGTGAGAAGATCAAATATCTCAAGACTGCCAAGCAGATGTGGGATACTCTTGCTGAGATGTGCGAAGGAAACGATCTGATTAAGGACAGAAGATTACAAGTTGAACTAGTTAAGTTTGAAAAACTCAAGATGCTACCAAATGAGACCATAAATCAGCTTGATGGAAGAATCACCATGTCAGTCAACAAACTTCGTGAACTGAGACAAGAAATGTCTGATAAAGACATCAACTACAAGATCTTGAGGTCCTTGACCAATAAATGAGACATGAAGGTAACTGTGATAAAAGATTGCCAAGATATTGCGAAGATGAAGCCAAGCAACATGTTTCTAAGTTTAAAGGCTCATAAATTCGATCTAATTGAAAGAGGTCAAGAAGAAGAAGACGAGTCACCTGCTGAAGCTACAACTGCCACATCAAAAGCAGTTGCATTCAAGGTAGCTAGCAGTAGTTCGAAGTCTACTGAACCAATAGGAAATATCATGAGTCAGGCTGAACAGATTGCTTTGCTAACCAGAAATCTTGAACGATCAAATGTTCAACTGGAAAAGTATCAAAAATTCTATAGAGACTATCAGAACACCAGAGGAAGAGATAGGAGATCTACTGACTGATCACAAGAAAGGAATTGTTCTGATGACAGAAGAGATGATCATAGAGATGACCGCAGAGAAGATATGAAGAGAGATGATCGTTCTGATGACAGAAGAGATAACAGATCAGACAGAAGGAATTCTGATTACATGCAAACTGGGAAGTCACCTGACAGATCCTACAGAAGAAATGATTCACCTGGCAGAAGAAATTCCGCGGAAGCTGGAACATGTTTCAACTGTCAGAAACCAGGTCACTACAGTGCAGATTGTCCTGACTTGACTCTAAAAGAAAGATAAGATAAGGGGAATAGAAGAGAGCAAAGATACAGAGACAGAAAAGCCATGATTGCTGATACATCTGGGATAGATGATTCTTATCTGCCTTCAGATGATTCTGGTTACTATATCTGTAGAAGACTTCTGCCTAATGACCACTACTGATGATGTCGACGACTTCGACGATCTGATGTTCTCATCTGATGATGACATCTGTCTCATGGCCAAGGATGCTGATCAAACTGAGGTAACTTCTAAACCTTCTGTATTTTCTATTTCCACACCTGTTGTGCTGAGCACACCTGCTGGAGAGATTGACCTGCAACTCTACAATGAGCAATTGCTTGATGATCTCTCTAATGCAGTAGACACTTATACAATAGTGGAAGCTGAGAACGATAAGCTGAGGGATGAGAACATCCAGCTTGTCAAGGATAATGCTGTAAGTAAAGCTGCTGAACTGAAATCAGTTGAGACTGTTCAGAAGATGACTACAGAACTGGAGTTTCTGAAAGTCAGCTCTTCTGATCAGGGTAAACTAGTTAAGGAACAACAAGCTATCAACAAGCAGCAAGCTGATGATCTCAGAATCCTCCAAGCTAAGTTTGATGAACTCTTCCGACTGCATGAGAGTCTAAAACAAAGTGAGGACAATTTGAGAAAGAAAGTAGAAAGTTTTGGAAAAACCTCTAAAAATATTGATGAAATAACAAGCTACTTTCGGAAGCCAACTGATAAGAAGGGTATTGAGTTTGATAGACCTTCTGGATCCTCATGTGTTCAACCTGGTTCACATACCAAAAGTGAATCTAGGAAGGTTTCTGGACAAG
This sequence comes from Stenogyne calaminthoides, assembly GCA_037126765.1. Classification (NCBI taxonomy): domain Eukaryota; kingdom Viridiplantae; phylum Streptophyta; class Magnoliopsida; order Lamiales; family Lamiaceae; genus Stenogyne; species Stenogyne calaminthoides. The sequence continues at coordinate 32,923,597 of JBBCBC010000017.1, read as the reverse complement.
ATACACGATATGCCAAATCTGTATCAAAGAAGGGAAAAAGACCTGCTGAACAGGAAAGACGAGTGCCTGGTCAGAAAGGGAACAAAAATGGACCTCAACTGATCAAACATCAGCTGAGGAATCAACAGAAGAACCCTGTTCTTCTGAAGAGACCTCAGCCTAATCAGCAGATTAGGAATCAGAAAGGACAATCTCGCAAGGGAAAGTATAATCTGAGACCTAATCAGGTTAAGCTGCCTAACCAACATGCTAAGGGTAAACTGCAGAAACCACTTGTGCAAAAGAGATATGAATCTTTTGATGGTAGCAGTCGTACCTATCACTTTAATCAGAAATCCAGGACATCTGCACCTGAACCCCACTAATCAGAAAAATCCCAAGTCTTCTGATTCATCAAAGGTTCACACTCATAATCATACTGACCAAAAAGCATATGAAGATCTGTATGATTATGTAGATGCTTATGGGAGACAAATTAGGCCTTCTAATCTTAATGATTACCATAGAAGTGCCTTGTTTGTTTGGATCCCGAAAGGGAACACTAACCCCTCAGTACCTAATCCTACAGGGGTACCTAAAGCCTGATTTGATTGCAGGATCGCGTGGGTTTGGCCAATAAATGAGGTGTACAAGCAACTATCTGGTACATCGATAGTGGATGCTCAAGGCACATGACTGACAACAAATATCTCCTCAATTCATACATAGAACAAGAAGGCCCACGAGTACTCTTTGGTGACGATAACTTCATTTTTACCAGAGGATTCGGAACCTTAGTGAATGATGATGTGTAGGTCCCGAACGGGTTTTGTGAGTGCAGAAGTCTAGAGGGGAGGGGTGAATGGACTTCTGAAAACTTTTCGTGCAGATCAGGTGTGATTGCAGTTTGCCTGATCAGAGTGCTAGTGAGTCAGTTTGGACTGATGTTCAATCTTACTGAGTGCCTGAGGGTAGATCAGTTTGATATCTGTCAGTTTAACTGATAGTGCGGAAGCTTGTAAATACCCGTGTGAAAAAATAGTTTTATCAAATCAGATTCTCAAGTCAGTTTTCAATCAGCTGACTAAGGTGTCAACCTGATCAGATCAGTTGCTTGGTGCCGACTGATGTTAACTTAGAATATGTATGCAATTTTAAGCTCAGTTGTGTGAATAGTGCAAAGTAATAAAGAGCAAGTAAATGCACACAAGATTTTATAGTGGTTCAGACGAAACCCGTCTTACGTCTACTCTTCCCTTAACACAGGGGCACCAACTTAACCAACTTAACCAACTTAACCGACTGGACTTAGTTTTATGTGTTAGTCCAACACCCAACAGATGTTTATTGAGTTCACACTCAACCGATCTCAGAAATCAGAAACTAGAATCCCTAGTCTGAAATCTTGCGGTAACAAACTTAACCTAACTTTGAGTTTGGGTAAAGGTTTGTTGTGGTTCCAACTGGAAATCTATCCTAGTGTTTAGGTAGCCAAATGCTAGAGGATAGGATTTCTTGCTAAGAACAATGGGATGAACACTTAAGAATAATCTTCAAATTTGGTGTTCTTCGAGCGAAAATTCTGCTATAGTTTTTGCTTCTTTTTCAGTCTACTCGATCCGGTTTGTTCTCAGTGTTCTTCAACTTTAAAGAGCAATCCCATTTTATAGACCACGAAATCAAAGAGTCGTACGTGCTCTGAATATCGGCGTGGTCGTAGGCATGATTAGCGCCGTTTATGTCCGCAGCGTCGAATCCCGCATTGTCAGCTCTTTTTGTGCACGTGTCGCTTTCTCCTTGGCTTCGCGAGGCGGCACTTCAGTAATTTGTCTATTTGATGATTGATATTCCTTTTGTAGAATATTCGTCTTGTCTGGTGTACCATTTTGGTTGACGCCAGGTGCGAGCTGACTTGATCAGATAACTGATCAGTCTACCTTGTAGAGTCTTCTGATGCAGATTGTCTTAGCACAATTTGCAGACTCGGCTGATATAGGTCTTCAGGTAGTCTTCTGATCTTCAGGTGACTCTGAGCCTCAGTGTCTTCAGTCATACTGAGTCTTCAGGTTTGTTACTGAGTCTTCAGGTTTATCTGAGTCTTCAGGTTTAACTGAGTCTTCAGGTTTATCTGAGTCTTCATGTTCATCTGAGTCTTCAGTGTCTTCTGTCTTCACCTAATCTTCTGACTTCTTGTCTTCTGATTTGTTATTAGCCTTCTGATCATCTGACCTTATCTGGGTCATCTGATACTTCGACCTGACCTATACATATTGAGTTCCCCCTCAATATGTGACCTATCTTTTACATCAGCTATCTATACATTTCAGCTGGTCATCTTAATCTGATTCTAAGTCATCAGTCAGCTAACAGGTCTGACTGGTCCTATTACAACCTGTTTTGGAACTTCCATCAAAACTTAAATACAAATTTCCCAACAATCTCCCCCTTTTTGATGGAACCAAAACACTTAATCAGAAAAAACAGATACCACGAATAGAAATGCAGATAATGAGAAATAGTACATACCTCAGAAGACAATGAGATGTTGTCTTAGAATCAGAAAGATGGAATATTTCATTCAGATAGGTGTGTGCGTTACAGAATATATGAAAAGCGTACCTATCATCTGATTCCAAGTTGTCTTCCTCAGGTGTACTTGAACATTTGAAGTTCTTTGGGGATGCCAAACATCTTGTACATCCTTTGAATCAGCTTGTCTAGATCTTCTCTTCTATGGATTCCTCCTTTTTCAGCAAATCCATAGTAAGCATTCTTGAATTTGACAGCATCTAGCTTGTTGTCTGGACGCAAAGATGGAAGGAGTGGTTCAAAGGGTGGAGCTTCAGGTGTTAGTGACATGATCTTCCCTTCCTTCATCACTGTCTGGTAGAAATCTGGGTACTTCGTTTCTAACCAGTTCCGAAATTCATCATCATTTTCTGTTTGGTTTTGATGAATCAGAATCATCTCCAGGATGTACACGTCACACAACCATTCTCATATGATCTGATCCCATTCTGGAAGCAGATCTTGCCGGGCACAGAGGATGTCTTTAACAGGTGCCGAAACGGCATTCTTCTCCCAAGCAATCTCCTCTGCTGCAGCTTCGTTCTTTCTCTTCCTTCGGATGTATGTGATGTTTAGTCCCTTAGCATCTGCTAACTTCTGCTTCTTGATGGAAGCCTCTCTTATTCTCTGTCTGATTTGCTCTTGAGTTTGTTCAGGAGTCATCTGGCTTTTGGTAGAGAATAATTGGCCTTGTCTCTGATCTTCCGCAGTTGCTTTCATCATCTTGCCTTTGCTTTTCTTTCTCCTCAGAGTTTGCTCAGGTTCATCTTGTTCGTCTTCTTCAGCTAATTTCTTAGCGAGTTCAAGGCTCTTGGCCTGATCATCAGTTTCCATTCTTTTCTGTACGAACGAAGAAAAGTCTTCAATCTTGTCGACTCTGGCAATAACCTTTGAAAGAGCAATCTTCTGCTCAGTGATCTCTTTGCTATGTTGCTCCACAGTTTCTTTCATTTCAGCAACGAGATCAGTAGACGGAGTGGCTGGCAAGTTAGATACAGTGGTTTCTGGTAGAGATGCAATTGTTACCAACTGTGTCTGTTTTTCTTTCTTCTCATTATTCTCTTGTCCTTCCCCCTTTTTAGTTTCATCAAAGAGGTTGGACAGCCTGCGGTTCAGAGTAATGAATTGTCGTGAGATCTTCTCTCTGAGTTCCTCAACAACAAGAGGAGTGATCTGAGCGGTGGCAGAAGGTGCAGGAGTCAAAAAGCGTCTGAGAGCAAATTTGATGTCCTGTCTTGCTCTTTCTGTAGAAGCTACAAAGTGTTTCCAACCCATATCCATGTGGTTGTCAGTTTTCTCCAAGGATGCCCAGATATTTTCCAATAGTACCTGTGTCTCATTGAGAATATCTGTCTGAACTTTGAGTTTGTCAGACTGGAGATTGAGCTTCTCGGCAAGAGGATTTACTAGTTGCATTACTTCAGAAAGGATGGCATTATGCATCCCAACTGTGTGACTTCTTTCTCTGTCAACCAGTTTTGCTTGCTCTTCTTCAAACCGCTTCATTAAATCTGCTGTGAGAGCTGCGAATTTGTCTTCAATAGCAGCCTTGATCCCATCCTGAATCTTCTCAGTATAAAGATCTAGGGCATCGGAGCTCAGCATAGCAGTCTGGTCAGATGTTGAAGCCTTGCCAAGTCGGGTCTCATCTGCAGCACCCATTCTTGGTTCATCGGCAGCTCCCTCATGATCTGTAGGAGTTTGAACAGTTTCCTCCCTGTTATCAGCAATCCTGAACCTTCCATGAATCAACCATCTGATATCATCATCAGATGCCAATTCAACAGCGATTTCAATCTCAGCATTGTTCAAGCACTTCATCTCCAAGTCTACAAAGAAATCAAATCCCAGAGTTGTCATGAGGATCAGAAAATCTTCGATGCTTTTCAGTCTGATATCCCTCCAGAACACAATTTCTTCTATCTGTTGCTGGATGCCAGGATGTTGATCCAATTCAGGGCACAGGTCCAGAAGATACTCCTTGATTTGTTGCTTCATTATCCTTATGATGGGGCTTTCTGAAACAGGTGAAGCAAGCACGATTCTGGTATTGAAGGGATTATGAGAGATGGACACTCGCTTGTCAGATCTCTCAGATTCTTGTGACTTGTTTGGAGATTGGGAAAGAGATGGGGATACTTGTGGTTGTCCTTCCCCCGCATCTCCACCATCTTGTGGTTCAGGTTCGTTTTCAGCTTGTTGAGAGGGTTCAGTTTCCTGAACAGGTTCAATGATTGGGAGAGTGGGAGATCTGGGTGATCTGATAGGTGAGGGTGAGGGTGAGAAAGTTTTGTGAGGAGAGGGTGGTGGTGATGATTTTTGAGGAGAGGGTGATGGCGATTTGGAAGTGGTCGTAGGCGATCTTGCTCTGTGGAAGATCTTGGTGAGAGGCAGAGAATCAGATGGTGATTCTTCCTCAGATTGCTCCACTTCTGTCCCTCTGAAAGATTTCTCTCCTTGTGCTTCGATCATCTGCTCATCCCTTACTTCTCTGGCAGTTTGCTCAGAACTGACTGCTATCTCTTTTTCTGATTCCATCTGAATCAGATCCTCCGTTCTACGAACTTGCTGAGCAGAACTTGGAGCAGTCTTCAGAGGAGATGTAACTTTCTTCTGACGTTTCCGCTGAGCATCTGGTTTCTTGGCCAGATCCTTCCTCTTCATCCTCTTCCCTGGAATGGCCGTTCCCTGCACTTCTGAAGATGCAGTTGCCTTTTCTTTTCCCTTCTTTTCTCCCTTGGGTTTGGGCACATAAGGAGTTGGATCCTCGTCAGATTGTCCGGGCAGGGGCGCATCCTTGCCCAATATGGCCTTGTGCTTTGCTTGATATATCTTCGCTCCATTCTCATTCCATTCATAGTTCTTTGGCAGCTTATCTGACAGAATGATTGAGATTTTGTGTATGAAGGAGCACTTGGAAGATAAGCACACTTCATTACTCTGGGTCAGTTCAAACTTCCCTGAGTCTTTCCGTAGAGATGCCTTGACCATACCCAACCAATCCATATCTGAAGCCTTCTTGATGATTGCCGTCATGACACTGATCTTATAGGAAGTGACAGCATCAAGACTTTAAGTTGAGCACATAATCACCTTCTGAACGATCTCAAGGAGAAGGCGATATTTCCTCTTCAGGTAGGAGGCTTTGACATTCGTCGTATTCTCCTTGTTTGCTGGTCTCAATAGCTCGGCTTCAAGAAATTCCTTTTCTCCTACATCCGTCGTGTAGGTCTCTGGATTGATGCTTCCTCGAGTTAGACCGAAGATCCTCTGGAGATCATCATTCGACACTCGTACTTCCAGTCCACCAACGGAAGAAATCAGGTCAGCATCAATGTCTTCATCCCTCTGTAGATTGTATAGAAACTCCAGGGCTTCATGTGTGTGGACAATGTTCTGATGTGTAGAGCAATATCGTTCAAGTCCACACGCTCGCAAGCACTCCAGAATTTCCAGCGATTCAGGATCTGAGGTGATTGTGAATACTACATACTTCTCATCAATGATATCTTTCTTCATCGATGCAAAGTTGCAGAACTTTTTCCCTTTGCCCGGTCGTGGAATAAGATATGCCATTTCTGCATGATATGCAAATTGATGTTTTAGTTTGAGTAAGATATTTCAATAAATTCAGTCAAACCTGTAATCTTAGCATCAATTTAGCAAGTAAGCATTTAGATCGTATATAAATTACAGAAACCTAGCATCACGACTTGTAAACCTAGGTACCAGAGAGAATTAAAATCATGCAATATTTAAACGAGAAATTACCAGAAATTGATTCGTAGGATTGAGAAATCGCAAAAATGGAATCAATTGATTTTGAAGGTAATTTTCTGAAGATTTTGAAAGTTTTAATCTTTTAAGAGCTTTGAGAAGACGAAGTAGTGGAAAGAAATTTTCTGAGAAAGATTTGGATTTTATAGGATGCGAGGGAAAACCTTTTTGCACAACTTTCCAAAGTACTCAAGTATCTGTGTTTTGAAATCAGTGGCTGAGATTAGTCGGCCGAAAAAGTTTTAATCTCACGGTTGAGAAAAGTAGTCTTCTCGTATTTAGAACTCGAAAATTCGCAATAAAACGTATTAAATACACATTCCCAAGTCCGCATTAAAAGTTTTGCAGTGCATGCGTCATAAAGTGAAAACAGAGTAAAAACCATTTTATTTAAATAAAGCATATAAGATGTTCAGAAAGGGATAAATAAGAAAACGTATCTGACTGATTGATATTGTAATCAATCAGTTACCACTGTGATCTGATCTGGTACTTGTTGACCTTACTGATGGTAGCCTTAAGCATTTCCCAACAATATTTCACTCATCTGATCAGATTCCTGTTTGAATTACTTCGTTACTTATCTGATACTCTTATCTGATCCACTTATCCGATACACTTCATCCTTCAGTCTTCTTCTATTCAGGCCGCATATCTGATGCACTTAAGTCTACTCCCGTCAAAACATTTACTTCGGGGAGTCAAAAAGTCACCTCGATTCCCAAATCGGCGCGATTTGACATTCCGTAATAATGACATAGATACGCTGTGATTACTCACACCGTCAACTCATCCAACCATTATCTGCGTGTTCCTTACGCGTTGTCGATGCAAATTTCTCTTAAGGTCTTCTGAGAAAATAAATTTGCATTTATACCCCTATTTTCCTTCTATAAATTAGCCTGGGGTGTTAGACAAACAACACAACATAAATCATTCATCTTTCTTTAGCTTATACTCCATGCTTTCCGATGAATTCCTTATTTCCGGTGAAACTTCCGGCAAAAACCTTTAACCTTTTTCCAATGAATTCAGCTTCTCAAATCAACCCTGTGTGTTCCTTCACACTGCTTTCGTCATCATCGAAGATTACACATACGATCAATGCAAAACTTCTTTACCACCAAGGCGGCGGATCTGCTAAGGCAAATGAGAAGGCACTTCTCCTAACCGTATGCACCTTGTGTGCCTATCGAGATGACAAAATTAGCATCAGCAGACTCAGTCTGAAACAAAACATGAGTTTGGTATACGGTCTGCATCAGATAACAGCTGATCTTCGTATATCAAACTCAATATTTGCATTCGACACTAGTGGCCGTCTGGTCCTTGTGACCAAACCTGTGGCACTGTGTCCCATTTAACAGCTGGAGAGCCCATTGATTTTAGGTCTAGGGGCTCCTGGCATAGAAATCCTTCAAGGCCGCTCTCACTCCTCACTCCGAAGCTCTGAGGGTGGCTCAGGATTTTCCTTAAGACCTCTCACGCCCCTTTTAGGGTCGGGGGATAATGAGAGCATCAAGCTCTAAAATCTTTAAAGCCTCTCTCCCATTCCCTACCTTGGGTTGGCTTAGGGTTTATGGTTTATGGTTTATATAATGACCTCCGGGTCTTCTTGTACTTGTAGCTTGTAATACCACTTGTAGCTTGTAATGTAGATCTGACCTCCGGGTCCTTATCAATGAAAAAATTTGTTATTTCATTGTTGTGTTGCCTCTACTGACTTATGCGATTTGTAGCTTTAAACTTATACAACTTGCTTGTTGACTGTAGCTTTAATCGACTTATACAGTATAACCTTCCAATTTGATCAGTTATCCCTTAATCTGATATGTCTTGAACTGATCGGCTCCTTGTCTGACCTTCAGATTGGCTCCTTGTCTGACCTTCAGATCGGCTCCTTATTTGATCGTCTGATCAGTTGAGATACCTAACTCAACTGATTCTTCTTAACCTGGTTAGTCTGTTAACCAACTGGTCTTGGAGACCAGTCCACCAAATATTTCGGGTGCTTTTTCTCCAAGATCCAGAAGCCCTAGCTCATTGCATAATTCTCTGAATCTGATCTCAGCTAGTGGCTTAGTTAAAATATCAGCTTTCTGCTTGTCAGTATGGATCTTTTCCATTCTGATATTCTTCTTCTCAACGTGATCTCTAATAAAATGGTGTCTGACATCCACGTGCTTGCATCTTGTATGTAGAACAGGATTCTGAGTGATTGCAATAACACTATTACTGTCACAGAATATAGGTACGTTCTTAGCTACGATGTTGTAATCCCTCGGTTTCTTGACTTAGCGAGCGATTGGGAACAATGACTTTCCTGCATGACCATATATTACCTTGATAGTAAACGTGCGAAGCCCGATCCGCTTCTTTGAAAACCAAGAGATCGGTTTATTTTAAACCGACATGAACCGAGGTTGACTTCGTCGATTCTGCAACCTCCGTGAATCGTAATCGTAATACCCACTAAGCTCTAGATTATCATCGATGGGTAAAATAAACCAAGGTTCCTTTGTCCTTCAGATACTTGAGAATCCGCTTAGCTGCTTCTAGGTGGCTTTACATTGGATTTGCTTGAAATCTGGCACATACACCTACTGCAAAAGTGATATCTAGTCTGCTGGCAGTTAGGTATAGTAGAGATCCAATGAGAGCCCTATATTCTTTCTGAATAGTTTTCTGACCGTCCTCATCTGGATCCATCTTGAACCCGGTCATCATGGGAATTCTAGCTTCCTTACAATGTTGAACTCCAAACTTGGCCAGTAGATTCCTTGTGTACTTCGCCTGGCAAATGAATATCCCTTATGTACTCTGCTTGACTTGTAAACCCAGAAAGTAATTCATCGACCCATCATGGACATCTCGAACTTCCTTGCATCAATTTCTTTGACTTCACATAGCTTCTTGTTGGGAGATCCGAAGATGATGTCGATCACGTAAATGAACTATCAAAATATCTTCTCCATCTTCTATTACGAATAAGGTTACGCCCACTATTCCTTTAGTGAATCATTTGTCTATCAAGAACTGAGAGAGTGTATCATACCAAGCTCGAGGAGCTTGTTTTAGGCCATAAAGAGCTTTTCTTAAACGGTACACTTGGTTGCCTTTTTCAAAGCCTGGAGGTTGTTCAACATAAACTTCCTCTGCTAGTACCCCGTTTAAGAATGCACTTTTTACATCCATCTGATACACAATGAACCCTTTGTGGGTGCAAAGATATGCTAGAAATGACCGAATGGCTTTAGGCGGAAATGGTGCAAAAGGTCTCATCATAATCAATTCCTTCTGATTGTGAATACCCCTTAGCAACAAGTCTTGCCTTATTCTTGGTTATGACATTATTCTCATCTCTCTTGTTCTTGAATACCCACTTTGTACCAATCACGTCTTGATGAGTTGGTCTGTCCACCAGTTTCCAAACTTGATTCCTCTCAAACTGTTCCATTCTTCTTGCATGGCTATAATCCGACTTGCGTCTTGTAGAAACTTCCTCTCTCATGGTTTGGTTCCTTCAAAAGACAGATAACAACAATACATGGCACTTTCACCAATCTGATGTCTAGTTTTGACTCTATCAGATGGGTCTCCGATAATCAGATCAGTTGGATGACTGGTAATCCAGGTCCTTCTTTTCTGATTTGCGTCTATTTGGAGAACATCATCCTCTTCTGATAGTAGTTCATTACTAGTGATTGGGAGTGGTGCGGAATTACGATCCACTTGATAAGAACATGTCTCAGCTGATGTTGGACTCATCATGTCTTCGATGTCACGTTAGTAGGAACCGGGAGTTCTCCCGAACCGGATGGTTCGGTTGATCTTTATCTCGGTATGCCGAGCTTCTTCTTGGCCGTTAGCCAGCGTACCTTAGGGTGCGATTGACTGGTGAATCATCAAGATCAAGTTCGGGATATACTTTATTACGTGTTGATTCTTTCTCCTTGATACTTGGCGATCCATTTTTGCGTGTCGGTACTAGTTGATCCAAATGCGCTTGTTCCGAGGCGACTTTCTCTTGATGGGAAGATGTCTCATCAAAGACCACATGGGGTGTTTCTTCCACAACTAGGGTTCGTTTGTTGTAAACCACGAAGGCTTTCTTTGGATGAGGAATATCCTAAGAATATACTCATCTCGACTTGGCCTCAAAAGTCTTCTGGCCCGACTTTTTCCCATTGTTGTGTATGAAACACTTGCACTAAAAATATGGAAGTGTGAAACACAAGGTTTACGCCCTTCCACGGTTCATAGGGTGTTTTGTAGTGAGCCTTTGTCGAGAAAATCATTACGAGTGTGGCATGTAATGTTGATTATTACTTGAAACGGCTTGGTGTCATAAGTTAAAACTAACATAGAGCGACTTCTTGAGAGTTCTGTTTCTCCGTTCGCTACTCCATTTTGTTGTGGCGTTCTTGCGGATGGCGTCTCATCTTTGTATACCAAACTTAGTGCAAATATCGCATAATAAAAGAGTTGAAAAATTACCTCTTATCGATCGATTTTTACTATCTTGACACCCTTTTTCGTTTTTAGTACTGCTCGGGTATCTTTGTCGTTGTCTCGTTCTTCTTGTATAAGAATACAACCTGTAAACTTGGAATAGTCATCCACGATTATAAGAGTATATTCAAATCCATCGAGATCGATGGTCTAATCGGTCCAAATAGATCCATATAAGCGATTCGCGATTACTCATTGGATCTTTGGTCCGTATTCCTTGAATGAGGCTTTAACTTGTTTTCCCTTCTGACATGCGGCACATGTATGATCTTTAGAGAATACCTCATTCGGAAGTCCCTCAACTAAAGACATCCTAGCTATCTTGTTAAGAGTCTTAAAGTTCAGATGACTCATTCTTTTGTGCCAGAGCCAACTGCTACTATTGGAACTCTTAACAATTAAGCATGCATTTCTTGGACAACTGTTCCAATCTACGGTGTAGATCGTGCCTTTCCTTGAACCAGTTAGCAAGATTTGTTGAGTAGCTCGCCTCCTAATCGTACACTTATCACTCGAGAACTCAACACTGAATTCATTGTCGCAGAATTGTGATACTGATAGTAGATTGTGCTTTAATCCTTCGACATACGAGACTCCAGTTATTGTACATCATCATTCTCAAAGGTTCCGAAACCTTTGGTAAAACCAAAGTTATCATCACCGAAGAGTACACATGGGCCTTCTTGTTCTTTGTAAGAGCTAAGGAGATGTTTGCTTCCAGTCATGCGCCTTGAGCATCCACTATCGATGTACCAGATAGTTACTTGTACACCTCCTTTGTTGGCCAAACCCACGCGAACCTGCAATCGAATCAGGCTTTAGGTACCCCTTTGGAATTGGGTCCTGAGGGGCTAGTGGTGGATTTAGGGATCCACACAAACATAGCACTTCTATGGTAATCAGATAGATTAGAAGTCCTGATTTGTCTCCCATACATATCAACATAATCATATGTCTCTTTATATGCTTTCTGATTAGTATGATTATTCGTGTGAGCCTTGAGTGAATCAGAAGACTTGGAATTTTTCTTTACATTTTGTCTTCTTTTAACCCAGTGGGGCTCAGGTGCAACAACCCTAGATCTCTAGTTATAAGGGTAGGTACGACTGCTACCATTAAAAGATTCATATCTTCTTGGCATAGATGGTCTTTGGAGTTTACCTATAGCTTGCTTGTTATGCAGCTGACCTCGATTGGGTCTCAGATTAGATTTCCTTTTATAGGTTGTCTCTTCTGATACCCTAATCTGTTGTCGAGTTGAGGTCTCTTGGAGTTCTGGGTTCTTGTTGATTTCGGCCGATGCTTATCGATTAGGGTCCATTTGTTTCCCTTCGATTAGGCATTTTGCCTTTTTGCTCGGAGTCTCTTTCCTTATCGAGATACATGTTTAGCTTTTTGTGTATCTTTAGCCGAGAGACTCGTTTGATTACACCCTTCCGAAGTGAACCAAACGGGTTTTTGAGGATGTAGAAGGGTTCTCATACCCAATTCCCTTCTTGTTAGTCGGCGTTAGAAAATAGGTGTTCATATCTTGAAGCGGTTTTTGATGAACCGTGAAAACCTCTATTTTTTGCTGCAAACTATCCTCGGTAGATTTTAAACTCTCATGTAGTAGGAATAGCTCATCAAACTTAGCTTGTAGAATTTTGAAATTATCGAACTTGTTTGTTTGATGATTCTAGGCGATCTTTAATCTGCTTCTCTCGATCGAAGATTTAACATTGAGAACTTTAAGTTCTTGATTTACCTTACGGCGGTTTAATTCTTTTCTTGTGGCGTTCTCTTTAACAAAGTCGATTATTTATGATCCTTAGCTTATCATTTTCAGCTTTCACTATTGTATAAGTGTCTACTGCATTAGAGAGATCATCATTCAATTGCTCAGAGTAGAGTTGCAAGTCAATCTCTCGGCGTAGTGTGCTAATAATAGCTGGTGTGGAAATTGAAAAAGCAGAAGGTTTGGAGGTTACCTCAGATTGGTCTTCCTCCCTCGCCATCAGGCATATTTCATCATCATCTGAAGAGAATATCAGATCTTCATGGTCGAAGAAATCATTTGCATTGCTTATCAGACAGAAATCTTCTCACGGATGAGTAGCGGAGAATCCTCGGAAAGGCGGAGATAGGAACCATCAATTCTTGATGTCGACAACCATGGCTTTTACGTCTTTGAGCGTAGCTCTCTTTTTGTTCGCTTCTCTTCTCTTTCTCTGGGAGTCAGGTCTGTGCAGGCGTTGAGACTATAGTGACTGGTTTCTCGTAGTTGAAGCATGATCCACGATCCACGGAACTTCCCTGCGGGTGAGTCACTTAAATCGTAGGATCTGTCGGTGACTTTCCTTCGATTGTAATGAACTCCTTCATCGGATCATTATCTCTTCTCTCATCGACCGGGTCATCTCTTTTATCATCTCTGTGATCCCTTCGGTCATCGGATCTATTCCTTTCTAGTGATCTGTCGGTTGGCCTCTGTTTTTCTTACATTGTCTTGATAGTCCTTGTAGAATCTGTGATACTTACCGAGTTGAATATTTGATCTTTCAAGTTTCACGGTAAGTAAAAGCGATCTGTTAAACAGCTTATGATGTTTCCAATGAGTTTAGTGGCCTTTGATCTGCTTCTTTGGTTGCTTTGAATGCTGGTCGGTTTAGATGTGGAGGTTGAGGCTTCAAAGAGCGTCTCGTCTTCATCGCTTGCCCTCTTTTCGATTAGATCGAACTCGTGGGCTTTAAGGCTTAGGAACAAGCTACTTGGCTTCATCTTGGCAATGTCTTGGCAATCCTTAATTACCGTGACTTTCATGTCCCACTTCTTGGTGAGAGATCTCAGTATCTTGTAATTGATGTCTTTGTCTGACATCTCTCTTCCAAGTTCTCGTAGCTTGTTTACTGACATGGTGATCCTCCCATCGAGCTCTTTGATGGTTTCGTTTGGCAACATCTTTAGCTTTTCGAACTTCACCAGTTCAGCTTGTAATCGACTGTCTTTGATCTGATCATTTCCTTCGCACATCTCAGCAAGAGTATCCCACATTTGTTTCGCTATTTTGAGATACTTTATCTTCTCCTTGGTGATCTTATCCATCGTCTTCATGATTATATGCCTGGCGATTGTATCTAGAGTATACAACTTTCTTTCTTTTGTATCCATCAGGGCTGGACTTTTTCGAACAAGGCTTCCAGGTGTATGATCTGGATCTCCTCCAACCGCTGGGTTGTCGTGATATATGATGATGGGTCCTCGTTCAATGACTTCCATCATTACGCGACATATCGATCCCGGATGGTTGCACATGTATATTGTCCAATCTGCATACTCATCAATTGAAAACTTAGGCAAATCATGATACATACCAGAGGTATTATCCATGCTGAGTGATTTTGAAAACGAATGAGTTTTGAAAACTATTTTTCAAGATCTGTTCAAATGACCACAAAGATTCTTCCTCAAGAATCGATGATACTCAAAGCCAGTGGTCTATAGAACCATGACTCTAATACCACTTGTAGGTCCCAAACGGGTTTTGTGAGGGCAGAAGTCTAGAGGGGAGGGGTGAATGGACTTTTGAAAACTTTTTCGTGCGGTCGGTGTGATTGCGGTTTTTTCGATCGAGTGCTAGTAGTCGATTTGGAATGATGTTCAATCTTACTGAGTGCCTGAGGGCAGATCAGTTTGATATCTGTCAGTTTAACTGATAGTGCGGAAGCTTGTAAAGACCCGTGTGAAAAAACGATTTTTATCCGTCGATTCTCAAGTCGGTTTTCAATCGGTGACTAAGGTGTCATCGATTGCTTGGAGTGCGGTGATGTTAACTTAGAATATGTATGCAATTTTAAGCTTCGATTTGTGAATAGTGTAAAAGCAACAAAAGAGCAAGTAAATGCACACAAGATTTTATAGTGGTTCAGACGAAACCCATCTTACGTCCACTCTTCCCTTAACACAGGGGCACCAACTTAACCAACTTAACCGATTGGACTTAGTTTTATGTGTTAGTCCAACACCCAACAGATGTTTATCGAGTTTGTTGGGAAATTTATAGTTTTGATAAAAGTTCGTAAAACACATGTAATAGGACCGGTCGGACACATTGGTGATCGATGTTTATATTACCGTCTATAGAATACCGGTTGATAATTCTTGTATAGAACAACCGATGTAATAGATGGGTCACATATTGAGGGAACCTCAATATGTATGAGTCGAATCTGAAGATCAAAGAGCGGTGATATCAACGGGCGAGAATACTAGAAGAACAGGAAGATCGGATCGATCGATCTAGTCAGATAACTTTCAATTTGAAGTCATAAAGCTCAAACTCGAATACTTGAACATCGGATGACTTCCAGGAAGATCGGACGGAAGACCTACATCGGTAAAATCGCTAGTTAAAGCTAAGTCAAACCCAAGACCGAAGACTCCATCGGGTAGGACCGATCGATTCGATTGATCGGTCACTCACCAGTGTGGCCGATGCTTCACCTAATCAATCGACTATGATCCGAACAAGAAGAATGTAGCGCGTTAGTTGGAAGAACAACATGAAAAGTGAGTGTTCAACCAATAAGAACAAGACACGTATGATCGGAGCCGGACAAGTAAAGGGATTCGATCTTTGCTCTCTCTCTTGGCTATAAAATACAAGTTCATGTTTTTCGGCCATGCTTTGTTCTGAAGACGTCACATCAATCTCGCAAACCTACCTAATATAGCACTGAAATTCAAATTGCTCTCCAACGGCTCTTTGATTTCAAAGGTCTATAAATATGGGATCACACTTGAGTGAAGACACGAAAATTTGAACAATCAAGAAGCTAAAGCAATTATTAGATTTCCATTACGAAGAACACGATCAAGAAGATTATTTTATTAAGTGTTCATCCCATAAGTTCTTAGCACATAAATCTTTTCATCTAGGCGATGGGCTACCTTAAACACTAGAAAAGATTTCATAGTTGGAACAAAACAATCTTATCCAAACCCAAGTTAGGTTAAGTTGTTTAGCAAGATTCAGACTAGGGTTTTCTAGTTACGATTTACGGGATCGGTTGAGTGAGAACTCCTTAAATATCTGTCGATTGTCTTGTGTTGAACTAACACATAAAACTAAGTTCAGTTGGTTAAGTTGGTGCCCCTTGTGATAGGGAAAAGTGGACGTGGGAATTTGGTTTGTCCGAACCACTATAAATCTTGTGTGCCTTTCGCTTTGATTCTTTATCTACACAATTGCACCACAACCTTTAAAAGCGCATACATATTCTAAGTTGAGATCGGCTAGCACCAAGCTTACGATCGATCAAACTTGACACTTCGGTCAATTTGGTTAAAAACACTAACTTTGGAATCTTATTTACAAAATTGGTTTTTCACGGGTAAAATTTAAGCTTCCGCACACATCAGTTAAACTGATAGTTACGAATTGATTTCTTGAGCGATTAGTAAGTTGGTTATCGATCCCAGCCCGATTCACTTCAAGACTCGATCGAAATTTAAGCGCCCTTTTTTGATCTACACAAAAAGATTTTCAGAAGTCTATTCACCCCTCCCCTCTAGACTTCTGCCCTCACAAAACCCGTTCGGGACCTACAAGTGGTATCAGAGCAATTGGTTCTACAGACCATTGACTTTGTGTATCATCGATTCTTGAGGAAGAATCTTTGTGGTTAAAAAGGCGATCTTGAAAAAATCTTCTTAAAACTCATTCATTTTCCAAAACACTTTCGGCATGGATAACACCTCGGTATGTATCATGATCTCCGAAGTTCTCAATCGATGAGTATGCAGATTGAGCCATATATATGTCCAACCATCTAGGTTCGATCGATTGGTAGAATGATGGAAGTCATCGAAAGAGGACCCATCATCATATATTACGACAACCTGAGTTGGAGATCCGGACTTTGCCAGGGAAGTCTTGTATGAAAAAAGCCGGCCTTGATGGATGCAGAGGAAAGGAAGCGACATACTAGAATACTATCGCAAGGCATATTATCATGAAAACAATGGATAAGGTCACCAAGGAAAAGATTAAGTATCTCAAATCTGCGAAAGCAATGTGGGATACTCTGAATTTGAAAATATGTGAAGGAAATGACCGGATAAAAACGGCCTGTCTGCAGGCGAAGCTGGTAAAGTTCGAAAAATTGAAGATCTTTGCTTAACAAAACCATCAACGAACTCGATGGAAGAATTACAATGTCGATAAACAAGCGAGAACTTGGTAGAGAGATGTCGATAAAGATATCAACTACAAAATATTAAGGTCTCTCACCAAGAAATGGGATATGAAGGTCACGGTAATCAAGGATTGCCAAGACATTTAAAAAAATGAAGCCAAGTAGCTTGTTCTTGAGCCTTAAAGCTCACGAGTTCGATTTGATTGAGAGAGGACAAGCAGATGAAGATGAGGTGCCTTACATTTGAAGCCTCAACTTCAAATCGATTTGCCTTTAAGGCAACCAAGAAGAGATTGAAGACCAATGAACCCATTGGAAACATCATGAGTCGGCCGAGCAGATCGCTCGCTTACGAGAAACTAGAAATCAAATACTCAAGCGGGTAAGTATCGAAGATTCTATAAAGATTATCAACATAGCTTAGGGGAAAGATAGGAGATCGGACAACGGATCTCGAGAAAGAACCCGAATCGATGATCGGAGAGATCCACGAAGATGAAAGGAAAAGATAATCTAAATGATGAAAGAAGAGATAACCAATCGAGCGAAGAAGCTCAAACTACTATCGACGGAAAGTCACCGACATCATCATCTGACGAATTGATTCACTGGAAGAAAAAGGTTAGTGGATCAGGAGAGTGCTTCAATTGTGAAGCAGTCACTTCTGGACGATTTGCGGACTGACGCCAAGAGAAAGGAAGAAAAAGGGAACGAAGAGAACAACGGTGTGAGGGACGAAAAAAGCCATGGTTGGTCGACCGTCGGGGAAATTGACGATTAAATGTCGCCCTCACGAGGACTCTGGATACTCCTCAGAAGATTTGCGTCGTCGTGATCTTCATTGACTTCTATGGAAATGATGATCGATATTCTCTTGAGACGATGATGAGATCTGCTGATGGCCAGAGGACCAACTGAGGTAACCTCCAAACTGCTTTGTTCGCTTCTACACTACATCATTAGCACACTATTTGGGGAGATTGACTTTGCCTCTGATACGAGCAATTGCTTGAGGATCTCTCCAATGCGAGAGACACTTATGCTATAGTGGAAATTTGAAAATGACAAAGGTGAGGACCGAAATAATCGACTTTGCTAAAGAAAATGATCTCGATAAAAGCCTCGAACTTAGATCATTTAAAGCGCTTTTCGAAAAACCGAGGAATTTAAAATTCTCGAAGTTAAAGCTTACGATCGGGAGAAGCAGAGATCAAAAGATCGGTGGCAATTAACAAGCAAACAAGGTGATGACTTCAAAATCCTGCAAAGCAAAATTCGATGAAGCATTCCCAAAAGCATGAAAGTCTAAAATCATCGAGGATAATCTGCGTAAGAAAATAGAGGTTTTTACAAAATCATCTAAAAGCAGTTTCAAGACATGAACACCTATTTTCGAACAACGATTAACAAGAGGGACTTGGGTATGAAAACCCTTCCACATCCTCAAAAGCCCCCGGTGATTCATCTCAAAAATGTGTGTCGACGAGTTCGACAAAAGATACACCAAAAGCCAAACATGTATCTAATAAGGAAAAAGACCGGTTAAAGCGGGTAAAGCGGGTGCCAAACGGAGAACAGAAATGGACCCCTAATGGTAAAAACATCGATCGAGAATCAACGAAAAGAACCCGGTTCTACGAAGAGACCTCAACGATCAACGGTCGAGAATCGAGAAAAACAACTGTAAAGGGAAGTCAATCGAGACCCAATCAAGGTCATTGCCTAATAAGCATGCTTGGGTAAAGCTGCCAAAAACCACCTATGCGAAAAGATATGAATCTTTTGATGGTAGCGATCGTACCTACCCTATAATCGAAATCTAGGCTCGCTTTGCATGAACCACCTTTGGATGAAAAGAAGACAAGCAGAAAAAGATAAATCCCCAAGTCTTCTAAGTCACCCAAGGTTCACACTAATAATCATACTAATCAGAAAGCATATAAAGAGGCGTATGATTATGTTGATAGGTATGGGAGACAAATCGGGCCTTCGATCTAAGCCCGATCACAATAGAAGTGCTCTATTTGTATGGATCCCCAAAACTAATCCTAACCCCTCGGGACCCAATCAAAAGGGGTACCTAAAGCTGATTGGGCTGCAGGATCGCGTGGTCAGCCAACAAAGGAGGTGTGCAAGCAACTATCCGGTACATCGATAGTGGATGTTCAAGGCACATATTTGGAAGCAAACATCTCTCGGCTCTTACATAGAAACAGAAAGGCCAGCGTGTACTCTTCGGTGATGATAACTTTGGTTATACCAAGGATTCGGAACCTTAGAGAATGATGATGTACAAATGGCGGAGTCTCGTATGTCGAAGGTCCAAGCACAACCTATTATCGGTTTCACAATTCTGCGACAACGGATTCGGTGTTGAGTTTCTCGTGACCAATGCACTATCAAGAATCGAGCCACTCAGCAGATTTTTGCTAACTTGGTTCAAGGAAGGGGACGATTTACCTGGTGATTGGAATAGTTGCCCAAAAATGCATGCTGATTGTCAAGAGTTCCAAAAGTAGCGGTAGCTCTCGCACAAAAGAATGAGCCATCGAACTTTAAAACTCTTAATAAGATAGCAAGGATGTCTCTAGTGGAAGGACTCCCGAATGAAGTATTTTCAAAGGATCGGACATGTCTTGCATGTCGGAAGGAAAAAGCAGTCAAAGCTTCATTCAAAGGAATTTCGGACGGCATCGGCAGAAATCTTCCGCGTTGCTTCATATGGATCTATTCGGACCCGATTACGATCGGTCTCAGCGGATGCAAATATACTCTGGTAATAGTGGATGACTATTCCAAGTTTACAGGTTATATTCTTACATAAGAAGAATGAGGGCGACAACGAAGATATAGGGAACGCTAAAAAGATTACAAAATGAGAAGGGTGTCGATGTAGTAAAAATCGGATCGAGATAAAGGTCAAAATTTTACGAACTCTTTTATTCTTGATTTTTGCTCTAAGTTTGGTATACAACATGAAACATCAAATTTGCAAGGACGCCACAACAACAAAATGGAGTAGCAGAAGCGGAGCGAACGAGAACTCTCAAAAGAAAGTTGCTTTCGCCGACGATGTTAATTGAACATGCAATACCAAGCCGTTTTCAGGCGAAGCAATCAACACCGCATGCCACACTCGAATAGATGTCTTGACTAAGGCTACTACAAAACACCACATGAACTGTGGAAGGACGAGAAAACCTCGTGTCTCTTACTTCCATGTTTTTGGGTGTAAGTGTTTCATACACAACAATGGGAAAAGTCGGGTTGAAGACTTTTGAGGCCAAGTCGAGGATGAGGGTATATTCTTAGGATATTCCTCATCTAGCAAGGCTTTTCGGGGTTTACAATGAGCCGAACCCTACTTGTGGAAGAAACACCCATGTAGTCTTTGATGAAGCATCTTACGAACAAGAGAAATCGCCTCGAGAACAAGATGTGTACGATCAACTAGTACGATGCTTTCGGAAAATGGATCGGCTAATGATCAAGGAAAAATAATCGAAACCGTAAAATTATACATTCGGATCTAGGTGATTCACGGATCATTCGGATCTAAGGTGCGAAAAACTATCGATGAAGAAGCCGTCTGGTGAGATAAGTATCAAGCCCGAACCATCCGGTTCGGGGGAACACCAAGTTCCCGCGAGCGGACATCAAACACATGATGAGTCCAACATCATTTGAGACTTGTTCTTATCAAGTGGATCATAACTCTACACCACTCCCAATCGCTAGTAATGAAATTTTATCGAAGCGGACGATGTTCTCCAAACCGATGCAAATCGAGCGAAGGACTGGATAACCGGTCATCCAACCGATCGATCATCGGAGACCCATATGATAAAGTTAAAACTAGACATCAGTTGGTGAAAGTGCCATGTATTCTTTGTTATTTGTCTATGAAGGAACCAACAACAATAGAGAAGCTCTACAAGGCCTTGGTGGATTCTAGCCATGCTGGGAAGAAATTTGGAGCGATTCGAGAGAAATCAAGTTTGGGAGGCTGGTAGGCCAGACCAAATCATCAAGGCGTAATTGGCACGAAGTGGGTTTTCAAGAACAAGAGATGAGAAAAATGTCATCACCGAAATAAGGCAAGACTTGTTGCTGGGGGTATTCACTGTCGAGAAGGAATTGATTATGATGAGACCTTTGCGATCGCTCGCCTTTAAAGCCATTCTATTTGTTTCGGCATATCTTCCCGGAGAGGGTTCATTGTGTATCGGATGGGCGTAAAGTGCTTTCTTAAGCGGGGTACTAGCGAGAGGAAGTTTATGTCGAACAACCTCCGAGGCTTTGAAAAAGGCAAACCGGTGTCCGTTTAAGAAAAAGATCTCTATGGCACGAAAGCAGCTCCTCGAGCTTGGTATGAGACACTCTCTCGATTCTTGATCGAAAGTGGGTTCACTAAAGGCAGTGGACATAACCTTATTGAGAATAGAAGATGGAAAAGATATTACGATGGTTGAGATTTCGTGGTGGGCGACATCATCTTGGATCTCTAACAAGAGTCTATGTGAAAGATTCAAAAAAGCGATGCAAGGGAAATTCGAGATGTCTATGATGGGTCGGATGAATTACTTTTACGGGTCTTCAAGTAAAAGCAAAAATCTGAAGGGATATTCATCGCCAAGCAAAAGTACACTAGGAATTTATTGGCTAAGTTTGGAGTTCAAAATTGTAAAAAGCAAAATTCCTATGATATTTGGATTCAAGATGGATCGGATGAGGATGGTCGAAAAACAAATCATAAGGAATATAGGGCTCTCATTGGATCTCTACTATACGACTACCCGGTGAGAACCGGATATAACCTTCATGGTAGGTGTATGTGCGATTCGAGCAAATCGATGATAAGCCACCTAGAAGCGACTAAGTGGATTCTTAAGTATCTGAAGGAGACGATAAACCTTGGTTTATTTTACCCATCGAGATGATAATCTAGAGCTTAGTGGGTATTACGATTACGATTATGGAGGTTGCAAGATTGACGAAAATCCACCTCGAGAACTTGTCGGTTCTTAGGAAAAAAAGCCCGATCTCGTGGTTTTCAAAAAGCGGACATCGATTCGACATCTACTCTTGAAGCGAGAATATATGGCTGCAGGGAAAATTTTGTTCCCCAGCTGCTCCGGCTTAATCGGCGGTGAGGATTACAACATTGAAGCTAAGAATGTACTATTTTACGTGGCGATAATAGTCTTTGTGCAATCTTTCGAATCTGTTTCTACATACAAGATGCAAGCATGTGGATGTAGGACACCATTTTATAAGAGATCATGTTGAAAAGAAGAATATCATAATGGAAAAAGATTCATCTTTGATATCTGAAAGGCGATATTCTAACCAAGCCACTAAATTTGAGATCGATTGAAGAATTATGCAATGAAATTTAGGGCTTACGGATCTTGGAGAAAATGCACCTAAAATGTTTGATGGAATGATCTCGAGAACGGTGGTTAAGAAACTAATCGGTTCAAGTAAAATCGGGTTGAATTTGGTATCTCAAGCGATCGGAAGATAAGTCAAGGAACTGATATGAGAAGGTCTCGATCGGTTAAAGTTTATCGGATTAAAGGAATCGATCGTTTAAAGGATTATCGATTAAATCTGTTGGGTTATACTTTGTAAGTCGATTAGGCGATATTCAACTAGCAAGATTCACAAGTGGTATTCACAAGATTAAAGCTTAAAATCGCATAAGGATACAGGAATTTTACACAAAAATGAAATAACATAAATTTTCATTGATAAAGACCCGAAGGTCAGGATACATTACAAGATACAAGTACAAGAGGACCCGGAGGTCGATTACATAAACCCTAGACCCTAAACCTTTTAAACCATAACCCTAAACCCTCATCCCTAACCCAAGAAGTGCGGGAGAGAGAGATTTTTAAGATCGATGCTCTCATTTTCCCCACTTAACAAAGGGTGAGAGAGGCTTAAAAAGAAATCCCAAAAGGCGCTCATTCGCTGAAGCTAAAACCAGTGGAGCGAGAGCGGCCTTGATAGGATTTTTAAGCCAGGAGCCCTAAGAAAGAGTCAGTGGGCTCTCCAGCTGTTAAATGGTGAGTTCATATACGAAGATCGGTTGTTGGTGATCAAGATCGCATATCAAACTCACGTTCATTTTAGGACTAAATCTGTTGATGGTAGTTAAAAGTCATCGATAGACACACAAAGGTGCATCTGAGTTAGGAGAAGTGTCTTCTCGGTTGCAACAGCCAGTCCGCCGCCTTGGTGGTAGAAAGTTTTAGCAACGATTGTATGTGAAATCTGTGATGACGGCGAAACGACAATAAGGGACAAGCGGGGTTGATTTGAGAAAATTTGAAATCATTGAAAAAAGGGGTAAAAGTGTTTCTTGGGAAGTTTAACTTAGGAAATAAGGGTTCACCGGGATACATGATTCTACAAAAGAAGATAAGTATGGTGAATGGGTTATGTTGTGTAAAACAATTGGTCCAATTTATAGAGGCCAACCAAGGGTGCAAATGCAAATTCGAGTTCTCAAAACCTTTTAGAAATCTGCACCAAAAGGACGGCGTGTAGAAATCACCTTGATTGATAATTGGATAAATTCGGCGGATTGACATATCGAAAGATTCCGGCGATAATTCGCATGTCAAATCGCATAACTTAGGGAATAGGAAGCTACTATTCTAGACTAAGTTTTTGGTAACACTTATCCCAAGAATTGGCTTGATCCGAGAAGAATCGATTAGGTCAACTAAAATATGATTACATCTGAAGGTGATCGGATAGAAAGATCGGTGAGCTTGAAAACTCCAACAAATCGGATATATCGGTCTATGGGAAATCTGAAATATCGGTTGAAGGGGAACTTCAAGCGATCAAGAGGATCGAAGGAAATCGGACATATTCAAGGAAGATCGGTTGGCGTGAACCTTCAACAATTCGGATGCAAAGTGAAGCGGATCAGTTGAAAAGGATCGGTTAGGAAATTTTAAGGCTTAGGCAAGAATACTAAGATCAACAATAGAAATCAACACGGACAAGTGGTATTGGTGATTACAAAATCAGTCAACCAAATCGCTTTTCTTTTCCCTTGTTCTTTGCTTATTTATCGGATCTTATCTGATATTATTTGCCTTACTGTACCCATTATCCTTGTGACGTATTCCCTGCAAATCATTTAATGCGGACGTGGGGTACATGTATTAATTGCTACAAAATGATCTTTTAAATCCAAAAGGTTTTCGTACGCATCTTTTCCATCCATTCGATCAAAACCGCTAAATCTGGATCGTTTAATTTCAAACGGTTGATCTTCCAACTTTTGTCGGTTTCCCTCTTCATCTTTATAAGGTTCATCAGAGTTTTCCAATTCACAAACTTGCGATTTATTTTCTGAAAACTCTCCAGATTACTTCTCTGCGATTCAAAGTGCTTTTACTTAAGTTTCAAATTCACAGAATCTGATGATCACTCACGGTATGGGTAAAATAATGTGCAACTATGCGGAACTGACATTAAGGATTGTCGAGGACAAGTTCGTACAATTTGGGGTGACAAAGGATCCGGAATCAATGGAAGTAGAGGAATTCCTGAAGAAGGCAGGACTTGAAATATTGTCTTTGCTCACGCAATCCGGTGATCGTATAAAGCCCTCAATTCTTAAGGAATTTAAGGGTGGAATCTGGATGCTCGGAGAAGAACTACTTTCGGCGATCCCGGAGAAGAGATCGGGCCGGCGAATGAAGATATAACAAGTGCATTCGCCTACCAAAAGGATGAATCTCTTTTGCTCACTACTGAGGAGAATCAAGATGAGTTGATCGAAACGAGTTCATGAGAGGTGACAAACATCATGCCGGGCTTTGTCGGGCCCAATGCTCAAGAGGAAATACCGATTGTTGTTTGACATTTTGTCAAAAACAATTATGGGTATTACATTCACCCGGATCTTCTTACATCCGTCAAAACCATGACGGCATTTTGCAATAATTGATGAAGCAAGAACATCAATTGGCATGTGGGTTTTAGAAGGCCATTCTACTCCAAGAACATGATAAATTTGGAGTTGATGAGTGGAGGCGGTATATATCTGAAGAAGAGGATCGGCAATCTCAACAAGGTTGCAGTTATTCTCTGAGGATAAAATGCAAAGGCCAAATGGGAACGAGAATGGGTGAAGTCCTACAAGGCATTCTCCACCACTCTAGCCATATTTGGGCCACCGCAGGAGCGATGATATCGCGGCCAACCCCTCCAAAAGGCGAAGAAAGGAAAAAGCAAAAGAAAGCAACTTCATCTACACCGGATCTCGGGCGAATCGGCTTCATTTGGTGAAGGCCCCCGAGAAAGGTACACTAGATGCCCCCGGAAGTTAAAAAAAAGTGGTGAAGGCCGGGAAAAGAAAGAAGAAAACAAGCCTCCATGACTCGATGCTAGAAGATGAGTCGGATGAAGAAGGCCTTGAGCGATCTGTTGCACCACAAAAATCGGGTGAAGCATCAGCCAGGCAGGCTTCTCAAGGCGAGCTCGCCCGGATCATTCGGGAGGGAAAACTCGAGGGCGAGCGATCTCCCTTCTCCTCCGGCTCAATTTGTTTCACCACTCGGACTAATGGGCTGGAGGCATGTTTCTTCTTCTCTCTCACCTTGCGATTTTGAAACTACATCGATTCGCGAACAACTTTTACTGTTGTGGAACCCGGTACTGCCTCCCGCAGCAGAACCTCTGGTCGAGCAATCGAGACAACTTCCGCCCACTCCAAGCACCACAGAACCCTCCACGTCTCATCAACACAGGGGTGGCGGACAATTCACGAGTCTAGATCATCAAAGACCATCATCGGGGAAAATGGTTATTTGGAAATCGAGCGACAAATTGATGAGAAGTATCGAGGGTAAGCCCCGTCCTATTTATTAGAGAAGAAGTTATGGAGATCCTCACGGAGATCTCGGATTAAAAAGCTTCTTAGATTTTATAATGATTATTGAGCGGATGGGGGTGCTAATGAGTTTTGCTGATTTTGATTTCGATATGAGGAAATCGCTAAAGTAGGATCACCCGGTGGTGATAACTTCTTGAATCTGTAAAGCTCGATCCACGGGAAGTTGGGGTTGGTGAACAAGGCCCGAGCCGGATCGCTCAAGAAGCTCTGAAGCGGATGCTACAATGAAGGATCTGAGCTGCCGATGATAGTGGAACCGGTGTGCTGAGGTTCATGACCAACCTTTGGAGGCACAAAACAATCTGGCCCGATCAAGTGGCGAATACCATTCCTACATCTCACATCACCCGTGATCAACCCGGAGATCGGATCATGCTTCAAAGATCTCTGAAAAGAAGAAATTGAGGAATTATAGGCGTCGAGGCGGTGGCCTCAAAGAAATATCGGATCAAAGGAATTGGCTATTTCCGGATTGCGGCGATCAAAGATCAGTTTCCCTGGCTGTGACCACCGTGTCTGCCGATCTTATAAAATCCGTGGATGACAAAAGGCGATTCAGTGGATCAACAACAAGTTTCTTTTCGATGCTCCTTTGAAAAGCTCGATTTGTGAAGAAGACAAACTTGACAACCGATCTTTACATTTTCTTACGCCATCGAATCTGTCAAGACTGAGCTGATCTCGAAGGTTCAACTTCTAACTGCTCCAGTTCCAGGCTTATCTGTTGCAGATCTCAACAGGGCAATATCAGTCGGTTTTGGATCCCTAACTTCCCACCTCACAGCGCTTTTTGATCAAACCAAAAAGGGGGAAGGACGGACTGAGAAACCAACTGACATGATCAGAACAACAGAAGATCTAATTCAGACTGTTGAAGCCTATGGACAAAGACTAGATCATCTGGATCTCTTTGCTAACGAAGTCTCTGAAAAGATTGAAAAATCAAAGGCAAAAAGGTAGGTAGCTGCTGCGGGTCTTAGGGACATCCAAAAGGTAGGCTGCTGCGAGTCTTGGGGACATCTAAAAAGGTAGGCTGCTTGGGTTGGGACATCACAACCTGTACCAGCTACTCAGACTAAAATAGTTACAAAAACCACGTAGCGGATCTGGCCGATAAAGAAGCCCGGAAACATCCAAAGTGATTCTTTGAAGAGACCCGGAAAAAAGCGAAGAAAAAAAGGAAAAAATTGGCTTTGGGCGGAAGGTCTGAAGAAAAGATTCAGATCGAAAGCGAAGAAAGGAAAGGCTGGAAAATCTGTACCAGAACCTCAGCTGCCAGCAAGAGTTGATGAGATTATTCCAAAAACTGCTGCACATGCTAAGAGGTTTGAGGAATGGAACAAGATCGAAGTGAATGGCTTACGGATGCTTTTTGTCCTCAATCTTGTTCCACAAGAAGAATCTCGGATGATGAATTCCTCTGTTGGTTAGAGAATAAATATCAGATTTTTTTGAAGTATCTTGAAAATGAGGCCAAACTTATCAATGTAAAAATATCTCGCCAAGAGTATGATCTGTTGGATTACTTTCGAAGAAGGCGGATGGCTCATTTTGGATGGCATTTGAGAGGTTCTATTTTTGACATCCGAGCAAAACGCATATAATCGATCCTCGCCGGACCAATGATGTCGGATGGAAACTATATCAGATTTTCAGCGTACCTCAAGATCAAAGAGAGATGCGGAAGGATACAAGCCTAAAAAGTGAAAAATCGAGAAGACTTCGAGGATCATTTGTTTTTAAATTCAAACTTTTACGATGTAACATGTAATCGACATATCTAATGAGAAAAGTTTATTTTCCGATCTAAGACAAAATCTCATTTTCTTACGATTATGTGCTCTTTATTGTTATATTTTTATCAAGCTGTGTTTGGTTTCTCGGGTGTTTTGGTTTTTTATCAAAAAGGAAATTTGGGAAATTTATAGTTTTGATAAAAGTTCGAAAACACATGTAATAGGACCGGTCGGACACATTAATACCGTGATGTTTATATTACCGTCTATAGAATACCGGTTGATAATTTTTGTATAGAACAAGTGATGTAATAGATAGGTCACATATTGAGGGAACCTCAATATGTATGAAGTCGAATCTGAAGATCGAAAAACGGTGATATCAAGCCGGGCGGAATCTTTAGAGAAGCGAGAAGATCGGATCGATTTGATCTGGTCGGATATCTCAAATTTGAAGTCATAAAGCTCAAACTCAAAATACTTGAAGATCGGATGACTTCGGAAGATCATACCGGAAGACCTACATCGGTAAGTACGCTAGTTGAAGCTAAGTCGGCCGGCACGAAGACTCCATCAATTGGTGATCGATTCATTTGATCGGGTCGACTCACCAGTGGCCCGATGCTTCACCTAATCATCGACTATGATGCGAACAAGAAGAATGTCGGCGTTAGTTGGAAGAACAACGAAAAGTCGTCTGTTCAACCAATAAGAACAAGACACGTATGATCGGAGCCGACAAGTAAGGGATTCGATCTTTTGCTCTCTCTAACGGCTATAAAATACAAGTTCACGTTTTCGGCCATCGCCGTTCTGAAGACGCGTCACATCAATCACGCAAACCTACCTAATATAGCACGAAATTCAAATTGCTCTCCAGCGGCTCTTTGATTTCAAGGTCTATAAATATGGGATCACACTTGAGTGAAGACACGGAAACTTGAACAATCAAGAAGCTAAAGCAATTATTAGATTTCATACGAAGAACACGATCAAGAAGATTATTTTATTAAGTGTTCATCCCATAAGTTCTTAACCGCGAAATCTTTTCATCTAGGCGATAGGCTACCTTAAACACTAGAAAAGATTTCATAGTTGGAACAAAAACAATCTTATCCAAACCCAAGTTAGGTTAAGTTGTTTAGCAAATTCGGAACTAGGGTTTCTAGTTACGATTTACGAGATCGGTTGAGTGAGAACTCCTTAAATATCTGTCGATTGTCTTTGTGTTGAACTAACACATAAAACTAAGTTCAGTTGGTTAAGTTGGTGCCCTTGTGATAGGGAAGAGTGGGCGTGGACCTGGTTTGTCGAACCACTATAAATCTTGTGTGCCTTTACCGCTTTGATTAGCTGTCTACACAATTGCACACAACCTTTAAAAGCATACATATTCTAAGTTGAGATCAGCTAGCACCAAGCTTACGATCGATCAAGCTTTGACACTTGATCAATGGTTAAAACACTAACTTTGGAATCTGATTTACAAAAGCTGGTTTTTCGCGAATTAAAATTTAAGCTTCGCGACATCAGTTAAAGCGATAGTTCTGCCGATCTGCTTGAGGCGATTAGTAAGTTGGTTATTAGTCAATGATTCACTCGCACTCTGATCGAGGCTAAGCGCCCTCACTTTGATCTACACAAAAGATTTTGGAAGTCTATTCACCCCTCCCTCTAGACTTACGCCCTCAAAACACATTAGGGACCTCTGAGTTCACACTCAACCGATCTCGAAATCGAAACTAGAATCCTAGTCGAAATCTTGCGGTAACAAACTTAACCTAACTTTGAGTTTGGGTAAAGGTTTGTTGTGGTTCAACAGAAATCTATCTAGTGTTTAGGTAGCCAAATCTTTAGAGGATAGGATTTCTTGCTAAGAACAATGGGATGAACACTTAGAATAATCTTCAAATTTGGTGTTCTTCTAGCGGAATTCTGCTATAGTTTTTGCTTCTTTTTGGTCTGCTTTCGATCCGGTATGTTCTCGGTGTTCTTCAACTTTGAAGAAGCAATCCCGTTATATAGACCACAAAATCAAAAATAGTTGGAGAGCAATTTGAATTTTTGCTATATTAGGTAGGTTGTAGGATATGATTATGGCGTCTTTCTGAATATCGGTGTGGCCGTAAGGCATGATTATCGTCGTTTATGTCCATGTTGTCGAATCCGCATTGTCGACTCTTTTTGTGCGTGTCGCTTTCTCGGCAGCCCAGCGGCGGGACTTGATAATTTGTCTATTTGATGATTGATATTCCTTTTGTAGAATATTCGTCTTATACGGTGTACCATTTTGGTTGGCCTTGGTCAGTGACTTGATCGGATAAGCGGTCGATCTACCTTATAGAGTCTTCGATGCGATTATTGTCTTAGCACAATTTTGCAAACTTCGGTGATGTAGGTCTTCAGGTCTTCTGGTAGTCTTCTGATCTTCAGGTGACTCTGAGCCTCAGTGTCTTCAGTCATACTGAGTCTTCAGGTTTGTTACTGAGTCTTCAGGTTTATCTGAGTCTTCAGGTTTAACTGAGTCTTCAGGTTTATCTGAGTCTTTAGGTTTATCTGAGTCTTCAGTGTCTTCTGTCTTCACCTGATCATCTGACTTCTTGTCTTCTTATTTGTTCTTAGCCTTCTGATCATCTGACCTTATCTGGGTCATACGATACTTCGACGACTGACCTATACATATTGAGTTCCCCTCAATATGTGACCTATCTTTTCGTCGAGCTATCTATACATTTCAAATTTGGTCATCTTAATCCGATTCTAAGTCACCAGTCAGCTAACAGGTCTGACTGGTCCTATTACAACCTGTTTTGGAACTTCCATCAAAACTTAAATACAAATTTCCCAACATGATGTACAAATTACTGGAGTCTCGTATGTTGATGGTTTAAAGCACAACCTGCTATCGGTTTCACAATTTTGCGACAATGGATTCAGTGTTGAGTTCTCAACTGATCAATGCACTATCAAGAATCGAGCTACTCAATAGATTTTGCTAACTGGTTCCAGAAAGGGAATGATCTACACTGCTGATTAGAACAGTTGTGCAAGAAATGTATGCCTGATTGTTAGGAGTTCCATAGCGCCCGATTGCTGCCGCGCAGGAGAATGAGCCATCCCCGAACTTTAAGACTCTTAACAAGATAACAAGGAGAATGAGCCATGAGCCATCTGAACTTTAAGACTCTGAACAAGATAGCAAGGATGTCCCTGGTTGAGGGTCTCCCCAATGAGGTATTCTCTAAGGATCGGACATGTGTCGCGTGTCGGAAAGAAAAGCGAGTTAAAGCCTCATTTAAGGGATCGGGACCAACATCAGTGATCTTGCAAATTGCTCCACATGGATTTATTTGGATCAGTTACACCACTTAGTTTCAGCGGACGCAAATACACTCTGGTGATCGTGGATGATTACTCCAAGTTTACCTGTGTTGTATTTCTGTATAAGAAGAATGAAACTACTACAAAGATACCTGAGCTGCTCAAGAGATTACAGAATGAGAAGGGTGTCAGTATCGTGAAAATCAGATCAGATAAAGGTACAGAGTTTCTGAACTCCTTTATAACTAATTTTTATACTAAGTTTGGTATACAACATGAGACATCAGTTGCCAGAACACCACAACAGAATGGCGTAGCAGAACGAAGAAATAGAACACTCAAAGAAGTTGCTCGCACAATGTTGGCTGAACATGCAACTCCAAACCGTTGTTGGGCAGAAGCTATCAACACTGCATGTCAGACTCAGAACAGATGTTCTCTGACTAAGATTCACTTCAAAACACCTTATAAACTGTGGAAGGGCAGAAAACATCTTGTTTCTTACTTCCATGTTTTTGGGTGCAAGTGTTTTATTCACAACAATGGGAAGAGTAAGTTGAAAACCTTTGAAGCTAAGTCAGATGAGAGTGTATTCTTAGGATATTCCTCAACCAGCAAAACTTTCTGGGTGTTCAACAGGCGAACCCTAGTTGTGAAGGAGACACCTCATGTGGTCTTTGATGAGACATCCTCTGAACAAGAGAAATCTGCCTCAGAACAAGCAGTACCAGATCAACTAGTACCTGATGCTCAGAAAATGGATCAGTTAAGTATCAAAGAAAAGGGATCAGATCACGTAACAGTGTATATTCCTAAACTTGATCTTAATGATTCACTAGGTCAATCAGACCCTAAGGTACGTATAACTGTCAATGAAGAAGCCGGTACAGCTGAGACAGTAACAACTGAACCATCTGGTTCAGGGGGAACACCTGATGTTCCGGCGGACAGACATCAGCCTATGATGATTCCAACATCAGCTGAGACTTGTCCATGCCAAGTGGATCCTATTACTGTACCACTCCCAACCTCTAGTGACTCAATATCAGAAGAGGATGACAATGTCCAAACTGATATACATCTGAAAAGAAGGACTTGGTTGAAAAACCATCCGACTGATCAGATAATCGGCAATCCTAATGCCCGAGTCCAAACTAGACATCAGGTTGGTGAAAGTGATATGTATTGTTCCTATCTGTCTTTGAAGGAACCTACCACAATAGAAGAAGCTCTACAAGATGCCACCTGGATTCTAGCTATGCAAGAAGAATTAGAGAAGTTCGAGAGGAATCAGGTTTGGGAACTGGTAGACAGACCAACTCATCAAGATGTGATAGGCACCAAGTGGGTATTCAAGAACAAGAGGGATGAGAATAATGTCATCACCAGAAATAAGGTAAGACTTGTTGCGAAGCGGTATTCACAATCAGAAGGGATTGATTATGATGAGATTTTTGCACCAGTCACTCGCCTGGAAGCCTTTCGGCTGTTTCTAGCATATGCTGC
The DNA here is from genome assembly GCA_037126765.1 of Stenogyne calaminthoides. Classification (NCBI taxonomy): domain Eukaryota; kingdom Viridiplantae; phylum Streptophyta; class Magnoliopsida; order Lamiales; family Lamiaceae; genus Stenogyne; species Stenogyne calaminthoides. The sequence goes on along the minus strand of JBBCBC010000017.1, from coordinate 32,891,096 downwards.
CCACAAAGGGTTTATTGTGTATCAGATGGATGTAAAGAGTGCATTCTTAAATGGGGTACTAGCGGAGGAAGTTTATGTCGAACAACCTCCTAGATTTGAAAAGGGCAACCAGGTGTACCGTTTAAGAAAAGCTCTTTATGGCTTGAAACTGGCTCCCCGAGCTTGGTATGATACACTATCACAGTTCTTGATAGACAGTGGATTCACTAAGGGAGTCATAGACAGAACCTTGTTCAGAATAGAAGATGGTGAAGACATTTTGATGGTTCAGATCTATGTGGATGATATCATCTTCGGATTTCCCTGTTGGGGTTATACTAGAAAGTATGCTTTTACTTTGTATAACCAGACTGAATTTCGGACTTATTTGCTAAAATAAATTATTTATCACTGTTGCTTTAAATATCATTGAATGTTACAAATATTTACTGCATAACTGTTCAATAATTAGTACGTGTTACATTGTAGTTAATTTAGTGATACCAGATCACAGAAGATTAAATTAACAGTCCCTTGTAACTAAAAGTACGGAATTCACAACCTAGATGGAAATGAACAATCCATCGTGAAAGGTTGAAGTGTAAGGCTCAGATTGACTTGTCTTGACCAAGAGATTACACTAGTGCATAATGTTGCACTGAAGAGGACCTACAGGAGGATAAATTCTTCAGTACTGAATATAGAAGAATTAGACCTCAGTGGTTAGTTATTTCTTAATTTTCGTTCCTTAAATAGGATCGTGTGAAATTAATAATTATTGCTTTGACATACGATGGGTAGAGAATCAATGTGATTCAATACCTTGTATCTTGGACAATATTATTAGTTGCATGACGATTGCTAAGATTTAATACAGAGAATCGGTGTGCAAGTGCGTCTTGTTTGATTAGTCCCCTGCTCAGAAGTTTTATCATACCAAATCTTTGTTGGGATTATTCCCCAACAATCTTGCAAGTGGAATTAGTTTTCCGGTATGAATAATTATGTTGAGATGTTCCTGAACGAAGGAAAAAAATATTAATTAATGTGAAACTATTTCAGTGGCTTAGATTAATTAATGGACTGGATAATCTTAAGCGTGGGAAATAATAACCGGGAGCCATATTAACTGTAATATGGGTTAAGATGGATAGTGCAATGTTAATTATGTAGTGGGATTAATTAATATTTATGGGCTTGAATAATATTTTGGCTCAATATTGGAAGTTCAAGGTCCATTGGAAGGTCCAATCTTAATTCTCCTAAAGGCCCCTCAAGTAGCCCAAATATAAAGTTCAATAACTGAAAAAGGTGTTTAAAATTAAATAAAATAGTGTTGCCTATTTTTCCTATTTTTTCGAAAATAAATAAATAAAAGAGGGAGAAAGATTTTCTTTGAATTTTGTTATGGAATGGGGATAAGTATTCTTGGAATGCAAGTTTATCTCATTAAATTCAAAAAATCTCTCACTTGGCTATTTATTGTGCAATTTTCAAAAATAATGAAGAAAATAAGGAAGGAAAGATTTTCTTGAAAAAATATTATGGAAGATATGTATTCTTGGAATACAAGAATATCTCATAAATTCAAGAAGATCCCAATCTTGAAAATCTTGTCCTTATTTTTTCAAAAATTCCATGACAAGAGGAGGTGGGATTTTTTGTGGAATATTTTAAATATGGAGAAAATAATATATTGGATATATTCAAGATTTCTTGGAGACCAAGAAAAAGATTTTCCCATCTTATTCCTAGGGCAAAAATCATCCACCACCTATTATTATAAATAAGGGATGAATTTTTTTCATCCCCATGCAATTCCATGTGTTGGAAAAATTAGAAATCCACAAAAGTGGTGCAACATAATTTTATTTTTCCTTTTGTTAATTGTTCACGAGTATCTTTCCACCGGATTGTTGGAAGAGGACGAGGGAATACTTGAGAAGGCTCTTTGGGTTTGTTCGTGTGAGCAGGATATCCATCTTCTCAGCGGTTGTCACTCAGAGAGGTTAGTTCACGTAAACTCTAGCCATTCGCATCGTAGGATTTATGTGATAAATTTATATGCATGATTTGTTGTTGAATTATTATTTGAATTAATATAGGATTAATTCATGCTAGTAATAATTGTTAGAATTAAATTTGTATTTAAATATTCATCCCGAATAGATCTGGACAATTAAATCCCCAACAACTGGTATCAAAGCCTTGGTTTTGGGCTCTGAATTTTAAATTGTAATTTAATTCGTTTTTCATTAAATTTGAAATTGGATAGTAGAATTGCTAGATCTTTTTTCCAGGTATCCAATTGTCATGGTATTTGATGAATGTTTATTTATGCATGCATATAAATTGTGGTTTTTAATTCGATTCGTTCGAATTCATTTTGCCTCGTGAGAAAATTCTCGAGTAGATTAGGATTTGTTTGATTTGATCAATGTAATAGACTAGTCTAGATCTAGGTTTATTTATTTTTTGTTAATAAATTGTAACCGGATCTAGAGCGAAAACGAAAAGAATTAAAACAGGCGACCAAGTGCCGGACGTCTGTACGAGTCTTGCGATCGCGTCTGAGAAATGCAAAGCAAGGCGCCTAGGCACATGCACAAGCGTGGCAGAGCACAGAACTTGGGGCCGGGGCGGTGAAATGAGCCGGGGCGCCAGCCAGCGCCCGAGCCCGGACCGACGCGAAACGGGAGCCAAGGGCTGGGCGCGCCCAGCACGTGAACACGGACGCGTGGCGTGGGGACGAGGGCTGCCGAGGTGTTGTGGGCGGAGTTGGTAGCGTGCATGGGGGCACCGCCTGAATCGTGCCACGCCACTTGAGAATTTGTAAGAGCAATGAGGCGGGGATGGTCGGGGGCGCTGGGCTTCTTGCGGGTGGTCTGCGGATCGTGTTTTGGGCCATGAGCTACCCAATGCCAGACGTCGTCTCGGACCTAGACGGAGGACATTTTAAATAACATGTTGCGGTCGAGTGGGAGACTTTCGAGACGAACGATGAGTGCTACGAAGACAATTTCTCAAGATCAAGACATGATTAAAATTAACCATGACAGTTGGATAGATGTGCCCAATATGTTTAATTTCTTGTTTTGATGTTTGCTTTATTTATTGTCGTGCTTATTTAATTTGTTTAAATATGCGATGCATGAGAAATTATTGTGGAAAAATCTCACTTTCGAAAATTACTAAGTATGTTTTGAAAATAATTAATTGATAATTTTATTCCGGATAATAAAATTGAATTAGTTTTGAACTCTATGATTTTTTTATTTGTGAATTCTTTTGGAGAAATTCCCCCCACTGGACGGCCAAAAGATGGTTTTCACATGAATAGATTCCGAAGGGGTGATTGTGAATTATTATTAGTGTAGGTCCCGAACGGGTTTTGTGAGGGTAGAAGTCTAGAGGGGAGGGGTGAATAGACTTAAAAACTTTTGTCTTGGTCAGGTGTGATGGCGGTTAGCTTTGATCGAGTCTGAAGTGAATCGGTTTGACGGATAACCAACTTCTTGATCACGAAAGCCCGGAATCGATTCGGTAGCTATCAATTTAAGCGATGTGCGAAAGCAAGTTTTACCGTGTGAAAAAACCGGTTTTGATAAATCGATTCAAAGTTAGTCTTTTAACCGGTTGGTGAAGTGTCAAGCTTGATCGAGATTAAAGCTTGGTGCTAGCTGATCTTAACTTAGAATATGTATGCTTCTTTAAGCGGTTTGTGCGATTGAAAAAAGATTAATCAAAAGCGGTAAACACAAGATTTATAGTGGTTCGGACAAACCGGTCCTTCGTCCACTCTTCCCTATTGGGGCACCAACAATATGGACTTAGATTTTTTGTGTTAGTCAAACGGTATGATATTTAAGTTCTTTCTCGGCCGATCGAAATTTGCGAAATGTTTAACTTGGGTTTGGATAAGATTGTTTTGGTTCTTGAAATCTTTTCTAGTGTTTAATGTAGCCTGTCGGCTAGATGAAAAAATTTCTATGCTAAGAACTTATGGGATGAACACTATAAAATTAACTTCAAATTCGTGTTCTTAGATGCGGAAATCGATAATTGCTTGAGCTTCTTGATTGTTCGGTGTTTAAAAAAAAAAGTGTGATCCCATATTTATAGACCTTGAAAAGCCGTTGGAAAGCAATTTGAATTTTTTATAATTTTAGGTTTCCGGGATTGATAATAAAATTGAACTTATATTTTTAGCCGTTAGAGAGCGACGCCGAATCCTCGGCTCGATGTGTCTTGTTCTTTTTGTTACCTTGACTAAGGTCGACATTCTTTTGTTTGGATCATCGATGTATGATTTGGTGAAACATCGGTTTTTTGGAGAAATTCGGTCGAAGCTGATCGATCTACGATGGAGTGCCAAAACCGGTTGATGCTTCAACTAGCGGACTCGATGATGTGTAGAAGGATGATTGTGAATCTATTATTAGTTTGAGATGACTTGATTTGTGATATCGACTTGATCGATCGATCTAATCTTCTGTTCTTCTCTTGCATTCTACTTTGTCGGGATATCATTTATTCTTTGGATCTTGGATATGACTTATACATATTGAGGTTCCCCTCAATATGTGACCTATCTATTACATCGGTTGTTCTAGGTAATTATCAATTTGGTATTCTATTGATAATATAAACATCGGTACTAATTAAAATTTGGTCTGTTACATGTGTTTTTGGAACTTTTATTATAAATTTCCCAACAATTAGTGGCGGCGATGACCCTCCCCATGAGACTCGTTTCAAAAGCGAAATAATAATTTTGTATTTAGTCATGGTTATTACTTAGGTATAAAATTGATATGCATATACTTATTCAATTTTATATTGGTCAAAATAAGAACCAACTATTAATCTGGACATTAAAGGTTTGTAATTGTTCTGTTTGTGTTTCTTGAATGTGTTTAAATAATGACCCCTGGCGTGGTTTATTTAAAAGCTATTTTTGAATGTTGGGTGATGTATGTTCATATTTTTTTGAGATTTTAATATGAATCATGTGATCGAATTATGTGATAATTTTGTACTTATACAATTTATTTGATTCGACATGTCATAACCTTTTAATCATTTTATTATATACACTCAAAGAACACCAACTTCTTGGTGAAAACTATGAAATTTGGAAGCGTAATATGAAATTTGTCCTCGCGCAACAAAATCACTATTGGGTTCTTGGCGTACCTAAAGCGACAAGCCTACTAAAGGATCAACAAATGCGGAGAGACTTTTGTATGATGATTGGGGGCGTTCAACGAGCCTATGAAATGTATAATCTTGACTTCTCTGTCTAATGATTTGGGATACATTCATGAAGGTGTTGAATCTATTGGGAAATCATGGAAAGTCTTGAGGAAATGTTTTCAATAAAACGCATGATCGGTCGATTGAAAAGGCGATCACGTGGCTAAATTAAAGATAGCCGGAAGGAACACCCGTAAGGGATCATGTTCTAAATGTCAAAGCGCCATTTTTGACAAACTTGCTTATCTTGGTACTAAGTATTGTGATGGGACTAAAATCAATTCATGTTCCTAACTCTTCCAAAAATCTTTCGATGAGTTATCTTTGTAGTTTTGTGATGAGTGATCACATGTTCACTATGGAAACTCTGCAAGAGGCTTTGGAATAAAGAGAAACATTTGGGAAAGGAGGATGAAGCATTGGTGATTAAAACCTCCTCTCTCAAAATCTAAGCTAGTGGTGGGCAAGATTGAAGGAGGAAAAAGTCGAGAACAAAAAAAGCAAAATCGTCACTAAGAAAAGTAAGAAAAAAACTAAATGGTTGGGGTCAAGAGAAATCAAAAGGGAAGTGTTTTAAGCTGCGGTGAGAAAAGGACATTGGAGGGATGCTGTTCAAGCCTAAGCGGAATGGAAAGAAAAGGTAATTCTCACGCACTAGTTGTTGAAAGATTGTTTAATGGCGTATCTTTACCCATTTTATGGGTAGTGGATCTGAGATCGCGATCATGTTTGCTTTACTTTTCTGAGGGGTTCAAGAGGACCCGACAACTTAGTGGGAGTGAGATCCTCATCACCTTTGGCGATCTTCTGAGTGGTATTTGAAGCGATGGGAGAAATGCGGTTGTCTTTTGAAGACAAAGTTTTAATTTTAAGAGATGTTCTTTCGTTCCAAGTTTTAGAAAGAATTTAATTTCAGTTTCTAAACCTTTTCTTGATGGATATTCGGTTACTTTTAATAAATTTGTTACCATTACTCTTAATAATGAGTTTATCTGTCATGGAACGTTGTCGAATAATCTCTACACGATTAATTGTGCACATCACTCATAAATTGCATCCTATAACACATCGACTGTTTAGAGGAATAAAAGCGTTCATCGGATGTGAGCGAAAAACTTCTATGGCATATGAGACTAGGTCATATTAATCTAAAAAAGGATCAAAAGGTTGGTTGAGGATGGTTCATTGGAGTCCTCCGGGTTGAACCATTTCAACTTGCGAATCATGTTTGGAGGGTAAAATGACCAAGAGGGCATTTGGAGCCAAGGGAATAGAGCCAAAGAAGTGTTGAAAATCGTCGCTGACCGATGTATGTGGTCGATGTCGATCAAAGCAAAGAGGAGGTTATGAGTATTTTGTTACCTTTATCGATGATTACTCAAGATATGGATATGTTTACCTTATGAAGCATAAATATGAGACCGTTGATAAATTCAAGGAATTTAAGGCTCAAGCAGAGAATCATAGGGAGAAACGTATCAAGTGTCTACGATCCGATCGTGGGCGAATACCTCGGCGATGATTTTTTGAACTACTTATGCGATGAAGGATTGTATCGATTGGTTTACCCGGAACCCCTCAATAAAATGGGGTTGCGAGAAGAAAAAGCGAACTCTTTTAGAAATGGTCGGATCGATGATGAGTTATCGGATCTACCCAAATCGTTTTGGGGTCCTCCTTGAAGCAGAGGCTTACATTCTAAATTTGGTGCCATCAAGTCGGTTCTAAAAACCCCAAAGATTTGTGGACCGGGCGCAAGCCTAGTTTAAAACACATGAAAATTTGGGGGTGTCGGCATATGTGTTGGACAAGAAAAAAACAAGTTGGATCGCGATCGGAATTAATAAGGTTGTTTATAGGGTACCCCGAGGGAACGCGGGTGCATGTTCTATGGTCCCGAGGATCAAAAGGTGGTAATCAGTACACACTTTAGATTCTTGGAAGAAGACTATATGAACGATAAAAAGCCCAGAAGTGAGATTACCTTAGATGAGCTAAGGGGTCTTACCTCAATGCCAACAGTACAAGTTGACATACCAAACGACAGACTTACACAACCGGAACCTCATCGTAGTGGGAGGGTCATTAGACAACCCGAGAGATTCATGGGGATAGGAAAGTCATCGGACTTGGTCCCAAGTGAAAATGAATCGGACCCATGGAATTACAATGAGGCAATCCAAGACAAGGACGCGAGTTCTTGGCAAACGGCAATGGAAGCCGAGATGGGTTCTATGGATCATAATAAGGTGTGGGAGCTAGTCGAACCACTTAATGGGGGTCAAGCCCATTGGGTACAAGTGGGTATACAAGAGAAAAAGAGGACCAGACGGGAAGGTAGAACTCTTCAAAGCTAGACTTGTGGCAAAAGGATATACTCAGAAAGAAGGGATCGACTATGAGGAGACCTTTTCGCCTGTTGCCATGCTCAAGTCCATCTGTATTCTCTTGTCGATAGCTGCGCATATCGATTTTGAGATCTAGCAGATGGATGTCAAGATAGCTTTCCTCAATGGAAGTCTTGAAGAAGAAATCTATATGCAACAACCCGAAGGCTTCATTTAGAAGGGCCAAGAAAATCTAGTTTGCAAGCTCAAGAAATCCATTTATGGATTGAAGCAAACATCGTGTGCTTAGAACCAATGTTTTGATCAGGTTATAAAGTCTTACGGGTTTGATCAAAACGAGTTCGAAAGTTGTGTGTATAAGAAGCGTGTCGGAACTACATTGGTATTCTTAGTACTATACGTAGACGATATTCTGCTCATCGGGAACGATGTAAAGATATTGTCGGACGTAAGGGACATAGCTGTCAAAACAGTTTGATATGAAGGACTTAGGGGAAGCCGGTCACATCCTTGGGATCAAAATCACTCGAGATCGCAAGAAAATGATGATAGGCTTATTGCAAGCTTCATACATAGATATTGTCTTGAAGCGATTTAGCATGCAAGATTCCAAGAAAGGTTTTGTACCTTTCAGACATGGAATACATCTATCTAAAGAAATGTGCCCGAAAAGCCAAAAAAGGAGATAGATGACATGAAGGGCATTCCTTATGCTTAATTTTGTTGGAAGCCTCATGTATGCTATCTTTGTGCCGCGAGGCGGATATCTGCTTTGCCGTTGGAATCTAGCAAGATATCGAATGTCGGGGAAAGAACATTGATTGCGATTAAAAACATTACGAAGTATCTAAAGAGAACTCGGGATAGAATGTTGGTTTATCGGTCGAACGATCGATTCCCCGCCGGTTACGGACTCGGATTCCAATCAGACTTAGATTCTAGAAAATCTACCTCGGGTAGTGTGTTTTGCATGGGGAGGAGCCATGACATGGAGAAGCGTTAAGCGAAATGCATCCTGATTCTACCATGGGCCGAGTATGTAGCTGCTTGTGAAGCGGCAAAAAGCCGGTTTGGCTAAAGAACTTCCTAGTGGACTTAGGCGTAGTTCTGAATTTGCCCAAAGCACAATCCGCGGTCTATTGTGATAATGGGAAGCGATTTGCAAATTCAAAGGGAAACAAGAGCCACAAGGCCAAACAAACACATTGAAAAAATACCATCTTATCGAGAAATTGTTAAGAGAGGAGATATAAATTGGCAAAGATAGCGTCGAGGACAACCTAGCGAGATCCATTCACAAAAGTGCGCCTCGAGAATACATTCGAGAGACATGTGGAAGGAATGGGTGTCAAGACCGTTGCCAATCTACTTTGAGTATAAGCGGGAGAGATATTATTAGGTTCGTGTAGGTGATATTCGATGTCACGTAGATTCTACACGAGACGTGTTGTAGTATACTTAAAAGCAGACTTTGAGTATAAGTGGGAGATTGGTGGGGTTATACTGGAAATTATGCTTTTACTTTGTATAACGGTGAATTTCGGACTTATTTCTTTGAAATAAATTATTTATCCTTGTTGCTTTTAAATATCATTGGATGTTACATATATTTACTGCATAATTGTTCAATAATTAGTACGTGTTACATTGTAGTTAATTTAGTGATACCAGATCACATAAGATTAAATTAACAGTCCCTTGTAACTAAAAGTACGAAATTCACAACCTAGATGGAAATGAACAATCCATCGTGAAAAGTTGAACTGTAAGGCTCATATTGGCTTGTCTTGACCAAGAGATTACACTGGTGCATAATGTTGCACTAAAGAGGACCTATAGAAGGATAAATTCTTCAGTACTGAATATAGAAGAATTAGACCTCAGTGGTTAGTTATTTCTTAATCTCCGTTCCTTAAATAGGATCGTGTGGAATTAATAACTATTGCTTTGACTTACGATGGGTAGAGAATCAATGTGATTCAATACCTTGTATCTTGGGCAATATTATTAGTTACATGACGATTGGTAAGATTTAATACGGAGAATCGGTGTGCAAGTGCGTCTTGTTTGATTAGTCCCCTTGGGAGGCTCAGAAGTTTTATCATACCAAATCTTGCAAGTGGAATTAGTTTTCCGTTCCTGAACGAAGGAAAAAGATATTAATTAATGTGAAGCTATTTTAGTGGCTTAAATTAATTAATGGACTGGATAATCTTAATCGCGGGAAATAATAACTGAGAGCCATATTAACTGTAATATGGGTTAAGATGGATAGTGCAATATTAATTATGTAGTGGGATTAATTAATATTTATGGGCTTGAATAATATTGTGGCTCAATATTGGAAGTTCAAGGTCCATTGGAAGGTCCGATCTTAATTCTCCTAAAAGACCCTCAAGTAGCCCAAATATAAAGTCCAATAACTGAAAAAGGTGTTTAAAATTAAATAAAATATTGTTGCCTATTTTTTCTATTTTTTCGAAAATAATTAAATAAAAGAGGGAGAAAGATTTTCTTTGAATTTTGTTATGGAATGAGAATAAGTATTCTTGGAATGCAAGTTTATCTCATTAAATTCAAGAAATCTCCCACTTGGCTAATTATTGTGCAATTTTCGAAAATAATGAAGAAAATAAGGAAGGAAAGATTTTCTTGATTTTCTTGAAAAGATATTATGGAAGATATGTATTCTTGGAATACAAGAATATCTCATAAATTCAAGAAGATCCCAATCTTGAAAATCTTGTCCTTATTTTTTCGAAAATTCCATGACAAGAGGAGGTGAGATTTTTTGTGGAATATTCTAAATATGGAGAAAAGAATATATTGGATATATTCAAGATTTCTTGGAGACCAAGAAAAAGATTTTCCCATCTTATTCCTAGGGCAAAAATCGTCCACCACCTATTATTATAAATAGGGGATGGATTTTTCATCCCCATGCAATTCCATGTGTTGGAAAAATTAGAAATCCACAAAGGTGGTGCAACATAATTTTATTTTTCCTTTTGTTAATTGCTCACGAGTATCTTTCCACCGGATTGTTGGACAAGGACGAGGGAATACTTGAGAATGCTCTTTGGGTTTGTTCGTGTGAACGGGATATCCATCTTCTCAACGGTTGTCACTCCGAGACATTAGTTCACGTAAACTCCTAGCCATTCCGCATGCGTAGGATTTATGTGATAAATTTATATGCATGATTTGTTGTTGAATTATTATTTGAATCAATATAGGATTAATTCATGCTAGTAATAATTGTTAGAATTAAATTTGTATTTAAATATTCATCCCGAATAGATTCGGGCAATTAATTCCCCAACACTCCCAACTAGAGCTTATGTGACAGATTCAGCAAACTGATGCAAGGGAAGTTCGAGATGTCCATGATGGGTCAAATGAATTACTTTATGGGTCTTCAAGTTAAACAAAGTACAGAAGGGATATTCATCTGTCAGGCAAAGTACACTAGGAATCTGTTGGCTAAGTTTGGAATTCAGAACAGCAAGGTAGCCAAAATTCCTATGATGACTGGATTCAAGATGGATCCAGATGAAAATGGTCAGAAAACTAATCAGAAAGAATATAGGGCTCTCATTGGATCTTTATTATACCTGACTGCCAGCAGAGCAGACACAACCTTCGCAGTAGGTGTATGTGCCAGATTTTAGGCAAATCCGATGCAAAGCCACCTGGAAGCAGCTAAGCGGATTCTTAAGTATCTAAAGGGGACAGTAAACCTCAGTTTATTCTACCCATCACATGATAATCTAGAGCTTAGTGGGTGGGTATTCTGATTCTGATTATGGAGGTTGCAGAATGGACAGAAAGTCAACCTCAGGTACATGTCAGTTCTTAGGAAGTAAACTGATCTCTTGGTTTTCAAAGAAGTAGACATCGGTTGCAACATCTTCTACTGAAGTAGAATACATGGCCGCATGAAGTTGTTGTTCCCAACTGCTCTGGCTTAGTCAGCAACTGAGGGATTATAACATCATAGCTACAAACGTGCCCATATTCGGTGACAGTAATAGTGCTATTGCAATCACTCAGAATCCAGTTCTACACACAAGATGCAAGCATGTGGACTCCAGACATCATTTTATAAGAGATCATGTTGAAAAGAAGAATATCATAATAGAAAAGATCAATACTGATAAGAAGAGAGCTGATATCTTAACCAAGCCACTAGCTGAAGTCAGATTCAGAGAACTATGTAATGAACTAGGACTTCTGGACTTAGGAGAAAGTGCACCAGAAATCTTTGGTAGATTGGTCTCCAAGACCAGTTGGTTAAGAAACTGACCAGAAAAGAAGGATCAGATGAGAAATGGAACCTCAAGTGATCAGGGAGGATTAGTCAGGGACTGATCAGAAAAGGGATAACATTTGAAGGGGGAACTTCAACTGATCAGATAGGATCAGAAGGAACCTGATCAGAGAAGTGGGATATTGTTGGGAAAATACTAAGGATTAGGCATAAATTAAAATCAACAGAAATCAGTCAGACCTGAATAGACTTCATGTGGTATTGACTGATTACAATATCAGTCAATCAGATACGCATTTATGTTCCTTTGTCTTTCTGTTTACTCATATGCAATTATCTGAGCTTATTTGCTTTTACTGTACACATATCTTTATGATGCACGACCTGCAAAACATTTAATGCTGACGAGAGGATTATGTATTAAATGCATTAATTATGCATTTTTAAATCCAAAAGTTGAGGTCTAATTTTTTCCCTGACCACACGATCTCCACCTTTTTAAAATAGCTTAATCCAGACCGTCGATCTAGATTAAACGTCGCTTGGGTTTCCGATTTGAAAAATCTTTGTCTTTCCCTCTTCTTCTAAAACCCTTTCTCCATTTTATTTCATCACTTTCACTCTTCACAAACTTATCATATTCTCTGCAAATTTTCTCTTCTCGCAAAACTCAAAACATTTTCTGCATTTCACCAGTTATTAGCCTTTTACATTCATATATCTTACGTGTTTATACTGGTAAATGTTCTAGGGTTTATTATTATGCTTATATTTCCTAGTTTGTGATTGTGTGCACAGGTTTCGCTAATCTAACCACTCCAAATATTTGCAAAATGGCACTGAAAGTAAGACAAATTGTAGAGACTGGCCACTCTTCTTCACACGCTTCTCCGGAACCGGAAGATCTAAACTTTAGGAATTTTGCCGACGAAGTAATCGAGGAAAGATGTGTTGATTTCAGAACAACCACAGATCCTGAGTCTCTTGAAATTCTAAAATTGTTGAAAGAATGTGGGTTGAAGACGTACTGTTCAGCAAGTGCAGATTCTATTTTGTTAGACGGTGCTCCGGAGTTTCTCTACAATCTGAGGGACCATGAGGGAACATTGTACTCAGAGGTACATGGAGAGAGATTAGAGATCACCAATGTCGATCTATAGAGGATCTTTCATCTTCCAGCCCCGGAAAATGGGATCATGCCGGATGAGTATCGTGCTACCGAAGATAGGGCTATAATCACTCACCTTCTCCGCCCTACTGATGCTCACCATACAAAGGGTTTCAAGAAACCAATGTTGAAAAGAAAGTATCGACTGCTGTTCGATATTGTTCAAAAGGTGATTGTTGGAATTACCTACAGTTTGGATGCTATTACACAAGAAAAGGCAAGAGTTATGACTGCCATCATTGATAACGCTAACATCAACTGGCAAGAATTCTTAAAGAGGTGACTTTTGGAAGAATCAGAAAAAATTGTGGTAGAAGAAGGGAAAGTGGTTTTATCTGCCAAAATCACTATGCTGCAAAAGGTCTCTTTGATCCTGATTGGTCTGATGAAAAAGAAAGAGTGGAGCGAAATGAGATAATTCCTTATGTACTCATACATAAGAGAATAATGATCATCAACAAAGCCTAGTTGATAATGATTCTGGCATTAAACCCGTGATTAGTTGATAATGATGGCAAAAAGCTCCCACCAAAAACCGGAAAAAATTGATAGTTTTCATTAAAAGCAAAGGTGGTTAAGAAGAAAAGCTCCCACTTTGTTAAAGCGAAGAAAACCAGAAAAAAGGGATAGTCTTCAAAGAACCGGTCAGACAACCAAGAAAATTTAAGTCGGGCGGGCTTCGATTCTTGAAGTTCACCTTAAAAAAAGCCTGCTCAAATGGAGACAAAAACTGATGGATGAGTCTTCTAACTCTGATGATGATCCAGAATATGTTGAACCAATATATGTTGTGCCAGAATCTATAGTGTCTTCTCCTCCATTCCCATCATCTTCTCTAGAACCAGAAATTCTGTCTTTCACAGAGAAGATCATCAGATGACGTTTGAAGAAAATGATCAAGGAAAGATACCCAGAGCTTTCCATCAAGCCAGATGTAAAAGCCACAGTTCTGGATGTGCTTACTTGGAGGGATATCAGGCTGAAGAAGTTTGAAGATTTTGGAATCATTCTTGAGCAGAAAGGTGGGATCCGTCCTTTTCTGGACTATGAGATTTAGATGCGCAAAATTGCTGGCATTAAGACTGCTCCTGATCTACTATCTGATGATGTGGTAGCCGGCTTGATTACAAGACAGTTGGGTATGCCGGATACCCCAATGCACAAAGAAATAACCCACAAGATGGTCAAATACAATCTGAGCAATGAGGAAAATGAAGGAATCTGATGATGAAGAAGAGATTGACGATGCTGGTCCGATCAGTATTGAAGAAATTTTCAAACAGATGGCTGATACAGAAAAGACAGCAAATGAGATGATGATAATCGAGGAACCTGAAGAAGCTACCGATGAAGTTGTAGTGGGAGATGCGGCACATTCCCCTTCAGCTAAGGCACAATCAACTGAGCATGTAATAGACCTGACAGCTTAAAGGAGTCAAGCTAAAGATATGGAAGTCGAAGGCCCCTCAACATCAGCAGGTCAGGTAGTTCAAATTCTGCAAACTTCTCCAAGCTTCGAAGAAAATCTGATGAAGTATATCAAGAACACATTTCGTGCAAACATGTCACATACGTTCAGAGATGACGTCAATTTCTTCGTGCCAAGACAGTTGGAAAAGGCCATCAGAACAGAAAGGGAATATGTATCCTTTCATTGCATGTGCATGAGTGAAGACTTGAGGGATACAACTGCTGACAAGATGATGGAGGTCAATCAGCAGTTGGCTAAGGTAGAAGAAAGCAGAAATTAGCAGTTCACACTGATGATGAATGAGAAGATGGCTCAGTTGACCAAGTTGCAAAGTGATCTTACAAATGCAACTCAGAGAGTCAATTCTTCTACTGATAAACTTGAAAATTTGTTCAATAAAGTCAACACTGTGGTGGATAAAGCTCAAAGTTCTATCCTGGCAGCTGTTGAGAAAGTAAAACCTGATGCAGGGATTGAGTCTCCTGCTCTGAAAGAATTGCAACAATCTCTTACATAGACAATCGGTAACCTCGGTTCTGAACTAAAGACTCTTTTTGAGGGAACCAAAAAGGGGAAAGAAGATAAAGATGTTGAAGTGCAGGACAGACTCAACCAGGTTGAGAATTTTGTGGCTGGGATTCAGTTTAAGCTGGACAAGAAGAGATTGAAGAAGGATGCTCAAGCAGCTGCAGAATTGGAGAAAGCAGAAGGCATCTCTTCTTCCACTGAATCTAATGAGAAAGCAAGAACAACAAAGAAGAAGCTGCTGGATCTTGCTAAAAGAAGGAAAGTTGAAGAACAAAAGAAAGCTGAACAAGATAGGCAGAAAAGGCTGGAGGAAGCATCAAGTCTAGATAAGTCATACAATCTGAAGAAGAAGAAGAAGAAGAAGCTGGTGAAGCTGGTGAAGGATCGCACTGTGTAGAGCCAATTCTTCCTGGAGATGTTGATGTAATTGTTAAGCTTGATAGGAACTTGGTAAAAGAATGGAAGAAGATCAAAGGAGAATGGTACATATCAGCTTACATTAATCAGGTTATTCCCACTTCTGATGACAAAGATGAAATCTTTAGAGATTGGTTGAGTAACAAGCATCTAGTATTCTATGAATGCATTATGAGAGAGGCCAAGAAATTGAGCTGCATACCAGTTGCCCCTGAGGTCGAAATCATGGAATACAAGAAGACTCATGATGGGAAGTTGGACAAGATTGCTTTTAATGCAACTCTGAACATGTGTTTGGCTCAAGATGACATTTTTGAAGAACACAAGGTTGCATAAATCAAAGCAAGGCTTTATGAGATGTGTGTTGTTCTGATGGAAGAAAGAGACTAAAGGAATTAGAAGACTAAATTTCTTTTTGTAAGATCATATTAGAATTTTTTCATCTTGTACTTGTAATGCTCACATGATCAATGAAATATTCTACTTTTCTGATCTTAAGACAAACTCTCGTTGTCTTCTGATTTACTGTCTTTGTACTTTATCTTTAACATTGTTCAGCATACTTTCTGGTTAAAGTTTTGGTTCAATCAAAAAGGGGGAAATTGTTGGGATATATATAGTTTTGATGGAAGTCGACTGATGATGTGTTAGGAAACCAGCTGAACATGTTAGATAGCTGACGAAATAGAATAGGTCACATATTGAGGGGGAACTCAATATGTATAAAGTAATGCCGAAGATCAGAAGACACGAACAGCAGATCAGAAGACAAGATCAGCATAAGTCTAGATTAGAATATCTAATGATCAGAAGAGCATCGACTCTACAACAAGAAGACTTTATTTATTAAATACATCAGAAGAGTCGATAAAGTTGGAGCTAGGACAATTATATCAGAAGGGGATTTAAATCAAAATGGTCCCGTAACTTTGCACCTTTATTGAAAAGGTCCCGTATATATCACATGTTTTAATTTAGTCCCGTATGTTTTCAATTTGTGCCGATTTAGTCCCAAATCGCCGGAGACCGGTCAAACTACCCCAAAACGACATCGTTTTTGGTGCGTGTGATACACGCGCCCCTAATTTTGATCAGGAAACACTGTATCACGCTCCGATTTAGTCCCAAATTAGGGGCGCGTGTATCACACGCGCCAAAAATGACATCGTTTTGGGGTAGTTTGACCGGTCTCCGGTGATTTGGGACTAAATCGGCACAAATTAAAAACATACGGGACTAAATTGAAATAAGTGATATATACGGGACCTTTTCAATAAAGGTGCAAAGATACGGGACCTTTTTTATTTAAATCCCATATCAGAAGACTCAAGGTAGCCTGATTAGTAAGTTACTGATCAGTAAATCTAGATAAGTCAGAAATGTGATAAGCCTATCTACGTATCCAAAACATACGAAGGAAATCAAACAAGAAGAATGTCAACTTAGCTGGCTCTACAAGGCGCCGAATTTGTGTACTTGCTAGCCACTAAGAACTCGACACGTATATACGGAACTGACAATGCAGGATATGCAGGGCAAACGGCTACAAAGGACAAATATACATGGAGACGGCATGGCCTTCCTGAGCACGTCAAATCACGCCTGCAAGCTACCAAAAATAGCCTGAAATTCAAATTGCTCTCCAACGACTCTTTGATTTCAAGGTCTATAAATATGGGATCAAACCATTATAGTAAGGTTACGAAAATAATTCACAAGCTAAAGCAAACAAAATTTCCGCACGAAGAACACAAAGTTGAAGAATATTTCTAAGTGTTCATCCCATAGTTCTTAGCACAGAAACCTTATCCTTTAGCTTTAGGATACCCAAATACTAGGATAGATTTTCAGTTGGAACACAACAAATCTTATACCCAAACAAAAAGTTAGGTTAAGTTTGTTTAGCAAGATTTCAGACTAGGGTTTCTAGTTCTGATTTCTGGGATTGGTTTAGTGAGAACTCTTGAAACATCTGGTGTACTGTGTTGGACTAACACATTAATCTAAGTCCAGTTGGTTAAGTTGGTGCCCCTGCTGATAGGGAAGAGTGGACGTTGGACAAGTTGTCCGAACCACTATAAAAATCTTATGTGCCTTAATTTGGTTTATCTGTTTTATACTATCTACACACACTTGTTTAACTATTACATGCATATTCTAAGTCTAGATCAGATTTTCACCAAGCAACTGATATGATCAGTTTGGCATTTTATCATCTGATTCGAAACAGATTACTTAGAATCTGATTTGAGTAAACTGGTTTTTCACACGGGTTAAACTTATCTTCCGCACATTAGTTAAACTAATAGACACCAAACTGATCTGCCATCAGACGATCAGTAAGTTGGATATTAGTCCAACCTGATTCACACGCACTCTGATCAGGCATACTTGCTATTCACACCTGATCCCAAGAAAAAGTTTCAGAAGTTTATTCACCCCTCCCCTCTAGACTTCTGCCTCACTAAAACCCGTTCGGGACCTATAGTTGTTAGACAACCCGAGAGATTCTTAGGGATAGAAGAGTCTTCGGACTTGATCTCAGGAAAATAATTGGACCCATGGTCTTACAACGAAGCGATCCAAGATAAGGATGCAGATTCTTGGCAACCTGCAATGGAAGCCGAGATGGGTTCTATGGATCATAATCAAGTATGGGAGCTTATCGAACCACCCAATGGGGTAAAACCCATTGGATGTAAGTGGGTATACAAGAGAAAAAGGGGACCGGGACGGGAAGGTTGAGACCTTCAAGGCTAGGCTTGTGGAAAAAGGATATACTAAAAAAGAAGGGATCGATTATGAGGAAACCTTTTTGCCTGTAGCCATGTTGAAGTCCATCCGCATTCTCTTGTCGATAGCTGCATATCTAGATTTTGAGATCTGGCAAATGGATGTCAAGATAGCTTTCCTAAACGGAAGTCTTGAAGAGGAAATCTATATGCGACAACCCGAATGCTTCATTACGAAAGGCAAAGAGCATCTAGTTTGCAAGCTTAAGAAGTCCATCTACGGACTTAAGCAAGCATCCCGAGCTTGGAACCAATATTTTGATCAAGTAATAAAATCTTACGGCTTCGATCAACATGAGTTCGAGAGTTGTGTATACAGAAAGTGTGACGAAACTGTATTGGTATTCTTAGTACTATACATAGATGACATTCTGCTCATCGGAAACGATGTAAAGGTATTGTCAGACGTGAGGGTGTGGCTGTCAAATCAGTTTGATATGAAGGACTTAGGAGAATCCGGTCATATCCTAGGGATCAAGATCACTCGAGATCGCAGGAAAATGATGATTGGCTTATCCCAAACTTCATACATAGATACAGTTTTGAAGTGATTCAACATGCAGGATTCCAAGAAAGGTTTCTTACCCTTCAGACACGAAATCCATCTATTAAAAGAAATGTGTCCAAAGACACAAAACGAGATAGTTGACATGAGGGGAATTCCATATGCGTCGGCAGTTGGAAGCCTCATGTATGCAATGTTGTGCATGAGACCGGATATTTGCTTTGCCGTAGGAATGGTAGCAAGATATCAAAGTAATCCGGGAAAAGGACATTGGACTGATGTTAAAAACATTTTGAAGTATCTGAAAAGAACTCTAGATAGAATGTTAGTTTCGAATATGTAGCCGAATATGTAGCTGCTTGTGAAGCAGCGAAAGAAGTGGTATGACTCAAGAACTTCTTAGTGGACTTGGACGTAGTTTCGATTTTGCCCAGCACTATCACGGTTTACTATGATAATGCTGGAGTAGTTGCAAATCCAAAGGAACCAAGAGCCCACAAAGCCAGCAAACACATTGAAAGAAATTACCATCTTATACGAGAAATCGTTAAGAGATGAGATATAGAGATGACAAAGATCGCATCGGAAGATAACATAGCAGATCCATTCACAAAAGGTCTGTCTCAGAAAACATTCGAGAGCCATGTGGAAGGAATGTGTGTCAAGTGCGTTGCCAATCTGCTTTGATATAAGTGGGAGAAATGTTATTAGGTTCATGTAGGTGATATTAGATGTCACGTAGAACATGAGACTTGCTGTAGGTATACTTAAAAGCAGACTTTGAGTATAAGTGGGAGATTGTTGGGGTTATATGTGAAAGTATGCTTTTACGTAATAACAAACTAATGTACTCTTATTTACTGCATATAAATTGTTTTATCGTTGTTGCTTTAAATATGAATGAATGTTATTTATTTACTGCAAACCATTCAATATTGGTACATATTGCATTGTAGTTAATGTGGTATTACCCAATCACAGAAGATCACATCAACAGTTCCTTGTAAATAAGTACAACTTCACGACCTAGATGGAACTGAACACTCCATTGGTAGATGTTGAAGTGCTAAAACTCAGATTGGATTTGTCTTGACCAAGATATTACACTAGCACATTGTGGTGTGCTGAAGAGGACCTATAGAGAGGATAAATTCTTTCGTACTAACTTATGGGATGAAGAATTAGACTTCAGTTGTTATTGGTTTCGTAACCTCTGTCACTTAAATATGATTGTATGTAATTAGTATTTATTGCTTTGATCTGCGTTGGGTTAAGAGTCAGATAGTGATTCTATACTTTGCATTTTGGGCAATATTATTAATTATATGACAATTGCTAAGATTTAATATAGAGCAACGTGTGCAAGGAAAAGTCTTGTCTGATTTGTCCCCTTGGTAGGCTCAGAAGTTTTATCATACAAATCTTACAAGTAGATTAAGTTCTAGTATGGATAATAATGTTGAGTTGTCTTTATTCCAAGGAAAAAATATTAATTAATATAAAGCTTTTCAGTGACTTAATTAATTAATAGACAAAATAATCTTAAACATGAAAAATAATAATCGGGAGCCATATTGTCGTAATATGGATTAAAATGGATAGTGCAATATTAATTTTATAGTGAAGTAAATTAATATTAATGAGTTGAATAAATATTGTGGCTCAATATTAAGAAATTCATAGCCCATTGGAGGTCCAATCTTAATTCTCCCAAAGGTCCCTCAATGAAAAGGTGATTAAAATAGAAAAAATAAATATTGCCTAATTTTTCTTATTATTTTCGAAAATAGAGGAAAAAGAATAGGAAAGATTTTCTTGATCTTCTTGAAAAGATTTTACGGAAAAAGATAAGTATTTTTGGAATACAAGATTATCCCATAAATTCAAGAAAGCAAATCTTGATTTTTTTTTTCTTGGAATTTTCGAAAATTGTTCAAGATAGGGAGGAAGAGATATTTTGTGATTATTTATGGAAAATAGAATACATGAGATATATTCAAGATTGTATCTTGGGAAGATACAAAGAAATTTCTCATAACCCTTCTAGGGCACAAAATCCCCCTCCCCCCCTCTTATAAATAAGGGATGAATTTTTCATCCCCAACACAATTCTAGTCTTGAAAAAATTAGAAATCCACAATGGTGGTGCAATATTTTATTTTTTCTCCTTTGTTATAATTGTTCGTGAGAATCCTTCCACCGGATTACGGACAAGGACGAGGACGTGGGACATATTTGAGAAGGTGTTTTGGGTTGATCCATCTACTTAACGGTTGTCACTCCAAGAGGTATATTTCGCGTAACTCCTAGATTCCGCATGTATATTATATACGTGGAATTATTTGTAAGCATGATATTGTTGGCTTTTAATTGTTATTTGAATTAATATAGGATTAATTCATGCTAATAATAATTAAATAATTTAAATATGTATTTAATTGCAACTCGAATAGATCCGGACACCCTATTCCCCAACACCATAGAGGTCGGACAATATGGGGTGACCTACACACCTAGCCCCGCAATCAAGGCACATGCTTTAGCTGATTTCATGGTCGAACTCACCTTCCCATCAGAGGCCAGTAGCTCAATTGGGCAACCCTGGGAGTTA
Source organism: Stenogyne calaminthoides (assembly GCA_037126765.1). Classification (NCBI taxonomy): domain Eukaryota; kingdom Viridiplantae; phylum Streptophyta; class Magnoliopsida; order Lamiales; family Lamiaceae; genus Stenogyne; species Stenogyne calaminthoides. The sequence goes on along the minus strand of JBBCBC010000017.1, from coordinate 32,869,751 downwards.
TTTGTGGATGGATCGGCGACAACCAACAAATCGGGGGCGGGGATAGTCCTGGTTAGCCCTGAAGGCCACTCTTTCCAAATGGCCATAAAGTTTCACTTCCCAACAATAAACAACGAGGCCGAGTACGAGACACTCATCAACGACCTGGAAATGTCTATAGCGATGGGTGTCAAGAGGCTACAAGTACACACCGACTTGCAGCTTGTAGCATACCAAGTTTCGTGTGATTATGAAGCCCGAGACGACAGAATGGGGACCTACCAGGAGGTCGTAAAAAGGCCCATACAAAGATTTGAGCAGGTCTATGTAAAATTAATCCCAAGGGACTCGAACTCCCAGGCCGATGCCTTAGCCCGTCTGGCGACCTCGGAAGGACTAGCGGAGATGAAGGATGTCACGATCACAAAACTATCCCACCCCTTCTAACAACCACTCGCTGATAGCTTCCCTCGAACCCCCAACAGAAACGGAGAGATGGATGACACCAATCGTTAAATACCTAGAAAATGGCGACCTGCCACAAGATAGAACAAAGGCTGGCCAATTGCAAATGCAAGCGACGAGGTACACTCTGATCGACACCGACATGTACAAGCAAGGTTTTGCACACCACTGCTCAAATGCAACATTCCAAAACAGGGGCAAGCCATTCTGAAGGATATACATGAGGGAGTATGCGGGAACCACGTTGGGGGGCAATCTTTAGCCCACAAAACAACAAGGCAAGGCTACTTTTGGCCGACTCTGAGGGGGGATGCGATTGCATACGCAAGGAAGTGCCACAAGTGTCAAATATTCACGCCTTCAATAAAAGTCGCCCCCGAGGAACTTGCTAGTATCCTCAGTCCTTGGCCCTTTGCGAGGTGGGGAATAGACATCATTGGGCCACTCCCGACGGCCCCAACCAAAGTCAAATACGCATTAGTCGTAGTAGATTACTTCACAAAATAGGCCGAGGCAGAGGCTTTAGCAATCATAGACCAAGACCTTGTCATCAAATTTATATGGCGAAACATAATCTGCAGATTTGGCATACCACAAGCTATCATATCCGATAACGGGAAGTAGTTTGATGGGTTGAAAATCGATGCTTTTTTTGAAGTAGAAAATCACCAAGTTATTCTCCACACCATACCATCCCCAGTTGAATGGACAGGTCGAGGCCATCAACAAGATTATCAAACACACCATGGAAATGAAGCTTGAAGGAGGAAAGGGAAAATGGGCTAGAGCTGCTGGAAGTGTTATGGTCTTATAGAACGACCTACCGAAACTCAATGGGTGAGACTCCATATTCCCTAGCCTATGGGACCGAAGCCGTCATTCTCTCAAAAAATTAGTGTCCCGAGTCATAGGACATCGCAGATCGCTAATGAAAATAATGACGAGGCCCTTGCCTGAAATCTGGACCTCCTTCAAGAGAGGAGGTTGAAATCTAATATGAGGAACACGAGGTACAAACAACAGTCGGAGAAGTACTATAACTCCAAAGTGAGACTTCGAAGATTCAAAGTGGGGGATATGGTAATCAAGAAGGTGCTCGAAATACCTAAGAGAGCTTTCGGGCCAAACTGGGAAGGCCCTTGGAAAATATCAAAATGCTTGCCTAATGGAGCCTACGAGCTCGAAAGCCCAGATAACACACTGGCTCAATACCCCTGGAATGCGGCCCACCTGAAGAAATACTTTCAATAGGTCGCAGGTCGCTACATTATACCTAACAAATCAAAGTTCAATATGATGTACTTTTTGTTCAAAGTTTTTGCGACGTGTAAAGTCAAAGGAGATCGACCTCCCGAGGCACGACTTCTGACATATTTGTTGGGAAATTAATTGCCCGGATCTATTCGGGGTGAATATTTAAATACAAATTTAATTCTAACAATTATTACTAGTATGAATTAATCCTATATTTATTCAAATAATAATCTAACAACAAATCATGCATATAAACAAGCCACATAAATCCTACGCATCCAGAATTGCTAGGAGTTTACGTGAACTAACCTCTTGGAGTGACAACCGTTGAAAAGATGGATACCCGTTCACATGAACAAACCCAAAGAGTCTTCTCAAGTATTCCCTCATCCTTGTTCAACAATCCGGTGGAAGGATGCTCGCGAACAATTAACAAAAGGAAAAATAAAATTATGTTGCACCACCTTTGTGGATTTCTAATTTTTCCAACACATGGAATTGCATTGGGGATGAAAGATTAATCCCCTATTTATACTAAGCGTGGTTGGATGAAAATTAGTGTGGAAATAATATAGGAAAATCTTTTTCTTGATCTCCAAGAAATCTTGAATATATCTCATGTTGGGATATTTTAGTTTTGATAAATTATGCCAAAACATTATCAACTTGTGTTATTCAAGCTAACTTACATATAACAAGTTGAGGGGGAACGAAAGAACAAGTTGAGGGGGAACTCACAAAATCAGAAGAAGATGATCGAGATCAGACGAGGCTACAGACGAGACTGATCGAGATCAGATGAGTTAGATGAGTTCCGAGTTAACTGATGAGCTGTGTAAATCAGATGAGAAGAAAAGCTAAACCAAAGAAACCGGAGAGAGTCACCGATCGGATGACTAAAACCAGGATCGGATGATCAAGAATGCATGTCGATCGGAAAAAAAACCTGCCGAAGATCGGTAAGAGAAGGTTGCAGATCAGAAGAGGAGCAGATGAGACTGATCAAGATCAGACGTGATCGAGATCAGATATGATAACCTGATACTAACCCGATCACCGGATGGTGATGCTATCGATATGTTGACTGAAGATGTGTTGATCGGATCGGTCGAGCTGATCGGATCGGTGAAAGAGAATCAGGATGCTTTGAGTCAAGTGACGAGGTCGATAAGTAAAAAGTGACTGAGGGTCCGGGATATCTGAATTGAAGAGAACTTCGATCGGCTGAATGTCGATTGCGATCGGACAAAGTCCATTGAAGAAGTCTGCTGAATCAAGAATCTGAGTAGAAGTATCGCGAGACTCAGGAAACTTCGAGACTTCGAAGAAACACGAAGACTCAGATAGCCACGAAGACTTCGATTATGTCGCGATATGCCCGAAGACTCGGTATGTTTGAGAAGATGGCTTGAAGACTCGGTATGTCGAAAAACACTTAAGACTCGGAGAATCGAAGACTCGGAAAACACGAAGACTCGAAGAAAACACGAAGACTCGGAAGAAACACGAGAATATCCGGTGGCGTGGACGATGAGAGGAAGACAACCGGCTGAAAAAGGCTGCCAGAACTTCTGAGAATAGTATGGATTTGAATGTGATTCTCTCCAGCGGTAACATTCAAATCCACACTATAAATCAAAGTCTTTCATCATTCTAAGGTGTGGAAGTGTGGAAAGTGTAGAGAATGTGGCGAAAAAGATTCTCTGAGAGCCAAGACACATACTCAAGTATTCCACCATAGAACACAAGTCGTAGATATACAAATATGTTCAAAGTGTTCTTAAACCCAATCTAAGCAACCCGATATATATCATAAGCTTAGAGATTTTCCCCAACCTTAGCATTGAGGCTAAACAAATGTGCAGGGGAAAATCTCAACCCTAGTTGGAGACACCAACCAAACCCAAACCCTATTGTTAGGTAGTTTGTGTGATTGTTGGAGTTGTAAAGAGTGAGTAAGCTGCAGAGTAGTCATCCAGAAAACTCTAGAGAAGAAGTGAGTAAACTATCTTGGATAGTCAGAAAGCTTGTGTGTGTTTGTAAGTAAGGCTGAGTAGTAGTCGGAAAACTCAAATGTAGAAGAAAAGTAAGCTACGGTGAGTTAAGTTAGCAAAGCTTGTATGGCGATTAAAAGTGAAGGGTGATAAGTCCCGATTGAAGAAATTTCCCTAGGAACAGGGAGAGTGGATGTAGGAGCTTGAGTCTCCGAACCACTATACTTTGTTGTGTTCTTTATTGCTTTATGTTCTTATCTTGTCATATGCATTTGGTTATAAGCAAAACACAACACATGGACTTAAAAGCAAAAAATTGGAATCACCACTCCTACACCTCTGTTTTATATGCATTACATGATTTTTTTTTTCGCATTTCATGGGTTTTTCACCGGGACAAACATCTCATATATTCTTTTCTCCATAATTAAAATATTCCACAAAAATCCCACCTCCTTAAATTATGGAATTTTCAAAAGAAACAAGGAGTAGGGAATCCAAAATTTAGATCTTCTTGAATTTATGAGATATTCTTATATTCCAAGAATACATATCTTTCATAATATCTTTTCAAGAAAATCAAGAAAATCTTTCCTTTCCTTATTTTCTCAAAATTTTTGAAAATTCCAAATAAATAACCAAGTTGGAGATTCTTTGAATTTAATGAGATAATTTTGTACTCCAAAAATACTTATCTTCATTCCATAACAAAATTCAAAGAAAATCTTTCTCCCCTTTTATTTATTGATGGTCCCGGTGGAAAACCCATTTTAAAACGAGAAGCAAAACATTTTAGTGCGATATATAAAAAGCGGGGTGAAAGTGTTTCCAAATTTTTGCGTTTTAAGCTCATGTGTTGTGTTTTTGCTTATAATCGAATGCATATGACAATATAAGAACATAAAGCGATAAACAACACAACAATGTATAGTGGTTAGGAGACTCAAGCTCCTACATCCCTCTCCTGTTCTGGGAAATTCCTTCCAATTGGACTTATCACCCTCTCTGGGTTAGCCTCTAGATGAGCTCTCACTCAAACGGGACTTATCACCCTCCACGGGATTGCCTACCGGATGTTTTTGGGTTCACACTCAGCAAGGACTTATCACCCCTCACTCGAGATTGCCTACCCCTCCCTTTTCGGGATTGCTAGATGAGAGTTCACACTCACCTACAAACTTAACCGATTGATTTGGGTAAGGTTTGTTTGGTTTCAACTAGGTTGAGATTTTTTCCTTACATTTGTTTAGCCTCAATTCTAAGGTTGGGAAAATCTCTCTAAGCTAGGATACATCGTGGGTTGCTTAGATTGGGTTAGAACACTCTTGAATATATCGTGTATATACTTTGTAGGGTGGGTTCTTTATTACTTTTATGTTTTATAATCTCCGCATCCACACATTAGAATGATGAAAAGACCTTGTATTTGGTGTGGATTTATATTAAGCAAAATCCACACAACACATGGACTTAAAAGCAAAATTTTGGAATCACCATTTATATTACACCCATGTTTTATATGCATTACATGATTTTTTTTTCGAAGATTTCATGTTTTTTTTCTCGGGACAAACATCTCATATATTCTTTTCTCCATAATTAAAATATTCCACAAAAATCTCACCTTTCCTTAAATTATGGAATTTTTCGCTTTGAAAGAAACAAGGAAAAGGGAATCCAAGATTTAGATCTTCTTGAATTTATGAGATATTCTTATATTCCAAGAATCTTACATATCTTCCATAATATATTTTCAAGAAAATCAAGAAAATCTTTTCTTCTTGTTTTCTTCGATCAAAATTTTCCGATAAAATTCCAAATAAATAACCAATCATCGATCTTACCGGGAGAGCTTATCTTTTGATTTTTAATGAGTTAATAATCTTGATCTACTCCAAAAATACTTATCTTCATTCCATCTAACAAAAATTCAAGTTGAAAATCATTTCATCAAAACTAAAATATCCCAATATTTATTAATTTCGAAATTCTAGGAAAAAATTAGGCAACACTAATTTATTTTATTTTAAACACCTTTTTCAGTTATTGGACTTTATCTTTGGGCTACTTGAGGGGCCTTTAGGAGAATTAAGATTGAACCTTCCAATGGACCTTGAATTTTTAACATTGAGCCACAATATTATTCAAGCCCATAAATATTAATTAATCCCACTACATAATTAATATTGCACTATCCATCTTAACCCATATTACTATTAATATGGCTCCCGATTATTATTTTCCATGTTTAAGATTTTCTAGTCCATTAATTAATTTAAGCCACTGAATACCTTCATATTAATTAATATTTTTTTTCCTTGGAGTAAGGACAACTCAACATTATTATCCATACCGGAAACAAATTCCACTTGCAAGATTTGGTATGATAAAACTTCTGAGCCCACCTAGGGGACAAATCAAGCAAGACGTACTTGCACAAGATTCTCTGTATTAAATCTTAGCAATCGTCATGTAACTAATAATATTGCCCAAAACACAAAGTATTGAATCTCCTTGATTCTCTACCCAACATGAATCAAAGCAATAATTGTTAATTCCACACGACCCTATTTAAGGGACGGGGATTAAGAAATAACTAACCACTGAGGACTAATTCTTCTATATTCAGTACTGAAGAATTTATCCTCGTGTAGGTCTTATTCAGCGCATCATAATGCACTAGTGCAATCTCTTGGTCAAGACAAGCCAATCTGAGCCTTACACTTCAACCTTTCACGATGGATTGTTCATTTCCATCTAGGTTGTGAATTATGTACTTTTGGTTACAAGGGGCTGTTAATTTAATCTTCTGTGATCTGGTATCACTAAATTAACTACATTGTAACATGTACTATTTATTGAAAAGGTATACAGTAAATATATGTAACATTCAATCATATTTAAAGCATCAGTGATAAATAATTTATTTCAGCAAATAACACAGAAATTCAGTTTGGTTATACAAAGTAAAAGCATACTTTCAAGTATAACCCCAACAATACTGGAGATGGGGTCGCCACCCGTGCGGTGCGACCTCGTCACGACTTCTCAAGACAACTGAGCAAATGTTCACAAATAAGCCACATTCACATAAGACGACAAGAACAAGTTCAAATAAATCACAAGCGATAACAAGACGATAAGAACATAGCAATAATTAAAATTCGCAGAAGGAAATCAAGTCGGCACAAGAGTGAAGAAAGAACTGATATTTCATTAACATAAAAAGGCCGAAAAGGTCGTTACATCAGAAGACCCAGAGGCCGATTACATCAAAGTGCCTGAAGGCTACACATAAAAAAAAATCCGCTCGGATCCCAGCTTCATTAAGCGTCGCCCCCAAGATCACCCACCGAGCTGCCATCCGCCCGAGCCTCTCCAAAAACACGTCAGTCACCGCCCCTACCTCCCCGGTGGGTTCGAAACTTCGCCCATTTGATCATCGGGGAAGGGAAAACAATATGTCCTTGGTCGGGGAAGAAGGACAAGTCCACCCCCCAAAGTCTCCGAATCCCGGATCTCCAGCATAATTTTGGGGTCGGGAGGATTGTCGCGCACAAAATTCACCAGTTCCTCGACCATGCTGGCTATGTTTCCAGTCGGGTCTGCCCAGCGAAAAGATTAGATGGCCCCCGCGAACGCCATATAATAGGTGAAGTTCATATTTCTCTCCTCCCGCTTCTCAAAGTTAGCAGCTTGGGAGGCCACCTTCAGCTCGACCCGAGCAACAGCGGCTTTTGACTCGGCCGTCTCCACCCCGAGACGATCCTCTACTTCCTTGAGCTGGCCCTCAAGCTCAGAAACTCTCTAGATGAGCTTGGAGTTGGATTTCTCCGCCTTTTTCTGTGCCTCACATGCCGCGAGCAGCGACTTGGTCTGCTCGCCGTATAGCCTGCGCAATTCATCCAACTTACGCAGCTCATGTGCAGATTGGCCGCAGGCCCTCTCGAGGAACAACAAGACCTGCTGAGGACACATGGCAGAGTAGAGGTTTCCGGTAACCCTCTGGTGCTGGGCGCTGGCATTGTCATCTGTGGTCCAGCATCGGGGCATGTTCTTCATGGCCCCACCGATGTAATATGGCCATTGCTCAGGGAGACCTTCGACCCCAACGTCCCTCGACCTCAGAAAGCTCAGGGCATCATTGGCAAATTTGGCCGGAGTGATCTTCAGGCTGCAAAGGGAATCAAGTCAGATCACATAAAGGAGCGTATAGCCACAAAAAGGATTAAAGTAGAGATGATTACTCTTGGACCCGGTCGATGTCCCACCTGATCCACGAATGGTCATTGAGATCACGACCTCTGGGAGTTGGCGGTATAGCAGGAGCCACCAAGCGCGGGGGCGACGATCTCAGTTGCCGGTCGGCACCACGAGGGCACTTCCGAGAGCGGTTGGTGGCCGCCGTGGCCACGACTTTGGGCCTCTTGCCCTTATCAGCCTCAGAGGGGCCTATGGGCACCTGAGGTGGCGGGGTGGCTGCCTCCGACCTCTGCTTCATTGAGCCCAAAAGTGATTTCTTACGGAGGCCATCACAGACGCGGTTGGTTCCCTCTGATAAAATGGGAAATTCTCAACCGCCATGAAAGAATTTGTGAGGTACAGGTCGCAAAAATAAAATAAGAAATGAGAGTTCAAGAGATTTATGAGGAATGTTCAGATGGCAAGGATAAGTATGCAACTCGGCCCGAAGTCGCTGGAGATCGAAACTGAGGTACTCAATATCCCGAAGACTGGCTGGCATATCCCGCACTTTCTTGAAGGCCTCGTTAAAATCCCAATATAAGTCCTTAGCCTTTGGCACGTATGCTGCAAGACAAGAAATGAATTAGATCAGTACAAAGGTCACAAGAAGAGAAAATGAACCTTACGGTGCTCCACGCGAATCCTATAATCCGTAGGCATGTTATGCTAATAGCCAAGGGACTCTCGGGATCTATGGACTCCCAGGCCCCACCGACGAACCACAATCTCTAATGACAACCCTCAACTTTATTGGGAATGCCGCTTACTAATTCCCGACCTTTTCAAAGATGGACAACGTTATAACCACCCACCTGATGGACCGGGTACATGACATAATTCAGCTCGCCCGACGTCGGCATCCTGTATAACCCAGCTTGCCCCAACACAATCATGGTTGACAAGATATAGCTCCACCCGTTGGGAGTAATTTGGGTAAGGCTCTGATTCCATGCCGCGAGGAGGTGAGAAATAGCCGGGTGCAAGGGGAATTGAATTTCGGCCTCCATGGTGTGTTCATTAACTGCGATCATCCCGACAGGCAGCTGGTCGGCACTTTCATCACTCATGGCCCCATAGAAATGCACGTCTTTGGGCACCTTATACGAAATCGAAGCCCGTGACGTACCTATCCGAAAAGCAAGAATGGTACTTCTTGTCAGAGGCCGCAAAAGCTAAGAGGATAAAGACGTGGTACTCGCGGGCAGGTCGCTTGTACGGACCTTTGGCGACATAGGCCTCGTAGTAAAAAATATCATTGAGGGTGTCGTCCCCAAGCGCCCATGCAGAAGGGTCGATAGCCTCTTCAACTTCCGGTAAGCCAGGACGGAGAGGACTAACATCTACTAGAGGCAAATGGAGGATATCATCCAACTCTGCCATGAAGGCGTCATCGGGTTCTATGTCATTACCATCATTCTCCCTGGCGCCGCCGGAAGAGCCAGCCGGTGGAGTCAAAATCATAGAGGATCTGTCGTGGGAGGATCCTTCGAAAGCTGTCATTACAGGGACCGGTCCCCGATAACTCTGGCGGTTTATCAACGGTATGCCGTCTTCAAGACAAAGAAGATGCAACAAAGGGATTTGGATCGGATGTCGGAGGCAGAGAAGTACCCTTGGCCATCTGAGAAACTTACGAAGGAACGGAGGAAATGTTGAGGGGATTACCTGGGACTGAGAGTGGTTGCTCAGCAAAAAACCCTAGAGAAGACGAAGACGAAGACGAAGAAGTGTCCTTCTGGCTTGTAACTGCGTATTTATAGTCGAGAAAAATGGGAGGGGTTGAAATGCAAAAAGGGCAAACTTCGAACCCCTAATCCCATAAATCCATGTGGGAACCGCAAGTGGATACCACCACGACTTCCCATTGGGGTGTATTGTGGTGAGGGCCATCATGACGAGACCGCCTGTCATGTCGATTCGCATAACAAGGAAACTTTTCACGTACCGGAGAAGGACGGTACGTCAGGTCCAAGAAGTCACAAATCTCGAGGTCGCAGCTCAGGAGATCATTATTCAGGCCAAGGCCCAATAGCACAGCTCGGGACCTCGGCTTAAGGGCAATTGTTGTGGCATGGTTTAAACCATGCCACATGGCGAGGAAGCCGGTGGATTATCACTCAGGTAAAGCTCAAGACCAAGAAGATCGACCTGTGGTGAACCGAGCGAAGGTCGGAGGTTGTGTGATGGCCCAAGCGTAAACCATGTCACATGGCGAGAAAGCCGATAGATTATCACTCAGGTAAAGCTCAAGACCAAGAAGACCGACCTATGGCGAACCGAGCGGAGGTCGGAGTCGCATGATGGCCCAAGTGTTGGGCCACCCGAAGGATCATGAAGGGTTACTGGCATGATCCCATTAACCAGCGACCATCCCTCAGCTACCAGTGGCCAGCGACCACCCAAGACTTATCTGCATAAATAAGGAAGAGATCCGAAGATCGCAACCCCGAATCATGGGATCCGCGTGTGTTTTATCCCCAACCCTAGAGGCCGATGGGCCAAGCCCATGAAGGATCTTAATCTAGGTATAGCCTATAAATACTCTTCATGATGTTCATTGTAAAGGATCGAAAACTTTAGACACTAGGCATATATACATTTTTCTGGCTTGGTACTGCCCCAGACGTAGCCTTTCCAACGAAATGGGTCAACAAATCTTGTGTTCCTTACTTTCCATATATTACGTCACTTGCATAATTATTGTTATCACAACAATCTTTGCCACATATGAAATTGAGCACAATTTTGCAAAGAATCGCGCGCAGAGGCAGGTTTGCAAACGACAACGACTTAGGATCGACTCTGATGACGGTGCATAGTGGCGCTCGATTGGTAAAACCCACAAATGTATACAGATGAAGGTGTAACAATATTGATTTCAGACCAATATGCACACAAAGAAAGCATTGATGTCTGGTAATTTTAATTTCTTTATATATTGTTGGATTTAGAAATATAAAGTATTGGTTGTTTATATATCTTTTTTTTTTTTTTTTGTAAAAACCAAATGAAGAATCCGTACTGCTACTTTTTTTTTTATTCTCTTATTTTCTCCTTTTGTAAACAATGATTTTTCGATTGTTGATTATATGTTGAGTTTTTTTAAAAGATGAGTTAGCACAAGTTTTAGAAAATTTTATCAAAAGCTGGCTCCAAGGTTTATCAGCTTTGTAGATATAGTTTAGGCAGTTATTTATGTTGTATGCGTATCTATAACGAAAATTGAGTATGCAAGAAATTAAGGTTTTAATACTTTCCTGCTTTATCCGAGGGTTGCAAAAAAATGTTCAGTGTTGGGGGAATGTTTACAATTTCTTATAATGTGACTTTTATAGTGCATTTGGCGTTATTCACTTCTATCATTTTTATGTGTGTTCATTCTGATTATTTGTTCTTGCATGGATATAAAAAATTATATGCATTAGTAGATTTGATTGAGTTGTTATCTAATGATATAAAAATTTGTAATTTCTAAACTCGGGAATGTGATGAATGATTCTTTTATTGTCAATATAGTATTGTGTATAGATTATGATGCATTAGTATGGTTAATGGTTAGATATTCTTCTGGTCCTCTGGAAGCTTCTGATGACTTGCTTTTCACAACACAGATTATAATTATACATTGATTTTTATGGTGTTTTTATGTATGATCAATTCCAGATCTTATCAAAATTATCACTTTGGCCGCCCATAGAGTTTGGATGTCAATTTTACAAGACATGCTTTGTTACATAAATGGTAATCATTACAGAAGGCAAAACTTAAGTTTTTAAGATGCTTCAATGCTTTCAGGTATACAAAATTACAAGTTACTTCTTTATATACTTTGCCAATAGTCTAGGCGAGAGGTTTTGTATACTTTGAGGGATCAATTTATGCAAGAATAAAAATGTTATTTTGCATGAATTCTATGTGAAATACCGCTGCTAATTTTATTGAGCCTACTGATTTGAATTATTTTTTAGGGAAAAAGTCACTGATCCCATAGTTCCTATTGATTAGAATTTTATACACCATTTGATGTTAAAAAAGACTTCATTGTGATTTGTCAGTAGTGTGACATCAGTTATGTTTCTGCCCGCTATTTTTAAATGACATAGGAGAAGTATATAATAATCCATATCAGATCTTAGGCGCCTTAATCTTATGAGTGTGTTGGATTATTTTTGTCTTAATTGATGTCTCTGCACTATTGATTTAGTGAATATTGCTATTTTCACAAGTTCTACGTTGTTTGACATTCTTATCTATTTATCTGGTGCAGGTGGTTCTTGATTTGGATGAAAATCTGGTATGTGCATATGAGAAGTCAAGTTTGCCACCTATACTATGTAGTAAAGCCGCAAAAGCTGACATAAAATGGTTTGCATTAGAGTGCATATCTTTTGTTGGTGATTTACAAGCTTAAATTTGTATTGATATGCCCAATTATACATTAGTATTGTAGTAAAAATGAAATTGTGTATGTTATAGGATGCGAAGATTAGGATCGTTCAATTTTAAAAGGTGTAATTTGATAATTCATGATTCAGTTGCTTTTTAGGGAAATAGCTGCAACAGTCCATATCAATAGTTGTTTACTTTCTTTATTAGGTATCAAAAGGCAATTGGGATAGGTAGCTCCCAACTCTCTAAACAATAATTTACTCAAGTATGAAGCTAGAGGATATTTTCTTAATTTTGGAATCTGTCAATTGTGTGAAGGAGATGTTGTTGCAATAAACAATGCCTTGGAAAAATATCAGGCAAGTCTTTTTATGTTAACTTTCATTATAACTGTTGCTCTAATGCAGGACTTGGAATCTATATTTATGCAAACTCGAGAGTGCTCGAAGGTGGTGCGAAAAAAGTAGCCAAGAAAGGAAAGAGAAAAAAAAAAGGTGGGCATAAAGGTTTTTTTTTTTTTTGGAGGAATTACTATTATTAGGTGTTATTTATAAAATATTTTTCTTTCTAAAAGTTCACTATTTTTTAAATTCTACTAAGGTCTGCAAAAAAAATTGAACCAAAATATCTAAATTACCCTTATATATAAAATAATATGTGTAAGATTTGGATTTTTAAATTTTACTGAATTTTTTTATTTATTTGTCCTTTTATTTAATTATTTTTTTCAAAAATAAAATATTAATAAAAAAATTTGTATATTTCAGAATTTAAAATTTACTAATTTTTTAAAATTAATTATAATTTTATTTAATTAATTTTTTTAATATTAGTAAAAAAAATTGCACACGCCGATTTTTTTTTAATCATCTATCATTTTATTTAAAAATTATGCACACCCATAAAAAAAAATCTGCATACCCGTAAAAATTTTTGCACACGTATAAAAAATTCTGCAAACACTTAAAAAATTTTACACACCTAATTTTGTTTAATCATATGTCCTTTTATTTAAAAATTCTGCATACCTGGAAAAATTTTTGCCCACCCAATATTTATTTAATCATCTATCATTTTATTTAAAATTCCGCACTCCCATAAAAAATTCTGAACACTTATAAAAAAATACTGCACACCTCTAAAAAATATTGCACACTTATAAAAAAATACTGCACACCTCTAAAAAATTACAAGACACCCATAAAAATTTTTGTGAGGTGAAAAAAAGAATGCACATCCCGTAAAATTTTCGAAGACACCGCAAAAAAATTCTACATGCCCATAAAAAATATTTAACTTAACCAAATTTGTGCTAATAGAATCTGAAATTTACATCAGTAAAAAATTAAGCAAGATCTAAAAATTACATCAATAATTATTCAAACTGGAAAATTATCTTTCTCTCTCCTTCTCTTGCACCCATGATCGGCCAAAAAAATCATCTGCAAAAAAATCAACCAGAAAATATCATCTGCAACAATTCAAAATTTCAAAAATCAATTATAGTGCAAAATTAAAAAATTTGCAACAAATCTGCAAATACAAAGTCCAACAATCTGCAACAAAATCAAAAAAATCAATATAAAAAATCCTAACTGCAAAATAATTATCCAAATAATTAAAACCCAAATCTGATATCTCGAGGCACTATCGAAACATATAGATGAAACCAAGCCAAAGCAGAGAAAGTCAACTTCCACCCGTAGTAAGAACCAAAATCACAAGACAATAAGTAGTAAATACTACAAAGTAGAGCAATTAAATTTACCACATCCATAATCAATATCTAAAGAACATTGCATCGGCACAAAAGAAACGTGTAATGCACATAGTATAACAATTTAGCTGAAACATATATGCTCCATACAAATCAATGGCAGAAAATATTTTTTAGAGAAAATAAAACAAAACTAAAAAAAAGGGCACCTTATTGTTTGAATTTACAACTACCAAATTCTCCTTCGCCTTCTCCGTTGCCGCCGCTTTTCCATCGGTTCAGTTGCAGATCTGCACACGTTGGTGGTTTATCCCCTTCGATTGAGTTACAGATCTGTAAATGGTGGTGACTTGAACCCAGAAACGGGAGTCGCACCCCCTGCCGCTTTCTTGCCGACGAACCCATCTACTCCGGCTATTTGAGAACATCGGCAATGAAAGCTCTTCAACCCAGATCCTTTTTTTCATCCATTTTGCCATTGAAATTTGTTTGCGGGCTGGGGCGGCGAGGATGGTGGCTTGGGTCGGGAGGCTTGAAGAGAGCGGAGAGCAATTTCGGGGTTGGGTGAAAGAGTTTCTGAAATGAATAAAATGGGTTGGGCGGCTGATAATGAAGAAAATTGAGTGACAGGGTATAATAGTCCAATTTTGCATCTTAGAAGTAATCTTTAAAAAAATGATAAAGACCCAAGAAAGAATACCTAAAGTAAAAATAAAGACTTTTTAGTAATTTTCCCTTTTAAAATTAGATATGAACTCTATACTTGATCTTAATTATTTATTTATTGATGGTTACATCTTCTCTGATCGCAGTTGTCGCTTCGGCGTACATTAGGCGTACAGTATTGTGAGTGTCCTGATCCCGTGGATGTAGGCATTTTTACGCCGAACCACGTAAATCATTGGTGTTCTTCATTTTTAGCTTGTTTTTCGTTCGATTGTGGGTTTGATTGTGGTTTTAATTCTGGATTATTTGATCGGTCTTGTTTGAACTAACACGATATGTGGTGCAGCAGGTTTATATCTCTCTATCTTTTCCTTTAGTTGTATTGGCTTCTCAGCACAACGTTGACGATGCTAACATCTACTGGGTATTTAAATTGATTTTTTTTTTCTTTTTATGTCATTTTACTTTAAGAATATCAGATGCTGCATAAAATTGTAGTCTTTCGAGTTTTGCAACATTCGAAAACTAGGAAATGGCATCACATGCACTTGCATATATCCCCCATATCTAGCAATTTGGAGGCCTATGTATATTAATAGCTAAGGTGGGTTAAAATAAAAATAGAGTTGTTTCTTGACGAATTCTTACTTACATAATAATAATGTTGAGAGGTTGAGATTTAGAGAAAGTATTTATTTTAGATTAAAAGTATTCTGTTGAAATTGTGTAAATTCATTACTTCTTATATTCTTTACCCTATCACAACAATTGAAACAAAAATAGTGTTGTTTCTTGATGGATTCTTGCTTATATGATAATAATGTTGAGAGGTTGAGATTTAGAGAAAATATTTATTTTAGATTATAAGAATTCTAATTAAATTGTGTAAATTCATTACGCCTTATATTCTTTGCTCTATCACCACAATGAAAAAAATCCAAACTAAGGAGACAGTGGCAAATGCACTTAAGCTAACATTCAAGAATTGTTCAATACCTAATGTACTTCTGCAGGTTAACCATTGATTAAAATGCTTCAGTTATTGGTCACAAGAAGCTTCAATTTCTTTGAGAAATCTCTGTTAATTAAATGTTGCGCAACAAATGCATGTGCAGGCTGCAAGATTTGATTGAGAACATCAAATTAAACGTACAAACTAATATAATTGAAAAGTGCATATTAATATAATTGAAATGTGACAATTGCACGGATTTAAAATCCGTACACTAGATATATATTAAACTTGGTGTATTATATTTACAAATTATAAGAAATAAAAATAATGGGTCCGTGCATCACAAGGACAAAAAATTAGTCATACTAAATAAAGTGAATTTGCCGCTTAAACAAATTTAATGGTAGTATCATTAAAATCAGCAAGGTTCACCAAAAGATATGTTCTTCAATTTTGCAAGTGCTACCTATTTGGCGGATGAAATCGTGGTCCGTGGATGAAGATTTGGTGGAAAACTATTTCATAAAAAATTCAACATTTAAAGTTGTTCGTGAGAGAATTCCGACTAAAGATAATCTCTCTATTACGTACATTGTTCGTGATAGTTATTTTATTGACAACTTTCAAAAGACTCAATTCATCTACTGCCTCAAGGTCTTAAGCCACATCTGTACATCAGATCTTTTTGAAGTCAAATATTTAGAGTCGTATATAGATTCCGCTGGAGGCAAAATTTGATTCGAGAGCAAATGATCTTGATCTCGGAGAGATGATGGAGACGAGATCATGAATTCATAGTAACCAAAGAAGATATTGATATATATTAATATTATATTTTTAGATTTAGATATTTATGTTTAAAATTAGATTTAATTTGATTATATTTATGATTTATGTTTCTTGTTTCATAAGTCATATAGTGTTACTTATAAATAGGCGTTCTTATTATTGTATTAGATGATTGAATATTTAAATAAATCTGGATTTTTTCTTTATGAGTGTCACCTAGTATACGTAGTAACAAGATGTTCGTCTCTTTATCCTTTGTGCTTTAAGCTTCGTGCTACATCACTCCACCAAACATTCGTACAAATTGGACAACAGATGGTAAGAAGAAATCAAACATATGGCTTCATAATCATTTTATATATTCTCCCTAAATAAACTGTTCTCTTAAGGTTATAATTTTACGGAGTAAGGTTTTGTGGTCGGCCTAATTTAAACATGTTACATTTGATTTCTTCTCGACATTCTAAGCTGGTGGAGGCATATTGAACATTATTGGTTTCATAGACTTTGTTTTATGTATTGATTTCCTCCATGGTTCTCCTCTTACCAATATTCGTTTTTATTTTAATTTATTGTCTTCTCATGATACATTTATCTTAATGAAAAATATCGATCCTGCATGGGAAAATAAGAACATAAGCAAGTGTGCTAAGTTTCTACGGACACTTCATATGCATAACAACGACATTTTGAAAAAAATGTTCACATGCATCGCGATTTACAGGAGATCTACACTTTAACTAATTGATTAATTTTAAGTGTATCACGGGTCACACAAACGTGAGAATGACTCATCATCTATGTTGCATAGGTACGGGGGATAAGATACACATTGGCGGATCCATGTAAACCAAAAGGTATGCAAGTGCATACCCTTTTTTTCTTCAAATAAATATATATATATATATATATATATAGAGAGAGAGTAATGATATAGAATCCACTATCTGGTTTTTTATGGAATCAGATTAATGACGTGTCATACCAACTCATCATCCACATAATTAATTCTACTTAAATAAATTGTAGAATGATTATAATATACTATTCTCTAAACCATGAACCCTAAACCCTAAATCATGAACCATTCGGGTCGGGTGAACCATGAACCACTCGGGTCGGGTTCAGTTCTAGCCAAGTTGGGCCCAAACCCAAACTCAGCCCGAGTGGTTCATGGTTCACCCGATCCGAATGGTTCATAATTTAGGGTTTAAGGTTCATGGTTTAGGGTATAGTATATTATAAAACATTCTATAATTTATTTAAGTAGAATTAATTATGTGGATGATGAGTTGGCATGACACATCATTAATTTGATTCCATAAAAAACCAGATAGTTGGTTCTATATCATTACTATATATATATATATATATATATATATATATATTCTACATCTTTAACTTTTCACTAATTCATAAATTCATGTTCATATGTAATTAATGACAGATTCATAGCAATAAATATAAATAAAGGAAGTTTGACATGAGTGATTGTGATGAAATTTTTAGTAGATTTTTTTGTGGTGTAGCATGGTGGTGTAGAAACTGAATTATGTTATCAAATTGAACTATGAAAACACTGGTGAAATGAGCAACAATGCAACTTTGAACCGCTCTCAAAATATGAGAACTCGTCGAGAGCAATTATTTCTTTAGATAAAATACTTTTGGTTTGTAACTCTTAATATTATATATTTTCAAATTATAGATTGTATATATATTTTTTTTTAAGTTACTATTTTATTAGGGACTTGCTTTTAGCATTTTGAATTGTAAGATTTTGAATTTTTTTTTTCCAAGGGAAAATGGTTCTTTTTGGTCCTATAACTTTGCCACTTTTTTATTTTGGTCCTATTAACTCTTACATTTTTATTTTCGTCCAGTAATTTGCACACTTTTTATTTTTTGGTCCTTTTGACTTTTAACTTTTGGTTTTCATCCTGTAATTTACATAGTTTTACTAGTTTTTTATTTTGATTCGTGTAAGTTATAGGACAAAAATTTAATTGAAAAAAAAATCGAAATCATGTTACTTGACAAATAGCAAAATTTAGAAATCAATAGGACCAAAATGAAAAGTGGCAAAGTTATAGGATCAATTTTTTTCCCTTTCTTTCTAATATTCCCTATAATAGTGCATACCCTATTTAAAATTTATGGATCCGCCACTGAAGACACAGGTACAGAGATATTGATTTTCGAAAATTTTAGTGTACTATATGGCATACGTCAGTTTTTTTATTTAATTATATATAACACCTATAAAATATATAAATATTTATAATTAATATATCAAATATATGTAATTCACATAAAACTAAAACATTTTCAATAATTTAATGTAATTAAGTAACAAAAGATTAATTCTAATAACATCCGCTCAATACATAAGTTATAATAAGAAATTCAATAAAGAAAAATTGATAAATTGTCAATTTGAATTATATTACATAAAAATGTTCAATTGACCACACGTCTAGTACTTACTAACATGATCATTTAAAGTTTAAATCTTGAAAATTTGCCAAAAAAAAAAAAGGAAAAAAATGATTTTTTTCTAAAAAATAACTGCTCATGCACCCTCCCCGCACCGGATACGCGTATCCAGCATATCGGATTCACATATCCTAATTTCTTTTTTAAAATAATTATTCACAGATTCTCCACGTGACGTATCCCTTACGAATTCGACTCGAATCACACCTATACGCTATGCATATCCGATATTGCACTATAGTGTACATCACTCGTGTGTTGCACGGTTTGTGAGTATAAAATGAACATAATATAAAATGTATTCCTTTTTGTGTTAAATAAATTATAAAAAATATTTTACTTATAATAATAATAAGAATATTTTTTCATTTTTTTAATATTTTTTTTATTTAGATGCAACACACGATTTATGAACATATTTTGCTTTTGAAATCAAGCATGGAAAATGGGTGGTGCTCCAACTGCTTAAAAAATTTACATTGTTAAATAATGCAAATTTAAAGGTATTTTTTTTCTTACAATTTTAAATTATTTCCTTCTAAACCACTTTGATTGTCATTTATTATCGTCTCCCAATTTCCATTGCATGTCAAAAATTTCAAATTGTCCCCTTTAGTTACTGTAAACATGATAACATATAACTACCCGTGATTGAAATTGATCTCCTTAAGAAAGTCCAAAATTTTTAATAATTGTCTATAATTCTTAGGCAAAATGCATCTTTAGGTCCATAAACTATTACTTTTTGTTTCGAAATGTCCCTAAACTATTTTTTTGTTTTAAGAAGTCCCTGAATTATTAATTTTTATTTCGAAAGGTCCTTAAACTATTTTTTTTTGTTTAATGGAGTCCCTAAACTATTGATTTTTTTTTCACGTAGTCCCTCTTGACTATTTTTTTAATCATCTAACAGAACCGTTAAGTAAATACGCACATCATCATTCTCAAAATTGTCAATATTGACCATTATTTTACTTAATGGTTCCGTTATATTATTTAAAAAATTTCGTCATTAAGGACTGCTTGAAACAAAAATCAATAGTTTAGGGACTTCATTAAACAAATAAATAGTTTAAGGACCTTTCGAAACAAAACTCAAGGGCTTTTAAAAAAAAAACTAATTTAGGGACCTTTCGAAATAAAAAGTAATAGTTTAGGGACCTAAAAATGTATTTTGTCTAATTCTTATTAATGATCACACCATAAGATGTCATTAGTCAAAATTATCTTTCTAAAATGTTAAAGAGAGTCTACTATTTGTTGATGACATTGTCATTCTCGAAATCAACACTCTTTGTCCTAAGTTAGTCTCGATTAGTATTTTATTTTAAAAATATGGGTACCAAGTTTCATCACAACCAACCCAGTATTGTTGTACAATCCAATGTCTATTGTCAATTGTACATGCAACTAATTCATAGTAGTTGGACTCAATGATGGACCTACATGTCCTATGTTGGGATCACATGCCCCATATTTTTTTAAGTATATGTTATATATATTTTAATTATTAGGAGTAATACTTATATTATATGTATATAATTATTTAAATGAGTTTTTAAAAGTGTTATAATTAGTTAATCATGCAAATATTCCATCTAAAAAAATTTGTAGATCTGTTATGTATATGCACTATCACTATTTAAAAAATCAAATATTTTTTAAGATACTAATAGTGTATAATTATATATGCATAATCGTGACACTAAAAAAATAGAATTCACATGAACCCGGGTTCATCAGGAAAATCTACTTGTTATATTATTTATTTTTGTGCCCCCGTCATGAAAGTTTCTGGATCCGTCCATGATTGGACTAATCAATTTAAATATTATATCCTATAAAAGAATCATACAAATAAGTAAACAAATTGAGTTTTATCACAACCAATTTAGTGTCATTTTACAATTCAACTAATAATGTCAACTAACAATTGAATTAAAAATTATTCAATTGTTTCAAGTAACAATTTAAGTCTAATGTCAATAGCTCATGCAACTAATTTATGGTAATTGGACTAATCAATTTAAATCTAATATCATGTAATATTATCATACAAATAAGTATATAAATTATACATTTTCATATATACAATACTTCTCGTCTTTTTTAGATTGCTCAAAATCCAAAAAGTCCATGTTTTATCATATACTCAAAATAGCAATAAAGTAACTATGTACAGTTCATGCTACCCCATCACTAAATTACATCACATGTCTCTAATAATTACATACAAAATTAACTTATTTTTTATCTTATTCACTAAAATTGACAAAATACTCTTATCAAAAAGCTATTTTATTACCTTCAAATATTAATAAAGAATTTCTTCATAAAAAACCATGTCAAAATCAAGTGAGCAATCTAAAAAAAAAAAGATGATAAGGAGTAACTGATTTTTTTTTAAAATATATCCATATCAACTACAAAATATAACATTTTATAATATTAATCATTAATGTGCCAATTTTAAAATTTTATGATAAATTTGTAATAATTTTTTGTTGAATTTTTTTATTTTTTGATATAATATTTTGTTATTATATATGTATAAATAGACTTAGTTAAAAAAATTTGTAATAATTTTTTTGTTGACTTTTTTTTTCTTTTTTGGTATAATATTTTGTTATTATATATGTATAAATAGATCTAGTTCAAAAATTCAAAAATAATACTCCCTCCATCCCAAACTTGATTTCCACGTTACTGTGTGCTCGAGTTTTAAGAAAAAACAATAAAAGTGATAAAGTGTAGGGGTAAAAAGAGTTATTTGTTAGTATTTTATGTGATAAAGTGATGGGTAGTTGTGGTTAAAATGAGTTATTTATTAGTATTTTATGTGATAAAGTGATAAAATAGATATTTCCATTTAAGAAAAATTGAAATCATGTATGGACACCCAAAACGGAAATGTGAAAATCAAGTTTGGGACGGAGGGAATATTAATAATTCAAAAAATATTCAAAAAATAATTAATATATATGTGTGGTATATATGGGGAATTGAACCTTGTACTCTTGCATACAAAAAAGATAAAAAATATTTGTTATATCATTTGAGCTACATCAAATTTGTTATGATGTTTAAAATTTTATTTAAAAATTATAATAATTTTTTGACCCAACTTTTTGTTATTAAATATATATAGATTGGTGCATCATAGCTCATCATTAATTCATTTTATTTGCAATTTCATAGTATTTTTACACAACTTATTGTGAACCTACAATTTTGGCAAAAAAAAAAAAATAGGAAGAGAGTAACCACCATATTAATTAATGCCACGAACTTGACCATAATCACGTCTTAATTCGTCTGTCATTAACTCACTATCAAACACCAACTTTGTCTGTAGATACATCGGACGCCTGAACAACGACCACTATCACGTCCATATACACTTTCTAGAACCATGATTTCATCACCATGACATCACTTTTAAAAAAAAAAATTGTAATTCCTTTTATTTTTTAACCAATCAAACCTTAACGATATTTTTTCAAATTAATGAGCTGCTTTTTTTTGGAAGAAAATCGAACGTTTCACGAGTTGCAGAAAATTGAGCTTTGGATACTAATATTATGAATTATCATTGTACGAATATATCATTATAATGAGTGTAGTTGTAAATTTCAATGAGTGAATAATCGTTTTTAATGATTATTTATTGTTACTTAAAGTTGTAAAAGTGGAAAAAGAAGATGTAAAAAGTGAGAAATAAAAAATGTGATAATAAGAAACCATATTTGCATTTGAGTCATTAAATCCAATATTCTAAACCAAAATCAAACTTAATCAAACACATACCCTAATTTTGCAATTTGCTAAGATGCTCTTGTTACTTCTGTTGTGATGGAACATTCTAGGTGTGACACGACTACTGGGACACTATGATCTATACATTAATTTTGTAATTGATATGTATAAAGATTATCATTGTTTAAAATTATTTTTTGCATGTAATAGTGACTTTTTTTATATAACAATGATAATTATTGTAACATAAAATTAATATTAAAAAAATAGAGTTTACAGTGAACTTATGTTCACACGATCTTAGTCATTACTTATTATTTGCAAAATGCATAAGGGTATGTACGTTTAGCGATTAACCCAGTCGAATTTTGCATTTTGTAATCTCAAACCCATTTATTTTGAGACTTAAAATTAGAATTTTGAAATCTTATTAATCTTAATCCATTTTATCACATAGTAATACATTATTTTTTTATTCTCTCAATACACTCAAAATAATATAATAATATCAAATTAATCAACTCATCATCCTATTTTATAAGAACAAATATACATTTAACTATTCATCAAAATTTTAAGAACAAATATACATTTAACTATTAACCAGGGGGCTTAGTCCACCTGACCACTGGACTTCTCATTTGAGTGAGAGATCCAGGTTCGATTCCCTTGGGAACGAATTTGAAGTTATAGGAGTTATAAGGTGGATTTGTGATTTCGTTGAGTATTTGGGTGTTTGGTGTACTAACTACTAACAGCTAACTTTGTCCGATCAAAAAATAAATAAAAAATATACATTTAACTATTCATCAAAATTTTAAAATCATAAAACTTTAGGCTGCGTTTGTTTTGAGACTCACACGGATGGACTTAGGACTTTGCGCTCCCCATCTCATACGAGTTTGGAATTTAGAGTCTGATTTTAAAATCTCATGTTCCATCCACACCTATAAATATCTATAAAATCTATTATTACTCTTCTCAATACATTACACTTTATACACTTTATTACTCTTCTCACTATAATATAATAGTAATACAATATCAATCATTATTAAACATTGATTTGATATAAAGTTAAATCTCACCCTACTCAAATTCCAAAACAAACACATACACTTACTATTCATCAAGGATTTTAAATCCTGTATTCTAAAATCTTGTACTTAAATCCCAAAACAAAAAGCAGACTTAAAGATTTTCCACGCCCAGTTAAATCTTGGAACTAAAATGGTGGGGCTTGCTTTATATATAGGCATGCTCATGCTGAGCTTAGTGCGCACAATCCCAACACTCACTCTCCACAATCCCATTCCCTACCTACCCCTACTCCTTCCAACAGAATGGCTGACAAAAGCAAGATTCTCATCGTAGGCGGAACAGGGTACATCGGTAAATTCATAGTCGAAGCCAGCGCAAAATCCGGCCACCCAACGTTCGTTTTAGTCAGAGAAACCGCCATTTCCGATCCCGTTAAAGGCAAACTCATCGACGGATTCAAAAATTCCGGCGTCACAATTCTCACTGTACGTAAACATACATGCATAATTTTTTTTGTTATTTGTAAATCAATTTCTGATTGTGGAAATGGCGTAGGGCGATTTGAACGATCACGATAGCTTGTTGAACGCGATTAAACAAGTGGATGTGGTTATATCCACTGTCGGTTCCCTTCAGATCGCAGATCAGTATAAAATCATCGCCGCCATTAAAGAGGCTGGAAATGTTAAGGTTATAATAATTCTTCTTCCGATTTGATAATTTTCCGTCTAAATTGAATTAAAATTGAAGAATGATATATATGTAATCTGGGATTTGATATTTCAGAGATTCCTCCCTTCGGAATTCGGTAACGATCCGGATCGGGCCCGGCCCGTTGAACCGGTGAAGTCTATATTCGAATTGAAGTCCAAAATTCGCAGAGCCATTGAAGCAGAGGCGATTCCGTACACTTACGTGTCGTCGAACTATTTCGCCGGATTCTCGCTGCCGACGCTGGTGCAGCCCGGTGCCTTCGCTCCTCCGCCGCCCAAAGATAAAGTGTTTATCTACGGCGATGGAAATGCTAAAGGTAATCTTTATCCGATTCCATCAATATGTTCACTAAATTATTATAGAAATTGCATCTAAACCCCCCAAATTCTTTTTTGTTGCAATAAATTATACTTCTAACAGTTTTTTAAAGGGTATTTCCTTTTAAATATTTTTAAATATAATAAGTTGCATGTTTATAAAATACATTTTGAGTGTAGACTTAGCCATCTATTTAAATCCTAAAAATCATGAATTCGAGGGAAAGCTTTTGGATCAGATGCAAAATGAGTGGGTTTTTTTTTTTTTGCAATCAGAATACAAAATTTGACGAAAATATATTTTTTAATTCAAATGCACCTGTAAATTATTGGAAGATATTTGGCCAGAAATTTAGTTCAGGGATTTTATGCTTTAAAAGTTGATTGATATTTTGTATAACTCGGAGAAAAAAAAAGTAAAAATTGGTGGTTTAGGTACAATTTCGGTGATAATTTGGTGCAAATTAGATCTAACATTAACAACGTTAATCGAGCTTCATCCTCTGTTACATCTCTACAGCCGTATTCAATGTGGAAGGTGATATCGCCGCCTACACCATCGAAGCTGTAGATGATCCCCGAACACTGAACAAGGTCGTCTTCATCAAGCCTCCTAAAAACATCTACTCGTTCAACGAGCTCGTTGCGTTATGGGAGAAGAAGATCGGCAAGACTCTCGAGAAAGAGTACATTACAGAGGAACAATTGTTGAAGCAGATCGAAGGTCATCCAAATTTCCTTCACAAGTCAAGATATTTTACTCAATTGTTTGTTGTGATACTGTTTAGTGAAAACTACTGCAACTATTCAGTAAAAACAGCTGATACTGTTTAAAATGCACTTAAGTGCTGAATTGTGTAAAGAGAGTTACTCATCTATTTATGGCATGATTTTGTTTTGCAGAATCGCCGATACCAGTGAATGTGATACTCGCGATCAACCACTCGATTTTGGTGAAGGGCGATCAGACGTATTTCGAGATCGAGGTGTCGTCTGGTGCAGAGGCTTCTGAACTGTATCCTCATGTGAAATACACCATTGTGGAGGAGTACCTGGACCAGTTTGTGTGATATGTCCACTTCTTTAGTGGAGCTTCCATTTTCTTCACATTGGAATTTTTTGCATTTATTTTCCCTCTTGTGATTGTCTATCTTTCTCACCATATATTTCATAATGGAAGGACCAATAAATAAAAAACTAGATTGCTTAATTTTCATTTGTGAGTACATTATTATTTGGAGTAACAAATCATTTTCAATTACGATTTTTTATCCAAACTAATTATTTTCTTTATATGATCTAATTTTTTTCTCCCAATCATATGACCCATTAAAATGAGTCATAATTGCAGTTGGCGAGCAGAAGTTTTTGTTACGTTACAACTGTATACATCTAATACTATCTAGTAAGAACAATAACTGATATCGTCCTGGAAAAACAATTAATACCGTAAAAAATTATATTTGAATTGTATGGTGCATCAGGTTCATCGTGCAAGACTTGGTGGAGATGTTCTGTCTATCATTTTCGGTAGGTATGATGTAACAAAGAACTAATTATTATTCCCCTACATGTGTCCAAACACTATTTTGGTCGGTGATTATACCAGATCCATCATCTATTAGGGGGCCCGTATGGATGCATTTTTAATCAAGCCAATCAAATAAACCAAAGTAGCACAAAGGTTCTTGGAAATGCCGGGTCCATTTTATGTTACATTCAGTGTGTATTATTCGCCTCATATATATATATATATATAGAGTAATGATATAGAATCAACTATCTGGTTTTTATGGAATCAAATTAATAACGTGTCATGCCAACTATTTGCTAAACCATGAACCATAAACCCTAAATCATGAACCATTCGGATCCGGTGAACCATGAACCACTCGGGCCGGGTTTGGGTCCGGGTCGGGTAAAAAAATTTGAATTGAACTAAAAAAATAAAACTGAACAGAAAAAAAAATTACATTTTTTTTACCCGCCCGGACAAATTTCGGCGAGAATCGAACCTGCCTCGAGTGGTTCATGGTTCATTATTTCGAATGGTTTCATGATTTAGGGTTTATGGTTCATGGTTTAGGGAATAGTTGGCATGACACGTCATTAACCTGGTTCCATAAAAAACCAGATAGTTGGTTCTATATCATTACTATATATATATATATATATATATATATACTAGGGTATTTATAGTGCGGTTTTGTAGTTTTTTCGATAAAATTCAAATTGCCTTGTTACACACAGTTCAATTGATCGTACAATTATAAACTGCGATTTATCATGTAAAAATAATTATGTGATTTCAAACGGTTGCGATCAGTTTTTTTGCGGTTTAATGGTTTAAATAATGGAATGATTTTTTTTTCTAAGTTTTAGTCATACAAAAATTAAAATAACAGTCACTGCCCAAATTAAAATAACATATTAGTTCACTGAAAGTTTGGCCTAAAAATCTGAAATAAAAAATAAGTGTGTCCAGAAACAATAAAAACTTAACACTAGAGTCCACTTAAATTCTTAAGTCTTAACACACCCTTAATAAAAAAAAGGTTCACTACATTACAAAAGAAATGTACATTGCATTACAAAAAAAAGGTTCACCACATAATAAAATCACCACTGAAATAAGTCTCAACTATAGAAAAACAAGTGTTCATTGCTCAATCTTCATTTCTACCATTGCAGAAACTGCCACTGACCACCAAAAATATAATTTCTTCCTTTTTATCGAGATTCTATAAGAGTTTACAAATCTAAAAGTTACTTACAAACTACAAATAAAAAATGACAATTGAGAGCAACTAAAAAAGAGAAGAAATTGATGAAGATATATACCTTTTAAGAGTAATGAATCATCATACATCTGAGAGGCATCAACCAAGATTAATCCTCAAATCTAGAAAAATAAGAAAATAAAAACTTGAGTAAGTTGCTAGAATTTACAAATAAATATATATAAATGTAAAATGTTTACATATCCTCATGTTTTTCAATATCCTCCATTATTGAAGAAAGACTAATTGAAGAAGGTGCAACACGTAGCCAAACTTGTGCACATATATGAGCTTCAACCGTTTTAGGAGATAAATAACTTATGTATGGATCAATTACCCGACCACTTGTACTGAAAGCAGATTCAGAAGCAATAGTAGATACCGGAATAGCTAACACATCCTTGCAACTCTCGAAAGAACAGGATACTTGCTTGTGTTTACTTTGCACTAAGTTAAGATGTCAAATTCATTATCCATTTTTTCACACCCATCAAGCAAGTATCTTGCTATTTCAGATTTACTTTCAACACACTCTTCATCTTCCAAATGCTTAACAAATTGAGATTCTAACAACATACTCAAATCATCTCCATCTATTTTCATGGTATTAGACTCTTCCTGTCTTGCTTGTCCACTCTTATCAATTTGTGGAACATCACAATCAACATATTTTTTGTACAACAAGTTCAATATTTCTTCCACTTTATTTGTCACACTTTTAACCAAAACAACGTTACCCACCTACATTGTCATTAAGCAAAAATTGACATACTTCAACTTGCGTCTTGGGTCTAAAACAATGACAACACAACAACATATTGATGCTATCAACGCTTCCCCAATATTTATCAAACTTTTCCATCATTCGGAAAGCCATTGAAGACATTAAATAATCTCATTTGCTCATCATAGAAGACAAACTCATATGGAGAGTAGCAAGTTCACTAAAAAAGATATTTACAGTGATATATGATGAACCCAAGAACTTTAAGTAACATTAAAAAATATTTTCAAGAACTTGATAAAGTTTCTCAGCCTACTCCAATCTACAGCTTTTGGAGACCCTATAATCATATTTTTATTTGCTTTTACCAATTTTCTCTCGCATTCTTCATCTTGATTTATTTCATATCAATCAAAGTAATCTATGTAATTTTGATCTTCATCCCCTAGCCTCTCAAACACTTTTTTAAAATTTTCAGCAGTTTCAAGCATCATATAAGTTGAATTCCATCTTGTTTCTACATCTAAACAAACAAGACTCTTGCAAGTAATTTTTTTCTTTTTTGACACACTTTTTAAAGGTCTTTAGCCTAGCAGAAGAAGACCTCACATACTGAACAACATTTTTAACCCGCAATATAACATCATTTTGCTCTTCTAGCCCTTCTTTGACAATCAAATTGACTATATGAGCAAAACATCTTACATGCAAGTAATCATTATTCAAGATGACATCTTTAATTCCATATGCATATTTTTTTTCAAATGATTGATTGCTTTATCATTAGAGCTAGCATTGTCAACTGTTATTGTGAAAACTCTATCAATACCTCACTTAAGCATGCATTATTCCAATTGCTTTGCTATAGTTACCCATTTATTATTCTCAACAATGCAAAAATCTATGATTCTTTTTTCTAGTTTCCAATCATAAGATATCCAATGTGCAGTAACACACATGTAATTCAGATTTTGCACTGAAGTCCAAGTGTCAGTAGTGAGGCACACTCTTTGGCTCTTTAAAATCAATTTCTGTTTACTTTTCTCTTAAGCAAAAATTTTCAAACAATCTCTTGCAACAATATGCCTTGATGGTACTTGAAACCTTGGATCAAATACACTTAAGAAAAGCTTTAAATCCACACTCTTCCACAAATCTAAAAGCAACCCATCAATTATAATCATTTCAGCAATGAGTCTCCTAAGTTCTTCAAAATTAAGGACCTTTCCTTTAAGATTTTCACCCAAGCTTTTAAAATCATGCAAGGTCTTTACTTTCTTATCCTTTCTGTAGGGATACTTCTTACATGAAGTCTCTAAATTTGACCACATACTATTGGTACCATTTGCTTTGGGATGAGCAACATAACTTGTTTTACAATAATTACATGCAACTCTAGGTGGATCAGAATCTTCTATTCTAGTAAAATGACCCCATATTTCTGAAACAATTTTTTTGAACAGGATTAGTTGCTTTTATTTTTCTAGGTAATTTTGATGATGGTTTCACTGATTTTTCTTTCACTTCTTTCACAACATGCAATTCACCAGAATTAATTTGTTCAACAAAAATTAAATTATCACCTGAACGAGTATTGATCAGTTGTCCATCTTATGCGGTTTGCGGTGCAGTCGTGCAATTATGCACCAAAATTAAAATTGCATCGCACCCTAGGTTCGGTTTGACCGAAAAAATAACTGTGGTTAGTCCAAAAAATTACAAGTAACGGTGCAATACGGTTCGACTCGATCGATTCGGACAGTTTTTTAATTTTTTTTTTGATTGCATTTATTGTTGTAAAGAGTATCTAGCTCGGCTGGGAGGGGCATATTGCTTAATCGTTGAGGTCATGTTTGTTTTTAGCTTAGGAGATCCGGATAGAGGATGGGCCTCCCTCCGTCCTGGCTACTTTTTGGATTTGCACATCAAATCTTCCATCCAAATACACATACATCTACACCATAAAACTATCACATCATTATTTTTCTTACACTAACTCATTCTCTTTCATATTTTTTTTACAACAATTTATTATCTCTCATACTTTTTTTTCACTTTTCTTTCGTATAATCATTATTATTAAAAGATATTGATTTGACATAAAGTTCTATCCACTCCTACCATATCAAATCCAAAACAAACAAGGATTACTATCCAGATTTGTCTCATCCGCCTTAAGCTGAAAACAAATGTGGTCTGAATGTTTAAGGTCAAGAGTTCGATCCTCGTTAATTTATTAGCTTTATTTTTTATTTTTTTATGAGTCTTTTCCCCGTTTTTTTCCTTATGCTTACTTTGTTTTTTTTTTCTAATTTTTTAAATATGCTAGGTGGGAATACACCTCAATTCTTGAGGTGTCTACCCAGATGTACAATGCCAATATTTACAGCGATTATATTTAAATTGAAGTCGTAATAATATGTCTCCAGTTGGAAATTTTGCTGGTGTCTTTTACAAGCTTTTCAATTTATAATACTATAATACGATCTTAGGATGATTGATTTTCCTGCAAAATAAGTGCAATTACGTTACAAAATAACCTTGGAGAAAAGTAAAATCTAAATTCACAATTATTAATGAAAAATAGAGAATAGTAGACTTCAATGTCACTTGCTATATATAGGGGTGAGCAGTATTCGGTTAAAACTGAAAACCGAACCGGGACCGAACCGAAATATTAATTCGGTTCGGTTAATTCGGTTTCGGTTTCGGTTTTTTGATTTTTAAAAATTTCGGTATTCGGTTTCGGTTTTTAGTGTGAAAAAACCGAAAACCGAACCGAATTAAATAATATAATATATACATATATAATATTAATTTATTACTTAATATATATAATATATACAGAAACCCTAACTCATTTGAGACTGTTATTTTTGGACTATCAGTCTAGTTTTTGCATGTTATTTCTTTAATTTCAATATTGGATATGTTTACTGTTTAATTTCAGTTGGGACAGATTATATTTTAAAGTATTGGACAAATTAAGTGTGTTGGACTCTATTTGTTGGGTTGTAATTGTTTGATTAATTTTTTGGATTTTTAGCCTATTTAATTTCGGTTTTTAACCGGAACCGAACCGAAAAAATTCGGTTCGGTTTTATTCGGTTTATACTGATTTCGGTTCGGTTTCGATTTTAAATTTTAAAAATTTTGGTAATTCGATTTTAACAATTCGGTTCGGTTCGGTTTTAACTGAATGCTCATCCCTAACCAAGGATGAAAATATCCCGATATGTTCGCGATATATCCGCGATATATCCCATATTTCGTAAGTGCGATATGGATATTGAGATACAATTTTTTTTACCGAGTATCGTGGATATATCGCGATACATCGCAATATATCCCGATGTATTGCGATATATCGCGATATCTCCCGATATATCGCAATATTGTAAAAATGTATTTTTGTTTTTTCATCACAATTTATAGGGGGTAATGTATTTTTTTTATTATGGTGAATATATCGCGAGTTATCACAAAATATCGATATCGTTATCGGTTGAGTCATAGTATATAATTGCATGGAAATTGTGAAATATCGCGGATAAATCACAAAATACTGCATTTTTTAAAATATCGTGGATAAATCGCAAAATACCGCATTTTAAAAAAATATCGTAATTTTTTTTAGGAAAAAACTCAACTATAAGAGTAATGTCAATAATAAAGTATTCTTATAATAAGTTATAAATTTAATTTACTATGTATTTTGCAAGAGATATATTATATACTTTCAAGGTAGTAAATTAGTAGTGCAATACATCTAATATTGTTTGGACAAAGATGTTATTAATTTTTTTATATTTGAACCTCATAAGTTATTATCATTTAGGTATTAATTGTATTGTAATTTGTAATGCAATTTTAGGCATTTTGTGTTGTATTATATATTATATTGTAAATTGTTTAATATACGTCAAACAGTATTTATATAATCTATTATTAATATGTTTGTTTTAAACATGTCATTTTGTTGTGATATTAAATGAATTATATGTGAAATAGTATTTTATAATACTCTATAAAATTTCATGTAAAATTTCCTAAATTTTAACATAATTTCCATAATTTTTTTAAAAAATTGCGATATCGATATATCCATAAAATTAAGGTTGTGATATGTCTTACGATAGCGATATTTTCATCCTTGCCCCTAACTATATACCAAGCCAGCAATCACCTGATGCAAACAAAACCACTTTCTGGCATGCTCCGTTTGGTAGGCCTTAATATGGCCCAAATAGTGCACTGTAATAATATAAGAACCCACTTGGTAGCTCATACTATGCCCATACTAATTTATACTGACCCGGTTTTTATACGGCCGCTCCGGACGGTATATGGCCTTTTCCCTGTAGCCTTCAGCACTCTCGAAGACGAACCACCCCCCAAATCGTCTTCGGTAAGTAAGGGCTCTACGGTAGTTCTTGTTGGTCAATTTTGCCCCTCCTCTAGATTAATATATCACAAATTCGATTTTGTTGGTCATTTCTTCTCCAATTCGACGAGTTTTTTGTTATGGGTTTCGTTGGTGCGATTTAGGGTTTTGCAACGGTGGCATCCATCGACGGCGGCGTACGAACGGCGGCTTTGTGAGGGAAATCGACCATTTTCTTTCTATCTCATTAGGTACGTTTTTTTTACAGCGATTATACGATTTCCTTTTTAGGGTTTTTTATTTTTGTTTCATACAGGTTTCACCGCGTCGTCGATTTTTCCTTCATCGCGTACAAACGGCGGCGTTTATTTTTGTTTCATCCCGCGACTATCTCAAGACTGCAATTTAACCAAAAAATTATACGTGCTTGATTTGGTTTTATATATGATTTAGCCTGTGTTTTAAGGTTTCATTTTTCTGCAATTTATGGCTGATTTTGTTTACACGATCGATGATTTGCTCCTTTTGATGTGTAAATGACTGGGAAACATTAAGGAATGTGTTGTTCATGTGCTAAATTTAGATGCTGTTTATGGGTCCTTTATATTTCTTTTTAATGGAGTTCTTGTATGGGCATAAATGTTGGAAAATGGTTAGTGGTTTCAAATAGGCAAGAGTCATATTGCAGGCATGGTTACATATGACTTGAAATTGATGGTTGTCTGCCTGGCTTTTTTTCTGATTACACATGTTTCTTAATGCGTAGCGAAATTGAGTAGTAGTGGCCTTATATTTTGGAGGTTTGCAAAATTAATGAATTTTGGATTGGCAATTGGCAAGATTTTGGTGCAATATTTATATCTACCTGTTTGAAACATTACGAGAGATTAGCTTTTATGTTTTGAATGATTAATCGTGAATGTTCAATTCTACTGCTTGAATGTTTTCTTTGGTTTATTCTTGATTTTTGTGTTCATAATCTTTGTTTAATCGAAACTGGGAGTTTTTTTACTTTTTGGTTGTCACAAAGTTTTTTACTTTTTTGCTCTATTTTTTGTTGCTCAGATTCTTAAGTTAGCTGCCATGTGTTTGTGAAATGTCTCCTGTGAAGTTTCTTAGTTAGAAAGTTGTGGTTGGTGGAGAGGATGATTGAGCTGAAAGTTGCGGATACGGCTGTCAAGGCGTGGAGTGAGCAAGCTTCGTTCACTACAGATTTGCAGAGGGCATTTCGTGATGATGCCTGGAGAAATTTCGTTCCAAGCCTTCATGCTGTTGTGCTTCGTTTTGTATGAGCAGGCTTGCTAATGTTGTTGCAACATGGAATATTTTAGCTACTAGACAGGTTTGTTGTTGCTTCTCTTTAGTGCTTTTTTCATTCTTGAGAAATGATAGTTGAGCTTGGCCTTAGATTGGTTTTGTTGTTTTTCAATGTTCAAATTCATATTAGCTGCTTGAATTTAGGTGCCTGTTGTTTAGCTACAACAATTCCAAATGGTAAATAACTCTTGCTTAAATACTGTGAAAGCACTTTCTTCTTTTAATAGGCCATCAGAAACATGGAGACACTTTTATGCTACTTTTTTCAATTTATGATCTCCATTTCACATTTCCCAATTCAGTTTGGATTACAATTATGTGGTGTTATGATCTTCATTTCCCAATTTATATTCTTTCAACATTCAGAAGGTTTGATAATTCAAAATTGTGTTTTAAATCTTCAATTATGAAAACTTGGATACACTTTTATGCTATTTTCATAGTTGGTATTGTATAATTTTGTATGAGAATGTTGCTAATTAAATACTAATTTTGTATCGTAGAGGTCAAGTAGTTGGTTACAAAAAGAATGAATTTGTGCCAACTTGGAATGAATTTACTGAAATTGTGGAGCAAATTGGAGAAAGTGAAGTTTTATTTGTTGCATAATTGAAAAGAGAATGTGATGAGTGCCATGAATTTCTTTGCTGGATGCAAGAAAATGAAGGAATGTTTTGATTTTGAGTTGCCTAATTGATATGCCTCAATAATTAAAATGATATGATCAAGTTTGTATACATTATTTTTTAGATTGAAAGATTATGTTCAATTTTGTGTTGGGGATCAACTCCCAAATGTTAACATCTTAACTTGTTGCTAATCTAATGTAAAATGAGTTTTTGAGTTATATTGTGGTGTAGTAATCAAATTAACTTGTTTTTTATTTAAAAATTGCTTGTTTTTAGTAAAATTTAAATGCCACAAATATAATTTAAAATATGATGAATCCTGATGTTATAAGACTGTTAATACCACATGGACATGACCACTATTAATATCACATGTTAGCCCATAATTAAAAAGATGATGTTTTTATGTTTTGATACAAGTGGTAAAATCGGATATTTCAAGGAAATTCAATTTTATACATTTTTATTACTCTCTATAAAATATATAATTAATTTAAATATATAAGTGGTAAATGTATAAAATATATTTAATTGAAAATTTATTTATAAAATATATTTAATTTAAATATATTTAATTTAAATATATTTTTAAAAAACAACACTACTTTTATTTATATTTGGGTACAAGGTTAAATTGGACATTTCTTTGAAATCCACAATTTATACATGTTTATTACCATCTATCAAGTGACACTACTAATTTTAATATTTTATATATGTTTATTATCATCTACCAAATGAAATTGTAATTTTATCTTATCATTTGTATTACGTAATACCAAACGACGTAATACTATCCACCCATATTATATTATACCAATTTTCTTTATCCCACCCTTATTTATTACTCCCTACCAATCCCTGCCTTAATAAATGAAGTCTGAAAAACATACACAGAGCAGAAATTGGAGAAGGACAATAAAATTAATAGGAAACAGGCTCTCTCAAGAAAAGGGACTACACAAATGTATTATGATCTCTAATAGTTTATACCACAATAATTCAGTTTTATACCACCACAAAAAATAAAAAACTCAAAAAATGTTTGTTGATCCAACCCTCGACAACAATGCATCTTTTCATTTCACTAAAACACTTGTAAACCCCATTATCATATTTTCAAACCTATAACAAAATTTTGCAACCCTACGAGCAAAACTACCACTGTCAACATTATTATCTAATTAATATATAACCAAAGTTCAAAATACATCAATTTCAGTAGGACACAACTTGTA
The DNA here is from genome assembly GCA_037126765.1 of Stenogyne calaminthoides. Taxonomy (NCBI): domain Eukaryota; kingdom Viridiplantae; phylum Streptophyta; class Magnoliopsida; order Lamiales; family Lamiaceae; genus Stenogyne; species Stenogyne calaminthoides. The sequence goes on along the minus strand of JBBCBC010000017.1, from coordinate 32,833,902 downwards.
TTATTCGAACAAACATTAAAAATTGACACCTCCAGTAACACCCTATTAATCATCGAGATCAGTCCTAAAACATATAACCAATAATTTCATTTTTCTCATAGACGATGATACTAAACTTATTAAACTCCGAATGATAAAGTTCAGAAAATTCTGACGTTCAACTATTCAATCGATCATAAAAGGTTGCGTGACAAAAAGTTAAGTCTAATCTGCCTAGCATCATTTATATAAAAGAAGTCAATGTGATCAACAACCACTACAAGGGTAATATGCAGCAACTAATCACCAATTGTTGATCTTCCATTGCGTCATTTACTTTATCAATTGAAACATAAATCCTAAATTCAAAACACCACTAATGAAGAAGATCAAACGCCGGTGGATTCAAACCCACCGGAGCCCCTGACGGTCGAATCAAGATCGTCAATCGAACATCCGAATGGTTGAACAGAATCACTCCCACAGGCCCCCTGTAATCTGCGTCCACCACCCCTGCCCCGACATCAATCGAGTGCTTCAAAGCCAATCCAGAGAGAGGGTTCTGAGGTATCGGGTTGGTGATCGGCAGGATTTTGCGATTCTGGATTCGAGAAAATTTGCAGATAAAATGGAGGAAAGAAATGAGGGTTTGCAGAAAAATTAGCAATGTAGATAATATTACATAGTTTCTGTCCGATTTCGACAAGGCAGGTCCTCGTTTTTTAGTAGGAGAAAAAATCAGAGGTGCGTAGTTGGTATGCTTTCAAGTGCGGACTTGGGATCACAAGAAAACAGTATTATAAATTAATCATCACAAGCAAATAATGGTAGAGTTGATCATCACCTTTTTTGTGGAAGAGTATGACGTATATTAAATCACAGTCTGAACTTTAATAATTACTTGTAAACTTCGTCAAGCTCTTCTTTTTAAAACATCTTTATTTTGCTCATTTTTTTTAAAGGTCCTAAAGTGCTTTTTCTAATCTTATTTTGTTGTTTCCATTCTTTTGTTTTCCAGTCAACTTGATAACAACTTTAATGGGAGTGGAATACCCTCTTCCTATAGTAACATGAGTCACCTAGTGAAGTTGTAAGTCATGTCAGATTATGCCTTTTACTCTTAAGTTTCCAATTCTGCATTTATGTTTCTTGTTCTAAATTACATTTACAGGTATTCTGATGGCCTCTATTTCTGGTTTTCTTTTTAAAAGCACCAAAGTTCCAGAATACAGTAGAACTATTCCAGATATTTTTGTGATAAAATTAGGGATTTTGTTGCCTATATTTGGAGTCTAAGGAATTGCAGCTTAGAGGGGGAAATTCCTAATTGGAGCAATATACCTAATATTTCTTACATGTAAGTAAATCCTCAGTAGATTTCCCTTATGACAGTAACTTTAATATTCAGCTTATTAATCCTACTTTTTAGTTTGTTTAGCACCTTGGAACTATATTAAAAGTATTAATAAAGATTTTCTTTTAAGCATATGAATATTTCACTCTTTTGGGACTAATATATAGTTTTATGTGCAGTGATCTCTCCAACAACAATCTAAATGGAACCATTCCAGCAAGCTTTTGAAGACTTCCTCATCTACAAAAATTGTACGGATCTTTTTATCAAATTCGTAGTCTTGAACTGAATTTGGCTATCTTGGTTTTAGACTACGAATTTCTAGCTATCTGTGAATTTAAATATATTTTAATTGTTCTTATTGGGGGGGATGGATTTATGTCATCTTAATTGATTAATTGCTGCATAAGCACGCCTCTTCAAATAAACTAAAAATAGAAAAGTTTGAAAGCAATACTTTTATGGAAAAAGGAAGACAGAATAGACACCAGTTGGTCTCAATATTTTAAATGTATTCCAAACAAAAAAGGACACGGACACCGGTTGGTCTCACTATTTAAATGTTTTTCAACCAAAAGAAGATGAGCAACACTCATGTGAACCAAGTTTACACTATGAACTCTAATTCAATATAACTCATTTTGAGGGGTGGGTTGACCTCAATTTTTGCCCTCTATTTATTCATCACTATTATTCTATTAAAACTATCATCGTTATGTCATAAAATTATCACTGTTATTCTATAAAACTCTCACTATTATGCTATAAAACTATCACCGTTATTCTATAAAACTCTCACTATTGTGCTATAAAACTATCACTGTTATGCTATAAAATTATCAATGTTATTCTATAAAACTCTCACTGTTATGCAATAAAATTATCAATGTTAAAACTCTCACTGTTATTATATAAAACTATCACCGTTATTATATAAAAAACTCTCACTGTTATGTTATAAAACTATCACTGTTATTCTGTAAAATTCTCACTGTTATGATATAAAACCATCACTGTTATTCAGAAAAACTCTCACTGTTATTCAGAAAAAACTCTCACTGTTATTCAAAAAAACTATCACTATTATTCAAATAAACATTATCATCCGAAAATCGAAAAAAAAAAAAAACAATCTTGAAAAACCAGAATGCTAGTTACACGTTTTCCATGGACTTTAGGTTTAGGGACCTTTTGAGATGAAGGCTCGTGACCTCGTTGGCGCCGCCAACAAAGTGCTTAAACCTCTTCACCACCATAACCTGGCCGTTACACAGTGCCGCCTTGTAGGTCGATCCGATCATGTCGCTGTCGAGAACCTCCGCCAACGCTTTCAGAAGGTCCGTCATGTCGAACACCTCCCTGTCGTCTCTCAGAAAAGTGATCTTCGCGTTCAATTTTGATTCTTTCGGCTATGGTGCGATTTCTCCGATGACGGCGGTGAGAAAGCTAAGGCGGCTAGTTTGAAGGGTATATATATATTTGACCCATTTGTAGTGTGGGTCAAGTTTGACCCGGGTTCATAGCATGAACTAGGTCTATACAAGTTTATGTCAAAGAAGATTAAAACCCTTAGTTTTTATAAAAAAAATTCTTAATATTTAATTTATTATTATATAATTAAACTTAAAAACAAAAAGAAGATTAAAACCCTTAATTTTTGTAAAAATTCTTAATATAGAATTTAAGGTACACTGACCATAATTTTAAAAATATTATTGCTTAAAAATATTTAATTTATTATTATATAATTAAACTTAAAAAAATATTTAAACAACCAATAGTTTTATAAAAAAAGAAGATTAAAATCCCACGTTTTTTAATAAATGTAGTATATAATATGGAGAAATTAGAAATTTAATAGTATTGAATATATAAATGATTATTTGCAATATGATGTTGATTCTTACAACATTTTACTATTTATTATATAATATCTATGTAAAAAATATTTAAATAAATTTTATATTAAATTTCCAATTTCCTAAAATATATAAACAGTGTTTAAGAATTGATTAGTATTTTATATTTTTCACAATTTTTATTTTTAGTTTTATAAAAATAATTTAGATTTATTTATAAAAATAAAGTAGTATCAATAAATACTATACAAGTTAAGCATATATTTACTAACTTTGTGATGAAAGAAATATGTGGTTTTCTTAAAAAACAAGTTCTTACATGCACAAAGTGCATCCTATTCAAGTGCGCATTGTAACTAGGGATGAACATTTGGTTATTCGGTTACCGAATCGAATCGAAATATTAAAATCGAAATAATTGAATTTTTTACAATGATAAACCAAAATCGAACTATTTGACTACATAACCAAACTTAATCGTATTGAATTTTTCTGTTCGATTTCGATAAAAAATCGAAATAACCGAGATTATTTGATATTATGAGTTAAACCATTTTTAAAAGCACATGTCCAATTTTTACGGTAAAAATTTGAAAATTAAATAACGTAACACAAAGTCTAATGATACTAGACTACTACATAAGTTAACAATCAATCTATAATGTATATATAGTATATTATTTTGGTCAAAAAATTAATACATGAACTAGAGTTAGGATTATTTATATATATAATGTATTAATTCGGTTCGGTTTTCGATAATTTTACCTTAAAAATCAAAACCGAAACAAAAAAAATTAAAATTAAAAATTGAAATCGAACCGAATACCAAATTAACTTAACCAAAATTTTATTTCGGTTCAGTTCGATTTTTACCGTATAGTGATCACCCCTATGTGTAACTTGTTTTCTCCAAAACGTTCAATTTATTTTACACTGAACATGTTAAACTTTTAATTACAAATAAGTTGGACATTTCAGAAAAATAAATAACACATTAAAAAAATAAATTTAAATTGCACGGTGCACTTGAAACATATGAGATTTACTCTTTTTTTAAATATCAAATGGGCGCTATTAAATTAATTTAAACAACAATCATTTTTTAAATTTTTTAATATTTTATAAATTCAATATGCAAGTTTACAATTCGAAAATAATAAATTATCAAGTATTATAATTTTAAAAAATATATGCTTTAATGCCATAAAAGGAAGAGAATTAGGAGCTGTAAAAGCACATATGCTTTTGTGCTTTTATGAGGGTTAACGTAAAAGTGTGAATAGCTAAGTTGGCATGTGATATTGTTTCCATTTTCATTACGACATCTTCAAAAAAAAAATCATAGTCTTACTTCATCAACGAGCTTATACCATCTAATACTATATAGCTTAATAGCTCATATAAACTAATATTTACTGCTCATATATTATAATACCATAGCTCATATCATCTAACACTATAGTTCATATCAATTAATACTATAGCTCATGTCATTTAATACTATAGCTCATATCCACTTACACAATAACTCATATCATCTAAAAAAATTATATAGTATTGTTGTCCAAAAAAAAAATACTAATACTACACAATATGCAAACTAATACTACGCAATATACGATGGGGTATAACCTAACACAAATTACATCCAATTCTTCTAAAGTGTTAAAGTTTCAATGACCAAATCATGCTCCGTCTCACCGTGAGACCGTAGTATCACGCAAGTGTGCCTCAAATTTATTTTGATCTCTTTTAGATGTTTCTTGTAATTCGACTAAATCCTAGAACCTGCTTACTTCCCCCAACATTTGAGAAGAACTAGAACTAAATGGAGCATCAGTACCACACTTCAGATCCATGATGACATAAAAGAGAAGAATAACATAAGTTAGCTGATTCAGTAGACAAATTGTAAAAAAGAAGAGATGCGTAATAACTCACCATTAATGAGTCAAGAGTTCCTAATATGCAGATCAGCAGGTCACACAAAAAATGCAGATCACACAGGACATGAATATAATTACAAAAAATAAATGCACATCTTCAACAGCAAGAATGGTAAATACACACTAAGTTTAGAAAACAATCACAAAAGTAGTAAACATTCATCAAGTTTAGAAAATAATCACTAAGTTCAGAAAACACGCACTAAGTTTAGTTAACAATCAAACATCCACTAAAGTAGGTTCATTCAGGAATCTGCTCGATACACTCAATTTGAGCCATGCACGAGCAATTGCAGACTTTTCTGCGAAGTGCATGGAAGCTGTGGCAAATCTCGAATAACTAATAGATTTCTTATCCACAAATCGGAAGAGGGAATCGGATACTTGTTCGGCAACATCCTCCATTGTGCCTAGAAAGAAAGATAAGAAATCAAATGTGGGTAAAAAGAAAGATAAGAAATCAAATGTGGGTAAAAATCCAAGGTTTTAGATCTGTAGTCTACCTGAAGTTGTCTTCCTATAGTCTACCTAGAGAGATTGAGAGATTGTTCAAGTGCACTATTGAACGAATAAATAGGAGTGTGATGGCATCTATCACACTTCGCTATCCCCCGCATGCAACTTTTACATTTTTTGAAACATTTTTCATACATAGTGAAGTTGGCCAGTAAGTAAGGTGTCGTCTATACGTGAAAATTATATACAATCAATATCATTTATCATTTAGTAGAATTATAATAAAATGAGCTGCAAAGTAATACCTTAAATTTATTGTAGAGCCCCCTCAACTCCTTCCCACGCATCAAAACCTACGAAGTCATAAAACCCTACGAAGTCGGGTTCATTCTCTTTAATGCACTTGTTCAGATCCTCTGTAAACAAAATCCAGAATGTCCTCTTTTGTTCAGTCTTGTGACATTTTGATGTTTACTCTGATAGATATAGGCGGTCGGATTTGATGGATATAGGGAAAGATATGGTAGTTGAGTATATTAAATACCTAGATAGACAGCTTTTCTTTGATAGACAGTTTCTCCTCGATAAAATGCAAAGCCTGTTACCGAGGCACCGTATATGGTCGACGATTTGGCCATTAGGGAGGCCAAACCCTAAATTCGTACCTGAACTTGAAATGGAGAAGCACCTACCGGAAATTGGCAGAGGCTGCCGGAGTAAAACCCTGGGAAACATTGGAAAACAAAAGCAATTAAAGGGGAGATGCGTGGAAAAATTAAAAGAAAACGCAGCGGATAACCACAGATCACAGAAGCCCTAGGAACGACATGATGAAGGGAAAGGGAAATTTGAGACGGGGAAAATCAAGGGACGTATACATGTAAAAAAAAAAAAAACCTTATAAATCATGCTAAAAGAGTCAAATTCTAAACAAATGTAATCAACAAAATTACAAGGCAAAAAATCCATATCATTAAGATATCCCAATATCTTTTAATATCCAAGAAATTATAAATCAAATAACTGAGCAAGAGAGACAGGGAGATGTTGAAATATTGCAAATGTATGAAATAACTTAAAAAAATCAGAGGAACATCTATATGGTGGAGACTACATGAATAATATCATTGGTTTGATAGTCTTCCTTGCGCCAGTATATGATTATCAATTAATGCCAGAAGTTCTGGTAATCTGTGTTGGAAAATATTATAAAATCCAATAATCAAAATAAGACAAGGAAAAGATAAAAACGAAAATCAAAGGAAAAACACTTTAGGCGTGCTTGAAATGCACTGTCCTTAAGGATTTACACTTAGCAATCCCCCAGGATTCAACAAGTCTTCTAGGATAAACCTAGGATCAGGAGCAACAGAATAATAAACCCAGCAAAAAGAATAGAAGAAGAAAAAGAATTTACGCAGTGTTTTTTCTGTCATCGGTTCTCAATAAACACTCTATTATATATAAAATAAAGCTGCAAGTAAAAGGGTTTTTGACAACCTTAAGAATAGGAACAGACTCATAGTGGTTTTAATTAAAAGATAAGCACGGTTATATTTTGAGAAAATATAGGAACTGATAGTGGTAGATAATCCTTATTTAACCGTGATTATTAGATGGGAATATTTGACTTGGTAAAATCTTTATTAAATATGATAAGATTTAATTTAATAAAATATTTTATAAGTTTTTAATTATAAATCATTTTGAAATACAAATAATTTACAACAATCCCCACCTATTTCAAAATCATTTATAAAATAATTTATAAAGTCTCGAGAAAAAGATTTATAAAATGCAAAAATAAAATAAAAACAGCTGGGTATCACAGGACTATGTAATGCATCGAATCTGGTGTCTTTTGGACTATGAACCAGACCTAGAAGAGATAAGGTATAAATTACTAAGCATTGGTGAAGCATATAGCTTCTATGAACCAATAACTTATTGTTGTAACTTAAATTGCTTACTCATCACATTACATGTGTTTATTTTGTTGCTCAACGCGGTTGTGCGCGAATAGGCCATGCGCGTGCCTGGTTATTCATGAGTGCTCTAGAGACTTAGCCACTGTCTCATAGGAGCGGCCCCACTCCACACTCATATAGGTGAGTTCATCAAAGTATATTCTGCAAATAATATACCACCCATAAGGGCTATGACTCATTAAAAGCTTTTAGCTTATCCTCCCAATTTGCAGTAAAGCACCACACTTATTTTAGAAATCATTTGCTTTAAAGCACTACATATTTAGGAAGGGATATAATTTAAGGTGCTAGCAGAACTAACAAGTGGCTTGTTATTACCCATATGAACCTTATTCATGGGATCTCCAATCACAAAGGTTGGGTTCCTACCACTGTTAATTTTCAATTGGCTTGTCCCATTCCTCTTCAATTAAGACTAGTCAAATCATTTCATCTTCTACCAGCTGGTTAACCAATTTCGTACGAATATATCTATTTTACCATTGAAAGTTTTATTCTTACCAATGGTTATTGCTTCTTAGCAATCACAAAGCATCGGCAATAGAACGTTCGTTTCTCATCAAATTGGAATGCAGGCTAAGCAATTTCTTAGCTTCGTGGCCTCATTGCCAGATAATTTCAGAGCATAATACTCTAACACTATAATATGTTTAACAATTATAATTTGTGCATCAAATTATCAATAACTTTGCAAACTCAAAGTGAGCCACAAGATCACCTTGATTTTTCATCAACAGATTTTGTATGTACACAACCATCTACTTCAAAAGAAGTAAAATCACTAAATAACAGACTTGATCACATTTCTCATGCCACTCGTATAAATCTTATAATTTAAATCTCTATTCAATAATTGTTTTGATGTCCATTTGATGAATAAAAAGTTTGTAATCTGAAGATAATTTATTAAATCTCAAATGGACAAAATTGTATACACAGTGAAATAATGTCAAAATAATAAAAAATTACTTTGAATAAAACTATTTTAAAAATTCATTCTCAACCAATAGGTTTATAACCTTATGATAAATCATTTAAAAATATATTTCAATTTTGTTTGAAGACTCCCTTTTTTTTCAATAGAAATAATTTGGTTCAAATATTTTGAATCATTTGAAATAATATAATTTAAAATTTTTCGAGAATTTTTCTCAATAAGGTAAGTATAAAACTCATTTGCAAAAATTCTTTTCACTCACAAAAATCATAAACTCCATTATCAACAAGTGCATGATAGAATTAACTCTTCAAATGAGTACAAATACAAAGAATTCAATATTCTTTGTCTCGACAATATAATTACCATTCAACATATTTTTCAACTCAAGGAAAAGGAAAAACGTATACCATAATATTTAAGCAAGACACCCAATATTTTAAAATGTTTCAATTGGGATAGATTTGAAGCTTATACTTCAGGGTTATTCTTCATTTAAAAACGTGCAATTTAAATGCTATCCAACCCACAATAAAAAATTATATATATCTGTATATATATAACTCACTTTACTAAACTAAAAATAAAGGCAAACCCCAATAGATATAATTATAATTGCTTATGCACAAATGAAATTTATAAGCAACAATTATAATCACAACTGAACGTAAAAATCCCACAAATTTTATTCAACTATACTAAAACATAAAATACAAACATAATAAATATATAAATACACACATATTTTCTTTTCGTCATATTTATTTTCGAAAATATGATTCATGAAGTTACTGGACAATACTTTCATTATTGCTACCAAAACCATAATTGCAGTCAAGATAATCATGAATGAAAATAATAAATAATAATAATAATAATAATAATAATAATAATACATGATCCCAAAACTATATCCACGTAATATGCATAATGAACAATAAGCCAAATACGATGTATATTAAATAATATATATTTGATCCTCATTAGATTCATCGAACGATATGCATGATGCCACTTATTTAATCTTTAAGTGAAATTCATCATATTAAATCAACTAAAAGATAGCAAAATCCAATAATCACACAGCACTTTCACATATTCTAATTAATAGCCAATATATATATATACACACAAAATTAACAGTAGCTCGATTTACAACATTAAACCCCATTATATTAAAACAAAATAATTAAGAATTCAATTATGCTTCCACTCCATAATTCGTCGAATATAAATGATACCCTTTATTTATTTTTATTTTTTAAATCTAGAATAACAACTAGGGTATATGCCATGAGTCATAACATATTATCAGCTATAATCATTGGGACACATCAAATTGCTAACCTAGATTAGAAACTCATACAGAACAGGTGATCATCATTGTGTATTTGGAAAAAAATAGTTGACGATATATCAAAAATAACAATCCATATAGACCAGATTTCTGGCTTAATTAAACTCAAATTAAATCAACACAAGAACTCACTCAAGCATACCTCCATATTGAACACTTAAGAAACTAGGGTTTATGACCATACCAATTTTATCCACCTCCATACTTGCCTATAGCTGAGTCCTGGATTTCGAGAGCTCAAACGACGCGATCACCGTGTTCTTGGAGAATCAACTTGGAACGAGCAGGTTAATCATAATATGATTTCCCTCGCAATAGGCTCACGTTTGATCACAGCCGGTAGAAAAATAAAGTTTGATCTTTGGTGATTGTAAATCCTTAAGATTGTTGGAAAATATTAGAAAATCCAATAATCAAACTAAGACAAGGAAAAGATAAAAACGAAGATCAAAGGAAAAAACACTTGAGGCATGCTTGAAATGCACTGTCCTTAAGGATTTACACTTAGCAATCCCCCAGGATTCAACAAGTCTTCTAGGATAAACCTAGGATCAGGAGCAACAGAATAATAAACCCAGCAAAAAGAATAGAAGAAGAAAAAGAATTTAAGCAGTGTTTTTTCTGTCATCTGTTCTCAATAAACACTCTATTATATATAAAATAAAGTTGTAAGTAAAACGGTTTTTGACAACCTTAAGAATAGGAAAAGACTCATAGTGGTTTTAATTAAAAGATAAACACGGTTATATTTTGAGAAAATATAGGAACTGATAGTGGTAGATAATCCTTATTTAACCGTGATTATTAGATGAGAATATTTGACTTGGTAAAATCTTTATTAAATATGATAAGATTTAATTTAATAAAATATTTTATAAGTTTTTAATTATAAATCATTTTAAAATACAAATAATTTACAACAATCTGCATCATAATGAGTCTCCTTCTGTAATAACAGAATGTGATCCAATTTCATCGATCTGTTTGCATATTTATTTACAACTTGTAGGTCTTCTAAGAGCTCATACTTCAAACTGTTGGAGTATTAGGCTGTTGGTGTATTAGCCGCAGTTACAATAAGTCGTGTTTTTCCTTTTTATGTGTTTTAGTTGAACGTTGTCGTTTTGGTTTCTTTGGGTATCAGTCGTTGGAGACGGTTACCACTGTAGAATGTATAAGAGGGATTCGCATCCCTTCATCGTCATTCAATAATAATAGATCTACAATTTACCCTAAAATTCTCTCTCGCTATTCATGGCGATTCCTCCTTATTTTCGGAACTACATCATAGCATATTTAGCAAGTAAGAAACCAATAGTTTCATATCTCAGCAACCTGATTAAACTAATTAACTACCATTCTTGATTTCTTTTTTGAAGTAATATAAGACAATATTAAGAACACCAGTATAAAAGAGAAGAAAATAAAAGTAAACATAAGCAAGAATATACAGGTTCATCACCTTAAAAGTGATTCAATTTATATGCTTGATTAGCTACTTCAAGAATCATTTGGAAATACAAAATTCTTTGGAGTTGTATAATAACAAAATAGAAGAGTAACTGACCAAATAGAGTAAGATCGTGTTAATCAGTCAGTCTAAGTAAGAAAGAGGACATTCAAATGACAAACCTTGTTATCTTGAAAGAGGAAATGATTGCAAGAAGAGATTAATTGTGGATATGATGAAGAGAAACCTATCTTCTTTTTTAAAAAACAAAGCAAAAAAGTGAAAGCTTTGATACTAATTTGATCACCACTAAATGTAGGAAATCATTGGTTACCCTTTCTCCCCAAACAGTCCACTACAAAACCACCTGAAAAATACTGGAAAAATCCAGCGGTTTTTTTTGGTTCACCTTTCCACGACAAAGATGAAGTGGTAAAATAAGGTAAACAAGATAAAGTAGAAAGAAGCTTTCATGCAGTAAATTAAATGAATGACTGGACCCGTTAAAAGAAAGGCAGCAGAAAAAGTAACAACAAAAGATGAATAACTAAACTAATTTCTTCTTAACAGAATCAGTTAACACTTTCAACCCACTAAAAAATATAAAAGCACAAAAACAATGAAGCGCCAAAAATTATGCAAAGATTAGACATAGAGGCAAGAAATGAATGTGAGTGCGAGAGCACACTTGGAACACTTCAGTCAGATAAAGGAATTACAACAAACTGGAAAAATTAAATAAGCAAATGTAGGTCAAAAAGCATAAAAAGCAACATTTATACTGCAACAAGAATTACAACAAAATAAATACTACCTATCTTTGATAAGAGAGAAATGAAGATACGGAAGCACGCGAGTGAAATGGAGAAACAGGAAGCGAAATAAAACCTTAAATTTCTGCGATGAGGTTGTTGCGAAAGATTGGCGATGGACGCGGCGGCCGGTGGAGTTGTGGCGGCCGGTGGTGATACAGAAAGGAAAGAGACAAGGGCGAGAGACGCAGCTTCTTTGGGCCACCTGCAACTAACTGGCCCATTTTGGGCCCACCCTCATTTTTTTCTTCAATTAATTATTTAATTTTTATTCCATAATTAAATTGATTGTCCTTTTAATATGAAATTCGAAATAACATCATTTACGTCACTTGCAGCTCACACGCCGGTAAAATTTGAGGTTTCTTAATCTCCTTGTGAACATGGACGCTGAGTCGCTGACTATCCTTTTATTTTTGTTCTTTACATTATTTGGTCAATTAAATTACACATGTGTAAATAACTCAATAAATAAAATCAAAACTAAAATTTAAAATTTACAAATTAAAAAACGACTAAATTTTATCGGCACGTGACTTGTATAACAAAAAACGACGTCGTTTTCAATTTTTCGGCCTAAACTGGATCAGAATTGAACAATCAATTTAGTTATGAGAGTAAAATGGAATAGTTAATTTTTTTGAAGTGAAGAATAGATAATAGATAAATTATGGGACAAATTATGGACAAAATAACTTTTTTTTCTCAATTTCTCAAGAAATCCTAAAAATTGAAATGTAATAAAAAAAATTACAAATTTAACTCGATTTTCTTCTGGTCAAAACCTTATGGCTGAATCGAGAAATTGAACAAAAAAGGTGAAATTGGCTATCTTATTTGGGTGGATATCACATACCTTAACTGGGGTAATAATTAGAGTCGGTCTCATTTGCATTCGGGTGCACCGTGCACTCATAGTGTATTTTAGAAGCGTGCAATTATATAAAATAGAAACATGCAACTATTCCAAACAGAAGCATGCAACTATGTTCCCATATTAACAGTTGTATTTTTCTGTTTAAGTAAGTCGCACTTTTCAGCATAACAAGTTGTATGCTTCTAAAATGCACTATGAGTGCACGGTGCACCCGGGTGCATACAAGACCTAACCAAATAATTAATGTTTTTTCAGGGCAGTAACTTAGGGAGGTTGTGTTTTAAGAATAATAATTTTACGAATTTAGAAATATAGAACAACTAGAGCTTAGCCCCGCGAACCTCGCGGGTTGAAAGAAAAAGTTTATGTAAAATAAAAAAAACAAAATTTTAATATTTTCTACAGTCAAATTCATTTGTAATTCACAAAAATATTAAAACTAAAAACATAATTCAAAGATGTGAAAAGTGAAATTATGTTTATTACCCTTGATAACTCTATAAAAAAAATAAATGAATCCACAAATTAAAATTTTAAAACAAACAAAAAAATTACCCGAATTTTTTTTTTTTAAATTATTTATAGTCTCACATCCGAATCAAGACACATATAATTGTCCGTGTGCAAAAATCAATTTGGGAAGATACAAACCAACAGTCAAAAGAGGTTGACTCTAACTTTTATTTATCGTCATCGAAAACATAATAGGAATGAGAATTACCTCCTCTTAAACCTTACAGGCATTGTTTGATCCGAATTACTCAACATCATATTTGTGATGAACACTTTATTCCCAATATTCATTCATGAAATTATTTCTACTTCAAGAATACGATTTTCAAGTTTTGTGACAACCAACCTCGTGTTATTGCACAAGCTTGAAGATCAAACATTTAGGTAGTTTCAGTTTGGCAAATGTAGACTTGTAAGTTTTTAGTATACGCAAATTTAGGTCTGTAAATTTTAAGTTTCCGCAGAAGTATGCCTGTAAATTTTAAATTTCATGTCAATGTGAAAAATATGGCCTACATTTGTCAAATAAAAAAAAAGTTAATATTCTTCTTTTGCCAAAAGAATTAATACTCTACTTTTGCCGGAAAAAGAGAGGTTAATATCATGTTTTTCTAAAATTGAAACTTATTGTCCATAAATTACCACATCCCCTAAGTTACGGGCCTTGAAATAATAATTTATCATAGTTGATTATATGCAAAAAATTGGCTTGGATAGGTACACACATACTGTCGATAGTGATTGATCATTGTCTTTTATTTATTGTCTCATTTGAAACTTAATCGATGATGTTTGATCTGAAGTGGAGGTCAATCATGGGATTCTTCCTGAAATGATTCTTGCCTCGAGAACATAACTTCCTATTTAGTAATAATCAATCTTGTTGCACATCCCAACATTTTGATCAATATTTATTAAATGCATTATCATCAACACACATATCTTCAATACCAAAAAAATGATTAGAGAGTCATATAATACAAATTAAATCTTACAAATATTATATTTCATGATGGACTTTTATAGTTTCATTTTATCCATCTATCATTTATATTGTTACATTTTCAAATATTACATCCACGACTAAATTTATGAAGTAGTTTTCGAACTCATTTAAGAAAAGGGTGGTTCATATTAATTTATTATTTTAGAAAAAAAAGAGCTTAAATAGACTTTATTCTAAAACAATAAAAAGATGGATTTTGAAATGTTTTACATTAAGCGTGGAAAAAATATCTACATAGAACAGGTGATGGTACTCTTTCTAAATCTCATTACATATAACAAATTTATAGAATATTTGCATTCAAAAGAATGAGAACATAACGTACCAACTTTATTTTGCTGTCAGCATTTCTACTTAATTATTGTTGACTCAGCCACGAAGAGATCAAGGATGTTCAATTTTTTAGAGTAAAATTTGGAAGATAATCTTCTGAAACCTTCCCGACATTTAACTTGCCATTTACCGCATATGTTTATATGTTCTTATACTTTCAACACATTTAGAGAATGAACAACTAATGTTAGCATATCGACAAAAAATTGAGATTGTAAAGATTTTTCATTGATTGCATTCATCGTATTGTGTTCATTGACATATTTCAAGTCTTGTGCAACTTAAGTGTATTTTTAAATAGTATTAGTTGTTTTCATTAAAAAGTATGAACTGTTTTTACTTAAAAATATTAGTTGTGTATTGGTACAAGAGTGTTACTCCTTTTTGGTTTAGTTCATATTGTACCCTTTATAGCATCTCTTACAAAATTATATTAACCAACTTCACTTAATGTATCATCGTGCTCTTTGTGACATTCATATAAGAAATTTTGTTTTAGCGGTTTAAATATCATACGAAATTATATTAAGCATCTTTTAATGAATTTTCGCTTTGAGATGGTCTCAACACGAGGTTTTTGTATACTTGTTAAATAGAAGATTGAGTCAAAGCTTCGAGAGACGGCTCTAAAGTTGGAAAATCAATTGGCGGATAATTTTGCCCAAACGAAAGCAGAATTTAAGGCACAAGAAGCTCTAAGGAAGGAATCGAATGATGAAATGAGAAAGCTAATAGAGGATATAGAGAGCGCTCAGAGATTCACAGAGAACACGTTTACAAAGATTCAGTTATGGATGGATGACGAGAGACAAGTGAAAAACAATTGTTATGTTTTTGAAAAAACATCATCTATCAAGGCTCAGGTATAATTTTTTCTCGGTCTTGTATAAAATTGTTTTACTGTGCAATTGAATACTAAATACTACTCCCTCCATCCAATTGTATTTGTCTCACTTTCCTTTTATTGGCGTCCCACTATAATTGTCACAGTCCATAAAAGGAAAATGTAACATTTCACTAACTATTATTTTAATATTATTCCCCTCATTTTTCATCCCAACTATCCAAAATACCTCTCACTTTTCATCCATTAAATACTATAAAGGCCCACTATCTATTATTTTAATATTATTCCTTAAACAATTCAACCAAACAAAGTGAGACAAATACATCGGGACGGAGGGAGTACTTTACTTTATAGTAGAACAGCTAATACTTTTTAATGGAACAACTAATATTGTTTCAAAAACACACAAAATGCAAATCAATTGCGCTGTAAAATTGGATTTTATACGCAGATGTTAATGTACTAATCTTTTCTTTTTTTTTTGTGTTCGCATTGAACCCCTTATAAGATAACCATAAGGTGCATCAAATTTTATCATGTCTTACAAATTATGTTAGATTTTATTTATACTAATTATATGATTTCAAAATTCATATGAGAAATTTGGTTTGGTGGTGATTTTGCAAGTTTCGGGTCAGGTGGTGGTGGTGATTTTAGCAACTCTTACAAATACTGAAGGAGTTGGCTGCTTATGATAATCGCATTGATTTTGTGTATATTTTGGAAGGTCAATTACAGACAGGTGAATTTATACTTGGTTTTTCATGACATGCACTTGCTATTTCTCTTGAGGCTTTGCTATCTGCATTTTTTACTTTGATTCATATGCTAACTCTGCTAGAAAATTACAAAAAATGTCCTTTTCTTTCACAATTTCTTTTGCCCCTCCATAGTTTCTTGCAAAAATGCATCTCGCATGCCATAGCCTGTTTATTTGCCTATCATTGTTCTAATTCGTCTGCCCACCATGGGGTAAGAATTTAGGCCATGTTTACTTTGGGTTTTGTAAACCTGGTTTTTAGGTTTTGAAATTCTAAATCGATTTAACTTCGGGATTTTCAAATCGATTTTAAAAAATTACTTTGGAGATAAAATATATTTTTTTTATCTAATTAATTCTATTGGAATTTTTTAAATTGCTTTCTTAAGTATTATTAGATTAAATTATTAATTCCTGTTGGAATTTTGGAGCATCTGTATCGGCTGACGCAACTTCTTTGGTTGAACTGCATTAAAAAAAATTGGAGTTTTTTATACTCAAAATTTTTTTTTTTTTATAATTTAGTTTTGAGTGAATTAAAATTGAAGCTTACTTGGGCATTGATCTCTTGAGTAGTAAAGGCACTTGAACTATCTGCGGTTGCCTTCTTGTACCTCTCAATACTTGACCTTATGCTGCATATACTTAAAGCATTAATCCCAAATATGTTTTAATATATATTTTACAGGTATTTAATTCCGAATTAAAATTATGTTGGTAATAGTATATATTGAATAACATAAAATTTGTGGTTTGCTATTCCTAATCTTCCACAAGTACTATTGACTATTAATCATATGAGTATATAATAAATTAACTTTTTTTGTTCTCGTGTTATCACAATCAACACATATAATTCTCATAAGTTTAAAATATACAAATATTATATATGTATTAATATCGCTGGTCAAGTGTTAATTAATATAAATTTATAAACTAACACTTTTTGCAGCAAATAATTTAATTGGTACATAAGTATAGCCAGGAAGTGCTTATCAAAATAGAATTAATCTGATATGATTTTCTAAAATGACTTGACAACCATAAATATTGATCATAGTACATGATTTGAATAAAACCTAGGAGAAATCAAAAGGATAAACAAGAAAGGCCATGAAAAGTGACATGTTTTTGCAGTGCTAAATGAGAGGAAGAGTGATAGCACAAAAATGCTTCAACTAGTTCCATCAAGACAAGATAATGCAACACATATATAATATATACATACATATTGTAGAGATATTTAGAATATCACTCTTAATGATGAGTGATTAAGGATTAGCACTATAAATAAGGTTAATTACAAGCTATACAAGGAAGGTAGTAAATCCCAGTCAACTATACAATTAAAGCCGGTCCACTAATTATGCACAATCACTAATTATAATTACAATCAATGACTAATCCTTAATATCCCCCGCAAACGTTGCGTGGAGTGCAAGCAGACGCAAAGCTTGGATCGAAGAAATTCAAAAACTGGGCGGGAGAGACTCTTGATTATCTTATGCTATCATCCCCCCTCAAGCTAGACGTGGGGTGAGGCCCAACTCGTAGCTTGGATCTGAAGAACTCAAACGACGGACGAGGTAGGCCTTTGGTGAAGATGTCTGCCAACTGCAAATCGGTTGAGACATAGGCTGTGGAAAGTCGACCAGAGGATACAAGCTCTCGAACAAAGTGATAGTCAATGTCGATATGCTTTGCCCGCTTGTGAGCAACATAATTTTGGCTTAAGAACACGGCACTGTTGTTGTCACAATAGAGAGTAGGTTGGTCTGATGGAGTGATGTGCAGTTCCTTGAGCAAGTTTAGTAACGAGACAACCTCTGAAGCACTGTTTGCAAGAGATTTATATTCCGACTCACAACTAGAGAGTGAAACAGTGGGTTGCTTCTTGGCACTCCAAGAAACCAAATTGTCACCAAGAAAAATAGAGTAGCCATATGTAGATCGACGAGTCTCAAGACAACGAGCCCAATCGGCATCGAGTAAGCCACCAAGGAAGTAGATGACCTCGTAAAAAAAAAGAGACCAAAGGAAGGAGTTGTTGGGATTATCTTTGAAAAGTATGCTTTTTACTTTGTATAATCTAAAACGAATTTTCGGACTTATTTTCTTGAAATAAATTATTTATCATCGATGCTTTAAATATGATTGAATGTTATATATATTTCTTTGCATAACTGCTGTTCAATAATTCATACGTGTTACACTGTAGTTAATTTAGTGATACCAGATCACAGAAGATTAAATTAACAATCCCTTGTAACTATAAGTACACCATTCACGACCTAGATGGAAATGAACAACCATCGAGAAAGGTTGAGGTGTAAGGCTCAGATTTGTTTGTCTTGACCAAGAGATTACACTAGTGCATGACTGATGCGTTGAATAGGACCTATAGGAGGATAAATTCTTCAGAACTGAACGAGGAAGAATTAGACCTCAGTGGTTCGTTGTTTCTTAACCTTCGTCCCTTAAATAGGATCATGTGGGATTGGTAACTATTGCTTTGACTTATCATGGGTAAATAATCGAGAGATTCAATACTTTTTATCTTGGGCAATATTATTGGTAACATGTGATTGCTAAGATTTAATCTGAAGAATCGTGTGCAAAGCACGCTTGCTTGATTTGCCCCTTGGGAGGTTCATAAGTTTTATCATACCAAATCTTGTAAGTGGAATTAGTTTCGGTATGGATAATAATGTTGAACCGTTCCTCGACCAAGGACAAAAGATATTAATTAAGCGGAAAGCTATTTCGGTGGCTTGAATTAATTAATGGGCTAGATAATCTTAAACATGGGAAATAATGCCAGGGAGCCATATTGACTGTAATATGGGTTAAGATGGATAGTGCAATATTAATTATGTAGTGGGATTAATTAATATTTATGGGCTTGAATTATATTGTGGCTCAATATTAGATATTCAAGATCCATTAGAAGGTCCAATCTTAATTCTCCTAAAGGCCCCCTGAGTAGCCCAACAAATAGTCCAATAAGCGAAAAAATGTGATTAAAATAAAATAAATATTGTTGCTTAATTTTCCAACCAAAATTTCAAAATTTATAGATATGTTGGGAGAAAGATTTTCTTTGAATTTTGTTATGGAATGAAGATATGTATTCTTGGAATACAAGATTATCTCATTAAATTCAAGAAATCTCCCACTAGCTTATCTATATAGTAATTTTCGAAAAAAATAGAAAATATGATGAGCAAGAAAGATTTTCTTGATTTTCTTGAAAAGATATTATGGAAGATATGTATTTCTTGAAATACAAGAATATCTCATAAATTCAAGAAGATCCAAATCTTGGATTCTTGCACATTAATTTTCGAAAAAAATCCATATTAGAGGAGGTGGGATTTTTGTGGAATATTTTAATTATGGGAAAAAGAATATAGAAGATATATTCAAGATTTCTTGGTGACCAAGAAAAGTCTTTTCCCACATTGTTTTTCTACAAGAATTTCGACCCCCTCCTCTCCTATAAATAGGGGATGATTAGTTCATTCCCAAGTACAATTCCATCTGCTGGAAAAATTAGCAAATCCACGAAAGTGGTGCAACAAAGTTTTATTTTTTCCTTTTGTTAATTGTTCGCGAGTATCCTTCCACCGGATTATCGAGCAAGGGCTAAGGGAATACTTGGGAAGTCCTTTTGGTTAGTCCGTCCGACCGAAGTCACTGCCATCCCGAGAGGTACATTCACGTAAACCCGTAGATTCCGCATGCGTAGGTTTTACGTGGCTTTTTATATGCCTGATGTGTTGTTGTAATTATTATTTGAATTAATATATGATTAATTCATGCTAGTAATAATTAATGAATTAAATTTGTATTTAAATATTCACCCCGAATAGATCTGTGCAACTCATTCCCCAA
Organism: Stenogyne calaminthoides; assembly: GCA_037126765.1. Classification (NCBI taxonomy): domain Eukaryota; kingdom Viridiplantae; phylum Streptophyta; class Magnoliopsida; order Lamiales; family Lamiaceae; genus Stenogyne; species Stenogyne calaminthoides. The sequence continues at coordinate 32,813,531 of JBBCBC010000017.1, read as the reverse complement.
CAACTGGTAGAGCCACGGTTTCGGGCTCTGAATTTTTTAAATTGTAATTTAATTCACGGACATTAAATTTGAAATTGGATAGTAGAACTGTTAGATCTGTTTTGCAGGTATCCAATTGTCATGGATTTTAATGTGTTTAATTATGCATGCATATAAACTGTGTTTTTTAATTCGATTAGATTCGATTTGTTTTTCTAAATGAGAAAATCCACGAAAGTAGACTAGAATTTATTTGATTTGATCAACGTAATAGACTAGTCTAGATCTAGGTTTATTTATTTTTGTAAATAAATTGTAACCGGATCGGGATCGAGAAAGAGAAGAAGAAAGCGATTAAATCCGTAATCGCAGAGGGGCATGCACGGCGGCACTTGGGCGAGGGCAGTAGGCGCGTAATCGACGCACGCGAGGAGCGTGGTGGCCACAAGACGTGGCGGGCGGCTTGGCACACCTGTGATATCGCGGCTTCCCGCTCGAAATGGCGGGCGGATGCACGCTGGCGGAGCGCCGGGCGCCGCCGAGGTCGTGGGCGAAAGGCGGAGAGGCGGGCGAATAAACAAGAAATGCGCGGCGTCACCGAGAGAGCCGATGCCTACCGATACCCTACCGAGGGGTGCCGAGGATCGGTGGGCGCTGACCACGGGCGGTGCCGAGGTCGCCGAGGTCGTTCTAAGCCAAGTGGCGGCGGGATCTTGGCGTGCATCATCCATTTGTGTTTCGCTTTTGGCGTGTCGTTCGAGACGAAGTATTTTTTCGAGATGAACGAGTGGGAGAAATTCGAGACGTGTTTCTTCAAGATCAAGCCAAGAAAAATCAAACCATGACAATTGGATAATTTGTGCCCAATATGTTTTTTTTTTCTGTTATGCTTGATTTATTTGCGCTATCTTATGCTTTATTTAATTTGTTTAAATGTGTTTGCATGAGAGTTGCCCAAATGGAAAAATCTCACCTTCAAAATTACTAAGTATGTTTAAATAATTAATTGACAATTTTATTCCGGATAATAAAATTGAATTAATTTTGACCTCCATGATTTATTTATTTGTGAATTCTTTTGGAGAAATTCCCCCCACGGGACGGTCAAAAGATAGCTTTCACATGAATGAATTCCAAACGGATGATTGTGGGTTATTACTAGTGGCGACGATGCCCTCCCCACGAGGCTCGATCAAAGCGAAATAGTAATCCTGTATTTAATCATGGTTATTACTTAGGTATAAAATTGATATGCATATACTTCCCCAAGTCCTGTCAATTTTATATTAAAGGATATTAAAGGTTTATAATCGTTCTTGTTTGTAAACTGCTTTGAATGTGTTTAAATAATGACCCACCCCACGTGGCTTATTTAAACTATTTTTGAGATGTTGGTGATGCATGTTCATTTTTTTTTTTTAGATTTTAATATGATGCATGTGATCGAACCTTGTGATATACTTGTACTATTGCATATAGTTGTTTATTTCGATTCAAAGATGTCGTTACCTTTTAATCCTTTGTTATTATACTTAAAGTCAATACAATATGTATGGAAACTATATTGATTGGAAACGAAAAAAATTATCCTAATCGCACAAAAAGCACAAGTGGATTCTTGACACACCAAAAATCGGATGAGCCAACCGACGAGTCAAAACATGCGGGACTCGTCGGATCACCTTCATGAGAGATGTCGCATTTGAAAGAAAAAAGGTGGAGGGCAAACCCGTAAGGGATTACGTCCTCAAAATAGATGGCCCATCTGAACAAACTTGAGATTCTGGGGGCAGGTTTTGGTCTGGGGACCTAGATGGAATTGGTTCCTCCCTCTCTGCCCAAAAAGTTTTTGAGCATTTTGGCCTCATTAGCTAATTTGTTGCAAGCTTTTGGTCTCGGCAGAAATGTTGATAAGGCACCAAACTCAAGCTTTGACGGCAAGTGGTCTGTCTTCATCTTCTTGGCCAAAGGTGGGCAAGATAAAGAAGAGGACCAAAGGCCATAAGCAATAAAACTCAACTGTTGCCAAGGGCAATGGTAAGATGAGGAATGCTTGTTGTGTCAAGGAAAATCCAAAGAGGAAGTGCTTAAGCTGCGGTGAGAGAGGACAATGGAGGTTTTGCCTGTTCCAACCCCAAAAGGGACGGAAAGAAAGGTAATTCTCACGCACTAGTTATTGAAACTTGTTTAGTGGCGTATACTTCTCATTCGTGGGTGGTTGATACGAGATCCACTAATCATGTTGGTTTCAAGGGTTCTAAATGATCCGGCAACTTAGTGGGAGTGAGATCCTCATCACACTGGGCAACGTTACGAAAGTAGAAGACATCACAATGCTACATAAGTGGCAGATATTGCAATGCTACGATAGTAACGATTATTGCAATATTACGCAAGTAGCAGACATTGCAATGCTACATGAGTAGCAGTTAAAGCAGTAGGAGAAGTGCACCTATCTTTTGAAGATAAAGTTTTTTTTTGAGATTATCTTTATGTTCCCAGTTTTAGAAAGAATTCACTTCCAGTTTCTAAAATTTGATTAAAGGACACTAAGTTTCTTCTAATAAGAATGACATCATTTTTTAAATGATGAGTGTATCTGTTACGGGACATTGATGGAAAATCTCTATATATTTAACTGTGCACACCACTCATGAAATGCATCCTATAACACATCAACTATTTCCGACAAAAGAAAGCGTGAACGAAATACTTCTTTGGCATCTAAGATTAGGTCATATAAATCCAAAGAGGATCCAAAGGTTGGTGAAAGATGGTTCACTGGAGCATCTCCAAGTTGAACAAATCCCAACCTACGAATCATGTTTGGAGGGTAATATGACCAAGAGAGCATTTTGGAGCCAAGGGGAATAGGGCCAAAGAAGTGTTAGAGATTGTTCACACAGATGTATGTGGTCCAATGTCAACCAAAGCAAGAGGAGGTTATGAGTAATTTTATTGATGATTACTCAAGGTACATTTTCCTTATGAAGCATGAATATGAGACCTTTGAAAAATTATAAGAATTTAAGGCTCAAACAGAGAATCATAGGGAAAAACGTATCAAGTCTCTACGATCTGATCGTGGAGGCGAATACCTCAGCGATGAGTTTTTGAACTGCTTATCTGATGAAGGGATTGTATCCCAACTCACTGCACCCGGAACCCCTCAACAAAATGGGGTTGCAGAGCAAAGAAACTGAATTCTTTTGGAAATGGTTAGATCAATGATGAGTTATGCGGATCTTTCCAAGTCGTTCTGGGGTTATGCCTTGGAAACAAATGACTTACATTCTAAACTTGGTGTTATCCAAATTGGTTCCCAAAACTCCCAAAGAATTGTGGACGGCGCATAAAAGTATGAGACACATGAGAATTTGGGGGTGTCCGCCCTACGTGTTGGACAAGGAAGCGATAAATTGGATCCTCGATCGAATTAAAATTTTTTTGTAGGATACCCCGAGGAACAAAAGGGTGTATGTTCTATAGTCCCGACGATCAAAAGGTGGTCATCGGACCCACTTTAGATTTTTGGAAGAAGACTATATGAACCAAAGAAAACCCCAGTGAGATTACCTTAAATGAGCTTAGAGGGCAAACCTCAAATTGCTTAATCAGATTAGATGATATACCAAACGATACGTTTTCTGGCAACCGACCTCGTCGTAGTGGGAGGGTTGTTTGATGACCGAGAGATTCATGGGAATAGGAGAGTCCCTCGGACTTGATTCGGACAAGATTTAATCGCAGACCCATGGACATATGAGAGGCACTCCAAGATAAGGATCTGATTCTTGGCAAAACAACAATGATAACCGAAATGGGTTCTATGTTTCATAATAGAGTGGGGGAGCAAGTCGAACCACTTAATGGGGTCAAACTCATTAGATGCAAGTGGGTATATAAGAGAAAAAGAGGACCGGGACGGGAAGGTTGAAACCTTTTAAAGCAAGACTAGTGGCGAAAGGTTATACTCGTAAAAAAGAAGGGATCGAATATGAGGAAATTTTTTCGCCCAGTAGCCATGCTTAAGTCCATCCGTATTCTCTTATCGATTGCTTCGCATTTCGACTTTGAAATCTGGCAAATGGATGTCAAGATAGCTTTCCTTAACGGAAGTCTTGATGAAGAGATCTATATGCAACAACCCCGAGGTTTCATTGAAACAGGCCAAGAACATCTTGTTTGTAAGCTCAAGAAGTCCATTTACTGGATTCAAACAGCATCGAGCTTGGAACCAATGTTTTGATCATGTTGTAAAGTCTTATGGGTTTGATCAAAACGAGTTTGAAAGTTGTGTGTATAAAAAGCGTGTCGAAGCGGATTGGTATTCTTAGTACTATCGTAGATGACATTGTGATCATCGGGAATGATGTGAAGGTGTGATCAGACATAAGGGCATGGTTTTCAAAACAGTTTGATATGAAAGACTTAGGGAAGCCGGACACATCCTTGGGATCAAGATCACAAGAAAAGGATGGTCGGGTTATCGCAAGTTTCATACATAGACACTGGTTTTGAAACGATTCAGCATGCAAGATTCCAAGAAATGATTCGTACCTTTTAGACTTGGAATCCATCTATCCAAGAAAATGTTCCCTAAGACGCAAAAGGAGATAGATGACATGAAAGGAATTCCTTGTGCTTCGGCTGTCGGAAACCTTATGTATGCAATGTTGTTTACTAGACCGGATATCTGCTTTGCCGTATGCATGGTAGCAAGATATCAAAGTAACCGAGGAAAGCGCATTGACTGACGATTAAAAACATTCAAGTGTCGAAAAAAGAACTCGGGATAGAATGTTGATTTATCGATCGATACTCAATCCCCATCCACACTACACGGACTCGGATTTTCAATCAGATTTAGATTCCAGAAATTATTTGCCTCAGTTAGTGTGTTTCCATTTAGGAAGTGTAGCCATCAAATGGACGAGTGTGAAGTAGAAATGCATCACTGACTCAACCATGGAAGTCGGGTAAGTAGCTGCTTGTGAAGCAGTGAAAGAACCGATTGGGCTCTAGATCTTCTTAGTGGACTTGAATGGTGTTCGAATTTGTCTCAGCAATATACGCTAGGGGCGATTTGCAAATTCAAGAGAACCAAGAGTCCACGGGTTAAACGAGCACACTAAAGGAAAGACATCTTATACGAGAAATCGTTAAGAGATGAGATATAGATGTGGCAAAGATAGCGTCGAGGACGACCTAGCGAGATCCATTCACAAAGCGTCCCGCCTCTCCGGATACATTCGAGAGACATGTGAGTGGAATGGGTGTCAAGACCGTTTCCAATCTGCTTTGAGTATAAGTGGGAGAAATTATTAGGTTCGTGTAGGTGACATTAGATGTCACGGACTACGCGAGACATGTTGTAGTATACTTAAAAGCAGACTTTGAGTATAAGTGGGAGATTGTTGGGATTATCTTGAAAAGTATGCTTTTTACTTTGTATAATCTAAAACTGAATTTTCGGACTTATTTTATTGAAATAAATTATTTATCATCGATGCTTTAAATATGATTGAATGTTATATATATTTCTTTGCATAAATGTTCAATAATTAAAGACGTGTTATTAATCAGTAGTTAATTTAGTGATACCGGATCACGAAGATTAAATTAACGATCCTTGTAACTATAAGTACGCCATTCACGACCTAGATGGAAATGAACAACCATCGCGAAAGGTTGAGATGTAAGGCTCGATTGGTTTGTCTTGACCAAGAGATTACACTAGTGCATGACCGATCTTATTTGAATAGGACCTACATGAGGATAAATTCTTGAATCGAGCGAGGAAGAATTAGACCTCGGTGGTTCGTTGTTTCTTAACCTTCGCCCCTTAAATAGGATCCGTGGGATTGGTAACTATTGCTTTGACTTATCATGGGTAGCGAATCGAGAGATTCAATACTTTTTATCTTGGGCAATATTATTGGTCACATGTGATTGCTAAGATTTAATACGAAGAATCGGTGCAAGCACGCTTGTTTGATTTGCCCCTTGGGAGGTTCATAAGTTTTATCATACCAAATCTTGCAAGTGGAATTAGTTTCCGGTATGGATAATAATGTTGAAACGTTCCTCGACCAAGGACAAAAAGATATTAATTAACGGAAAGCTATTTGGTGGCTTGAATTAATTAATGGGCTAGATAATCTTAAACACGGGAAATAATGATCGGGAGCCATATTGATTGTAATATGGGTTAAGATGGATAGTGCAATATCAATTATGTAGTGGGATTAATTAATATTTATGGGCTTGAATTATATTGTGGCTCAATATTAGATATTCAAGATCCATTAGAATGTCCAATCTTAATTCTCCTAAAGGCCCCCTGAGTAGCCCAACAAATAGTCCAATAATTGAAAAATGTGATTAAAATAAAATAAATATTGTTGCTTAATTTTCCAACCAAAATTTCGAAATTTATAGATATGTTGGGAGAAAGATTTTCTTTGAATTTTGTTATGGAATGAAGATATGTATTCTTGGAATACAAGATTATCTCATTAAATTCAAGAAATCTCCCACTAGCTTATCTATATAGTAATTTTCGAAAAAATATAGAAAATATGATGAGCAAGAAAGATTTTCTTGATTTTCTTGAAAAGATATTATGGAAGATATGTATTTCTTGAAATACAAGAATATCTCATAAATTCAAGAAGATCCAAATCTTGGATTCTTGCACATTAATTTTCGAAAAAATCCATATTAGAGGAGGTGGGATTTTTGTGGAATATTTTAATTATGGGAAAAAGAATATAGAAGATATATTCAAGATTTCTTGGTGACCAAGAAAAGTCTTTTCCCACATTGTTTTTCTACAAGAATTTCGACCCCCTCCTCTCCGATAAATAGGGGATGATTAGTTCATTCTCAAGTACAATTCCATGTGCTGGAAAAATTAGCAAATCCACGAAAGTGGTGCAACAAAGTTTTATTTTTTCCTTTTGTTAATTGTTCGCGAGTATCCTTCCACCGGATTGTCGAGCAAGGCCTAAGGGAATACTTGGGAAGTCCTTTTGGTTAGTCCGTCCGACCGAAGTCACTGCCATCCCGAGAGGTACGTTCACGTAAACCCATAGATTCCGCATGCGTAGGTTTTACGTGGTTTTTTATATGCCTGATATGTTGTTGTAATTATTATTTGAATTAATATAGGATTAATTCATGCTAGTAATAATTAATGAATTAAATTTGTATTTAAATATTCACCCCGAATAGATCTGTGCAACTCATTCCCCAACAGGAGTGGCTTTCACATATCGAAGAATACGTTTCACTGCTTGAAAGTGATCAATATTAGGCTGCTGAAGACACTGACTCACCATGTTCACAGCAAAAGAGAGATCTGGGCGAGTGATAGTTAAATACTGAAGAGCTCCAACCAAAGAACGATACAAAGTTGGATCTTCAAAAGGAGCACCACTCGAGGACAATTGAAAACCATCCGCCAATGGAGTAGAAACTGGCTTAGCATCTTCAAGATTAGCCCGTTTGAGAATATCTCGAGCATACTTAGCTTGATTCATAAATAAACCGTTTGCAGTATATGTAACTTCAAGACCCAAAAAATAGCTAAGCTTCCCAAGATCCTTGATAGCAAACTCTCGTTGAAGACGAGAAATAAAGGATGACAATAACTCAGAAGAATTCCCCGTTAGAATAAAATCATCAACATAGACAAGCAAATAAAGAATAGACTTGCCCATGATATGTATTAACATGGAAGAATCCGACCGACTACAAGTGAAGTCAATACTCAGTAAGAAATCATTCAATCGTTGAAACCAGGCACGAGGGGCCTGTTTAAGTCCGTAAAGAGCTTTCTTCAGTCGGCAGACATGATTTGGAAACTTAGGAGCGGTTGTTCCATATAGACAGGTTTAGGAAAAAATCCATTCAGAAAGGCATTTTTAACATCGAGCTGATGGAGAGGCCAATTATGCATTACTGCTAAAGAGGGAACAACCCGAACTGTGGATGCCCGAACAACCGGACTGAAAGTGTGGGAGTAATCAAAACCAGGCAACAGAGTGAAACCCTGAGCCACAAGACGAGCCTTATGTCGATCAATGGAGCCATCAGCCAAATATTTAGTACGAAACACCCATTTTGAACCAAAAACATTAGTATTGAGTGGACGAGGTACAAGATCCTAGGTCTTATTCAAGTAAAGAGCAGAAAGCTCCCCATCCATAGCAGCCAGCCATTCCGAATGCTTTGCAGCTGATTTAAACCCCTTTGGCTCACGAGTAGAAATAAGAGATGTGAACAAAGTTGTTTCGGCATAATAAGTGAGATGTTTGGGTTTGAATATACCAGCTTTGGCTCGAGTGACCATAGGATGAGACGCCGGTGGTGGTGGAATATTTGTGACTTGAGGCGGTTGGACATCATTAGGAGGCTGAGGAGTAGCCGAGACACGATCAAACAAGACGGGAGGCGGGGATTCAGGTGTGGGTTGCACTTCCAAGACTGGAGTTGGATCTGGACACTCACATAAAGTACAAGGCGATTTGAAATTGTCTTTAAGTGGCAAGACATTTGAGGGTGGCAAGACATCTGTGGGCGGTAAGACTGTCTGAGTAAGTGGCAAAGACTACGTACACTCAAATAAAGAAGGAGACAATTTTGAAGGTCTGCAAGAGTCAGTAGAAAAGGGAAAACATAGCTCATCAAACTTTGCATGTCTAGTAATATAAGTGCGGAAAGAGTGAGGATCTAGACACCGAAACCCTTTATGAATGCTGCTATATCCCATAAAAATGCAAGGTAAGCTGCGAGGTTCAAATTTATTTGCCACGTAATCTCGAAGACAAGGGAAAACCCGACAACCAAAAGGATGAAAAATCCCATAGTTAGGAGAAACATTGAATAACATTTCAAAAGGAGATTTTCCATGTAGAACTCTTGATGGAAGACGATTTATAGTATATACTGCACTGCTGAATGCTTCAACCCAAAATTGAGATGGAACGTTTGCATGAAAAAGCATAGCAAGTCCGGTTTCAGTGACATGTCTGTGCTTACGTTCAGCTCTTCCATTTTGTGATGGAGTGTAAGGACAAGAGATAGTATGCCTAATATCAATATCCTGAAAGAAAGTCTGCACCTTTCTGTTTGTGAACTCAGTTCCACCATCACTTTGAAATGTCTTAATAGAGCAATTAAACTGATTGGAGACAAACTTGTGAAATCGAACCAGAATTTCATAAAAATCAGATTTCTGTTTTAGTGGATAAAACCACGTGAAACGAGATAAATTATCAACTAAAATTACGTAATACCGAAACCCAGAAACAGAATTAACTGGGGCTGGTCCCCATAGATCGCAATGTACCAAATCTAAAACACAAGCAGAACGTTTAAGATTCCGATCAAAGGGCAAACACTTGCTCTTGGCCTTTTCACAAGAAGCACAAATAGATGGTTTTGGCAAAATAGAAGTAACGAAAACTTGTCCAATTTTATTCAACAGTGAAATAGTATCAAAACTATCATGGCCTAATCTAGAGTGCCATAATTCAAAGGAAGCAGTCAATCGAGGGGATAAACAAGAAGAAACAAGAGCGGGAAAAACACCTTCAAACACATAAAGTCCATCTTTGGGCCTGCCACGGGCCAAAATATCCTTGGTTGTTCGACTACGAATTTCAAAATAGTCAATACTAAATAGGACATCAACTGCAGAATCCCTAGTAAGCTTGCTCACAGATAACAGATTTTTAGTAATTCCGGGGACAACCAAGACATCATACAAAGTAATTGATTCATTCAGAATACACGTACTAACATGAGAAATATCTAAACGAGCACCATTGCCAACAATAACGTAATCAGTACCCGAATATGGAATAACAGAAATGAGAGATGAAGGACCTGAAGTCATGTGAGCAGATGCTCCTGTGTCAAGATACCAATTTGAAAATGGCGACGGAGAGACCTGATAACCCGCGGAGAAGGCCTCAATAATCGGCAAAGCTTGGCTCTTCCTCGCCTAGAAATTGGTGGAAGTGATCATCGCACTCATTGCGGCGATGGGGATTGGATCATTAGGGTTCGTAGCGGCCATTGAAACTGAAATAAGATGCGGATGAGAGATAGACGAAAGATGATAAATCTGTGACGGGGACCAGGTCACAGTGGTGTGCTACGAACAATTTGTGATGGGGACCAGGTCACTATGAGGGAGAGAGAATAGGGAAGACGCCGGCGGAAATTAGAGTAGGGTTTTCTGGATCGGTACGGCTGATACCTATTAAGGATTAGTCATTGATTGTAATTATAATTAGTGATTGTGCATAATTAGTGGTCCGGCTTTAATTGTATAGTTGACTGGGATTTACTATCTTCCTTGTATAGCTTGTAATTAACCTTATTTATAGTGCTAATCCTTAATCACTCATCATTAAGAGTGATATTCTAAATATCTCTACATGGTATCAGAGCCAAGGTTGTGGGTTCGATTCCCGTGGAAGCACTCCACCCATTTAAATTGTCCACTCTGTTGGGCCTCCTCTCCAGAGAGCAGAGGCAATGATTCGGCCCACGAGTAAGGGGAAGTGTTGAGAAAAATTAAATAAATAAATTATTCCCGACCCTCTCTACAAGCTCGAGCTTTTAGATGAGACAGAATTCTCTCACATATATATACGTATTTCCTTATTGCCTATAATAGTAAATCTAAGTTTAAGTTGGAGCATATTCTTATTTGATAGCCGGAATAAATAAATGAACCCACTTGAATTTCTTATATATATATACACTTATAATTAAGATACATCTCATGATGAACGGTCTCATTAAGCATAAATTGTGTATTAACGCTCTAATATTTTGGAAGGATGAGTATTATTTGTGTTATAGATTATACCATATATCATGTATAAAACCATCTCATACGATAATGTCATCTCCTTTAAACAAAGTATTATGTGCATCATGTTCAATGTACACCACTATTACTAATCCTTGTAAAAATCAACACTCTATAAATAAAATGTTGATTTTTAGGTGAGAAAGGGGTAACAAAATAGAGAAAGAATATGTATAATTCACATTTTCAATATACATATAAATGTATTCGACTCTGTTAATATAAAGATGTTTAGTGAATTAGTCCAAATAATTTTCGAAAATATATAAAAATTCTAAAGTGCATTTAGCTACACTATGTTATAAATTGGCCCCCCCTCGGTAAAATTTCTGGGTCCGTCACTGATTGTACGTCTTTGACTTTGCAAGTCTTAGCTTTCTTCTTATTATTTCAAAAGAATCTGGATACATAGAAAATATTCTTGAAAGCTAGAATGGTACAAGATATTGAAATTAGCATAAGTATAGATATTTTCAGAAATGACTACACATAATATATGGTATACATCACAAGATACAAACAATTGGAATTAAATAATGTGATGGAATAAAGATTGAAATGACATTTTGTTTCATATGTTTCATTTTTTCAACTCTATATTCTAAATTTTTAAGGTTTTTAATATACATTGACCATGGAAATTAGAAAACCCTAATTTTGAATTAGCTAATTTTGTGACCCTTTAATTTAATTTTATGCTGAATTAATTGGAAAGACAGAGAACCTAGGACAAATGACATGCTCAACCCTTTATGATGTTGAACACATAGTACTAGACAAATTAAAAACTTTTTGTTGTACATTATAACCTTTATGAAGAAACATTTTTCGAGGAACTTAATTATAATTAATTGATTAATTCACAATGCTGGAATTGGAAATCATTGGAAACCTACACCACACACCTGAAAAAAGAACTGCAATCAAATTCGTGAAAGTATACAACTTGTTATAAATAATTTTGTCTCCTACATTTTACTTGCAGGTTTGAAAATCATCATGAACCCCTACCTCTTACATATTTTAAAATCATTAATTAGTGTTTTCAAGAATATTAAATTAATTGAATTGGGGTAATTTCTTTTATTAATTAACTGTAATTAGGTCAACTTATCAACTGTAATAAAAAATCACGATCCAATTACACAATATACACATCAGATCTAGCAATAGCAAGACTAGTGTATTTTTGAATTGTATAACTTAATTATTAACTGTAACATTCATTAATCATGATCCAATTTACACAATCACATCAGATCCAGAAATAGCAAGAAAGATTTGAAACGTGCAAGTTAATTCACTAAAACATGCAACTTGTGTACTAACACAAGTTGCATGTTTTGTGTAAGAATTGCAAAATTACATTTGAATTCTGGACATAATAATAAGGCCTACTCAAAACAAAAACCATTCGACCTATACATCAATAGTGTGTAATTCGACCCAGGGTTAACACGTGAATGTAGTCCAGTCAGGACAAAAAGAACTATTAAAAATATATAAGACAAAAAAAAATTTATAATAATTTGAACTACAATTGAACATGATAATTTGCTAAATCAATTAGTATTCCACCATTTATTATTGTGTCTAATTTTTACACTATAAAAAAAATATAAAATTGACTTTTCTAACATGACTACAAAATTTTCCTACAAAATAGTTACATCCTTAAATACCCTACAAATTGCCTACGAAATTTTAACATTTTAGGCAAACATATTGCCTACGGTTTCTTAAAGGCAAATAAATTACCTACAAACAAATTGCCTACATATTTGTAATTTTTGAAGGCAATTATATATTTATAATTTGGGGATTGAAGTTGTTTATATAATTAGGAAAATTTATCGTAAGCAATCATAACTATTTAAAGACTAAATTATTTTCGTCGAAAATTCCGTAGACATGCATGTTAAAAAATTTCGTAGACAATTCTCTATTTTCTTATAGTACTAAAAGTATTTTTGAAATTTTAAAAATTTTTAGGACTATATACGGTATTTCACACTGAAAATTGAGGTGGAGCAATTGTCCCACCTTGCCTATATGTGCATCCGCCAATGATCTTCCCCCTTCCCATTTTGCACAAACCCTAGTCAATTGGAAAAAAAATAAAATCATTTTTTGTAATAAAATTTGGTGAAATGTGTATGAAACAGTAAATTAGTTACTTATAAATTTAATTGAGGAACACAAACATACTATAGATCTTGTCTTAAAACTGAAACAATTTGTTGAAACGAAACGAAACCCTTAATTTTTTAACATGGTAGTTTTCTAGATTTGAAAAATTGAGTATAAAACTAATTGCGCTTAGTGTGCACTGTGCAACTGTAAACCATCTAGCATTATTTTGCTTGAAAAGAGTATAACAAAAATAAAATTAAAAAATATCGAACCTAAGACTAGCAGTTGAAAAGGATAGGCTTTAACCGCTCCACCACGTATAAGATTTTCGCACCATCGTCTATAAATTTATCCGCACATTTTTTAGTAAAATTTACTTTTGGACCCACAGTACACGGGACTTCACGATTTTAGTCTCAATAATCACCACTTTGGTCCCGTAAGAATATTTTCATTCAGTTTTGTTCCTTCCGTTACGGAATACGTTAACTTCAACTGTAATTTTGATCCCAAACTTTGTCCTGTGGGATTGCAACTGACATTAACGAAAAACGCAATGGCGGGACCAAAACTGCATGAAAAAATAATTTTGGGATCAAAGTGGTGGGTGTTGGAACAAAAATCGTGAGATACCGTATCCTATGAGACCAAATTAAAATGAATTTTACTCCACGGTTTTTTTTTTTTTTCATTTGACCCGCTCCTTAGTGGTAGAATTGGGTCAAAATTGCACCAATTTCATGGTGCAATTGGTCTCTCAATATAAGTGATATTTTTTTTCCATAATAATGATATTTTTTATGCATAAAAATAAAGTTCATCGTGAACTTTGATTCACACAATTTTTAAAAAATTTTGAATAGGTCTTACGCGATACGATCTCTCGATAAAATGAACCATAATTTTAAAATGACCGTTTTACCATTTTAAAAGTGATTAATAGTAAGTTGTGCTAGTATGTAAACCGTTTCAACGTAACTACATTTGATGCAAAAAATTGCCATAAACGTAAAGAAATAATGCTTGAACTATTGATCACCGGTTTTTTTTTTCGCTGTGAATACTTTTTATAAAATTATTGATCACCATCTCAATAATTCTCATTGAAAATGACGTTTTACCACTTTAAGCTTTGAATTATTGATCACCGTCCCAATAAATTTTTACCACTTTAAGCTTTGAATTATTGATCACCGTCCCAATAAATTTTTACCACTTTGTGCAAGCATCACCTATCACTGTTTAAAAAAAACACAAACTCTAGTATGAAATTTTTTATACATGAAAAATCTTTAATTTACAACTAAATTCTGTAATTGGTGAAGGTAAGACAAAATTGAGAGGTTCATGGTTCACTCGGTCCAAGTGGTTCATGGTTCACCCGGCCCGAATAGGTCATAGTTTAGAGTTCATTATTTAGTGTTTAGAGTGTAGATGGTTGATTTAGGGCAAACTTTACAAATTTTCATACATAAAAATTTTCTCACTAGACCTACTCTTAAAAAAATTATTGATCACCCAATAAAATTTATTGCCATAAACGTTAAAGAAATAATACAAGTTTTAAAATAGACAAAATTTTATATGTACCATGTGCACCGTGCAATTCAAATATATTTTTAAAACGTAGAACTTTTTTCACTGAAACATTCAACTTGTTTACACAGAAATGTTCAATTTATCCAGTGTAAAACAAGTTCAATCACTCGAAATAAATTTTTAAGCTCGACTCGATTAGAGTCTGCAGACTGCAGTACTCCTAATTGAGAAGTTGAAAATATTCATGGATTTATCTAGGATAATAATACGCAATCAAAGAAATTAAGTTTGGAAACAAGAAAACACAGCAACAAAATAGTGGGTCCACATGTGTCTAGAAATATAGTCAAAATGCCCTATTAGACAGATATAAGTCATAAGGAAACAAACACTTAACGAGTTCTTGTTAGGACATGCAAACAAACCCCTGCTTCTGGATTTTCCATGAACTTCAGGCCAACTTAGTTAGTACCCTTCAGCATCACCATGCAATTATGTCGTAACCTACTCGTATTTGATACGTATATAAATACGTATATTATTAGGTGAAATTAAGTTTAGGAAAATGTCTACCCTAGATGAAGATCTTTCTTATGATGAGGTGGATACGCTCTCCATCATGTTGAGTTGTAGCCCGTTTCGTGCAAAATACGCCTGAAACGCGTAGTCTTGCCCGCTCGCCATCATGTTCATTTGTTCAAACCTATCGCTTTCTTGTATCTGAATAAAATGTACTAATTAATTAAAACATAACTCATTTTGTACAAATTTTTTTTTTTTGAAAAGGCAAAGTTATTATTAAATTAGGAGAGCATAAGAAATGCCCCCATGAAACAACATTAGAGAAGCAGAATCGGGAGCCTAGTCAGTCAACTAACACACAGAGAAGGCTCCCTAATTAAACCAATTACTAATGGAGTTTCAACCATTGATAAAATTATTTGACTTTAACCAAAAAAAAGAAAAAGAAAAAGAAGAAATACGGATTTTGTACAATTTTAATAACATATTTCTAAATTTTATTTATTTTATGGGTGAGAGAATTGGATTTGAGACGAAAGAAATTGTATTATGTACGTCTAATTAAACAACCATTGAACTATGAAAATATGTTGGATTGATTGAATGTATTGTCCTGTATATATTCTAGTCCCAAATTTGGATAATTTAATTAAATGCTTGTAATTGCTTATAATAAGTTAAGTTAAATCTCAAAATATATAGATAGAGTACAAGATTAATTATTACCTTTGCTCTGAGGCAAGCATTTTCATGCTCCAGCTGAATTTCCTGTAACAATTCCAACAAAACTGAGAATCATTACCAATTAATAAAAAAAATATATACATAAACGAATTTTTTATATATATTTCAACAATTATGGTTTACAAAATTACCCTTTTCTGCAAACACTCAGTTTCAGCAAGTATCATTTCATGCTGTCCAAGAAAACGAAAAATTAGCTCAATTAGAACTTGGTATTTGAAAGTGTAAATATCTACCTAGTTTAATTTAGTGAATGTAAAATTATTAAGAGCAAGTAATTAGATGATCATGTTAATTTACCTTCTTGGCCCTGATTCTTGTGATACCTCTCTCAAGTCTGCTTTCGAGCTGCTTCAACTCCTTCACATTCAAAGAGCTCAAACCATCACCAGCAAGATGCCTATATATATATATGAACCATTATATTTAATTAGTCCCTTCAAATTCAATTGTACAATTAGTTCTATTTTTTCTCAAAAAAATCAATATTGATAAAGGTACATGGACAAAAAAATAAAGGCACCAGTTTAACAAAATGTAATTAGAAGTAATAGAAATAAAATATACTTTTTTTATCTAATTAATTCTACTGTAGAATTTTTTTTAATTTTTTTTTAAGTAATTATTAGATTAAATTACTACCTGTTGGAGTTTTGGAGTATCTGTATCTGCTGACGCAGCTTCTTGGACTCTTGTTGGTAAAACTACATTTAATTAAAAAAATATTAATTAATTGATAATGACAAAATTGGAGGATTTGACCATTTTGTATTTTTTTTATAATTTATAAGTTTTTGAGGGAAAATTAAATTAAGCTTACTTGGGCATTGATCTCCTGAGTAGTGAAGACACTTGAACTGTCTGCAGTTGCCTTCTTGTACCTCTCAATAGTTGACCTTATGCTGCATATACTAAACATTAATTGCAATTTTTTTTTTGAAAACTAATTGCAAATTATAATATATAGTATTTTACAAATATATATCTTATTAGTTATTACATCTGACTTAATTCTCTTTCTATATATATATGATCAATGTTGCAATCTTATACTTAATTTGAAGTCAGTAATAGTATTTATTAACATAAAATTTGTGGTTTGCTAATATTGACAATAAATCATGAATTCAGTTTTTGTTCTCGTGTAATTCTCAGTTAAAAATTAACACTTTCTGCAATAAATAATTTTAATTGATACACAAAAGAATATTCAGACAATTGAGAGGAAATGTGGTATAGCCAGAAAGTGGGAAAGACAACTCATATATAATACTTATCATCTAAATAGAAATTAATCTGATTTTTTTCTAAAATGACTTGACAACCATAAATATTGACCATAGTACATGATTTGATTAAAAATGCCATGAAAAGTGACATGTTTTTGATAGCACAAATGCTTCAACTAGTTCCGTCAAGACATGATTGTGCAACACATATATACATACATATATACATATTTCAGACTTGCCCATAATAGTAAATTTGAGTTTAAGTTGGAACATATTCTCACTGTCTTTGACTTTGCAAAACTAGCTTTCTTTTATTATTTCAAAAGAATCTGGATATGTAGGAAATAAATCTTGAAAGCTAGAAATGGGAGTATATTTTCAGAAATGACTACACATAATATATGGTACATCAGAAATCACAAGATACAAACAATTGGAATTAAATAATTAATGTGATGGAATAAAGATTGAAATGACATTTTATTTCTTCTCTGATTTCAACATTACACTTTCTTGAAACTATATATATTCTAAATTTTTAAGGTTTTTTATATGGACTGACCATGGAAATTAGAAAACCCTAATTTTGTGACCCTTAATTTTTATTAGTTTCATTTTATAATGCTGAAATTGGAAAGACAAAGAACCTAAGACAAATGACAAGCTGAAACCTTTATGATGGTGAACACATCAATACTCAAGTACTAGACAAACTTTTTGTTGTACAATATAATAACCTTTATAAAGAAACATTTTTCGAGGACCTAATTAATTAAATAAATAAATAATTAATTCATAATGCTGGAATTGGAAAGCATTGGAAACCTACACCACACACCTGAAAAGAGAGCTGCAATTTTTTTAACATCAAATTTGTGAAATTTTACAACTTGCCATCTGCTTGTTATAAATAATTCTGTCTCCTACATTTTTCTTTCAGGTTTGAAGATCATGATGACCCCCTAGCTCTAATTGCACTCTTTGTCAAATCAATAAGTAGTATTTTCAAGAATATTAAATAAACAGACACACTTGCATGAGACGGTCTCACTGTGCTTTAACACTTTGAGAGGGATGTGTGTGATTTGTGCTAGATTGTACCCCGTTTCATGCATGAGACCGTCTCATATGAGTTTTTGTTTTAAATAAATTGATCTGGGTTAGTTTCTTTTCTTGATTACCTGTAATTAGGTCAACTTATCAACTGTAATCACTAATCATGACTCAATTACACAACATACACACCAGTTCTAGCAAACCCAAGAAATGTACCAATTCTTGATTCACCGACATAAATTTGCATGTTTAAGTGAACCAAGTTGCACGTTTCGAAAACACATTCGAATTGTACTTAGAAGACCCACTCAAAACGAAAACCCATTTGACGTATACATCATTAGTGTGTAATTTGTGTATTTTTTACAAAAGTTTGAGATCAAAATACAAAAAAATCAAGAAATTAAAGAAATGGAAGAAGGGAGAAAAATTACTTGTTGTTAGCATACTCGTAGACTCGGCCGCGGCTAGAGAAGACAATTAGGGCAACCTCTGCTTCACACAGAACTGAAAGTTCATAAGCTTTCTTCAAAAGACCATTTCTTCTCTTACAGAAAGTAACTTGTCGATTTGTGTTGTTTTCGATCCTCTTGATTTCGATCTTTCCCCTTCCCATTTTGCACAAACCCTAGTCAATTGAAAAGTAGTAAAATGGTGAAATGTTTTGAAACTGAAACAAATTGTTGAAACTTATAAACCCTTAATTTTAAAATGGTGCAGGTTTTCTAGAATTAAAAATTTTCTCAAGATTTGCGTATAAAGTGGACAAAATTAAAGAGTACAAATTTCAGTTCAAAACCAAAAATAAGCTGGATAACAAGAGGGGTTTAGAAAATTGAAGAACAAAACCACAGAAAATAAAAAATTCAAGAAACATGATCAGTTAATTAATTAAAAGAGACCATTTTGAACAAAAAACCACAGAAAATAAAAAAATCAAGAAACATGACCAGTTAATT
This sequence comes from Stenogyne calaminthoides, assembly GCA_037126765.1. Lineage (NCBI taxonomy): Eukaryota > Viridiplantae > Streptophyta > Magnoliopsida > Lamiales > Lamiaceae > Stenogyne > Stenogyne calaminthoides. The sequence goes on along the minus strand of JBBCBC010000017.1, from coordinate 32,794,476 downwards.
AATTAAAAGAGACCATTTTGAACAAAAAACCACAGAAAAAAAAAAAAAAATTCAAGAAACATGATCAGTTAATTAATTTAAAGAGACCATTTTGAACATATACATCCTTGATTTTGCAAGATCTGAAACGTAAACCACAAAAATCATGTATTTTTTTAAGAAAGAAAAACATTTGAAATTGTGCCCAAATGCATGGAGAAAAAAATGAATAAAACTTTCAAATAAATTTGCCCTAAGAATTAATGCTGAATTAGTTAAACAAACCTTGGGAAAGAAAATTTCTATTTTCCGGCGAAATTACAACAACTTTTTTTCCGGCGAGCTGCTTACATAGCCTATATATATATAAAAATAAAAATGACAGGTTTTACAATTAATAAAAATAAAAATAAAAATAAAAATGACAACTTTTTTTCCAGTTTTACAATTAATAAAAATAAAAATAACACATATTATGAGAGAGAAAGCTGGCCAAGAAAATGACAGGTTTTCTAGATATGAACCTAGCGTGAACATGTGGCTTGTGCTATTAACTTGCCAAAAACTGCAATCAGTAATTCCTCTTTTTTCAGTGGACAATTCATTATAAAATATCCTACCTATTTCAAGATTCGAATTACCTAGTGCAAACATATATAATTAAATAACTAGGAGGGGGTGTTATGTGCATCCGGATGCACCGTGCACTTATAGTGCATTTTAAAAACATGCAATTTATTATATTGAAAGATACAATTTGTGTACACTGAATCGTGCAACTATATATTTTTTCATATTAATAGTTGAACGGTTTAATGTAAACAAGTTGTATGTTCTTAAAATACATTATGAGTGCACGGTGCACCTCGATGCATACAAGACTTAGCCTTAGATAATTAATGATTGATGATGGATTTTATCAACCCTTTGAAATTAAACACCCCTTTCATACAAAAATATGTGAAACTGATTAAGAAATGTGACTTATATTATTAAAGGGTATTAATTGTGATAACTGAAGAGTGTGACTTTTTACTATAAAAGTATTACTCATAACATTGAAGGGTGTGATTTATATCCCAGCAAAAGGTATTAACTAATAGTAATAATTGAAATGTATGACTTATATTATAAAAATGTATTAATCGTGATAACTGAAGGGTCATGTCTGGAAAAAAAATCAGTTCTTACAGCATATCTACTCTTAAAAAAAAAAAAAAAAATTGGTCTAGATTATGTGCATTTTGATTGTATGCCATTGTAGCCTTGTTACGTATAGTGTTAACTATTAGGGACATTCTTATAAATGAATCGATCGAGTCAAGTCGATCGAACACCTTATTATAATTGTTTAATTTTTGTTGTGCTTGTTTGATTATTTATTCTTGTTGACAAATAATAATACCACGAAGATCAAACTAATAGAAAAGGGAGATATTAGTGTGATGAAGCCAGAAAAATTGGATAAATATATGACAAAAATCCATATGAGACGGTCTCATACATGAAACGGGATTTAAATAATACATATCAACACTCATTTCTTTCAAAGTGTTAAAGTGTCTCTGCTCTCTTGGGAGGAGGCCCAACGAGTGGACAATTTAAATGGGTGGAGTGTTTTCCAAGGGAATCGAACCTAGGATCTGGACCGAGCCAGAGGCTCTGATACCATGAAAGAATTTCATCTCATCTAAAAGTCCGAACTTATAAAGAGGATAGTAAATCAATTCATTTATTTAATTTCTTTCAACAAGAAAATTAATAAAATAGATTAATCTCCTATAATATGAAGAATGGTAAGTCCACAAATTGATTGATGGGAATAATGGTTTTTTTTATAGTAACTTATGAAGGGTTGTGTTTTAAGTACTATGGGCTTGGAAATGTAGGATAATATGTTTTAAAATTCTATAAATGTTGGGCATCATCGAGCGCGAATAAGCCCTAAGTCTCACATGATATTTCAGTCTGATTTAGGCTTATTCGGACCCGATTGCCCTACATTTATGGATTTTATATCATATTGTCTTATATTTACATATTTTAAAACATCGAATTTGATCATATGTCCGCAGGTGGGCACAAACTTATATGTCCACCGCTTATGTGGCGCGTCACATATGTCAGATCTCTACTATCATTTAGTTAGTTTCTTTAATTAATTAAATCTTCTCATTTATATATATTCTATATTTTACCCAATTTTATTAATTACATTAATTTTTTTTACCCGACCCGAACCCGGTCCTAGTGGTTCATGGTTCACTCGACCCGAATGGTTCATAGATTTAAGGTTCATGGTTTAGGGTTTAGGTTTATATAATTCATGAGAAAATTGAATTAATTAAAAATAATAATTAAATAATAGTAGGGATCTTGCATATGTGGCGCGCCACATAAGCGGTTGACATATAAATTTGTGCCCACCTGCGGACATATGATCAAATCCGTTTAAAACATATTGTCTAATTATATTTACATATTTTAAAATATATTATTCTATATTTTCAAATTCGTAAAATTATTGTCCTTAAATAAAACCCTTAAGATTTGATTGATTGGACAAAATTTCAAAATGAACATTTAAAAGGGCGAATTATTTATTTATTTATTTATTTTTGACTGGAGAAAGGACAAATTTTGATATCAAGGCAGAAGAGGAAAATCATGACAAGATTCATCTTGCTAGGTTTTTTTTTAAAATATAAAAATCAAAAAATTAAAATTACGCCCCTTCAACTTTTGAATGTTGTAATTTTATCTAAGTTCGAAAGTTGTTAGGCCCAAAGTAAAAAATGAAATATGTTACTATTACACACTTTATATTGAATCGACAAATTCCATCAAAAGATACACACACACACATGACAGCAATTTCATGGCAAATCTTAGAAATGTTTTTAGATTTTAAATATTGTTTGGAGTTTAAATCAAATCAAAGTATTCAATCAAATTTTGGTTCTACATTCGGTAAACATTTGTTTTAAGGAGATAATTTGAATAAATTTTGTTATTCTTTCTCTAGAATTTAAAGTTTGATTCGAACTCAATAAATATAAAAGTGAAAAAAAAATTAAGGTAAAGATGAATTTTATTCATAAAGCACAAGAGTACTCATAAAGCACAAGAGTACTCAAGAACCGATAAAGGTCATACAAGATTGTATCATGAACCTATTACAATTTGGATGAGATGCTTTCTAACATATGAGACTTTCAGAACACCTCTGAATCAATGAAGGATTACGGATAATGAGACCGAATCCACTTGCAGGAACTGAATTTGATATCGTCGCTAAGCGAATTCAAATTATAAAATAAAAATGAAAAAGTTATATAAAAATCATACTACTCTATAGCTTCAACTTAATTAAAACACATTCAATCTTTACTTATTTAATTAATTTACCCAAACTTTAATATGATTCTTGAAGTTCGGTAAAAATTCATATCAATAATGTAACATGTTTGGTTTGATATATATGACTCATTTATGAGGGTAGCGTATCCTTATTTAACCATTGGTGATAGCCTTTGGTGAATTATTATATATCGTATATCAATATTATCACAAAATCTCGCGTAAAATTTATTTATAATATGAAATTAATATAATTTTTATAAATTATTCACAACATTTAATGTTATGATATTAATTTATAAGTATACAAAATATTTAAAAATTCATGCATGTAACATGACTTTTTAAAATTTATATTGAGGTGCATTTTAGTATATATATAAGGATCATTGTTCACTTAATATATATATAATACTACAATTTTGACTAATAAAGTCAAATTAAGTTTTGAAGACGATCAAATGACGCTTTATGTGAATTTGGATAAAGGTTAACTCGAGATCTGTTATACTAAAAGGGTTTCTTACATCTTGAGTTGTGTGAAGGTATCGAGTTATAAAAATAGTTCTATGTGGATCCCTTTTTCAAAAAAAAAAAAAAGTTCTGGAAAAAAAAAAAGTTCTATCGTTGATTTTTCAAACTTTTTTCTTCTTCGAGGTCGGATGGATCTGTTATTCCGGCCCTGGGACACAGTTGCTGAGTCAAAGTCTTGAGACAATGATCCTGTTGGTCCCGGTTGAAAACCCATTTTATGGGGGGAAAAAATACACGCATATAAAAGCGCGGGGTGAGGGCGAGTGGATTTTTCAAACTTTGGAGCTTTTTTTTCTTATAACTAGATGCATATGAGGTCGAATGGGTTCGACAACCGGTCCTACATCCAGTCTGTCTCCGAAATTTTTTTCCACGTAGTTTGGGAAGCACGACTAGAGTTTACTAACTCAAACTCTTAGATGTTTCAAAAGATGTTTAACGAGACAATGATCCGGGATTGCCTAACAACTACCTCACTTCACCACCGGGGTTTGGGTTTCAGATGGTGAGATTTTCCCTAATCGATCTCGATAGTTAAGGTTGGGAAAAATTTAGGATATGACATTTGTGAGATCTAGGGTAGAGGAGCTTGGATTTGGATAATCAACTGAATATTTGGCTTTTTGAACACTCAATTAGAAGTTAGTTCGGTTTGGATTTAAATATTATCGTTGGAGAGTAATATTCAAATCCATACTAATAGTCTTCTTTTCTTTTTTTTCGTCTTTGTCCTTTTGTGCCTTTATGTCACATCAAATGGTCTTCTTATCCCTAAGTTTATACTTTCGTCTTTTAGTTTTGCTTCCGGGTGAAATCGAAAATCTTCTTCCTTTTAATGAAAAAAGTGATTAAGGTCGTGATCAATTTAATGCAAGTTCCCCTTCAATTTGTTCTTGGATTGGTTCTTCAATAACACAAGTTGATAATCTCAGCATAATTCATCAAACTAAAATATACCAACAATTTCCCCCTTTTTTGATAATGCCTAAAAACATTAAAAAAACAGCGGGTTTTTTTTAAAAAAAATAGATAAAATGAAAACCCATTTTGCGCGTCAAAGAAAACATTAAACAACACAACAATTATAGCTTATGGTTGACAAGTATAAACATAAGACTCAAGCTCCTACATCCACTCTCTCTCTAGGGAAATCTTATTTTGGAAATTCAACTTAACCACGAAGTTTCCTAAAGTTTTGTAGTTTACTAACTCAAACTCAGTTCACACTCTTTCGGGACTTATCACCCTCCTTTCTCCGGATGTTTTTTCTACTTATTTGAGTTTTACTTCACCGTGTTGTTCTCAACTATGGTGAGATTTTCCCTTACTAACTCAAACACACACAAGTGTTGAATGGACTACCACAAGTAGCTTACTAACTTCTTCTCTAGATTTTTTTTTCTTTACGATCCACATCGAATATCCATCTGATCTTCTCGATCGCCCGATCTCGCTAACTCGTAGCTTACTCACTCTTTACAACTCTAACTCACCAACAAATCACACACACTCAAACTACCTTATCAAAAGGGTTTGAGTTTGGGTTGGTTTCCAAATAAGGTGAGATATCCTTCACAATAAGAACAAATGCAAAGGCTAGGATATCTCTACTAAGCTTTGGATATAACTTATCAAATCTAGGTTTAGTAAATGAGCTCTCTCCAATGTGAAACACTTGGGAAATTCTAAGGTTTTCAAGTGTCATTTTTCAATTTGTGAAAGAAGGTTGAATGAGCTCTTGAGTTGCTTTGAAATTTTTTCGTAACCTTTCAATGTAGAAAACAGTTCTTGAATTGTTTCCAATTTTTTTGGAGGTATTTATAGGCAACCTTCACCAAGGTCACTCTTGAAAAACTATCCGTTGGAGGAGATAGCTTCATGAGTTTCCTCATCTGGTGTTTGATGAACGACTATATTTAGGGTTTGAACACTCCCTTGCATGTTTTAAGAAATATGCAGCTATGTAGCCAATCACCAATTTTTTGTTTACTCAACTATGGTGAGATTTTCCGAACTTAATACTCAAAATCGACATAATCAGAGGTCAATTGTATTGCCGCTTTAAAGGAGCTTGGATATATAATCAAAGGTCGAATGGAAAATTTGGATGTTGTCTTCTTGTGTGGAATTCTCCATTACTTTTGAAGATTGGTTCTTGTCTTGATTACAATGAATTTAATAGACAAACAAAACGGCTCTTTTAGGTCAATCTCTCCGAATGAGACAACCTTAAACAACACTTAGACTTAGTTCCTTTTGTTCCTTTGAAAATGTTTTGGGCAATATCTACTTTTGATCCGATCTTGAACATGTTCGTTTTTTCTAACTTCTTCTTTTTTGTAGTATTCAGATAGATATTTTTCAGTGCCTCTTGAACATTCAGTTTCGTGATCGAGTCTTCAAGAACTTATCGATCAAATCTTTAGTAAGAATCATCGAGTCTTGATTCTTCAAGAATCTTCGATTCTTCAAGAATATCCGCAAGTCTTCATTCCTTTAGCATCTTGATACCTTCTCAATGTTTTGTAGACCGAATTCGCTTTTTCTAGAATATTCAGTCTACGAAATTTTTAACCAAGTTGTGTTCTCGTGGTTTTGATATCTAACCCGATCTATATCTGCCGACTATACATTACTCACTTTTGCTTGAGATATCTTCCTAACAATCTATCTTTGAAATCGACTCAGACTATCAAGATTATCCTGAATATGTCATACTCAGGGGTTTTGGGATCTAATCAAAACTTCTTTATTAAATTCATTCCCAACAATTTTCCCCTTTTTGATGATGCCAAAACCATCTTGTTACATTTAAGAAAACCTAACCTATACTCAGGTTTCAGTTTATCTATTACAAACCAAAATGGTAATTTCTCCCAACAATTTCAAAATATAAGGCATATCAAAGTAAATAATAGACATGTAAGAAGATAATGAGGTATTATCTTTTGAGCATAAAAGGTAAACTTTCATTGATGTAAGATAAGAGTTACATAATACAATGAAAAGTCAAAAACAATTCAGAAGTACAAAGTCTTCAGTCTTCAGTCTTCATCCACTTCATCCTCTGGGACTTTCAGGTTGAACATCCCATAGTACCTCTTTTTCAACTCATCTCCTGCCTTGATAGTTTCTGGGTTGTTTCTTCTTTATTAAATTCATTGTTAAGCCAAACCAGTTAATAAGCATAACCTATTGGGCTATTTCGAGAAATGGTAATTTCTCCCCAATTTCATTTACAAATTTGGGTTTTAAACTTTCAATTAATAAGAGTTACATAAACAATGAAAAGTCACAATAATAAATTCAAAATGTACGAACATAACGTTTTTTGCTTATTATTTTTTTCGTTAATAGCATATGGCTATTTCCGAGAAATGGCAGCCTCATTTACAAATTTGGGTTTAAAAACAATTAATAATAAACGAGAAATAAAATGAGGCAAACTCACTTCCTCATTTATATTTTTCCAATGTGGAACAAAAGCTCCTTGTTTTTTCCTTCCCAATAATTGGTTACAACAATTTTGAAAATTAATTTCTCATTCATTAAAAAATGAGCAACATTTTCCAACATGTAAGACCTTCCCTTTTATTTTTACAAAAATAGCCACATCAGATAGCAAATTTCTGAAGCCGATTTTGGTGGAATCACGCGTCGATGAGGCCAAAAGGAAAAGGAAAAAAAAATGGCTGCTTCACAAGAATTCGCAAGTAATTTCCCGTTCTTTATAAATATATATTTGTAGTTGTACTTAATTATATCTTCATTTTGCAGGTACGTTTTGATGCAACTATTTTCTTTGGATCATAGGAATTAGCTGCTCCAGATCTGAAAATTATCTATGAAAAGTTTTAGGATTTTTTTTTTTTTTGAGCCCCTTTGAACTTTAATATTTTTTGCTAGAAATTTGATGTTATGTAATTTCTGGAATTTGTTTCTAATTTATGAATTCTGCAACTTGAATATAAATAGACTTATTATTAATGATGAAATAGTTATAAACATCAAAAGCAAAATTGATGCAGCCTTTTTTTGTTATAAACATATCTTTTTTTATTGGGAAAAGTTTCATTCCTTTCATTCTTTAGCTAAAAATATAGGTTTTTTTTTTAAATTTTGGTTTTTCTCTTTAGAAGATAAATCACTTATAAACATCATATGATTGATTTTTTCATTTTATTTTCGTGTACTCACTTTTGCTTCTCATTTTAGTTTGATTGGTTTGGGATGAATAGGAAAAATGAAAATGGTACGGGAACTTCCAACTCTGAGGTATGGACTCAGTTACACCCCTACTCTTGATATAGCAAGTTTTAAGTTTAGAATTTTGTGTGTCACTATTGGCACTATATTTGTATTGATGGTCTGTGACATTTATGTTATGCAGAGGGAGAAGGAGGTAAACTCCATTCTTTGGAGGCATACGTACTACCAAACTTGCACTAATACACATTTGGGCTTTGACAGCTGTTAAAATAGTCATTAGAGAGCGGTTATAACAGTTGTCCAAGTTAGATTGTCCAAGCTTGGACAACTATTAAAAAACCGATGTCCAATATCTTTTTTTTAATTATTAATTTATATTTTAAAAATCCTATAATAAAACCATAAACCAAAACTTATATATACGTCCAATACCATAAACCATAAACCAAAAATCCTATAATAAAATCATAAACCAAAACTTATATCACATATACGTCCAATACCAAAACATCAAATAAATAAACATACACATCATGAAATAAATAAACATACACATCATAAACATACGTCCAATACACCAAAAACATGAAATATATATCATCACAAATATATAATTTAATTACATGCTACCAAAATTTCAAACAACGATCTCAATATCGTATGAATATAAGAATCGATTGTAAATGTACCCCGTCCAATCATTTTTCCATTTCTCCAGTTTTTTCTTAGAGTAAGACTTGAGCTCACGTTCATAGACAAATTGCAAACAACGAATCAATCAATATAGTATGAATTTTTATTCAATCAATAATAATTTAAATAAATCGATAAATTGACTTAGATTGAGAGGAATGTTCGTTAGAGAAGTGCGGATTATATCTTCAATAAAGCAACACACAAAATGTCCACAATGTTCATTATCTCGTTACCTCGGAACCTGTTGATTAACAATTATAATCACGTATTACAATTATGATTTATTTCTATTAATTTGATAATTTACTAAATTAAATTTACCTTAATGTTAATACAGTTCACTTTATTTAACTTAGATCTTGAACCTTGACTCAGAAGGCGACTCCGATACATCGTCATCACACTATTATTATTATAATTAAAAAATAAAAATAGATTAAATATGCATAATTTTAAAAGTAAAACAAATCATTATATAGAATATTAAAAATGAACTTACGCTTCCATATATGAAACGAGATCAGAGCGATTTGAATAAACTCCATCCTGAGCTGGGTCCATAAAATACACACTTAATGTATTCATGTGTATGGCGATCAACACCCAATGTTTCCTATATTATATTGAGAATATTAAAATTAACTGTAAATTTAGCATATATATGTGCAAATATTATAAACATGAATACAAATTTTAACGAAATGTTTATCACTCACCCCACATTTGTTGGCCAAAAAATGAGATGATCGCTCCCAGTTTGATTCAGCATATGATTAACCAACCCATCCATGGTCTGTACCCTATCACCCATTATGCAAGACACTTGGGGGGAGACGAATGAATACATTCCACTTGCTCGGACATCTCTGGAGAGATATACCTCACCCAAATATCTTTAACCAACATATATACGCTAATTAATATTTAAAAATAAAATTAAACTATATAGAAAGTGAATATTGAGAATTAGTAAACACATACCTGAGGTAAAGGGCTATGGTGGTTGCACTCAACCACTCGTCATTCAAGACTTCACACACATGTTCCTCACTGACGAATTCTTGGAAAGTATTCTGATGAAAGTGAGCAAGCATGGGAACTGTGACGATCTCGAAAGCATTAGACGATACCATCCGGTGCACCCTAGACTGTACATAATCATCGTGATCTAAGTCTTCAGTCATGGGATAACCAAGTTTGTGCGCAGTGGAGTCCCTCGTTCTTCCCCTCTGACTGTCTATGACACCCCTCGATTTCTCTTTAGCCTTTTGTGGTAATTTCTTCTGAGGCATTTGTGGTGTCGGAAGATTCTACAATCAATTTGTAATATTATTTAGAACCACAAACAAGATAATGAACTTTAATAACATATATTTTACCCTCATGGTGTTAGAGACCAAGTTGCTCGGCCATTCGATGAAGTGACCGACCGTTGTTCCGACTGTGACGACTTCATCGATTGGTTTTGGCACCGCTGAATCCTCTTGTCCGACTACGGGTACATCGAGTGTGACCCTCACGAAACCAGGAGTGATGGGATGACCATGATTCATTCCATGGGAGCTGTGCAACATTCCTGTGGCCACCAACCGATTGGGATCCTCCAAATAAAGGTAGCAAAAGGTATGTGGCTGTTCGAATAAGATATTTAGTTAGAAAATTTTAATACACTAGTCTTTAATTAAAACAAATGTGAGACATGCACATCTGATACCTGAGAGACGTTTTGAAGTGCCTCAATAAAGTCGTCCCTAGGGTTAGCTGAAAACATGGCATTAGCGACACTATGTTCACAGCTTGCTCCACTCGACGACATTTCGTGGCTCAATCTTCTCTCGGACCTCAAACGTTCCACATCTTTAGCCAACTTGGCAACCTGTTCCGTTAGTATACCCACCATATTCATGGCTAGAAGACCAGGTGCCATCGTTAATGATGTCTTTGTCACGCCATATCCGACACTCTGTAAGCGGCCGGGATGCTCCTGGCGACCTATAGCCCGTCCAAACAGATCATAAGGGCCGATAATGCGGATGTCGTCGGGCGTCATGGTCTGAGATAGACGCTCCTGAATCACAAAAATAAAACATTATAATTTAATTATTTGTTTAGAAATAATAGTTTGTAATTGAAAGATAAATTAATGGATAGATTACCGCTTCTTCAATGATACGTTGTGCACTGGGATCGTGAATATTCTCATCTCGAGCCTTTCTGGTAGTCTGAAATAATTTGAAACGGGTAACAATAGGCTCACTCTCTCCAGCTTTCCTTCTTTCTACGATAGTGATGAACGTGTCCCTTTATTAGATATATTAAAAGTGAATATATAAAAAAAATTAAAAGTTAGGATTTTGATCTCACCATATCTTCTCTTATTCGTGCATAACATTTTTTTGATCCACGATATCGCGCCTCCATTGACTTGGCTTGCTCGCGATTTTTTTTACTTCGATTCTACAGTGTAATAGAAATATGATAAACACTGAAAAGCTTAGGGCATTAGAAATTGAGGAAATGACATTGATCAATTTTACCTGGAAATCATCCTCCATAGCTCTACTCACAAACTCCTCCCAGTATGGAGCCACCATAGGGCTATTCTGATACGCCGGAGGCGGACTAACCGAGTAAAGACCAGTTTCCGGATCTCGTGTGTTACTTCTCAGCCAAGCCCGAAAATTCTTGGCAATTACTCCAGCTTGCGACAGTATTTGCTTCTTCTTTGTGTGGTCAAGACCTCTGAATGTAGTCTATACGCATATAACATAACAATTTATTAAATTTAGTAATCATACTACAACTTTCAATAAACATATAATTAACATACCGAAAGTTCGTCCCATAATATTTCCTTCAAAGGAGTTAGTTTGGGGCTACGCCAGTCCTTGGTTGGCAGCACGATAGGGATCACGCTCCTGACTGCAGCTCCAATGTAGAAGGACAACGACTCACTCTCTTTTCCTATTGTCTGTCCAAACTCATTGAACGATAACTGCAATAACATAGTATTTAAGTAGGTTCAACGATCAATCAATATAATTATCGATTTCAAACTGTTCAATTGTAATAAAATTACCTGAAGTGTTTTCCCCTTGCTACGAGCTCTCTTAATAGATGACATCATGACTATACCCCGAGTGCGCTTCTCCCCGGAGCTGCTAGTGGTGGTGGGAGCATCAGCGTCACGCTCTCTCAAGTCATCAGGATGTTGTCAATCATATGCACCATGATCATATGCACCATGATCTCCATCAGAATATCCGTCATCATCTCCATCATCTCCGGGATATGGCAAACGAGACATGATCCTGTAAAGCAGAAGAAACAACATTTAATAAACAAAAAACAAACAATATTCAATAAACCATAAGAAACAACATTTAATAAAGCAGAAGAAACAACATTTAATAAAGCAGAAGAAACAACATTCAATAAAGTCGTACATTTCTTTTTAGCACTTGTTTTTCTTTTTCGTTTTTTGGTTGACTTTTCTCGTTCATGACCATAAATGTTAACAAGATCCGGATTGACATATGCATCCTCATCTCTAATTATTCTCTGGTACGGGCTTGGATTTGAAGGATCATCGAAAGATGGTACAGAATGAGTGAAGTTCTGAAAAGGATCATCAATTGTGTCAACATCTTCATCGATATGGTCGCTAATCTGGAAACTATTGTTAAATTTATTTGACAGAACCACAATGGACCATTTCTTATTAACTGGGTCGGAGACATAGAAAATTTGTTGAGCTTGAGTGGCCATTATGTAAGGGTCATCTCTGTATCCCACATTCTTCAAATCAACGCGTACGAACCCAGAACTTTCAACTTGGACCCCGTTAGGGATCCTCACTCAACTACACTCGAAGATTGGTTGACGGTGAACAACATAGTCGAGTTCCCAATTATTGACAATTTGTCCAAAGTAAGTAGTATTTGATTGATCCACTGCAGTTGCAGTAATGGGCACTCCACTATTCTGGATTGTACTTGTGACATCATGATCTCTGGTACAAAATGTGTATATGTTGCTAAGATAACACTTGTATGAATACATATGTCTATCAGGCATTCTGGATAACCACTTAACTCTTTCATTCACTGATTCTTTATCCTGTGACAACATATTTGCTACATAACCATTGAACCAGTCAACAAACGTGCGATTGTGCTCAACTTCAATCCATGATCTATCTCTGGTGGAATTTCTCTCAGCAAGTGATTGCATGTGCAAGTCAATAAAAGGAAGCGTCGTCCGACCGTGTTATGGCACGACAAAGTGCATTCGTGTTAGTTCCTCCATACTAACACTTACAGGCTGACCACCGGTAATGCCTTCACCATCCATCCTATTGGTGTACCGGGTAACTGGAAGTCCAATTGCATCGACATTCGGAATAAATCCAGACCAGCACTCAACTGCTTCTTCTACTAAATAGCGTTCTGCAATGCATCCCTCCGGCCTTAACATATTCATCACATATCCTTTGAGCACTTTCATATATCTCTCTACACCATACATCCATCGCATACGAGCAGGACCACACATCCTTGTCTCGTGTACTAAATGAACTGTTAGGTGAACCATTATATCAAAAAATGATGAAGGAAATACATTTCAAGCTCACAGAGCGTCCCCACAATCTGCCTCTAAAAACCAAGCAATTTTCTAGGATCTATGATCTTGCTACTGATTGCCTTGAAGAACCAACATAACTTTGTTATGGTTATGCGTAGATTTTCAGGCAAGATAGAACGTATTGCAATGGGCAAGAAAGTCTCCATGATGACATGATAGTCATGTGATTTCAGATTCATCAGGCTCACACCATCGTCTGATACAAGTCTCTGTATGTTGGACGAATAACCCTCTGGTACTTTCACATCCTTTAGCGTTTGAAGTAACTTTTTTCTCTCATTGTTGGACAAGGTGTGTGCAGCAGGAGGTAAGAACGATTTACCCCTTTCTCTAGGCACATGTTTTAGTTATGCTCTTATTCCCATATCAATCATATTCATTCTTGCATTGTAACCATCCTTGAACTTCTTATCAGCTAGCAGAGTATTGAGCAAGCTGGCACAAACGTTCTTCTCAACGTGCATTAGATCAATGAAGTGTCTAATATACAGCTCTTTCCAATAGGGCAGTTGAAAGAAAATTAATTCCTTCTTCCAACCTCTAGTGGGGACATTCTTTGTGAAGCTCTTTCCGTACTGTGTGTCGATATTCTTCATCTCATTCAATACATCCGAACCTGACAATAAACGTGGTGCTTCACCTATCTCGATTGTGCCATCGAATGCATCAGTCATTGTTCTGTACTTATGCGTTGGGTCCAACCACCTCCTATGTCCCATATAAACGGTCTTCCTACAATGACTCAAGCGAATGTGATGTGTCTTCTTGGTATAACAAGGACATGCATCGGCCCCCTTCACACTATATCCAGATAGATTTCCATAAGCGGGAAAGTCATTGATAGTTCCAAACAGCATGACCTTCAACTTGAAATTCTCCTTTCTACAAGCCTCATACACATCGACACCCTCATCCCACAGGAGCTTCAAGTCCTCTATCAAAGGAGCCAGATATATATATATGTCTTTACCAGGTTGTTTGGGTCTTGATATCAACATAGACAACATCATGTAAGTGCGCTTCATGCACAACTAGGGTGAAAGGTTATAAACTAATAGAATCACTGGTCATGTACTGTGGTTGGTACTTTGGATACCGAACGGATTCATTCCATCAGTTGAGAGTGCAAGACGCAAGTGTCGTGGCTCGGTGCCAAATTCTGGATGCCTGACATTGAATGTCTTCCACTGGGGTGAATCAGCAGGGTGTCTTAGCATTCCATCTTTGATCCTATCATCATGATGCCAAGTTAAATTTCTAGCATCCACATCGCTACTATACATTCTCCTGAATCTTGGTATTATTGGAAAGTACCACAACACCTTCGAGGGAGATTTATTTTTCTTATATCGCTTTAGCCCACACTTGGGACATTCATCGAGGTCTGCATACTCCTTCCGAAATAAGATACAATCACCCGGACAAGCATGAATTTTCTGATGTGTTAACCCGATGGACTTGAGCATTTGTTTAGCATCATATGCTCTCTTACATAGTACATTTCCATCGAGCAATGAGACCACTGCTTTGTTTCCAACATACTTGTAAAGAACTCATCGGGACATTTTGGTGAAATTCGTTTTTAGGTTGAACAATATCAACAACGGACGCTTTTGTTTTGTTGCCTTCGTACACCCAGGCCACAGTGGTAATCCAGCAGAATCCCTTAACTTCTCTGACATATAAGGGTGATCTTGTAGATGATCGTCATCCCCACTCGATGTATCAACAGTCGGTACATCATCGAAAATATCCGCATCCACTGTATCTTCAAACCTAAAGTCAGTTTCTAGGTTGCTTGAGCTACATCCATCTCTTCTCTCACCATGATATGTCCAAACGGTATATGTTTTATCAATATCGTGAATCATCAAGTGGTGAAACAGACTTTCTTGACCACTAACGATTTTTCCATTCATACATTTCCAACACGGACATGGAATATACCGAGGGTCGGTGCAGTGTATAATTGCATGGTTACAAAATTCTTTCACCCCATTCCTATACTCATCTAATAATCGATCTGCTCGAACCCACTTTCGATCCATATAGAAAAAGAGATGCCTATAGGAAAGACAATATGAAGTGCTTCTCAAAACATTAATGTATATATACCTAACCATACTTGATCTCAACTTTTATCCTAATGTATCTTCCTAATCATTTTCTTATTAAAAGCTATATCACAATCCTAACGTACCTAAGGTTTTGTTTCTTCTCAAGACATTAATATATATATACCATCAATCATCTAAAACAACTATCTAAAACACATGCATTTCATCAAACACTTGGTGTGCATCTCATATTCATCTCTAAATTTATATAAAAAATCACCAATCAACTCAAAAATATATCCCAATCCTAATTATGCTTAATCCTACACATGCATTTGATCAAACACGTGGTGTGCATCATATATTCATCTCTAAATTGACATAAAAAATCACCAACCAACTCAAAAATATATCTCAATCCTAATTATACTTAAATCCTACACATGCATTTGATCAAACACTTGGTGTGCATCATATATTCATCTCTAAATTGACATAAAAAATCACCAATCAACTCAAAAATATATCACAATCTTAAATTATGCTTAAATCCTACACATGCATTTGATCAAACACTTGGTGTGCTTCATATATTCATCTCTAAATTGACATAAAAAATCACTAACCAACTCAAAAAAATATCCCAATCCTAATTTATGCTTAAATTTCTACACATGCACTTCATCAAACACTTGGTGTGCATATCATATATTCATCTCTAAACATAAAAATCATCATTCCAAACTAACAATTTATCCACAAATTACCAACAAAAATCAAGCCACACAACATATATATATATATATATATATATATATATATATATATATATATATATATATATAACACATAAACTAACCCTAACTAATTAATTAACAAAAAAGAAAAAAAGATTAAGCATTACGTACCTTGTAGAGACAGAGGAATGCGGCGGCGGCAGAGGGAGGAGGTCGGCGGCGGCGGAAAGGGACGGCGGCGATGGAGGCAGGAGGAGGGGGAAAAATCGCCAATTGCTTCGAGTGGAAATGGGGGTTCTGGAGTGAACCCGCTGAATTAATATATATTCTGATTTTCACTTGGAGAGCGGTTCATAACCGCGCTCTCCAAGATTTATATTGGAGAGCGGTTATGAACCGCTGTCTAAGTGAACTTGCAAAGCGGTTTTAAACCGCTGTCTAAGTGATTCTCTTGGACAGCGGTTACAAACCGCTGTCTAATTTTTTATTTATTTTTTAAATAAAACCGCTCTCCAAGCTTAAGCTTGGAGAGCTGTTTGAAATAAGGGTTGTCCAAGTGGGGCTCTCCAAGCTTAAATGTGTAGTAGTGTTGAGTCCCGTGTACATATAGTAGTGTTCCTTTGAGCACCTAAAAAGATGGCCACCAATACGGCTGCATGCTACGTGTATCTAGTTAGCATTTCTTCAATTGTATCAGCAGCTCTCCCCTCACTTTCACTCTCGGCCAAAACATGATTCTTCAAAAGTTCTTTCCAATTAGGATCCTTTATTGAAATGCGGTCAAACATTTCTCCAGGTTCATTAGTTGATGAACTCCCTTGCATTCATATTTTATTCATCTTCATAATCTTTAATGTGTTTGCATTTTCTTGAAGCACTTTGGTGGTCAACATATGGTACAGAATGTGTGCATCTGCAAAGGTTAGCTGTTCGGATTATGAGCCAAACTTGTGATATTGCTTCAAAATTTCGGCTCAAGAGGAGTGTGGTGGAAATACTTCTCCATGTGTGATGAGGGTCATAATTGCTTGTTTTATGGTCATTTTTTGTATCTTATTTGATGTGATTTGATCTCATTTGCAATGAAAAGTGCTATTAATCACGTTTATTTGAGATTGTGATAAAATGTGTAGGGAACGGGTGAAAACGAGCAACAATTGATGAAAAATTGTTCTGATCTAGAATGATATTGGAGAAGATGGATGAACCATTAGAAGCTCCTTGAAAATACGATCGCAACGAAAAAAAGAATCAACTCAATCGGAAAATTTGAGACGGAAAATAAAAAGTTGGTATAAATAATAAAAAATAATTATAATTTTAATAGGTATTAGCGACTATAATTTTTAAAGTTTATATAAATAAAAAAAATTAATTTAAATTGAAAGATAATTTGAAATTTTGAGGTAACATAATTAGAAATACAAAGTTTAAAATAACATAACATAATTTAATTAGAATTTATAAATAATAAAAATTTAATTATAATTTAGACTATAATTTTTAAAGGTTATATAAATAAATAAAATTATTTTAAATTGAAATATAATTTGAAATTTTGAGGTGACATAATTAGAAATACAAATTTTAAAATAATACTCCCTGTTGGGATAACATATGCCAGGATCTATCGGGATGACCTCATAAACACAAATTTAAATTAACAATTATTACTAGCATGAATTTACCTAAGTGAATTCAAATAATAATTAATCCAACAACAACATGCAAACAATATTTCACGTAAAAGATCCTAGCATGCAGAATTTCTAGGAGTTTACGTAAACGTACCCGTTGGAGAGACGATCTGAGACAGACGGGATCAAGTATCTGGATACCCACCAAAAGTCCTTCTCAAGTATTCCCACGTCCTCGTCCAATAACCCCGGTGGAAGGTTCTCCGATGAACGATTTATAAAACAAAGGAAAATAAAAAATTGTTGCACCACCTTTGTGGATTTCTAATATTTCCAACACATGAAACACTAGTTGGGGATGAAAAATTCATCCCCTATTTATAAGTGAGGGGGGGTTCGAAAATTCCAAGGCAATTTAGGGCTAGGAAAGATCTTTTCTTGATCTCCAAGAAATCTTGAATATATCCAATATATTCTTCTTTCCATGTGTATTTTTCCACAAAAATCTCACACCCTTATTTAGCCTTAATTTTCGAAAATTACAAGAAGATTTGCAAGATTGGATCTTTCTTAAATTTATGAGATATTCTTGTATTCCAAGAATACATATCTTTCTCCATAAAATATTTCCCAAGAAAATCAAGAAAATCTTTCTTCCCTATCTCTTCACTATATTTTCGAAAATCACTCTTAAAGAAGCCAAGTGGGAGTTCTCTTGAATTTATGGGATAATTTTGTATTCCAAGAATACATTATCTCCTTTCCATAAAATCTTTTCAAGAAAATTCTTCTCCCTCTTTTCATTAATATTTTCGAAAAATAAGGAAATATTATGCAACAATAATATTTTTTTAAGCACCTTTTATTTATTGGACTTTAATTTGGGCTACTTGAGGGGCCTTTAGGAAAATTAAGATGGACCTTCCAATGGGCTTCTGAATTCCAATATTGAGCCACAATATAATTCAGCCTATTAATATTAATTAATGTCACTATATAATTAATATTGCACTCTCCAACTTAACCCATATTACGGTAATATGGCTCCCGGTTATTATTTCCCGTGTTTAAAATTATTTAGTCCATTAATTAATTAAGCCACTGAAAAGTTTTATATTAATTAATATTTTTATCCTTGGAGTAAGGACAACCCAGCTTTATTATCCATACCGAAAATTTAATTCCACTTGCAAGATTTGGTATGATAAAGCTTCCGGGACCACCAAGGGGACCAATCAAGCAAGACATGGCAAGCACACGATTCTCTGTATTAATTTAGCAACTGTCGTGCAATTAATATTATTGCCCAAGATATAGGGTATCAAAGTCGCAATGATTCTCTTCCCATTTATAAGTCAAAACAATAACTACTAATCGCATACAATCCTTATTAAGTGACAGAGATTAAGAAATCAACAACCACTGAGGTCTAACTCTTCATCCCTTAAGTCAGTGCGAATGAGTTTATCCCTCTGCGCAGTCCGCTTCAAAAAGATCGAATGCACTAGTGTAATCTCTTGGTCAAGACAAGTCAATCTGAGCCTTACACATCAACTTCTACCAATAGATTGTTCGGATCTATCTAAGTTGTGAAACACGCACTCGTTTACAAGGCACTATTAACGTGATCTTCTGTGATCTGGTATCACCACGTTAACTACAATGTAACGCGTGCTATGAACGGTTTGCAATAAATATATATAACATTCAATCATATTTAAAGCAACAGTGATAAATAATTTATTTCAGTAAATAAGTGTTTAATACATAGGTTATACAAAGTAAAAGCATATTTTCACGTATAACCCCAACACTCCCTCCATCCCAATCTTCGTGGGATTGTGACTGTTCATAAGCATTTAGTGTAATAGTGATAAAGTGATAAAGTGGTGGGGTAGGAAGAGTTATTTATTAATATTTTATATGATAAAGTGATGAGTAGTTGGGGGTAGAAAGTGTTGTTTATTAATATTTTATGTGATAAAGTGATAAAGTAATAAAGTGTGTAAGTAACTTTACCATAAAGATTGAGATAAAAAAAAGTGGGTATTTTACCATAAAGATTGAGACGGAGGGAGTATAACATAATTTAATTAGAATTTATAAATAATAAAAAATTAATTATAATTTTAGGCTATAATATTTAAAGGTTATATAAATAAAAAAAAATTAGTTTATATTGGAAGATAATTTGAAATTTTGAGGTAACGTAATTAGTTATACAAATTTTAAAATAATATAACATAATTTAATTAGAATTTATAAATAATAAAAAAATAATTATATTTTTAAAAGGTTTGAAATTAATCAATCAAATTACATATATGGAAAAAATTGATTTAATTTTTTATTTTTTTAAAAAATTATTTAATTTGTGTACATATACAATTAATGTTGTAAAATAAATACTTGAAATCAAGTGTCCAAGTGGTTGAGCGCCCGCCCCGACGCCCAACTGATGCGGGTTCGATCCCTCTAGGGAGCGAAATTCGCTATATATTATATGAGCCTTCACAAGGCTTATGTACAAAGTGGTTCAATGTTAATGCTAAATGGTTTGTGGCTCGTGTGGTTCGATGCCCACTCAGGTGCTATAGTGGTGTGGGTTCGAACCCACCCAAGCCATTTTTTTTCTCTAGAAATTCAGGTTTTGAGACGGAAAATTCCGTCTCAAATTTGACCTTTTTTTTTTTTTGCAGAAATTCAGGTTTTGAGACGGAAATTTTCGTCTCAAATCCGTGTCAAATTTGACCCGAATTGGACTGGATCCGGGTCAATTTTCTACGGTTTAAACCGTCTCAAATTTGAGATAGATTTGAGACGGTTTGAACCGTCTCTGATTTAACACGGAATTTTGAAAAATCATCTCTAAATTTGAGACGCCTGATTTAGGGACGAAAAAAAAATCGTCGCAAAACCGTCTCAACAAGGATTTTGAGACGGTTTTTCGGTCTCTAAAACACGTTTTTTTTTAGTGTATGTCCATTACCTCTTAAATTCGCTAGGCCCAAAATTTAAATAGTCTTCTTTTTTAATTGTAAATTATTGAGACCAAGCAAAGTTTCAGTAGATGTTGGAATTAAAAAACGAGTTCGAAAAAATTGTGGGGAAGGGAAATGGTCCTTATTTCTAGTGGGGTGAAAAGTGGGTTGGGGTTGAGTATTTTAAATCAAAATTCAATACACTGTAGAAACTTAGCACCCAAAAACAGGCACTTAATTGTGAGATGGAGTGTGGTTATCGCTAGAGTGTCTTCAGAGTATGATAATCCAGTCCACTCATAAAGGCTCCGTCAAACTTAATTTCTTTGTCAAGTCGCATTCAAGAAAATAAGTGTGAACAACTCTATGTGCTTTTCAAACATAACTTTCAATTAGTGGAGAACTTCTCATTGATCGCGCCTTCTCTTATATAGATTATCCTATGATGCAATTTTATTTTGCAGAAGATGCCATGAAAATGCTGAGACTTTTCGTTGGTGCAATTTTACTCCACGCCGCTGCTAGCCACATTGTGTTATTTTCATGCATCTTCTGCTTGCCTTGAGTTATTGCCATATATCTTGTCGAGTAAATTCCATTCGTTTCAAGTTGCCATCCTAAAAATAGAAATTCTTCTTTCTTTTCCAATCAATAGTCGCAGAGTACTCCTAGGTTCCTAATCTTATTATATAAAAGGAGAATTGCACTCACCAAATGATGTCATGTGTCGCACCTCACATGCTGCCACGTGTTAATTTATAAGCACCAATTTGATTGTAATATTTGTGTTTCTTTATCTTTTCTCTTGGTTGATTACCTTGATATAACTACTGATTTTTCTTCATTTCGGCATTGCAGATTTGCCATCATGCGTTGCTTTGTCGTTGTGTCTGTGAGGACTCCACGGTTAGCCTTTTGTGATAGTAGTGATTGTTCTTAAACTTCACTCAGGAAGGCGGTTTCTAAGACAGAGTTCTTCATGTGCAAAGGATTACTGCTTGAACCCATTTGCTCTTGAGATTTATAATAGTCCGTGAAGAAAAAAATACAAAATACAGTAAGCCTCTGATATTCACTTGTGGTCTAAAATGATGTCAAAAGATGTGGGATTTTGCATCCTCAATAACATATATAGCAGGTGCAATATTTTTCAATAAACACATTAGAGCAAGTTATGAAGGAAAACAGTAATTGAAGGTCTAATTTGATCAACTTTAATGTATATGGCATGTGTTTAGTCTAGGTTTCACCTAAAGAAATTCCACCTCCAAAAAGCTCGGGTTTGCCTCTCAATGCCTATATGCTCCATAATCTTTCTCATGTTGAGCTAAATGCTACTCCCTCCGTCCCATTGTATTTGTCTCACTTTCCTTTTATGGACGTCCCACTATAATTGTCTCAGTCCATAAAAAGAAAAAGTAACACTCCACTAACTATTATTTTAATATTATTCCCCTTACTTTTCATCCCAACTACCCCAAATACCTTCACTTTTCATCCATTAAATACTATAAAGGCTCACTATCTATTATTTTAATATTATTCCTTAAACAATTCAACCAAAAAAAGTGGGACAAATACACCGGGACGGAGGGAGTATTAATTTAGCGTGGGACATTGTTTTCCGGTTTTCTCCATATGTTGAGCTTCTTGGGGAAGGGTTCTTTGTGATTTTGCTAATGCAGCTTATGATGAAAGTAGGCATTATACTTGGTGTTCACAGAGACTTGGAGAGCTTGGATTCAGGTTAAGATATTGGAACTTGAGCATTTAACATTTTTTATTATGCTTCTTGCTGACTTAGAATTTAATTCTAGGAGTAGCTATGGCGACATGCCGGTTCAAGGACTTTCGTGGAGGGAACATGAGAATTCGTCAGACAATGTTGCTGCTCGGCTTGCAATCATCCATTGGTGCATGTGCTGCTCACTTTTCCTTATATTCTATTTTCAGATTTTATGATTTTTCGTCCATTGAAGATAGTTTTGATTTATCCTCAACTATTTACTATTTTATATTTTATTGTAAAACCATTGGTTTACTCTTTTACGACAGAGAGTTGGTATTTAATTTTTCATATTGTTCCTTGCAACAATGTCTCACTTGATTAGTGTTTGGGGAAATGGAAGTTGTTAGATATAGAATGGGACAGAGAGTTGGTATTTAATTTTTCATATTATTTCTTGCAACTATGTCTCACTTGATTAGTGTTTGGGGAAATGGAAGTTGTTAGATATAGAATGGGAGTAGACGATAGAGATTGCCAAATTAATAATGATTTGTATATCAAGGTTTTCATCATTAGAAAAGCTGGACTTGATTGGAAAACAACACAACCTCTATTTCTGGAAAGTTGTCATTATGATTTGTTTTAATTAAAGTATATAGAAATTGATTAAGAAATAAGATTAGTTTGTCAAAAATTGGAGGTAAGATTAGTTTGTTAAAAATTAGAGCTGGCATTTAGCCATTTACACATATTTAAACTCATCGACATGTACATACTTGAACTCATTGCGAGTTTAAAAATTAAATTTATTGGGGACGTTTACACATATTTGAACAAAGTTTATGCAGACAAACTAATTGAGACGTAATTTTTTATTTAGTTACCGTTGGAATAGAAGTTGTTTATAGGATTTAATTTGGATGAAGTATTTATATTGGTTAACTTGAGTTGTTTATCTTATATTTATAATTTATTTTCTTCCATGGTTTGGAGAAGTATGTTTGAGGATAATTATTGCAGTCATGGTTGAGTCATAGTTTTGATTGCTTAATAATGGATTCTATTGTACTCTTTTCATTATTGTTTAACTGTGACCTTATATCCTAAAGCTTAATTTTCATTATGTGGGTAATCCCAATATTTTTGAATCTTATCAAACCTCTTTTATGTGGAAACCTTGCAGCTGGTGTGAAGTCTGTGACACTGCGCAATACAAACAATGCAGTTGTGATGTATGCTCAGTAACATTTCAACTTTCTAAAAAAATGATTTGGGTAAGACCAAGGCATACAAGAACTAACTAAACAATGTTGTGACTGTAGCGACTTATGACTACTGAATTGTCCGAAGAATAACTCTCAGATTTTCAGGTAAGCTTTTTAATTTGTTTATTCCCTTTATGGTTACCACATTATTTGTTAGTTGCTCATTGATTCCCCAACTCTCACTCCCTTACAAAAACACACAATTGTCATTTGGTATGTAGATTTATGAGATGATACACCTATACTCTGCTAATTATAAGTATTATCTTCTATACATGAAGAAAATGAGGTGATATTCAAGAAATGCTATTGGGAAGGGTAGAAGATGAAAATGAAGGGAGTGCAACAGAGGATTTAAATAGCAAAATATAAAAAAATGTGCTCTCAACCTCTTAGATAGCACTGAGAAGATCATTGCAGAACATGTTTGGCAAATTTTTCTGCACTTTTTTATATTGTTCTGGTTTTTAAGTAAACTGATTTGTTTACTTTCAAGCAAATCATGATACAAGTTTGCTTATTGAAATTGTTTTTGCTTGATGTGATTTTAATCTTTTTTCCTGCAATTTTGCATTGGAAAAGTCTCATTTATGCAATTTTTAAGTGAAGGTGTTTTCTTGGGTAAGTGAATTCTGTCTTTTGTGGACAAAAAAATAAATACCTATCTTTTTATTTAAACATATTCTTTTTCTAGGTTTGATAACATACTCCATGTATGCGCCTTCTATTTACCGTCAAGGTATTTTACGTGGATTGTTCGCCTTATTGTGTTCTGGCATTTGTGCAATTTATTTTTTCTTTTTTCTTAATGATGATGTCATATATTAGTTGTTTTATCTTGTCGTTGATGCCTTTTTACGTAAGCATGGCTATTTAAGATTACTTTTATATGAATGTTATTGTTTGTGACGTTGTTATGTTTGCTTGCTGGTATAGTTGTTAATATTTTCAGAATAATATGATCTTCTGCAATTCAAATTTTAGACAAGATTGATTGAGGTGCAACACAAAATTTAATTGAAAACCCAGTGAAATTAGAAAATTTCCAATTTCACCTTTAAACAAGTTTGCAGAAAGTTGAAAGCTCTTGAGGCTCGATAAGCCTGCAATACATGTTGGGATGTTAAAAGTTGTTCATTGTCAAGTTCGAGTTTTAATGGAAATAGGTATTGTGCCATTGAGATAGCTGAAAGAATGGTTCATTCCTGATTGGGATAATTAGTATTTAGGAGTAATTTCATGGAGAAAGATGGTGAGGATGTAGATTTTCAAATGGTAGAATGCTTTGTTCCCTAACCTATTTAGAGTCGGGTATTTTTGTGGAGAATGAGAATATTTTAGGTGAGAAAGATGAAGGAGATATTTAAATTGAACTATTGAAGCAGACGTGAATTTGTTGTAATGAAGATTATCATCATCATTTGATTAACGTACAAAGATTCAAACCTGGGCAGAAAAATTTATTTTCCATTTAAATTCGATTTGATATTTTTTTTTGTTTGTTTCTAGCCTACAAAATACGAGATTATATTTTTAAATCCTAATGTATGTTTGTTGAGTTGGTATGCTGTGAAACTTGTTCACCATAAAACTGATTTTTTTTTTACATACATACTCTTTAATAATATAAGTCACACCCTTCAGTTATCACTACGACACCCTTTGCTATAATATAAGTCACACCCTTCAGTTATCACTACGACACCCTTTGCTATAATATAAGTCACACCCTTTACTTTTATGATTATTACACGTTATAATAAAAAGTCACACCCTTTATAGTAAAAAGTCACACTCTTTAGTAATATAAATCACACATTTTGATCAGTTTCATCGTGAAACTTGTTCACACTATACTTTGCCATGTTTGTTTGCACGATTATTCAAGTTAAATTTTATAAACCTCCCAAAAACCTAATTTATAAATTTCCCAAAAAAATTTATAACAGACCCGTGCATTGCACGGGCAATAATCTAGTCATGCAAATAACGAGAGCTTTATTGTATTTATGCAATTAAGTTCATTAATCCATTACGATATTTATAACAATTGTCATTAATGATACATTTACTACATTGGGCTAACTACCTTAGGCTCCAATAGTTGTACGACACGTGACAAAGTTATAACAAAGTAAACACTTACAGAAATGTAATATCAAAAAACTCATTCATTAAACAAACTAACAACGTGATGAAATGTACTTAAAAAGACTTTAAATAAACTTTTAGATCAAATTTGTTTCTAAAAAATGTCGAACCTACTAAAAAACTAACACATCAGGTTTAAACCTAATGATAATATATAAGACTAAAATATCTTAATGAGAAGGTTGGTAATTGTCTCTGGAGAATTCATCCCTTACTCATAAATTCAATCCTGATTAATGTTCAGGAGTGACAATAGAGTGGATTGAAACACGAAACCAGAGAAAGTGAGGTGAGTCGGAGTAGAATCCTCTCCATTTATATTTTTTTTTTTTTGTTGATCGGGAAAAAAGGTTTCTATTACGAAGGTTCTCGGTTATAAAGTAACCAAGAGATCCATTTGTATCAATATTAATATTAAAATATTATAATTATAATATATAGAGACCTGGATGGACCCAAATCCCCGCATTGGTATGATATTGTCCGCTTTGAGCCAAGCCCGCACGGATTTGTTTTTGGGCATCTCCCAAAAGGCCTCATACCAATTGAGATAATGTTCATCCTAATATACCCCATGATCCTCCCATATTATTTCGATGTGGGATGTTTGTTTGAACCCAAACAATCCTCCCCTCAAACAAAGACCACCGAGCCTCCCATCAAACGACCCGCTCTATCTAGGTCAACGTCTCCTAGTCCATAGAGACCCCCGTTTGTTTCTCCAAGGCTTCACCGTCTTATTTGTTTAACACCGGGGACTACTCCACACCGTTTCGTCTAGGACCATGGCTCTGATACCACTGTTGGGTTTCGGTGCCGCCGGCCGCCACGGGAGACTAACGGTTGTAACCAGGCTTAGATCTCCTATCTGGCGACGGTGTAAAGTATGAACCAAACTCTATTCATCCACCTCTCTCCACCCACTTTTCTCACAAAGGATCTGTATTCAGCGCACTCCAATGGGCTCCCAACATCAGCTTTTATCAACGAGCAAGAACCAATTCTGGCAACAATCACGGTGTTATTTATGGCAAGTCAACAATTAGGGAGAAATCTCGTGCAAAATTAGTGTAACGTGTTTTGGATCTGAGAGAGAAAGAAGAAAGAACAGGTGGGCTTCTGGGAATTATTCTAGTTGGGCCAAAACCCAATATTAACCCATCACAATATATATATATAAATATTCACTTTTTTTTTCCTTTTTTATTTTTTGAAAGGAACCAATATTTTCTCATTAATATACACGCACATGCTTGGGATTAAATTTTAAATGGTCCCATAACTTTTTACCTTTTTTTTATTTAGTCCCATAACTATTTTTTAGAACGATTTAGTCCCATAACTATTAAAATTGCTCAATTTTCATCCCGTAACTATTTTTTGGAACAATTTAGTCCCATAACTACTAAAATTGCTCAATTTCAGTCCTATTTTGCCAAAAATTACCTAAAACAACATTGTTTTACTAGCGTGTCAGACATGTGCAACTATATATTGGGAATTCCATCGAGGCTCGTATTCTTAGGAACTTATCTGAAACAATTTAAACACCTAAAAATTAAATTGAGGCTGAAAACTTATTGTTCTTCGTCAAATTGAGTTCTCGCGGATTTAGAGATGGATATTGGGGAAGTACCCGATTTTAGAGAATTGGGGGGATTTAATCTCACCCCCTTTCTTTAAGATTTGTTTCATTAATTTTTCTTTTGTTAAATAATGGTGTGTATTTCATTTAATTGACAAGTGTATTAAATTGTGCAAATCAGTTACTAAAACACGAGCTTCGCCGGAATTTCGAATTTAAATGGCACATGACTGATATGTTGGTGAAACAACGTCATTAATTCTGGGTGATTTCTAGCAAGATAGAACGAAAATTGAACAATTCTAATAATTACTGGACTAAATTATTCCAAAAAAATAGTTAGGGGACGAAAATTGAGCAATTCTAGAAGTTATGGAACTAAATCATTCAAAAAAATAGTTATGGGACGAAAATTGAGCAATTTTAATAGTTATGGGACTAAATCGTTCCAAAAAATAGTTACGGGACTAAATAAAAAAATGAAAAGTTATGGGACTATTTAGAATTTAATCCCCACATGCGTCTATATGGTTGTCTTCCATCTTAAGTGTGGT
Source organism: Stenogyne calaminthoides (assembly GCA_037126765.1). NCBI lineage: Eukaryota > Viridiplantae > Streptophyta > Magnoliopsida > Lamiales > Lamiaceae > Stenogyne > Stenogyne calaminthoides. Next base: position 32,766,358 of record JBBCBC010000017.1, on the reverse strand, counting down.
TTAATGCAAGTACCTTTTCTTTAAAATTTATTCTTGAGGTCTTGTAGTATATATCTTTTACTTTAAAAAATAAATAGAGCGAGGCTCATAATCTCACTCAAGTAAAAATGTTGCATCTCACAAAAATTTTTGGAGTAACATGTTGTGGCAAAGAAAAACCATATCAACTAATCATTGCTCCCTTCGATCTTCTTCCACATTGACTTGATCGGAATTTTTGGTTAAAAAATATTTGCCTACTCCCCAGCAAGAGTACGGGATCGTCGTAGTAATGAAAGTAAATTTTGACCAAGTATTTATCGAACCCAAGAGACTAGGAGAGGGGGTGGGCCCCAAAGTTATACGTATCCATGGTATTATAGAAGCGATTAAAGTTTTTTTTTGGATTTTAAAAATAAATTAACTCAAGTACCAATTTTTAACTAATTAAAGACAACTAGAATTAAAACAAACAATTAACTACTAATCAAGTAAAGTAAGAATAAAATACTAAAGCAATTAAACCAACTTTCGAGGGAAAGTGCAAGAGTGAGAGAATTGCTTCGGGTGTTTTTCTTTTGTGGGGTCACTAACAAGTTCACAAATCAACTACTCAATTATGTCATAAATGGTGATTTCTAGCTAGGAGCAATCACTAAAATGCGTAGACCATGGTTCTAGAAGAGAAACTCATGGCTACAATGACAATATAAAGCAAACCCATAAGAAATAGTGAATAAAACTTGCAATAAATTAAAGGTATCACCTCTTGAAGACTTTAAATGAAAAGCATAAACACCTTCAATCCTTGCTTGTAAATGTAAATAACTCTTAAATCTGGCTAAATTATGAATTTCTAAAGAAATCTACACTAAAAAGTACTTGAAAAATGAAAAGTATCACTTGGAGACATATGGTGGAAGAAAAATGCTCAAAACCTTAAACCCTAGAAAAACTCTCTAAAACCTCCCTCCTCTTTTTTTTTCCTACTGTTGAAATATTTCTTCCTCCCAAATCCGCTACTCTCCTCCCCTTTTTTTATCCCCCTGTTGCTGCTTTTAATTGTTGTCCCATGCTTCCAAATAAATCGCTGAAATTCATGTTGAATGGAGTAGCACTTCTTTTAAATTTGAGTGTGGGCCCAACAACTTTTGTGTCAAATGATGAGTAAAAAGAATCAGCCCAATTCATTGCCCCAGTCTAGAGTGGCTGTAGCAACCCTTCGGTTAGTGTGATGGGAGCTCAGGGAGGCTTCTGCCCCATCATGAGCATCAGTTTCTTGTCTAGCAGCCTCATTCTGGTTATTCGCCATTGTGAATGACTGGATGGTGGGTTTTCTAAAGAGTTTTTGGAAAATCAGTAGAATTTGTTCCCACAGACGTCGCCAATTATTGTAACCTAAATTTTACATCTAGGGCTACAAACAAGTAATATATGAATTCTGAATGAACAATGAATGGAAAACGTAAAGAACAAAGAATTTGTTGACTCAGTTCGTCCGGAAGGACTACGTCTGGGGGCGTACCAAGTCAGGATAGTTCTACTATGATTTTTGTGTATGTTTTTAACACTAAGGACTTGGATCAAAGTTCCAACCTCTTTCTAGTATGGCCATGGTGGCCTATTTATACAAGGATTCCCGCCTCTTGGGCGGGAATTTACATAAGGAATGTACAGTAAATGTGGCTTTAATCCCGCTGGCCGGGAATTCCATCTCGTCGGGTCAGAGGTCGCTGCATTTAGTGGCTTATCGAGCGTTTTCCAAGTGCTGACAGGATATGCGACCTCTGGTAGCCTGTGGGCTACCTGTGAGCTACCTACGACCTGTGACCTGCGACCTGCGACTTCACGACCTCCGGCTCGGGGAGTCATGTTCCGAGTCGCTCTTCCTGGTCGCCAGTAGCGACTTGCAATCCTTGCGACCTCTATGCAAGTCAGATTTATTCTTCTCACAACAATGATATTGAGGGTAACTTGTCCGTGTTTAAGTTTCCAGGTCGATGTTTGGGAAAAAGTATTGAACGACCCTGGTTAAACCGACAAGAGATTGAAGTTGCACATAAATATCTATTATTCAATTGTTATGAAGTCCAACCGTACATTCGGTAAGTATTTCATAGCATATCATTTACACTTTTAATTAGCATATTTATTATATAATATATGATTAATAATATATTGCTTTCAATAAGGATCTATACTGAAGAGCTACACCTTATACATCCAAACATCTCAGATGCACAAGTAGGTGAATCTATTACTCGTGATTTTCCAGAGTGGTTCCAAAACTATGTGAGTGTTATCTAACCACCGTTTATTAGTGAATTCATATTATAATTATATATTTAACCTAAAACCGTCACAGGGTTATAATCAACACATTGAGAACCCATTTATGTGGGATCTTAGTAGAGGACCACTACATCGGGTCAACACGTACCAAGGATACTATGTAAATGGTTACAAATTCCATACGGTGGAGTATGCATCGACCAGATCTACTGCAAACAGTGGAGTTTGCATTAACAGTGCAATTTTCAATGGAGAAAGCCATGACTACTTCGGACACCTGCAAGAAGTCGTTGAAGTAGGATATAAGGGGTTCCCTGAGAAGACTGTTGTGTTGTTCAAGTGTGATTGGTATGATCCATCTGCTTCAGGAACAAGGATTCATCCCGAATACAAACTGGTCGATGTTCATAGAAGAAGAAAATATCCGGGGTATGATCCGTTTGTGTTTGCTACTCAGGTATCCCAAGTATACTACTGCACGTATCCAGGTTCGAGAGCAAATAATGAATGGATGGTTGTTTGCAAAGTAAAGAATTCAACTATCGCGGTTGACGACACTCTGTTCCAAACGAAACAAGTTGATGCTCAAACTGAAGTGCATACAGGAGATTTCAATCTTTTCGTAGACTTAACAGCTGCAAATCCAGATTTGATAGAGATTGACAGCGGCGGGGAGGATAACGAGTATGATGAAGATGAGGATGTGAGTGAGAATGAAGATGTTGAGGAAGAGGAGGATGAAGAGGAGGGGGAGGAGGAAGACGAGGAGGAGGATGATGATAATACAGATGGGGGAAACGATGAGGATGACGAATAATAATTATATTTTCTTTCATTTGTAATATTTCATGTTGACAATTATATTTGCATATTACAAGTTATTTGACATTTCTTAACATAATTTTTTTTTAGTAATTTTTCAATAAAAATACAATTTTAAAAAACTATAATCATTTATTCATAATTTGTAAATAAAAAAAAATATTATATTAAAATGTAATTGAATCATTAAATAAGATAATTGAAATAAAGAATTTAAAAAAAATTAAAAATGAATTTTAAATATAAATATAATTAATTTTAATATAAATAAGTAAAAATACAATTTTAATATAGCATAATTTAATTTAAATTTATAAATAAAAAATATAAATTATTATATTAAAATGTAATTGAATCATTAAATAGGATAATTGAAATAAAGAATTTTTAAAAAAATAAAAAAAATGATTTATTAGGACATATAGAATTAATTTTATTAAAAATAAATAAAAAATACAATTTTAATATAATTTAATTTAATTTAATTTAATTTATAAATAAAAAATATAATTTTTTTTATTAAAATGTAATTGAATCATTAAATAAGATAATTGAAATAAAGAATTTAAAAAAATGGAAAAAAATGAATTTTAGGACATATACAATTAAATTCATTAAGAAAACGCAAGAAAGCAAGTGTCCGAGCGGAATTGATCTCTGCTCAGGCGCCCAACGTCCCGTGTTCAATCCCCCATGGGAACGAATAATTGTCTCAATTAATTGGGAGGCTTGGTGACTTATATATTGCACCTGTTGGAGAATTAATTGCACGGATCTATTCGGGATAAATATTTAAATACAAATTTATTTATGATAATTATTACTAGCATGAATTAATCATATATTAATTCAAATAATAATTCAACAACAAATCATGCATATAAACAGTTCACGTAAATCCTACGCATGCGGAATTACTACGAGTTAACGTGAACGTACCTCTTGGAATGGCAATGGCCTCGTTGATTAGACACACCAAAAAAAACCTTCCCAAGTATTCTCTTAATCCTTACTCGAAACCTTCCCAAGTATTCCCTTAATCCTTACTCGAAAATCCGGTGGTAGGATGCTCGCGAACAATTAACAAAAGGAAAATAAACTTTGTTGCACCACCTTTGTGGATTTACTAATTTTTCCAGCACATGGAATTGTACTTGAGAATGAAAGAATCATCCCCTATTTATAGATGGGGTGGTGGATGATTTTTTTAGGGAAGAAAACAATGTGGGAAAATCTTTTCTTGATCTCCAAGAAATCTTGAATATATCTCCTATATTCTTTTTCCCATAATTAAAATATTCCACAAAAATCCCACCTCATCATGTTATGGAGATTTTCGAAAATTTAGGGACAAGATTCCAAGATTTGGATCTTCTTGAATTTATGTGATATACTTGTACTTCAAGAAATACATATCTTCCATAATATCTTTTCAAGAAAATCAAGAAAATCTTTATTTCCCTTAATTATCAAAATTTTGGAAAATATCAAATATGAATAACCAAGTGGGAGATTTCTTGAATTTAATGAGATAATCTTGTATTCCAAGAATACATATCTTCATTCCATAACAAAATTTAAAGAAAATATTTCTCCCCTTTTTGTCCATAATTTTCGAAAAACAGGGAAAAAAATAAAAAAAAGATTTATTTTATTTTTAAACATCTTTTTCAGTTATTGGACTTTATGTTGGACTACTTAGGGGGCCTTTAGGAGAATTAAGATTGGACCTTCCAATGGATCTTGAATTATCAATATTGAGCCACAATATTATTCAAGCCCATAAATATTAATTAATCCCACTACATAATTAATATTGACTTTGTCCATCTTAACCCATATTACGATCAATATGACTCCGGTTATTATTTCCGTGTTTAAGATTATCTAGCCCATTAATTAATTCAAGCCACTGAAATAGCTTTCCATTAATTAATATCTTTTGTCCTTGGTTAAGGAACTGTTCAGCATTATTATCCATACAGGAAACTAGTTCCACTTGCAAGATTTGGTATGATAAAGCTTATGAACCTCCCAAGGGGCAAATCGAACAAGCGTACTTGCACCCACGATTCTCCGATTAAATCTTAGCAATCGATGTGACCAATAATATTGCCCAAGATAAAAAGTATTGAATCTCGTTGATTCTCTATCCGTGATAAGTCAAGGCAATAGTTACCAACCACACGTGATCCTATTTAAGGAACGAAGATTAAGAAATAACGAACCACTGAGGTCTAATTCTTCCTTGTTCGGTTCTGAAGAATTTGTCCTCCAGAGGTCCTATTCGATTGCATCGGTCATGCACTAGTGTAATCTCTTGGTAAAGACAAGTCAATCTGAAGTCTTACACTTCAACCTTTCACGATAGATTGTTCATTTCCATCTAGGTCGTGAATGGTGTACTTTTTGGTTACAAGGGATTTATTAATTTAATCTTTCGTGATCGGTATCACTAAATTAACTACAATGTAACACGTACTATTTATTGAATAGTTATGCAAAGAAATATATGTAACATTCGATGATATTTAAAGCATCAGTGATAAACAATTTATTTAAGTAAATAAGTCCGAAATTCAGTTTTGATTATACAAAGTAAAAGCATACTTTCTAGTATAATCCCAATAATCTCCCACTTATACTCAAAGTCCGCTTTTTAAGTGTACTACAAAGATGTCTCGTGTAGTTCTAATATGTGACATCCAATGTCACCTACACCGAACCTAATAATTTCTCCCACTTATACTCAAAGCAGTTAGCGGCGGTCTTGACACCCATTCCTTCCACATGTCTCGAATGTATTCAGAGGCGACCCTTTTGTGAATGGATACGCTGGGTTGTCTTCTGACGCTATCTTTGCCACCTTTATATCTCATCTCTTAACGATTTCTCGTATAAGATGGTATTTCCTTTCAATGTGTTTGCTGACCTTGTGGGCTCTTGGTTCCCTTGAATTTGCAACTGCTCCGGCATTGTCACAATAAAAATGATGATTGTCTTTAGGCAAATTCGAACTACGTCCAAGTCCACTAGGAAGTTCTTGAGCCAAACTTCTTTCTTTTCTGCCTCATAGCGACTACATATTCGGCTTCCATGGTAGAATCTGCGATGCATTTACGCTTAACGCTTCTCCATGTCATGGCTCCTCCCCCATGCAAAAACACACTACCAGGAGGTAGATTTTCGGAATCTAAGTCTGGTTGGAAATTCGAGTCCGTGTAGCCGATGGGGATTAGACTATCTGACTGATAAATTAACATTCTATCTCGAGTTCTTTTCAGATATTTCATAATGTTTTTAACTGCCGTCCAATGTTCTTTCCCGGGTTACTTTGATATCTTGCCACCATGCCAACGCAAAGCGGATATCCGGTCTCGCATACGAAAGATTGCATACATAAGGCTTCCGGAAAGCGAAGCATATGGAATGCTTTTCATGTCATCTATCTCCTTTTTGTGTCTTAGGGCACATTTTCTTGGATAGATGGATTCCATGTCCGAAAAGTATGCTGAAGCCTTTCTTGGAATCTGCATCTTTGAATCGTTTCAAAGGCGATTGTCTATGTTTGAAGCTTGCGATAAGCCTATCATCATTTTCTTGTGATCTCGAGTGATCTTGATCCCAAGGATGGGTGCGGCTTCCCCTAAGTCCTTCATATCAAACTATTTTGAAAGTCATGCCCTTACGCCCCGATAACACCTTTACATCATCGATGATCGAATGTCGCGTCACGATAGTACTAAGAATACCAATGCGATTCCGCCAAGCTTTTTGTACACACAACTTTTCGAACTCGTTTTGATCAAACCCATAAGACTTTATAACATGATCAAAACATTGGTTCCAAGCTCTGGATGCCTGTTTGAGTCCGTAAATGGACTTCATGAGCTTACAAACTAGGTGTTCTTGGCCTTTTTCAATGAAGCCTTGCGGTTGTTGCATATAGATCTCTTCATCAAGACTTCCGTTAAGGAAAGTTGTCTTGACATCCATTTGCCAGATTTCAAAGTCGAGATGCGCAAAGCAATCGATAAGAGAATTCGGATGGACTTGAGCATGGCTACGGCGAAAAAAAGTTTCCTCATAGTTGATCCCTTCTTTACGAGTATAACCTTTCCCACAAGCCTTGCCTTGAAGGTTTCCACCTTCCCGTCCCGGTCCTCTTTTTTCTCTTGTACACCCACTTGCAACCAATGGGTTTGACCCCATTAAGTGGTTCGACTAGCTCCCACTTTGTTATGATCCATAGAACCCATTTTGGCTTTCATTGTTGTTTGCCAAGCGCATCCTTGTCTTGGATTGCCTCGTCATATGTCCATGGGTCTCGATTCATCTTGTCAGGGAATCAAGTCCGAGGACTCTCCTATCCCCATGAATCTCTCGGTCGTCTCACAACCCTCCCACTACGTCGAGGTTCGGTTGTGTAAGTGTGTCGTTTGGTATGTCATCTTATCTGAGTTATCGAGGTTAGCCCTCTTAGCTCATTTAAGGTAATCTCATACGGGTCTCTTTTGTTCATATAGTCTTCTTCCAAAAATCTAAAGTGGGTGCTTATTACCACCTTTTGATCTTGGGACCATAGAACATACACCCTTTTTGTTCCTCGGGGTATCCTACAAACAACCTTAATTACGATCGAGGATCCAATTTTTAAGGCTTCCTTGTCCAACACGTAGGCGGACACCCCCAAATCTTCATGTGTCTCAAATTGGGCTTTGGGTCCACAATTCTTTGGGAGTTTTGGGAACCGATTTGGATGGCACCAAGTTCAGAATGTAGGGTCATTGTTTCTAAGGCATGACCCCAGAACGACTTGGGAAGATCCGCATAACTCATCATAGATCTAACCATTTCCAAAAAGAGTGCTACCCGTTTTTGTTGAGGGGTTAGGTGTGCGATTATTTGGGATGCAATCCCTTTATCAGACAAGTAGTTCAAAAACTCATCGCTGAGGTACTCGCCTCCACGGTCGGATCGTAGAGACTTGATATGTTTTTCCTTATGATTCTCTGCTTGAGCCTTAAACTCTTTGAATTTCTCAAAGGTCTAAGATTTATGCTTTATAAGGAAAATATAATCGTACCTTGAGTAGTCATCAATAAAAGTGACGAAATACTCATAACCTCCTCTTGTTTTGGTTGACATTGGACCACATAAATGCGTGTGAGCGATTTCTAACACTTCTTTGGCTCTATTCCCTTGGCTCCGAATGCCCTCTTGGTCATTTCCCTCCAAACATGATTCGCGAGGTTGGAATTGGTTCAACTTGGAGAGACTCGGTGAACCCTGCTTCTACCAACCTTTGGATCCTCTTTGGATTAATATGTCCCAATCTTAGATGCCATAGAAGTGTCTCGTTCGCGTTTTTTCTTTTATCTAAAAGCTTGATTGATGTGTTATAGGATGCATTTCGTGAGTGGTGTGCCACGATTAATTGTATAGAGATTTTCCATCAATGTCCCATAACAGATACACTCATCATTTCAAGAAATGATTTCATTCTTATTAGAAGAAACTAAGTGTCTATTAACGTAAATTTTAGAAACCGAAAGTGAATTCTTTCTAAAACCGGGAACATAAAGAACATCTCTTAAAATTAAAACTTTGTCTTCAAAAAGACGGTGCACTTCTCCCATCGCTTAATTTTGCCACTCTCGTAGCATCTCCAAAGTGTGATGAGGATCTCCGCCACTAAGTTGTCGGATCGGTTTGAACCCGTGAAGCAAACATGATTAGTGGATCCCGTATCAACTACCCACGAATGAGAAGTATACGCTGCTAAAACAAGTTTCAACAATTAGTGTGTGAGAATTACCTTTCTTTCCGGCCCTTTTGGGGTTGGAATAGGCAAACCTCCATCGTCCTCTTTCACCGCAGCTTAAGCACTTCCTCTTTGGATTTTCCTTGTCACCACCAGCATTCGTCATCTTATCATTGCCCTTGGCAACAGTTGAGTCTGATTGCTTATGGCCTTTTGGTCACCTTCTTCTTCTTGCCATCCCTTGGCCTAGAAGATGAAGATGGACCACTTGCCGTCAAAGCTTGAGTTTGGTGCCCTATCAACATCTCTGCCGAGACCAAAGCTTGCAACAAATCAGCTTGCGAGGCAAAATTGCTCAGAAACTTTTGGGCAGAGAATGAAGTACCAAATTCATCTGAGTCTCCAGATTATAATCTGTACTCAGAACTTCAAGTTTGTTCAGATGGGTCATCTATTTTGAGGACGTAATCCCTCACGGGTTTGCCCTCCACCAATTTCAATGACGACATCTCTCGCAAGGTGATCTGACGAGTCTCGCATTTTTGACTCGTCAGTTGGCTCATCTGATTTTGGTGTGTCAAGAATCCACTTGTGCTTTTGTGCAGTTAGGACAATTATAATTTTTCGTTTCCAATCAATATAGTTTCCATACTTATTCTATGGACTTTAAGTATAATAGCAGTGGATTAAAAAGTTACGACATGCTGAACTGAAATAAATAATAATATGCATAAGCACAAATATATCACAAGGTGATCACATGCATCATATTAAAATCTCAAAAAAAATATGAACATGCATCAGCCAACATCTCAAAACAGTTTAAATAAGCCACGTGGGGTGGGTCATTATTTAAACACATTCAAGCAGGTTATAAACAAGAACAGATACAAACCTTTAATATCCAGATTAATAGTTGGCTCCCACTTGACCAATATAAAATTGACAGGGACTTCGGGGAAGTATATGCATATCAATTTTTTACATAAGTAATAACCATGATTAAATACATAATTATTATTTCGCTTTGAACGAGCCTCGTGGGGAGGATCATCGTCGCCACTAGTAATAATCCACAATCATCCAACTGGAATTTATTCATGTGAAAGCTATCTTTTGACCGTCCCGTGGGGGAATTTCTCCAAAAGAATTCACAAATAAATAAATCATGGAGGTCAAAATTAATTCAATTTTATTATCCGGAATAAAATTATCAATTAATTATTTAAACATACTTAGTAATTTTGAAGGTGAGATTTTTCATTGGGCAATTCTCATGCAAACACATTTAAACAAATTAAATAAAGCACAAGAAATCACAACAATAAATCAAGCAAAGCGGAAAAATAAACATATTGGGCACAAATTATCCAATTGTCATGGTTTGATTTTTCTTGGCTTGATTTTGAAGAAACGTCGTCTTGAATTTCTCCCACTCGATCATCTCGAAAAGAACTCCGTCTCGAAATGCCACGCCAAGTAACTTCGCAATGGCGGATGCTGCCGCATCCGACGGCCACTGTCGAGTCATTAAGCGGTATTTCGGCGAGCCATTACGCGTCAGATCCATCCCAAGATTTCGCCCGGCCTCGCCTCGCCCGCGGATCTCGGCAGCGCCGCGCGTCCCCGCCCGTCGCCTCGGCGGCGCATGGATGGCGCCCATGCATGGCCCGTGCCGTCATAAAATCGCTCCCAAGACTTTCGGTCGATCCCGCCCGATGCCCAGCGTCGCCCGTCGCGTAGATGGCGTCGCGCGTCGTGTGCATGCCTCTCCCAACGCGTTTAAAAAGACGATGCACGTCGTCCATCGATACGGTTCTGGATCTATCCTTTAATTCTTCATCTCGCCTCCGTTTCGATCGGCATAATTTATTTACAAAAAATAAATAAACCTAAATCTGAAGTCCCCATTACATTGATCAAATCAAACAAATCTAATCTACTCGTGGATTTTCTCACGAGGCAAAACAAATTCGAACGAATCGAATTAAAAACCACAATTTATATGCATGCATAAATAAACACATTAAATTCCATGACAATTGGATACCTGCAAAAAAAATCTAGCAATTCTACTATCCAATTTTAAATTTAATGAGAACTAATTAAATTATAATTTAAAATTGAGTCAAACAAGAGACTACGATACCGGTTGTTGGGAATTAATTGCACGGATCTATTCGGGATAAATATTTAAATACAAATTTAATTCTGATAATTATTACTAGCATGAATTAATCCTATATTAATTCAAATAATAATTCAACAACAAATCATGCATATAAACAGTTCACGTAAATTCTACGCATGCGGAATTACTACGAGTTAATGTGAACGTACCTCTTGGAATGACAATGGCCTCGTTGATTAGACACACCAAAAAAAACCTTCCCAAGTATTCCCTTAATCCTTGCTCGACAATCCGGTGGTAGGATGCTAGTGAACAATTAACAAAAGGAAAATAAACTTTGTTGCACCACCTTTGTGGATTTACTAATTTTTCCAGCACATGGAATTGTACTTGGGAATGAAAGAATCATCCCCTATTTATAGATGGGGTGGTGGATGATTTTTTTAGGGAAGAAAACAATGTGGGAAAATCTTTTCTTGATCTCCAAGAAATCTTGAATATATCTCCTATATTCTTTTTCCCATAATTAAAATATTCCACAAAAATCCCACCTCATCATGTTATGGAGATTTTCGAAAATTTAGGGACATGATTCCAAGATTTGGATCTTCTTGAATTTATGTGATATACTTGTACTTCAAGAAATACATATCTTCCATAATATCTTTTCAAGAAAATCAAGAAAATCTTTCTTTCCCTTAATTATCAAAAATTTCGAAAATATCAAATATGAATAACCAAGTGGGAGATTTCTTGAATTTAATGAGATAATATTGTATTCCAAGAATACATATCTTCATTCCATAACAGAATTCAAAGAAAATCTTTCTCCCCTTTTTGTCCATAATTTTCGAAAAACAAGGAAAAATAGGCAACAAGATTTATTTTATTTTTAAACACCTTTTTCAGTTATTGGACTTTATGTTGGGCTACTTAGGGGGCCTTTAGGAGAATTAAGATTGGATCTTCCAATGGGTCTTGAATTATCAATATTGAGCCACAATATTATTCAAGCCCATAAATATTAATTAATCCCACTACATAATTAATATTGCATTATCCATCTTAACCCATATTACAGTCAATATGACTCCCGGTTATTATTTCCCGTGTTTAAGATTATCTAGCCCATTAATTAATTCAAGCCACTGAAATAGCTTTCCATTAATATCTTTTGTCCTTGGTTAAGGAACTGTTCAACATTATTATCCATAGCGGAAACTAGTTCAACTTGCAAGATTTGGTATGATAAAGCTTATGAACCTCCCAAGGGGGCAAATCGAACAAGCGTACTTGCACACGATTCTCCGTATTAAATCTTAGCAATCGCATGTGACCAATAATATTGCCCAAGATAAAAAGTATTGAATCTCGTTGATTCTCTACCCGTGATAAGTCAAAGCAATAGTTACCAACCACACGTGATCTTATTTAAGGAACAAAGATTAAGAAATAACGAACCACTGAGGTCTAATTCTTCCTTGTTCAGTTCTGAAGAATTTGTCCTCCTATAGGTCCTATTCAGTGCATCAGTCATGCACTAGTGTAATCTCTTGGTCAAGACAAGCCAATCTGAGCCTTACACTTCAACCTTTCACGATAGATTGTTCATTTCCATCTAGGTCGTGAATGGTGTACTTTTGGTTACAAGGGACTGTTAATTTAATCTTCTGTGATCTGGTATCACTAAATTAACTACAATGTAACACTACTATTTATTGAACAGTTATGCAGTAAATATATGTAACATTCGATGATATTTAAAGCATCAGTGATAAACAATTTATTTCAGTAAATAAGTCCGAAATTCAGTTTTGATTATACAAAGTAAAAGCATACTTTACAGTATAATCCCAACAGCACAAAGGTTGGGTTCAAGATGGTATGTGGCTCGGGTGGTTCGGTACCTACTCGGGCGCTCCCCGGGCCCGGGTTCGAACCACCGTGAGCTTTTTTTTTTCAAAAATTTATGATTTAGCAACTGATTTGGCGACGGATTTAGCAACGACATAACCGTCGGTATTAGCTACGGTGGAAAATCATCACACATTTCGACGGATATTACATTCGCTAATACCGATAGATAATCCGTCGTTGTTAACGATGGTTATATGACATCATGACCACAATTTATCGACGGTTTAGTGACAGATTAGCGACGGGTTTTCTGACCGGGGTCCGGGCCCACATAACTGTCTCTAAAACCGTCGCTAATTTGCAACGGTAAAAAGCCATCGATATTGTACGACGGACATAAACCATCGCTATTTAGCGACGGAATAGAAAAAACCGTCGCTAAATATTAGCGACCCTTGTTTTCACGATGGTTGGAAAACCGTCGCGAAAACCGTCGCCATTCCCTGTAGCGACGGAAAAAATTGTCTCTACAACCGTCGTTAAACACCCTTTTTTTGTAGTGCTCGTAGGAGATGCAATAAATCTTGCAAGCAAACTCAATGTAAATGCAATATAGGATTCGATGCAATTTTCAAAACAAAGTAATACACCAACATCACTCAAATAAGGAACTTCTAGTATCATATTTTATGCATCTTCCTTAGGTATAAATTTTGGCATTACCAATTCAATTAATCGAACAATTATTGGTATGCTAAGTAGATGAATTTTATACATATAAACTATCTCCAATACCTTCGTCAAGTAGGTTGACTAGTGTATAAAATTCATTTTCCTTTAGGTGGATGCTCGTCTGCTGGTCGAGCCGATACTTGGTTTCACCAATGTTTTATTTCAAAATTCAATTTCCAAGATTAAATTAGTTTTCTTTAATTTTCTTACTTGTTCCAACAATATTTAGAGTATCACTATATATAATCTGAGATAATACAAACACCACCAAAATAATTTCTTTGTAACCACGTAAGAAAATATTTCAATGTTTATTTATTCCTCCTTCAGGATGAATTATTTGAGTCGGTCGTGGAATATCCGACCCAAATATTTTATATCATATAATGACCATTGTAATTTTAATATTGTACATATTACGATCTTTCACCATTCCTCGTCTGAGAAATCTTATATCCATCAGGGATTTTCATATAAATATTGACATCCATTGATCAATATAAACATGCGATTACAATGTCTATCAACTGCATTTCTAAATTTAATTTTCCTTACTACTAGAGATATTAAGTAGCGAAACTTTATTTCATACATATCAGGAGTATATATTTGATAAAATCAATATCGGGTCTCTACAAAAACCCATGAGCTACTAATCTCGCTTTGTACATTATTATGTTGTTATTCTTACTTCATTTTCGTACAAATACACATTTATATCCAACAGGGATGACATTTATGAGTGTATATACGATAAATCAAAAAATATTTATTTTGTTTAGCGAGTCTAGCTCTACCCCAATTGTTTATTTCTATTTTACCTAGTCAAAGTGCTTCTAGCTCAAATATTGACTTGGGTACTGGATCCAGATTTTTAATAGTAAGAGCAATTGTGGAGGTGAATAAGTTATCGACAACATTAGTACATTTCTCCTGTATTTATAAAATCATATCAATTTCTATATTTATATCAACCAGATCTCCATCATTTCCCATAATATTTTAATCTGGTCGTTCCGCAATTCTAGTATTCTTATTATTTTGTGCACGTGCTTCATTACTAGAATTTTCGTCTTCGGGACAAATCTCTTCAATGTTTGCTAGCTTTAGTAATTACCGCGGATTTATATCTTACATAATTAGGGGTCTTTTACGCTTCTTGCGTGTAGGGACATTAACATATATATTTGTATAAAATTGACACATTTACTCTGTGGTGCATTTACAACAAGTATATGTTCTTTAATCACTCATTTATTATAAATTAATTTGGCAGATTACTTGCAAATATTGCAAGTGAATTATCTTTTGAACTTTCAGTTCACTTAACTAGTGCATGGATTAAATATTGAAGATCTTTTATATTCCACGAGATTTCTCGGCATTCATTTAATTTTAAATTCTTATCTCCCCCTAATGCCGAGATATGATCTTCGTTAAATGTGCAATCAACCAACTGGGCTGTGAATTGAGGTACATTGTGGTGGTGATATAGAAACAAATATTGCACAATCAAGTGCTTGCAGATGGGAAATATTTAGTTCTTAAGCACTAGTTATAAAAGGGGATTCTTGATATGCAGTGGGTCGGATTTGAATTAGTGTAGCCCATATAAAATTTCATGCCCCCAACATGAAATAAGTAAATTGGAATTCTGCAATAATGGTCTAGTAATTAATGTGCTGAAGTCTATTAGTGATTCAGCTAAACAATTCTAGATGTGGACGTAAGAGACTGAATGCTTAACTTTATTTCTCAATGTCATATAATAATCATCGATGTGAATTTTATCGACATTAACCATTCAAATGGATTTATTGGATAATCCGAAAATATAAGTTCAATAATATTGACAATAAATTTGCTTCAGGCAAATAATATCAGTCTACAAGTATCTTTCTGACTCTATTCAAGAGAAATAAAATATACAATTTCAACTTTAGTATGAGAACGTCGTAGTATAAATTCTCCCTTTACACAAGTTTCACCAATAAATTCATTTACAGAAGGGATACTAGAAATTCTTCTAATAGAATTAGTCAAAATCCGACATAACATGTTTTGTGCTAGATGACTTAACCGCTTATTTCATATTTGCTTCAGGTAAACTAATACGACGGGATTACATTTTACTGAAAATGGGTGTAACAAGTTGAATCTCAACGTGAAAAGTTCAACTCAAGAATTTATTACAGTTAAGGGCAAGCTTGATAGATTTACTTTTAGTTATACAAGATAACCTTTTACTATAATTGTCTATAAGAAAATTTTGATATAAACTTTCATATGTAGTTCAGATTCAACAAAATTTTAATGAATCAAATCATCCACAAAAATAAGTGATAATAGGCAAATAGAAAATTTTCACAGAAATCCTAGTTTCTACAGCAAATAATTTCCAAATCTATACTGCGACATGCATTTTTAATTGCTGAAATTTAAAAGGGATTAAACTTATTTACCAGAGTGGAACCCTACGGCAAGGGTTCCTAACCGTCTAAAGAAAGATTGTGCTCGTATGTGTTTATTTTCTCGTCTCATATACATGACAATATCTTCAGCCTTAGTCTCGTCTCAAAGTGGTAGAACAACCAAATATAGATAGTAACCAATATCGAGTCCAAAACAAAACTCAGCATAGAAATGTTAGCCGAAAATGAATTGCAACAGTAATAGAGTCACTTAAACAACCAGGTGGCTTAGCCCACCTGGCCACTGGGCTCCTCAATTGAGTGGGAGACCCAGGTTCGATTCTCTTTGGGAACGAATTGGAGTATGAGAGTTATAAGGTGGCTTGGTGAATTTGTGGAGTGTTTGGGTGCTTGATGTACTAACTACTAACAACTAACTTTGTCAGATCAAAAAAAAATAGAGTCACTTAAACAAAATTATTGTCCAATTAAACGACTCAGTAATCTCATAAACTTAAGAATATATGTATGCACGGTTTTGATCATATGCCCGCAGGTGGACACAAACTTATATGCCCACAGCTTATGTGGCGTGCCACATATGCAAGGTCCCACCATCATTTAATTAATTTCTTTAATTAATTCAATTTTCTAATTAATTATATAAACCTGAACTCTAAACTATGAACCCTAAACCATGAACCATTCGGGTCGGGTGAACCATGAACCACTCGGGGTCGGGTTCGGGTCGAGTTGGTCCGGGTCGCGTAAATTTTTTAAAATTATATAAACCTAAACACTAAACCATAAACCATTCGGACCGGGTGAACCATGAACCACTCGGGCCGGGTTCGAGTTCAGGTCGGGTTGAGTCCAGGTCAGGTAAAAAAAATTAATATAATTAATAAAATTGGGTAAAGTATGGAATATATATAAATGAAAAGATTGAATTAATTAAAGAAACTAATTAAATGATGGTGGGGATCTTGCATATGTGGCGCGCCACATAAACGGTGAACATATAAATTTGTGCCCACCTGCGGGCATATAATCAAATTCGTATGTATGCAATATCAAATTAGGCGTCAAATAATAATGAAATCAGCAAGCAGAGAGAGCATAATATAATATGCACTCCAAATGCTTTTAAAACCAACATATAATGCTAATTGATGAGGTTAAATAAACTTCAAGTTCTGGAATCTGAATTGTTCAATTCCTTATTTGTTAAAAATACTTTTCTTTTCCTTAAAGGCTCCATTTGGATGGGAGATTTGAAATCCATGAATTTCACACACAAATCACCACTCTACAGTGGATTTACAAATATTTAGATTTGAATAGCTAGTTAAAAGTGGAGGGATTTCAAATCCTCATCAAAACTTAGTCATTTGAAATCTCCTCCTCTCTACCCCTTCCCTCTCTCCCCCCTTCACTCTCTTCCTATCTCTTTCATCTCTTGAAAATTCATGATATACATTCTTACATGTATTATTTTTCCAATTCATTCATTTTAAATCCTCCCTATCCAAATGGAGCCTAAGATTTAAAGGAAATTCCATCATAAATTATATTCTGAAATCAAAGGAAGCAGACCTTTTAATATATCAATAAATTACCGCCCAACATTCACAAAGACAGCTGAAAAATCTCACCTGCGTATATTCTCGGCGACATTAGAGGGACAATAAATTCGAGAATTATAATAACGTATCAAAACACATAAATAAGTTTCATGAAACCACTGACATTTTGTCCATGAAAGAATCTTCTCATTTTCTCCATTATTATTTTCTAGAAAATTTAATCTATTATTGATAAGCACAGATCTGTTTCCTTCATCAATTACATATGTAATTTCCATCTAATAATCAAACCAATAGAAAAGGAATCTAATGCATACGTGTGAATTGATTCGCGAAATCAAAAACTGAAACTCATTATACATCCCACAATTCAGTGCAAACATTAATTTGGCATATCATACATCTAAAGGGTATGATAATATTTAGCAAATAGACAAATTATATAACTACTCAAATTAAGTATTGCGGATGTGTACCTTAATCCGATCTCGAAGGCTACAAATTTGGGAAACCAGCGATGACGAAGCGGTGGTTCACTACTCTCGGTGTTTGCCCATAATAGTTTGTGTTGGGATATTTGAGTTTTGATGAATTATGCCAAAACATTATCAACTTGTGTTATTAAAGCTAATCTACAGATAACAAGTTGAGGGGGAACGAGAGAACAAGTTGAGGGGGAACTCATGAAATCAGACGAAGATGATCGAGATCAGACGAGGCTGCAGACGAGGCTGATCAAGATCAGATGAGTGAGATGAGTTTCGGAGTTAACTGATGAGCTGAGCAAAATCAGAAAAGAAGAAAAGCTAAGCCAGCTGATCAAAAGAATCAGAAGTTACCAGATCAGATGACCAGAAGACCAGATTAGATGACCAGATGACCTGATCAGAAGACTGATCAGATGACCAGATCAGAATAGGAGGTTGCCGAAGAGGCAGAAGATGAGAGCGGATGAGATCGGACATGATCGAGATCGGATAAGATAACCGATGCAACTAACCCGATATGCTAACCCGATGTACTAACTGATCGCAGATAAACCGATATGTCGACTGATGCTATCTCGTCCGATCGTGAGAAATTTGATCGATCGTATAAGAAGAAATCAGAAGACGAGTTATCTGAAGTCATGTTCACTAAGAATCGAACGCTCACGATCGGATAGCTCGAGTACAAGTGACCGAGGTCGGTCGGGATCTCGAAGTCGGAAGAATTTGAACTCGATAAGCTCGAAAGTGTCAAGTTATGCCTGATCGGACAAAGGTCCGGCCAAGAGAAGTCTCTTTGAATCAAGAATCCTGAATAACTCAGAAGAATCCTGAAAACTTAGAAGAATCCTGAAGACTCAGAAGAATCCTGAAGAACTCAGAAGATCCTGAAGAATATAGCCGTTAGATTCAGCTGACGTGGACCAATGAGAGGAAGACAACAAGCCTAAAAAAGTGCAAAAAGCTACAGAATAGTATGGATTTGAATGTAACTCCATCCAACGGTAACATTCAAACCCACACTATAAATACAAGTTCTTCCATCAAATTAAGTGTGAGAAATGCGTGATCCATCAAGCTACAAAGCCAAATCATCTAGCATTTCCACCATAGAACACTGAGCAAGAAATACACACATATATTCAAAAGTGTTCTACCCTAGATCTAAGCACAAAATGTCATATCCTAAGCTTAGAGAGATTTTTCCATCCTTAGCATTGAGGCTAAACAAATGTAAGGGAAAATCTCACCCTAGTTGGACACCAAACAATCTTATACCCAAACCCAAAAGTTAGGTTGAGTTTGTTAAGCAAGGAATTTAAGTTAGTTGGACTAACTTACTTTCTGGGTGCGAGTGAGAACTCGTTAAACATCTGTATTGTGTTGGACTAACACATAAAACT
The DNA here is from genome assembly GCA_037126765.1 of Stenogyne calaminthoides. NCBI lineage: Eukaryota > Viridiplantae > Streptophyta > Magnoliopsida > Lamiales > Lamiaceae > Stenogyne > Stenogyne calaminthoides. Next base: position 32,746,893 of record JBBCBC010000017.1, on the reverse strand, counting down.
AAGTCCAGTTGGTTAAGTTGGTACCCCTTGTGATATGGAAGAGTGGATGTAGGAGTTGGACTCCGAACCACTATAAATTGTGTGTTCTCTACTGCTTTATTTTCTTACTTGTCATATGCATTCGATTATAAGCACATCACATATATTTAAAAGCAAAAAATTGGAACCACCATTCCCTCACCCCTGTTTTATATGCATTACAATTGGTATTTAACGCATTCATGGGTTTTCAAACGGGACCAACAGTTTTTTTCATGAATGGCTTCATAACCTTTTTTCTGCAATCCTATCCCTAATTGTGTAGAACATCGTGTTGATAATGTGTTCTAAAATATAGAGTAAGCGTAAAAAAAAGACACAAAGAACAAAGAACAAGAATTTGTTAACCCAGTTCTTCACAAAGGACTAGATCTGGGGGTGACCAAGCCAGGAGCGTTTCACTATTTTCTCTGTATTCTTTCATCTCCAGCTTTACAAGAAGGATAATCTATTTATAAAAGAAGAGTTGGGTCGTAGCCCTAGAAACCCTACTAAAGCCCACAAAGTAATGTCCACTAATAATAGTATATTTACAACACTTTCCTAAATGAAATTGAATTGAGGAAATAAAAGGAAAATTGAATCGAGGAAATAAAAAGGAAATTGAATTGAGGAAATAAAAAGAAAATTGAATTGATGGCAAAATTGGTATAAATGACATCTTAGAGTAATACTTAAAAGTGCATGTACCTTAGAGTAAAACTCTTTTACAAATGACACTTTTTAGTAATTTTCCCAATATCATAATCATATTGGAATATTAGCATAACGAAGAGGTTGAAAACTCATAAATTCATAGTTGGTTGAATGGATTCAAAAAGTTATTCCGAAAAAAAATAGCAAAAAAAGTTGATCTCATGGTATGTGTTACTATAAGATTAAGGAAAAAAAAATATTCTACTACAAAGTCACCCAAAATATTACAATCAGGTACAGAAGTGCAGAAAATTTGAAAATTTTGAACTAAAGTACGATCGTACTTTAGTTCAAATTTCTGCACTTTGTATCTGGTTGTTATTTGTAGTCAAATCTTGTATCTAGTTGTAATTTTTCCTAAGATTAAAATGTGTAACTTTAAGAACACGTTAACACATGTTTATCATTTTTCTATTACACATATAAAATATTGAAAATTGTGTTACTATATGAAAACAAATGTGTTATCGTAAGTAGAAAGGTGTGTTATATGAGCATTGTGCTTCTCCCTTTGTTTTTGATGGAACAAGATCCCACAACGATTTGAGGCTGAATCATTTCGATGAGGGAGAGAATGATGGAATAATATCTCACGTTGTTTATTAATTAATCATCGTTATCATTATCATTAAGTATTTTCATTTTCTATTGAGTCTAGATTATTCCATTTCTCTTTCATGTTTGAGTCTAGAATATTCCATAAGATATGTCTCGATATATTTTTCATGTTTGTCTTGGTATTTTTTTGGGAGAAACACGAGAGCCCGCTCGTTAAGGTTCAAACTCGACTCATTTATATTGCTAAATGAGTCGAGCTCAAGCTTGATTCCCCTCCCATTTTCTCCCACTTCTCCCTCTGTTTGAGCTATATTTCACAGATTCTTGAGTTGTGAAATTAGAGTTGTTATATAAAAAAATGAGAAACTCGAGAGCTTGGCTAGTTAAGGCTCAAATTTAGCTCACATAATACTCTATTTGAAAACAAGTCTACCGGAGCTCGACTCGTTAGGCTCGATAATTAAGAATTTCTTGTAATTTTATTATGCTCGATATACTTCTTTGCAAGTCGAGTTGAATTTTATTTTCATTCGATGTAATGTAATCGACTTAGCTCGAGCTCGACTTGGCAAGAGCTCAACTTGAGTTTGAACTTCAAATATTTAACTTGGTTATGCTCGAATAACAATTATACGTGAACTATTTAATATAAATATTTGTCATTTTCAATAATGAATATGTGGCTGCCCGTAATGCAAAAATTATTGTACAATAATTAAAAATCTTACGAAAAAAATAAATTGCATTGTATATATAAATATTGTAGGACTGATTACGAAAAAAAATGGAGATATAATTAAAAAATGAAACTTGTAATTTTTTATCTATAAATTTACTTACTTCCTAATTCCAATTAAAAGAAAAAGGGATTAAATTTTTTGAAATTTCAATAATTTTGGTAGATTTGAAATTGGTCCATCGATTCTTACATTATGATATACCCTCAGATGTTTTTTTTTTTTTTTTATTTATTTTAAAATGGGTCAAAACAGGTTCGGTCAACCGATGAAACGATCTGGCGTGTGAATTAATTTGTATTTTCATTTATTTTTAGGGTGCCACATGTGTAACTCCTTATTTTATTTTTCATTTATATTTACACCATTTATTAACCGGGTCGGTTCGGGGCGGGTTTCCGGGCCGGGTCGGATCTAAGTAAATTTTTTTATTTTTTTTATTAATTAATTATCAGGTCGGACCCGAATCAATTAAAATAAAGGCCATATCTTCAAAATTGATACTAACATTTATTATTTACAAGTTTACAAACACACACAATATATACATATACTGAGAATTAATATGTTACAAATTTACATAGAATTGTATAAATTGCAAAAATGATAATTAACTAATATATTAATAATATTCACACTAAAATTAAGGTATACAGCAAACATTAGTATATTTTTACTCAGACTCGATATTTTTCTATCTTCAAAATGCAATAAAAGAAAAGGAAATATAATGTGTTGGTTGTAATTCATATCAGGCATTGCAATGTATGTAGGAGAATATCCGTAGAAAGGAACAGCTTGATGGTGGTGGTGAAACGGAGCCGGCGCTGCCGCTGCCGCCGGTGTTCCCGTCGGGTAGTACCATTGCACGTGATTCGGAGGTGGCGGCGGCGGCGTTGATGCTCCGGCCCTAGGACCAACATTCACCCCTACATTTCATCACCCAAACAAAATAAATCAATCAATTAAATTTCACATCAATTAAAATTAATTTCCAAAATTCCAATTGGAAAAAACAATTACCCTGCTGTGGAGGCGGATTGTTTGCAGCGGCGACGGCGGTGGAGGAAGAGCGAGGACGGCGAGCGCCAAGGGCGGCGAGATTGCAGTTCGCGCGGCGGCCATTGATCGTCGGAGTTGGATCCTCACACGCCTTTTTCGCCGCATCAGCGTCCTTAAAAGTGACCTAATTAAAATTAAAATTCATCAAATCAACAAAACGACATCGTTAGTTTACTTTATTATATATATAGATAGATAGATACAGATCTGATTGCAGTAAAAATTGATTAAACTTACGAAGCCGTAGCCCTTGGATCGGCCGGTAAGCTTATCGGAGATGACGACGGCTTCGAGAATGTCGTCGTATTTGTGGAAATGGTCTCTCATTGCTTCCTTTGGAGTTTCCCAAACTAAACCGCCGACGAAGACTTTGGTCAAAGATGTGTCGCCCAAGTTTTGAACTCCGCCGCCGCCATTGTTGTTACTCATCATCATCGTTATCAGAAGGAGGGTGTAACAGGGGGTTGAAGAAGATTAAAGTTTTTAAGAATGGAGAGAAATGCAGGGGTGTATATATGATTATGATTAATTGATTCGGGTCCGACCTGACCCAGGTGTTTAATTAATAAAAAAAAAAAAATTTACTTAGATCCGACACGGCCCGGAAACCCGCCCCAAACCGAAACGGTGCCCCAAACCGACCCAGTAAATAAATGGTGTAAATATAAATGAAAAATAAAATAAGGAATTGCACATATGGCATCCTAAAAATAAATAAAAATACAAATTAATTATCACGTGTATTGTTCATCGATTGACCAACCGGTTTGACCGATTTTTGGGGCCAAAATAAAAAAAAAATTGAAATATCTTAGGGGTATATCGTAATGCCAGAATCGACGATTAATTTCAAATTAAATTAAGAAAAAAAATTATTGGGCAAAAAAAATTTAATCCCAAAAAAAAACTGTAATTCCAAATTTGTAGAGTATTCATGAATACAAGTGCATTCCCTTCAAAAAAAATAAAATAAAATGAATACAAGTGCATTTGTCGAATAATGGAGCAAGTGGTCCAAATTTGTTATTTATTATCTACTACGTCGCATTCAATATCCCCCAATTGCTAATAACTACACAAATTTGAAGTGCACATAGTAGTGTTAGTACAAACACTGTACAAACTTGCTTTCAACTACAAAATTGCATTTTAATTACCTTTTTTAGCCTCAGTTATGCTTTACCCCTCTGTTTCTCTCTCTCATAAACAAGGATGAAAATATCTGTATCGCAACACATATCGCAACTTTAATTTTATGAATATATTGATGGATATATCGATATATATCGATATAGCAATTTTTTTAGAAAAATAACGAAAATTATGTAAAAATTTTTGGAAATTTTATATGAAATTTTATATGACCTATGAGGCTCAAATATAAAAGATTTAATGACATCTTTGTCAAAATAATACTAGATGTATTGTAGAGTTGCACTACTAATTTGGTACCTTAAAATTATATATCTCTAGCAAAATAAATTATGAAATAAATTGACAATTTATTATATGAATACTCTATTATTAACATTACTATTATAGTTGAATTTTTTTTTTCTAAAAAAAGAATTACGATTTTTTTAAATGCGATATTTTGCGATTTATCCGCGATTTTCTCGATTTCCATCCAATTTTATACTATGACTGAACCGATAACGTATCGATATTTTGCGATAACCCGCGATATATTCATCATAATCAGGAAAAAAAATACATTACCCCCTAAAAATTAAAAATTGTGATTAAAAAAAATACAATTTTTCAATATTAATTGTGAAATATCGCAATATATCGCGATATCTTAACGATACACGGTAAAAATATTTTTTACCTCAATATCCATATCACACTTACAAAATATGGGATATATCGTGGATATATCGCGGACATATCGAGATATTTTCATCCTTGCTCATAAGTCATACGTCAAATCTCACCACACCCCCAACATCATTTCTCTCTCTCTTATAAAAAAAATCTCCCACCGTTTGCTTGCTCTCCAAAATCGTGGCGGCGAAGACGACGGCGACAGCGACGGTGACGGCGACGGCAACGGAGACGGAGACGGAGACGATGATAAAATCAGGGAAGCACATCTCTTTATTTCTCTATGAAAAAATCTAAAATGAGGGATAAAGGGTCCTGGTCCTGGTTTCAATTTTTGTGGCGACGGTGGTGGTGCGGTTTTGGGTCGATCTGTAACGGCGACCAAAGGCTAATAGATTTGATGGATTAATATGATTTAAAATTCAATGATATTTGAAAATATTATCATGAAATTTTCGGGTGTTTTGGATTGGCTAGCGCGTAGATTGAATTCAACTAACACTATATTTGTTGGTATTGTAATTTTACATTGCTCATGTGACTATAAACACTTATTTTGTATTGATTTTTTGTTAAGGAAGATGGGTTGTTAAATTGATTTTGTTATATGTACAAATGTTTATGCCAATGTATTGTGGGTGTATACAAATTAGTTATTTATATCCCATGTATTTTCCAATAATGCATTTTCTGATCATATATGCATATTATTATCTTGAACATACATTTCTTTTAGCAATGCGTTTTTTGATTGAATTAAATATAAATAAATCCACCTATTTAAATCACAATTATCACAATAATTTATCCAACTAGTAATTATATAAAAGCATATGTAGTCAAATTTATACGATCAATTTTTTTTAAATAAATCATTATAATTAGAATGATTTATACATACCAAATGTAAATGAAATATAAATAGATAATTACTAAAGATTAAACCTACAATGCAATATGGTTTACCTTAATGCATTACATAATACACAAACGCAATATAAACTTTGAAAAATGCAATATAAACAAGTATATGCAATATGATAATATAAATTGCTATATTAATAAATATATGCAATATGTACACATTATAATGCAACATAATGTATATTAATGTACTTGATAGTAAAATAAATCGAGATATGCACACACCGAAGTGGAAGACCTGCAAACTTTTTACAGAAATTGATTTTTATACGTTTTTACTTTAAAAATGACTTTTTATGGTCGGAATAAAAATCGTCTAACGATGGTTGCGATTTTAGCGTCGCCGCCATCATCTATTTTTCCGGTGAGAGGAAGTGTAGAACAAAGTGTGAATTGACAAGAGAAATAGTAGACTTTTTGGGGGATGGAGAGTAAGGAAGTTGTGAGGAAGCATCCTTCATAGAGACATCGATATGTGTGTGACACTCCATCAGATGTCTAATCTCACATTTTTACTTTTTTTTATCAACAAAGATACGGGGTTTTGTATAAATTTATTTGTAGTGGATAATATTTTTATCTTTTGGAATGTAGGTTTTAGTAAGTTGGGTGTTTCAATTGTAGGTATCAGTAAGTCCACCTATCACTTTTTCATATTCAATTTTTCACATGACTTTGAAAACGAATATTGTTGAGAGAACCTCAATTATTTATTTATTTTTGTATTCGTTGATAACTTCTGTATATAAACCTACCTTTATGAAGATATTAAATAAAGTTGGCACCTATAATTAGGGGTTAGAATTAATCAAGTGATGAACATTACAGTTGATAAAAAGTTAATATGCTGAATTTCTATTATATATATTGAGATCAACGTTTATTGATGCAAGTTGAGTTCGAATTAACAACTTATAATTAAGAGAGAGATATGGGCCTATACAAAACTTGGGCCTTATTTACCAGATCAAATAGAAATGTCGGGAGCCCAGGCCCAAATTGCCGCTTCGTTTGTATATAGTTCGTTAGCATCCAAAATTAAACCCTTACACACACAATTCACAAACACTAAAACCTGGATTTCATCTTTTCAAAAAAAAAAAAAAAAAAACCTAGATTTCAGCTGTTATTCATCGATGAATCCTCCGCCTCAGCCAGTTACCTACATCTGCGGAGGTATTTCTCCGATCATCCAATTTTAAAAGTAGAATTTCGTGATTTTAGGTTGTAATTGGTTCGTGTTTCTTCAATTTTTTCGAATTTGAATCAACGATTAATTTCAGGTTGCGGCGAAGAGTCGACGATGAAGCAAGCTATGAAGCAAGGGGATTTCATTCAATGCCCTCTATGTAGTTACCGTGTACTCTACAAAAAGCGCACTCGCCGAAGTATTTCAATTTTCGATTTTTTCTCGATTGATCTTTTTTTTTTTCAATTTCTCATTTAAGTTGTTATTTGCAGTTGTTCAATTTTTTCTCAATTTTTCATTTAACTTGTTTTTTAGTTCATTTTTTTCTGAATTTTTCATTTAACTTGTTATTTTTAGTTGTTCAACATGAAGCTCGTTAAAGTCATAGCAACAACTTCAAGAAGAAGAAGAGAGGATGCAGGGGAGAGTTTAATGCAATTTGAGGTTGAGGGAAAAACGTGAATTGAGTTTCAAAATAAGGATGTCAAATTTTCAAAATATGGAATCAAAAGTTACATTAAATTTGCTATTCTTTCCTCCTAGTATTTGAATGTTTATATTGTACTATTAACTATTAATGTGTGTGCGGTATTTAGTAGTATATAGTTGTTTATTAGTATTTGAGTTGATAATGTGTTGTTTATAATAGACAATTTTATTTTATTGTAAAGTGGAATAATATTGATTAGAGGTGATAAAAGGTATGAGTGGGGACATATGATAAATAAATTGTGTTTGAACAGTTTGAGTTAAAATGAGTTTTGTCATTTAAGAAAATGTACAAAAAAGTTTGGGACGGACTAAAATGGAAATGGTACAAACAAATTTGGGAATGAGGAGTATATTTTTTCAGTTAGGTTGATTGTTTACAAGTAAATTATTTAATTAATCAGTGTGGGTTAGGATTAAAAATTGAATAAGAAATTTGTGTTATGCTTGCTAACATATTAGTTTTCTCATTAAATGTTTTACTAAAAATTGATAATTATGGGCAGGGTGCAACTGGTTTTGTATATATAAAAGTAATATTGATTTCTAATATTACAATTGTGCGTGAATGCATGTATATATGTTTATAAGGTTAATAAAAACAGAGTTTTGCAAAAGCCAAGAAAATCTACAGAATAAAAGGGATTAGAAACTTGGAAAATTTCAAATAATTTGATCAACTATTAGTGCATTGCATACAATATAAATTGAAGATCCAAAACTACAAAGGTTGTCCTGATACAATCAATCACCTCAAGAACAAGAAAATACTAGAATCTTTACGTATAAACGGACATTAATATCTCAATCCCGCATACCAAGTTCAACTTCAAGTTCATCGTCTTGTTCAAAGAGCTTCAGAAGACGAGCGTGTTGCTCCTCTCTCTTCTTTCTTTGCCAAGTCTTATACAAGAAGACGGAAAATGCACCAACGGCTAATAGACCGAGCAATACGAAAAGGACAGTCAGCGTAGTGGAGCTTCCAGACGACCTCTTGCTTGCAGCGTTCTTGATTTTACCTTCTGATGTAGATGGAGTGTCTGCTAATCCTACAGGGACAAAATGGACATTTAACAATACGTCTTGAACATACGAAATGCATATTGTATAAGAACGAAACTGCATCAACGAATCCCATCTCAATCTTATGACTAGAGATCTGATTATATGCTATAAGGATCTTGATCCCAAAAGTGACTACACTCAATGCAGCAATATGTCATTGGAATATAATTGAGTTTAGAAATCTAAAATTTTGACAAAAGAACAATGAGATTGTGTATCTATACATATTATATTAGACTGAAACAACACATAAAAAGATGACAAAAACTCATATGAGACGGTCTCATGCATCAAACAGAGTACAATCTAGCACAAATTACACTCTCCCCTCCCAAAATGTTAAAGCGCCAATGCCCAACTTATATTCCGTCTCACTGTGAGACGGTCTCATGCAAGTGTGTCTCTAAAAAGATTCACATATGCTCAACTCCTTTAATGCCAACTAGAGCTAAACAGAAACAACACACGATTCATTCTCAGTAGCCTCATGCACCAAATGATGAATTGTCGATGCTTTTCAAAGAGCTCATGAGCTTCATCAAGGATTCACCTCGTTGAAGTCTAGATAGAACAATACTAATGGTGTGTTTGCAAACTCTACTAACAACTTATAGAATCACTTTTTTAGGATACCGATATTCAAAAAAAGTGATCCCGCCCCACTTAAGGCGTGTTTGCAACTGATTATTTGGGCCCAGAAGCACTTCTACTTGAGTCATCCCACTCACATCTTTTCACTTTAATAAGTGATTCTCACTGTTTTCAAGTGGTTCAAAACACTTCCTTAATAGAGTTTGCGAACCTAAGCTAATATCTCGACTGAATTGACTATATATTTAGCCGGAGTACACAAGTTGAGACTATAGCTTCACACCTAAAGCTTGAACTGGAAATCAACCCACAAACTCAAAGCTCTGATCTATTGCTCAACCAACAACTAATTAGAGATGAACTCAACAAATGTTAAAAAGATAAAAAGAAAATTTGTGATTGCCCTAACAACATGGATCAGATAAACTACAATTATGGATCAGAAATATAACAATACTCTATAATTAAAAAAAAAAAATAGCACCAGGAAAAAAATTGGGGATTTGGAGTTTCAATCATCTAAATTCAAGAAAAAAATTCAATTATAACCCTATACAGATTCATTAGAGCAAACCCCCAAAAATAGCTAGAAGACCTATTCTAGTGTTCAAATTGCACAAGCAAATGTCAACCAATCTTCATAGCAACTAAAGAAAGAGGGAAAAACACTGATCCTAAAAAATGATTTCATATTTTCGATCTATTTCCACCAAAATTGCTTGTACAAACGATAAAGCAACTGGAAATCCAAATCTTAAACAAGGAAATCGAGCGACGGCATACCTGAAACGAATAGAACCGAAAATGTAGAGAAAAACACCGAAAAACACCGCAGAGTTGCGATTTGCTTCATCGGTGTTTGCTTTTGGCCTCTCTTCTTCTTCCGTAAGCGATTTTAATGTCGAAACTGGCGAGATTTTGTTTGTGAGTTAACTCGTTGAGATGACTCAGAAGGAATAGAATAAGACCTTTCAACAACTGTTACTAGCATATCATCTTCCACCACTCTTTCGGTATTTCCCACTAAAAACCAATAATCTTGTTTTAAATTCCTGTTTTTTATTGGTTAAATGCTCAATTACAGATTACGTTACTCAATTACTAACTTATTCACTAAATTACTTTGATTTTTTCAATTCAATTCCATTAATTAGTTTTGACTCAAATTATCTCATTATTTTAAGTATTATCTTCCAACTTGATTTGCAATAAATTTGCAATAATTTCCATTTATTTTGCCAAATATTCTTAGAGTGACGAGAATAAATCAAATATTAAAGGAGTACTGGATCTCATGTGCAAGGGCACCTTACATTCATAGTGTATTTTAAAAATATGTAATTTATTATATTAAAAAATAAAACTTGTTTACACTGAACCGTATAACTATTTTTTCATATAACAAGTTACAGTTTTCAGAATAACAAATTACATAATTCTAAAATGCAATATGAGTGCATGGTACCCTTGAATTCATATAATTTAGCCATATTAAAAACTTTAAATTCTAGTCTATTGACCGTTTCAAAAGCCCATGAAGCATGATTAGAGCAGGTCTAGGCCCAACAGGACAAACTTTTAATGGGCTGGGATCCCAAAGCCCACCACATATATCAACGTCGTATTATTGATCACTATTAATACTACCTCGGTCCACGAGGAATTTGGAAAAGACAAAAACTCATATGAGACGATCTCATGCATGAAATGAGATATAATTTAGCACAAATTATATTCACATCTTTTAAAGTGTTAAAACGTCAATATTCAACTTATACCCCATCTCAACGTGAGACGATCTCATACAAGAGTGTCTCATTTGAATTTGTACAGTTACTATTTGATTCGTATTTTATCGAGCGAATTTTTTATTAATATTTTAAATAATAAAGTAATTTTAAAAAGGCAGTAGGATAGAGAATGGATAAAACTATCATACCACATTTTAAAATTCACTTTATTATTTCAATTACTAATAAATAATTCTCTCGCTAAAATACAAGCAAAAAGGTAAGTGTGCAAATTCTTGTAAACGGAGAGAGTATTAATTTTAGGACGTGTTTTGAAACACTTAAAACAACTTCCACAAGCATTTATTTTCAAAAGCCGTGAGCTATGTTTTAAAAGCGGAAGTGGCGATCGGTTCGGACAGCCTTAGCGCTTTTGGTCGGATCGATCCGATCGGGGTCTGATCGTTTTTAAAGTGGTTGAGCCGGTATAACGTGATAATTACATAATATATAATTAAATATATAAATTTTATTTATTTATTTATTTATTAAACTTTTTAAAGGTTTACATCCTAAAAATGTATCCAGCCCATTAACTTTCCCTTGCAATAGACCAGCCCAATTTGAAAAAAATGATTAGGCCTATCAGACTTAAGAAAGAAAAACCTAACCGAACCCTACTGCCAAAAGTTGCTTTCCCCTCCCCAGTCCCCACCCCTTTGACGGCTTCCCCATCTAATAATACAGAGAGACTTTTCTGGAGATTGAAGAAAAAAATGGCGATAGAAATTGCAGAATATAAATCAAATTTAAAAAAATATAATTTTCAGCAAGTAAATGTAAATGGGGTGGTGTGTTCGCCACCAACGTAAAGAATAGAATCAAATTTGAAACTCCAGATTTTTTTTTAGGATAAATAAATCAAATTTGAAAATGGGTTCATACCGATTTTTTTTTTCGTGGCGGTTCAATGATGGAGCGGTCAATATCTTAACTTCGGTTCGCAACCTTACAAGGAAATAAATCGAATGATCGACACGCTTTTTAAAAAGTACGGAGTTGAAGCTTTGAAAATCTTTATGAAATTTGTTTTAAGTGTTCATACTTAGTTGGAATCAATATTTTAATTCTCTTGCAGCTTTTAAGCTATTTTTCTGAAGAAAAAAAAAACTTATTTGTAAGATGGTACGTCTACCTACACAAGTTTAAAAATGGTGGAAGGAGTCAATTAAAAAATTGACAAAATAAATAAGTGTAGCATTTAAAAAGTATGGTCCAAATTAATTATACGATCATCGTATGTGGACCAATTGAATTTTTGTTCATGTATATTTACTTTGAAAACCTATACACATCTTCCTACTTATAAGCAGCAGGTACCTTTCTACTTTAAATCTTGAATGGGAGGAGTTGGGAATGATTTTTATGTTTATTATTAAAAGAAATTTAGATCGATACACTTTTCATTTAAACAATATTTTTTGAAATTCTAGTGAGTCCTTTCATAAATAGGTGTATTCCAAATTCTTTAATTCAGTCTCAAATATACTAAATAAGTGTTATTTTTAGATAACAAATCGTTTTAAAAAATATATAACCCTTCATTAAAACTTTTTAATTTATTTTTGGTTTTGACCGGGTTTAAACAAGAATGAAAAACCCAATTGGTTTAACCCAAACCCGCCCAAGATATTTAATTTTTTTTTATTTTTTAATTTAATTTCGTTTTTCTTTTTATTTTTTAATTGCATACGCTTTTTTAAATACATATCGTTCCTAAAAAATAAAACATAAACTAAGAATCATCAAATTAAAACAAACAAAAAAATACATAATATCATAATCAATCTCACATTAAAAGAGAAAGACAAAAAGGGACTATGGTTACTCATTATTCATTAATCAAACACACCTCATCAAAATAGACATCTTATTATACTGTTTTTTCTTATTATAGTATTGTTAACTTATTAAACTACTATTACATTATTACTTAATACATTTAATATATATATACGGGGCGGGTTACGGGGGCAGGTTTGCCTAATACCATGACCCTCCACGCATCCGGCGGAGTTTTTTGTTTTGACAGGGGTTTAACATACCAGAACTCCATTTGAGGGGTTTAACTCCGCCCATCCCAGGCGGATTAAATCTTTGATTCGGGTTAAAACCCGCCCCATTCAACCCTAAATTTATTTATACTAAAATATACTATTCCATTTAAAATAAATTTGAATTACACAATGGACTTTATTGTAATTTTATTGTGATAAATTTTATTGTGATAAATTGAAAAACAATTTGTGATAGTATTCTTTTTGGCAAGTGTAATTTGTGATTCATCTGAAAGTTCTTTTTAAAAACCGGCAAATCTTGAAAATTCCTAGGCGCAATTATCTAAAATGCCCTTCACAAACTAAATAAATTCGGCATATTCTCTATTTTTTTGGTACCCCTGCGGTTTTTTCCAAAACAAAGTATAAATAATATCCCACCGCTAGAAACCCTAAACCTCATACACTATCGCTTCCTTCTCTGCCTCTACACCTACGGCTTCCTTCCTTCCCTCTGCAAGTAAATCTTCTAACTTGTTACCTCAATTCCAACTCTTTTGATCTGTTAAGATTTTCCGGTGTATTTATTTTGATTATCTTAATTTCACTGCAAAGTTTTGTATCATTGATTTATATTTCGTTTTTGCTACTGGTTTTCAGATTCTTTGGATTTTGGGGGTGAATTGATCGATCTTGTGAAGCCATGGTTCTGGTGAGTGAAATCGTTTCTGTCCGTGTTATTTCTTTTTGTTTTTATGATGATTGCTGCAGATCTGTTATATTTAGAGTAGAGCGAAAAAGTTTATTTTTTAGTTAATCCAATGATTATGAATTTCTTTTGATGGGATTTTATTCGAATTGCATTGTTGTTTCATGGGTTTTAATTGTAATGAATAGTAATTTTGAGGAACTTTAGTATAAAGCTGTAATTTTTACCCCGACTGCAGTTTATATTGTTTGTTGTATACCTGAATTTATGCTTCTTGAGATACAAGATTGCTTTCCTTGTGTGTTGGTAAATGAGTTGTTAATACGATTTTATTATAATTTTGTTGGCCAAATCTCATTATTTTGATTTGGAAAACAATTTCCGGTAGTTTTATCGGTCAATTTAAGGTAGTTGTCCTTAAAATGAAAGATGGTATAATTGGATAATGACGATCTCTTACCACTAGCCTTACGAATATATGAATATTCTTTATTAAGGGATGATTTGTGTTGTTGACATTATATGATATCTTTTTCAGGTTCTGCACTCTACTGAAAACAAAAATGCATTCAAGTCACTTATTGTGTCCGAGTTCACTGGTGTTAAAGTTGAACTCGCAAAGAATTTTCAGATGGGTGTATCAAATAAGACTCCAGAATTTATCAAGATGAATCCCCTTGGAAAGGTTTGTATAATAATGTAATAAAAATATTTTCTTACTAAGCAGTCAAAATGTTTACTGTATTCCTCATATTTTTTATTAATCTTTGTAGATTCCTGTGCTTGAAACACCTGAGGGCCCCATATTCGAAAGCAACGCCATTGCGCGCTATGGTATAGTAACTTCGTGTTAGTTATGGTGATTTTGAAACTTAATAATTTGATCTAATTTGATACTTGCCTATTTTGTGCAGTGGCTAAATTAACTCCTGATAACTCTCTGTATGGATCTTCCTTGATTGATTATGTAAGTGGCTGGTATTTTGCTAATTAGGAGTGTTATTGTTTCTATTTTATGAATTGTGTCTTCTAAAGTTCTCGTCATGTATTATTCTTCTCTAATTGTACCCACTTTCTTGGTTTGTATATACAGGGCCAAATTGAGCAATGGCTCGATTTTTCTGCTACCGAGATTGATGCTCATATTGGATCCTGGTTGTATCCACGAATTGGTTACCGCCTTTATCTTCCTCCGGTACTCGTCGTTTTTCACTTTTTTCATTCCATCTGAATTCTCTTAGGATTCTTGGAGACTATTGCTCAAAATCTTTTGTTTTTGGTCCCCTGTTTACAGGCTGAGGAAGCTGCAATTGCTAACGTGAAGAGAAGTCTGGGAGCTTTGAACACCCATCTTGCATCTCACACCTACTTGGTTGGAGAAGGTGTTACGCTTGCTGATATTGCCATGGTATGTAACCTGGGTTATGGATTTAAGAATATCTTGACCAAGAGCTTTACCTCGGAATTCCCCCACATGGAGAGGTATTTTTGGACGTTGATTAATCAACCAAACTTCAAAAAAGTATGGGGTGATGTCAAGCAAGCAGAATCTGTTCCTCCTGTTGCATCTAAGAAACCTGCACAGCCAAAAGAAGCTGCAAAACCTAAACCAAAGGAGGAACCAAAGAAGGAGGCGAAGAAAGAAGTGAAGCCCAAAGAAGTAGAGGAGGAAGAGGCACCCAAGCCCAAGGTGAAGAATCCTTTGGATCTTTTGCCTCCGAGTCCGATGATTTTGGATGACTGGAAGAGGTTATACTCTAACACGAAATCCAACTTCCGTGAGGTTGCTATCAAAGGTAGTTACTGTTCACTAATTAATTTATCTTTTTGTGATTTTGACTCCTGTAACTTTAAAAAAATTTGAATATATTTTAGGAAAACTATAATATTTTTAGTCATCTGAGTTATCCCTGTTTTAGTTCCAGTCTTGTCGACTTTCATGATTTAAAATAGTCTTGTAGATTCCATTTTTTGATATTTTGGTCCAGTAACTAGATTTTGGTTGGATGTCAAACAGTCGGTTGACGCTGGCTTGACAGAATTTGATTTATCACCATGGCAAAATATGATTGGTCAACAGGATGTTTCACCTCTTACAGTTGTCACCGAACCAAAATGCGATTTTTTTTAAAGTTACTGAGCTTTTTTCAATTTGTGATAGTCGACGGGACTAAAATTGAAATAGTGTCAACTTACCGGGCTAAAAAAACTAATTTTCTCATTTTCGATTTAGTCATGGGGACAAGTGTTGATTATCTTTGTTTTTTATGTTCATTTTTTAGGATTCTGGGACATGTTCGACCCTGAAGGATACTCTCTATGGTTCTGCGACTACAAATACCAGGACGAAAACAACGTTTCGTTTGTTACTATGAACAAAGTGGGTGGTTTTCTTCAGAGGATGGACTTGTGCCGTAAGTATGCTTTTGGAAAGATGTTGATCATTGGTTCAGAGCCTCCGTTTAAGGTGAAGGGATTGTGGCTATTCCGAGGGAAAGAGATCCCTCAGTTTGTCCTCGATGAATGCTACGATATGGAACTTTACGAGTGGACTAAGGTGGATATCAGCGACGAAGCTCAGAAGGAGAGGGTTAGCCAGATGATCGAAGATGCTGAGCCTTTTGAGGGCGAGGCTTTGTTGGATGCTAAATGCTTCAAGTGAGAAAAGTTATCTATAGTTTTGTGATTGTAGACCATGTTAATTTTGTTTTCCTGAATTCTAAAATATCATACTTTGATCTCAGGACATCTTTTATGTTTTGCTTAACTGCATTTAAATTTTTGTAGCTTGTTTCTTGAAACTGGAGTTTGGTTGGTATATCTGTTTTCTAAATGGTTTTGTATTAATTGTTGATATTTGAGCATATCTACACCCACCCCCCTACACGTCCATTTGTCACTCACATTTTTTGAGTAAGATGCAAGATTTTTAGCCATACCATACGTGGAGATTTAGGCTATGTTTGTTTAGTGTGGGAATCACTTTTAGAATTTCAAATTCTAAATCCTTATTTGTTTTCTAGGATTTTGGTATATAATTTTAAATCTTTTAAAAATATATTCTAATATACCTATTTTATTATTTTCAATATATTATCCAAAATTTATCACATATTTTTTAATTATTATTATATAATCTATTTAATTAAATAATCTCCTTTCATACCCCTGTCCTAAAGTTAATTCTCTTTTTTTCAAAAGGTTCGGCCAAAATTTATTTACTCATTTCTATGAAAAAAAAAAATAAAGTAATTATACTCTTTTCAACTATTCACTTTCACCATCTTAAAATGATATATTGTGTCATTATTTTTACCCATAAAAAGTTATTTAATTTAATAATAAAAAAGTAGAATGAATTATAATACCCTTAATCAAAAATTACTTTATCCTTTTAAATACTAATAAACAACTCCCACATTAAAACTTATGTTAAAAACAAAGGGGTAAATAATTTTGGGATGGAGGGAGTATATAAAACTCTCTCCGTTTTAGAATCGTTTGAACATTTGCCAAAAAGATTCGTTCCAAATTCAATTGAATATTTTTTAAAATTAAAATAAAGAAACTACATCAATATAAACTCTATCCTCAACTCATTTAAATATTACACATGTCATTATTTTTTTTTTATTAAAGTCAATTTTATTCCCTTTTAATTACACTACATTAAACTAATAAACAACTTGTACTAACTATTAGTAAACAACATTGATTTTTCTCGGTCAATTTTATTCCCTTTTATTTACACTACATTAAACTAATAAACAACTTTGTACTAACTATTACTCATTCCGTCCATCAAATTTATGTACACTTGTCTTATTCGTCCGTCTATCAAATTTATGCACATTCCCTTTATATTTTTTTTATCTTTTATCCTCCAACCACTTAATTACTTCAAATGTCATTGTACTTTACGCACAAATAATTACTTTATTTATAAATGGACCCCACAATACTCCATAATACTCTTACTTTGTCTATTTTATCTAAAAAAAAAAATTTTAAAAAAAATTGTGTCTGACTCATAAGGCATAAGTTTGGTGGACAGAGGGTGTAATAAATAACTCTCACATTAAATTACATGTAAATAATATATGTTCAAACAATTCGGGACGGAGGGAGTATACAAAATTACTCAACACATCAATCAATATACAATCATTCAACACTATTTTTTTATAATATAATATTTCTTCTATAATCTACTTTTTTAAAATCATATCCTATTAAATTCTATAAAATTCAAACTCTCAAACTTTCATAAAATTTAAATACACTTTTTACTTTATTCAAAATTTTCTTTACAAAATTTCAATTCCTCTAAAAGTTAGAAACAAACCCTACATTTGTATCATAAGAGATATAGAGGTTTAATATTGTATCATTTGATTGTATGAAAACAAAAACATTTTTAGAATAGTGGTATTGTATTCTACTCGTTCTTACCCACTCATACAGTCATACTGATACATTTGTTTTCTAGAGTATAGTACTTATATAGAACACAATTCTAAATATACTAAGATAATGATGAGTCTGATGGATTTTCATTAAGCCCTTTAGATTATGAAAGCACTTATAATCTCATTTTCTACGGTCTTCACCGTATTCTTTTAAAAGGATTTTAGTTCATCGATTCCACAAGACGTACAAATGGATCTATAGATTTGAGTCTTACACAAATCATCACGGGGGAATAATATTCTACTTTAATTGAAAATAGCAAATATCATCCCACTACAAAACATCTTTTTGAGTGATGTGTTTAGTCCAATTTGCCCTTGCACTTTTTTTTTTTTTCCAAACAAATCCAGCCATTTTTTTCTGCCCCCCCATGTGATGTTGTCAGGTCACAGGTGCCCCATCATATTACTTTTCTATTTTTTTTTTTTATTATTATTATTATTATTATATAATATGCAAAATTCTTATTATTATTAAAAAAATCTTATTTATTTCTTTAATTTAAATAATTATTAATTAACAAATGCTTTTCCAAAACTCATTTTCATACAGAAAACATAAAATAAAATAAAAAGTGTTGGACCGTTTTTTTTTAAATATAATTATATTTTCTTTTTAAAAATGTCAAAATTAAAAAAAAAAAACTTATACCTATACTGCTATACAAATACACTGTTCGGAAACATTGCATATATTAAAAAAAAATTGCATATATTAAAATACATTGTATATATTAAAAAAATACATTTCATACCTATATTAAATACATTGTATATACTAGAATCCATTGCATATACCAAAAAACATTGCATATACTAAAAAGACATTGTATATAATAAGATTACATTGCATACACACGCGTAAAACATTGAATATATACATATTTATTTGCATCTTCACATTGCAAAATCACCAAATTCCACCCCCTACCAAAAGCTTTCCTGCACATAAATCTCTCCTATACAAGTATTGACTGAAATTGTGTATTACCCACACCATAAGAAAAAGGAAAAAATTACAGAGGTGTACATATACGGGCAAAAACATAAGAACAGGGGAGAAGAAATCTTCCAACTATCTAGCTTAAAAACTAGCAATTACAGATCACAAATTATATGCAAAAATCTCTAAAAATAGGAAACAAAATCAAAAGAGAATATTTACCAATATTCTTCATCTTCAGTTCCAAAAATATTTACAAATACTTACAAATACTTACGCATCATGGATCCAAATATTTACAAATATTCTTCATCTTCAGTTCTAAAAATATTCTACATCTCCAGTTCCGAAAACCCCAACCACCGTTCCCCAAAATCTTGAAATCTCCCAAAATACTCCGCCGTACACGGCTGTTTCCAACCATCTATATGTAGTTTTGAATTAGTATGGTGACCCCAAATACACCGCGACCGCTAAATCGTCTTCAATCTCAGATCGTCGTCGTCTTCCTCGCATGGAACCCTAGATCCACAATGCCGTCGTCATCGCGTAGCCTATCACCACCACCAACCACCAACTACACCCAGCGGCGAATCTGTACAGATCCGCCACCACAATCGTTGTCGCCGCCCACCGCGCGACTTCCCATTGTGTAGCCCCCCGCCATGACTCACCAACACCAACCACCCATCCCCTCGTGACCCAACTTCATCTTTCCTCCCCCAAAAATAGTGACTCAGATTTGAGAGAGAGTGAGCAGATTTGAATAGGAGTATGTGTGTTTGTAGAGAGAGAAAAGGGAGAAGAAAGAGATTGGATTGGTGATAATGGGGGAGAGAGAGAGAAAAAAAAGAGAGTGAGAATTGGCAGAATGATTAGACGGTGGATTGGAGGGTATTGTGGGTAAAATTTTATAGTGGGATGCTATTTTAAAAGTGGATTGTAGTGGGTTGCTAGAGGGGGTTACTTTTTTGTATCCGTGAGTAATTACCCCAATCACCATCAACTATGCTCTTGTATATTCTCTTCGGTGGGTGCAACACCTAATATTGAACAAATTCCTTTATTCACTCTTTTCACACTTAGAGTGGGGCAATGTACATTTTCTGTTAGTGTTAGTGTCCTAGAGACAATCCATTGTAAGGACATAATACTCGATGATATTCAGTTTGATTTAATATTATAGTTCATTTAATATTAATGTATGGCAATACACTTGTTTGAATATTATGTTTGATTGTTTGCATTTATTCATGCAAGTGTTCCCATTAGTGTTGTGTACTAAATGTTGGGATTATACTAGAAAGTATGCTTTTTACTTTGTATAATCAAAACTGAATTTCAGACTTATTTACTGAAATAAATTGTTTATCACTGATGCTTTAAATATTATCGAATGTTACATATATTTACTGCATAACTGTTCAATAAGTCGTACGTGTTACATTGTAGTTAATTTAGTGATACCAGATCACAGAAGATTAAATTAACAGTCCCTTGTAACTAAAACTACGCCATTCACGACCTAGATGGAAATGAACAACCCATCGTGAAAGGATGAAGTGTAAGGCTCAGATTGGCTTGTCTTGACCAAGAGATTACACTAGTGCATGACTGATGCACTGAATAGGACCTACAGGAGGACAAATTCTTCAGAATTGAATAAGGAAGAATTAGGCCTCAGTGGTTCGTTATTTCTTAATCTTTGTTCCTTAAATATGATCACGTGGGATTGGTAACTATTGTTTTGACTTATCATGGGTAGAGAATCAACGAGATTCAATACTTTTTATCTTGGGCAATATTATTAGTCACATGTGATTGCTAAGATTTAATACGAAGAATCGTGTGCAAGTACGCTTGTTTGATTTGCCCCCTTGGGAGGTTCATAAGCTTTATCATACCAAATCTTGCAAGTGGAATTAGTTTTCGGTATGTATAATAATGTTGAATCGTTCCTTGACCAAGGACAAAAGATATTAATTAGTGGAAAGCTATTACAGTGGCTTGAATTAATTAATGGGCTAGATAATCTTAAACACGGGAAATAATAACCGGGAGCCATATTGACTGTAATATGGGTTAAGATGGATAGTGCAATATTAATTATGTAGTGGGATTAATTAATATTTATGGGCTTGAATAATATTGTGGCTCAATATTAGATATTCAAAGTCCATTAGAAGGTCCAATCTTAATTCTCCTAAAGGCCCCCTAAGTAGCCCAACATATAGTCCAATAACTGAAAAAGGTGTTTAAAATAAAATAAATATTGTTGCCTATTTTTCCTAATTATTTTCGAAAATTATGGATAAGAGGGGAGAAATATTTTCTTTGAATTTTGTTATGGAATGAAGATATGTATTCTTGGAATACAAGATTATCTCATTAAATTCAAGAAATCTCCCACTTGGTTATTCATGAGAGGAAGTTCGAAAATCTTGAAATATAGAGGGCAAGAAAGATTTTCTTGATTTTCTTGAAAAGATATTATGGAAGATATGTATTTCTTGAAATACAAGAATATCTCATAAATTCAAGAAGATCCAAATCTTGGAATCTTGGACCTCATATTTCAAAATTATCCATAATATGAGTAAGTGGGATTTTTGTGGAATATTATAATTATGGGAAAAATAATATAGGAGATATATTCAAGATTTCTTGGAGATCAAGAAAAGATTTTCCCACATTGTTTTATCACAAAATTTTCGACCACTTGTGCTCTATAAATAGGGGATGATTCTTTCATTCCCAAGTACAATTCCATGTCTTTGGAAAAATTAGTAAATCCAAAAGGTGGTGCAACATAATTTATTTTCCTTTTGTTAATTGTTCGCAAAGTGTCCTTCCACCGGATAGTCGAACAAGGGCTAAGGGAATACTTGGGAAGTTCTTTTGGTTAGTCTAATCAGCCAGATCACTGTCATCCCAAGAGGTACGTTCACGTAAACTCGTAGAATTCAGCGTCGTAGGGTTTTACGTGAATTATTATATGCATGATATGTTGTTGAATTATTATTTGAATTAATATAGGATTAATTCATGCTAGTAATAATTATAAGAATTAAATTTGTATTTAAATATTCACCCAGAATAGATGCATGCAACCTATTCCTCAACAATCTGGTATCGAGCTACGGTTTTCTTGCTCAATTTTTAAATTGTAATTTAATTTACGACATTAAATTTGAAATCGATAGTAGAATTGCTAGATCTTTTTTGCAGTATCCAATTGTCATGGAATTTAATGTGTTTATTTATGCATGCATATAAATTGTGGTTTTAATTCGATTCGTTCGGATTCGCTTTTTGCCTCGGAGAAAATCCAACAGTAGATTAGATTTGTTTGATTTGATCAATGTAATAGACTAGTCTAGATCTCAGTTTATTTATTTTTATAAATAAATTATAATCGGATCAAAAACGAGGACGGAGATGAAGAATTAAAGGACAAAATCTAGAATCGGGCGAGGGCGGCGTCGTCCGCGCGAACGCAAAAGGAGGCACGCCGCTGGGATGCGGACGCTACAAGCAGCGCCAAGACGGGCGCCGGGCGAGGCCGAGGGGCCGAGCCGTATGGGAGGAGCAGCCGCGACACGGGCGGGAGCGCTTAAAGCGCGACGCGATACCGTGGGCCGGGCGGCAGCCAGACGAAGGAGGCGGATGCGCTGGCGGACTTCATGCCGGGTCGCCGAAAGTACCGGGCGGCAAGTAGGTCGGCGAGCTTAACGCGGATCGCGGCTTGATTCTGTCGCTTCGCCGAGGAGGAGGACCGCTGGCGTCTAAGGCGAGGGGCGGCGACGTTGCCGAGTCGCGCCGATTTGAACTTGGACAAGTGGTCGGCCGGATGCGGGCGTGCATCCCGGCTGCGAGCTGCTTGGCGTGGCATTTCGAGACGGATTATCTTTTCGAGAGGATCGAGTGGGAGAAATTCAAGACGGTGTTTCTTCAAGATCAAGCCAAGAAAAATCAAACCATGACAATTGGATAATTTGTGCTCAATATGTTTATTTTTATGTTCTACTTGATTTATTTTGTGCTATCTTATGCTTTATTTAATTTTTTTAAATGTGTTTGCATGAGAGTTGCCCAATGAAAAATCTCACCTTCAAAATTACTAAGTATGTTTAAATAATTAATTGACAATTTTGTTCCGGATAATAAAATTGAATTAATTTTGACCTCCATGATTTATTTATTTGTGAATTCTTTTGGAGAAATTCCCGGGACGGTCAAAAAGATAGCTTTCACATGAATGAATTCCAAATGGATGATTGTGGGTTATTACTAGTGGCGATTTATGACCCCCCCACGAGGCTCGTTCAATAGGAAATAATAATCAGTATTTAATCATGGTTATTACTTAGGTATAAAATTGATATGCATATACTTCCCCAAGTCCTCATCAATTTTATATTGGTCAGTGGGGAGCAAAGGTTTGTAAATCGTTCTTGTTTGTAATTCGCTTGAATGTGTTTAAATAATGACCCACCCCACTTGGCTTATTTAAACTGTTTTTGAGATGTTGGTGATGCATGTTCATATTTTTTTTTGAGATTTTAATATGATGCATGTGATCAAACCTTGTGATATATTTGTGCTTATGCATATTATTGTTTATTTGGGTTCATCATGTAGCAAAGTTTTAATCCACTATTCAATATACTTAAAGATAATTTGCTCCATGGAGAAAATTTTGTTGATTGGAATCGTAAACTTACTATTGTCCTCATCGCACAAAGCCATGGCGGGTTTCACCACACCTAAACCGGAAAAGCCAAAAGATGAGTCCACTAAAAGCGGTTAAGAAAGAGTATCTTCGATTGGGAGCGATCTAACGAAATGGCAAAGTGTACCATCTTCGCTTTATGTCGATGTGTTGCAACACCAACACCGAACGTTGAGAGACCGCAGACATCATGACTAGTCTTAAAGCGATGTTTCAACATCGTAACCGTGCAGGGCTCGTCCAGATCACCATGAGGGACTTGCTTTCTATGAAAATGGTGGAGGAACGCCCAGAAGAAGGACGTTCTCCAGATGATGGCTCACCTTAATAAACTTGAGGTACTTGGCGCTGAATACGATATATCGAGACCCAAATTGATTTTGGTGCTCCACTCTCTGGCCGAAAAGTTTTGAAAGCAGTTCAGCCGAACTACCGATGAATAATCAAAAGTTCTCGATGCGATCGACCGTTGTAAGCTTTAGTCTCGGCGAGAGGCGATATTGGGGCAAAAAAGCCAAGCCTTGGTGGCAAATGGACCTTCTTCTTCTTCTAGGCCAAGGGGTGGTAAGAACAAGAAAAGGGATAAAGGCCACAAGCAAGTGAACTCAAGTGTTGCCAATGGTAAAGAAAAGGTGAAGAAGGGTGGCGGAGTGAACAAGCCAGCTAAGGGGAAGTGATTCAACTGCGGTGAAAAAGGACATTGGAGGTTAGCCTGTTCCAAACCCAAAAGGGATGGAAAGAAAGGTAATTCTCACGCACTAGTTGTTGAAACTTGTTTAGCGGCGTATGCCTCCCATTTATGGGTGGTGGATACGGGATCCACTGATCATGTTTGTTTCACATTACAGGGGTTCAAGCGGACACGACAACTTAGTGGGAGTGAGGTCCTCATCACACTAGGCGATGCTACGAGAGTGGCAGCTGAAGCAGTGGGAGAAGTGCACCTGTCTTTTGAAGACAGAGTTTTAATTTTAAGAGATGTTCTTTACGTTCCGAATTTTAGAAAGAATTTGATTTAAGTTTCTAAACTTTTTTATGATGGATATTCGGTTACTTTTAATAAAGTTGTTACCATTTCTCTTTTTGATAAATTTATGTCATGGAACGTTGTCGAATAATCTCTATACAATTAACTTGTGCACACCACTCACTTAAATGCATCCTATAACACATCAATCGCTTCGAGAAAAGAAAACGTTCATCGGGGCGTGAACGAGACACTTCTTTGGCATCTAAGATTGGGTCATATAAATCAAAAAGAGGATCCAAAGGTTGGTGAAAGACGGTTCAATTGGAGCTTCTCCAAGTTGAACCAATTCCAACCCGTGAATCATGTTTGGAGGGTAAAATGACCAAGAGGGCATTTGGAGCCAAGGGAATAGAGCCAAAGAAGTGTTAGAGATCGCTCACACGATGTATGTGGTCCAATGTCAACCAAAGCAAGAGGAGGTTATGAGTATTTTGTCACTTTTATTGATGATTACTCAAGGTACGGTTACATTTTCCTTATGAAGCATAAATGAGACCTTTGAGAAATTCAAAGAATTTAAGGCTCAAGCGAGAGAATCATAGGAAAAACGATCAAGTCTCTACGATCCGATCGTGGAGGCGAATACCTCAGCGATGAGTTTTGAACTACTTATTCGATGAAGGATTGCATCCCAAACTCATCGCACCGGAACCCCTCAACAAAAACGGGGTTGCAGAGCGAAGAAACAGAACTCTTTTGGAAATGGTTAGATCAATGATGAGTTATGCGGATCTTCCCAAGTCGTTTCGGGGTCATGCCTTTGAAAACAACAACTTACATTCGAACTTGGTGCCATCCAAATCGGTTCCCAAAACTCCCAAAGAATTGTGGACCCGGCGCAAGCCTAGTATGAGACACATGAGAATTTGGGGGTGTCCGCCCACGTGTTGGACAAGGAAGCCAGCCAAAATTGGATCCTCGATCAGAATTAAGGTTGTTTGTAGGATACCCCGAGAGAACAAAAGGGTGTATGTTCTATGGTCCCGAAGATCAAAAAGTGGTCATAAGCACCCACTTTAGATTTTTGGAAGAAGACTATATGAACGAAAGAAAACCCAGAAGTGAGATTACCTTAAATGAGCTAAGAGGGCAAACCTCAATGCCAACTCGTATTAGATGATATACCAAACGACACGCTTTCACAACGGAACCTCGTCAGAGTGGGAGGGTTGTAAGACGCCCAAGAGATTCATGGGAATAGGAGAGTCCTCGGACTTGATTCCGGACAAGACTTAATCGGACCCATGGACATATGATGAGGCACTCCAAGACAAGGATGCAGATTCTTGGCAAACAGTAATGAAAGCCGAAATGGGTTCTATGTTTCATAATAGAGTGTGGGAGCTAGTTGAACCACTTAATGGGGTCAAACCCATTGGTTGCAAGTGGGTGTACAAGAAAAAAAGAGGACGGACGGAAGGTTGAAACCTTCAAAGCAAGATTAGTGGCGAAAAGGTTATACTTTCGGAAAGAAGGGATCGATTATGAGGAAACTTTTTTCGCCTACCAGAGCCATGCTTTAAGTCCATCCAGATTCTCTTATCGATTGTCACAAGATTTCGACTTTGAAATCTGGCAAATTGATGTCAAGACAGCTTTCCTTAACGGATGTCTTGATGAAGAGATCTATATGCAACAACCCCAAGGCTTCATTGAAAAAGGTCAAGAACACCTAGTTTGTAAGCTCATGAAGTCCATTTACGGACTCAAACAGGCATCCAGAGCTTGGAACTAATGTTTTGATCATGTTATAAAGTCTTATGGGTTCTATCAAAACGAGTTTGAAAGTTGTGTGTATAAAAAGCGTGTCGGAACTGCATTGGTATTCTTAGTACTATACGTAGATGACATTCTGATCATCGGGAACGATGTAAAGGTGTTATCAGACGTAAGGGCATGGCTTTCAAAACAGTTTGATATGAAAGACTTAGGGGAAGCCGGACACATCCTTGGGATCAAGATCACTCGAGATCGCAAGAAAAGGATGATCGGCTTATCGCAAGCTTCATACATAGACATTGTCTTGAAACGATCCAGCATGCAAGATTCCAAGAAAGACTTCGTACCTTTCAGGCATGGAATCCATCTATCCAAGAAAATGTCCCCTAAGACGCAAAATGAGATAGATGACATGAAAGGCATTCCTTATGCTTCGGCTGTCGGAAGCCTTATGTATTCAAAGTCCATTAGAAGGTCCAATCTTAATTCTCCTAAAGGCCCCTCAAGTAGCCCAAACATAATGTCCAGTAACTGAAAAAGGTGTTTAAAATAAAATAAATTATTGTTGCCTAATTTTCCTAAAAGTTTCGAAAATAATAAATAAAAGAGGGAGAAAGATTTTCTTTGAATTTTGTTATGGAATGTAGATAAGTATTCTTGGAATACAAGATTATCTCATTAAATTCAAGAAATCTCCCACTTGGTTATTTATTAAGCATATTTCGAAATTTATGAATAAATAAGGAGAGGAAAGATTTTCTTGATTTTCTTGAAAATATATTATGGAAGATATGTATTCTTGGAATACAAGAATATCTCATAAATTCAAGAAGATCCAAATCTTGGATTCCTACTCCTTATTTTTCGAAAAATACCATAACAAGAGGAGTTGGGATTTTTGTGGAATATTTAATTATGGAGAAAAGAATATATGGGATATATTCAAGATTTCTTGGAGATCAAGAAAAATATTTTCCCATCTTTATTTCCACCTAAAATTTCGACCAACCCCTCATTATAAATAGGGGATGAATGTTTCATCCCCGGTGAATGATTTAAAATTGGTTTTTCGGAAAAATATCAGCGTCGATAAAATATCAAATATTTTGAAACGTCGACAGATTGTGTATTTTCGAAAAACCTCAATTGTGAGTGTACAATTCCGTGTGTTGGAAAAATTAGAAATCCACAAAGGTGGTGCAACATAATTTTATTTTTCCTTTTGTTAAATTGTTCGCGAGTTCCTTCCACCGGATTGTTGAACAAGGGAAAGGGAATACTTGAGAAGGCTTTTTGGTGTGTTCTTGTGAATGAGATCCATCTTCTCAACGGTTGTCACTCCGAGAGGTTAGTTCACATAAACCCGTAGCAATTCTGCATGCGTAGGATTTATGTGAACTGTGTTGGGATTATACTGAAAAGTATGTTTTTTACTTTGTATAATCGAAACTGAATTTCCAGACTTATTTACTGAAATAAATTGTTTATCAATGATGCTTTAAATATGATTGAATGTTACATATATTTACTGCATAATTGTTCAATAATTCGTACATGTTAGTAGTTAATTTAGTGATACCAGATCACAGAAGATTAAATTAACAGTCCCTTGTAACTATAAGTACGCCATTCACAACCTAGATGGAAATGAACAACCATCGCGAAAGGTTGAGGTGTAAGGCTCAGATTGGTTTGTCTTGACCAAGAGATTACACACTAGTGCATGGTGATCTTATTTGAATAGGACCTACTGGGAGGATAAATTCTTTGACCCGAACAAGGAAGAATTAGACCTCGATTGGTTCGTTGTTTCTTAACCTTCGCCCTGGGATTGGTAACTATTGCTTTGACTTATCATGGGTAGCTTAATCGAGAGATTCAATACTTTTTATCTTGGGCAATATTATTGGTCACATGTGATTGCTAAGATTTAATACGAAGAATCGTGGTGCAAGTACGCTTGCTTGATTTGCCCCCCTTGGGAGGTTCATAAGTTTTATCATACCAAATCTTGCAAGTGGAATTAGTTTAGGTATGGATAATAATGTTGAACCGTTTCTACGACCAAGGACAAAAGATATTAATTAACGGAAGGCTATTTCAAAGAGCTTGAATTAATTAATGGGCTAGATAATCTTAAACACGGAAATAATGACCGAGAGCCATATTATTTTGTAATATGGGTTAAGATGGATAAAGCAATATTAATTATGTAGTGGGATTAATTAATATTTATGGGCTTGAATTATATTGTGGCTCAATATTAGATATTCAAGGTCCAATAGAAGGTCCAATCTTAATTCTCCTAAAGGCCCCCTGAGTAGCCCAACAAATAGTCCAATAACTGAAAATGTGATTAAAATAAAATAAATATTGTTGCTTAATTTTTCTCTAAATTTTTCGAAATTTATGGATAAAAGAGGGAGAAAGATTTTCTTTGAATTTTGTTATGGAATGAAGATATGTATTCTTGGAATACAAGATTATCTCATTAAATTCAAGAAATCTCCCACTTGGTTATTCATAAGGGATATTTCGAAATTTTTGAAAATAAAGGGCAAGAAAGATTTTCTTGATTTTCTTGAAAATATATTATGGAAGATATGTATTTCTTGAAATACAAGAATATCTCATAAATTCAAGAAGATCCAAATCTTGGATTCTTGACATCCTTAATTTTCGAAAATCATCTATTATAGAGGAGGTGGGATTTTTGTGGAATATTTTAATTATGGGAAAAAGAATATAAGGGATATATTCAAGATTTCTTGGTGACCAAGAAAAGTCTTTTCCCACATTGATTTTTCACTAGAAATTTCGACCACCTCCCTCTTATAAATAGGGGATGATTAGTTCATTCCCAAGTACAATTCCATGTGCTGGAAATAT
This sequence comes from Stenogyne calaminthoides, assembly GCA_037126765.1. NCBI lineage: Eukaryota > Viridiplantae > Streptophyta > Magnoliopsida > Lamiales > Lamiaceae > Stenogyne > Stenogyne calaminthoides. The sequence continues at coordinate 32,717,438 of JBBCBC010000017.1, read as the reverse complement.
TAGCAAATCCACATAAGTGGTGCAACAAAGTTTATTTTTTCCTTTTGTTAATTGTTCGACGAGTGTCCTTCCACCGGATAGTTGAGCAAGGGCTAAGGGAATACTTGGGAAGTCCTTTTAGTTAGTCCGTCCGACCAAAGTCACTGCCATCCCGAGAGGGTACGTTCACGTAAAACCGTAGATTCCATGATCGTAGGTTTTACGTGGCTTTTTATATGCATGATATGTTGTTGCAATTATTATTTGAATTAATATAAGATTAATTCATGCTAGTAATAATTAATGAATTAAATTTGTATTTAAATATTCACCCCGAATAGATCTGTGTAACTCATTCCCCATCAAACTGTTTATATGCATGATTTGTTGTTGAATTATTATTTGAATTAATATAGGATTAATTCATGCTAGTAATAATTGTTAGAATTAAATTTGTATTTAAATATTCACCCCGAATAGATCCGGACAATTAATTTCCCAACAGTTCCACCCAAGGAAAGTGCGATCATCGGGCTCGCGAGTTCGACGTTGTGTGATCTCGACAATCGTATCGGGGGTCCCCGCGGAACCCGAGACCACCATTTTCCCACTCGGGGAGTCCCGAAGCACATCCATGTCTACGGACGTCCGGATTTGCCAGGGAGTTCCCCGGTTGCTTTCTCAGACATCGGAGTGAGCCTTTTCCGACCTCGTGCGGGCGGCGCAGCCTTTAGTCCCGGAGGGGGGGTCCCACGGCACGCGACATCCATCCTTTTTTTCACAAGATCTCCCCGGCGTGCTCAAGTTCTGCGTCTCGTCGATAACTTTGGCGGATGTAAAGCGGATGGGCTCGATAAAAGAGATTGAAGACAAATAGAAGATCAAGAAATGACCAGAGAATAACCGAAGAAGTCGCGTCAACGCGAGTAAAATCCCAGAAAGCTTATCAGGAAGGTCGGCGTCCAGCGACGACCGAGGTGGAACAGTTAGGCTCGCAATTTCCAGACACTTAAACCGTTGAAGGATGACCAGCGACCTCTCGTTCGGATCAATTAAGCACACCTAAATCAGTCGAACCAGGAAGGGAAGGGAGAGCTCGGATGTTTTGGAGTTCTTGGGAGCTGCAATAGGAAGGAGAAGTTAAATCAGTATTATGAAAAAGGGAAAAGCAAAAGAGCTTACATTTAAGAATCGCATAGTCACGAGGAATCTCGCGATATCCGAGGGCTCCTAGGGCAAAAACGGGACTCTGCCAGGCTCCCCCTACCAACCACCACTTCTCTTTCCAATCTTGGACCTTGCTAGGGAGGTCCTCAACTATTTTCATATGAGGGCGGGCTTTCACATAGTTATACCTGGGGTCTTTACCCCACTTCGCCAGCGAGATGAGAAGATTCATTTCCTTAACAGAAGGGAATGCCCGAGGTTGGATGCGGCCGAATAAAGACAAGATCTCGAAGATGGTGCTCCACCCATTGGGAGTAATTTGGGTCGGAGCTAGGCCCCAAAACCACAGCAGCGAAGTGATAATAGGATGAAGCGGAAAACGGAGCCCAACCTTCATTGTGTCATAATTCATCGCCACACACTCATCAGGGACCTGGTAGGCATAATCAATCTCATAACCAGGAACCCAGGAGTGGACGTCGCTGAGGACTTGAAATTGTTCTCTCCATAAAAAGAGCTCGACTTCAGTTACCGAGCTAGTTACCTCACCCGCAGCAAAAGTATTGTCCACTCGAGCTCGGGTTGGTCTGGGGATCATCTCGCGAGGATGAGCCGCACTCTCTTCTATTTGCAGCTTGCGATTGACGTCGCCGATCTCGTCGTCATCACTCGGCACGTCGGGTATAACCTTGTCCGACAAGATCTCGAACTCGGCTGAATCGATCGATCCCGAGCTAGGTTCATCTCCTTCCTCCCCCGCCATCTCAAAAATCTGAGTTTTCGGTGCAACGGGGGCCGAAGACCTCCCTAAGGAGTCCCCCTCGGCCCGGCGAAGGCGGCGTCCTCTCGATGTAACCTCACCCCTAGCCAACACGGGAACTTCGCTCACCGTCTCCGAGGAGACATCCACTACTAAAGTTTCAGGCCCGCCGTGGCCTCGCCGCCGGCGAATCGCCGCAATCGGAGTAGAGCTCTCGGCCACGCTCCCCGAGTCCTCTCGATTCGAAGTAGACATTGTTCACCAAAGCTGAGGATAAGAAGAAAGGAAGAAGAATAAGGATCTTTACCTTGAGCACAACAACAACCGGAATTAGAGATGAGAGAAGAATCAAAGCAACACGGCGATTTTCAAAATTTCAGAGTGTGAAAAATGGAATATGGAGAAGAGAAGATTATTTATAGACAAGTTCTAGGGCGCGTGGGCCGGCCCACAACCGTTCGAATCCCGCGCGTGAAACCCACGTGCCATCATCACCAAGCCGCGGTTGGCACGACTGTCGAGGCGGACTGCCATCATCACGCTCGTCTCCCAAGACAATAGCAGCGTGCTCTAGAAGTTTTATGACCTCGCGCGCCAAGATCGAGGAGGTATTTGAAGGTAGCTCGCCCCCGCATTAACAAGCATGAGAGGACGAGCTAGGGGCTATTGTTGTAGGCTTATAACAATAGGTCGGACCCGACCTGGAAAGAGATGGAAAGGGGTCGAACCAAGTCTTTGCACAGTATACCACCTCGCCAAGGTAGTCGAGGAAAAAGCTCACCGGGCATGAGTATGCGATCTCGACGCACCTCGCAGGTCGCATACTGGCACAAGTACGGAGCATTAATTGAGATGGGACCCGTGGCAGGCGAGCTGCACCAGGAACCTTACCTAAGAATGACCTTAATCAGAGATGTGTCAGTAAAGGACGGTAATGATGAGTAACTAGGAGTAGTTAGACGGCTAAATCCCTAAAAATCCGGATCTCCGTCTCGGGCGACGTCCCAGCGAGGTGCGCGAGCTCTTAATACCTCGAGCGACCTCCTAGTGACCTCCGACCTAGGTCACATCAATCATGTAGCATTTAATGTTTCACAGAGCTATTTCCGGCTAGTTGTACTTGTAATTCAGGAGAGTGAACTCCACTCTCCCAAATACTATAAATATGGGTCATTTATGACCAAGAAAAGGTGGAAATTAATACCTTACCCAACCTTTTGCAAATTGATTGCTCAACATATATCTTTCTCAAGCAATCATATCACATAAATGCAATCCACTTTATATATTTATTGTTTGTGTCACTAAGATCATTAAGTCACATCTTAAACCATAATTCTCATATTTTAGTACACAACAGGTTGCTCCTGCGTTTTTCAACCCAAATGGCATCCTCTTCTAACAATACATGTTTTTCTCTGTCAGAAAAGATGTATGTTGCTGATCATCTTTATCCATGGCGATCTAGTGATACCCGGCGAACGCATCCGTGAATGTCATCATCTTGTGCCCAACGGTGCTATCTACGAGGTGATCGATGTGCGGCATTGGAAAGTAATCCTTCGGGCATGCCTCATTTAGGTCTGTGAAGTCGATACATAGCCGCCAAGAGTTGTTTGCTTTTTTCACTAGCACCGCATTGGCCACCCACTGCGGCTGATCTGCTTGCTCGATCAACTTGTTATCTAGCAGTTTCTTTACTTCATTGGCCAGGGCTGCGTACTTTTCTGGGCCGAACTTCCTTCTTTTTTGGGACACTGGCTTCTTTGTCGGGTTGATGTTTAGTTTGTGGCATGCGACCTCGGGGTCGATGCCGACCTTGTCCTCATGTGATCGTGCGAATACGTCTAAATTCTGCTTGAGAAAATCTATCAATTGATCTTGCAGGTCGCTGGGAATTTGTGTCCCGATAGTCACACTTAGTTCCGGTCGATCGAGGTCGACTGGGATTATTTTGAGCTCTTCGATAGGGGTTGCTCGCTGATCATTTCTTTCCGTTCTTGGATCAAGGTTGGATTCTCGTTGTTCGGAGTCGACCTCCATTGGCTCGAAACCAAGGCGAGGTTCCAAGTCTGGTAATTCTTGTGCAGGTTTTTCTTTAGCGGCGACGCCAACTTCCATAGGTGTTACATTCATTTCTATTACATCTATCTCCATTTTATCATTTTCTTTTTCCTTCCGGGGTGGAGTTCGGCTCGTACAGCTTAGCCCCACCTCGGGTTTCCTACTGAAATAAAAAGTAGAATTTAAATCGACACAGGTGTAAGTTAAACATTTTCTTGCAGCGACCTAGTCACCCTTGATGGTGCCAATTTCCCGTCAGATCCGGGAAACTTAATACAATAGAAATAGGACGAAGTGGCAGCCCCGAACTCATGTTAGAAAGGCCTGCCAAAGAAAGCATTGAAGTTCGAGGGGGCATCGATGATCACAAAGTCCAGCTATCTCGTTGCCTTCACATCGATGTCCAAGGTCGAAGTGATTTCCACAGATAGGCAAATCATTCCATAGGCTTCGACAGGTTGGTTTCCAAAACCTCGAATCCCGACCTCTCACAGACTCTCTTGTTCATATATGTTAGCGCACAGACTCTCTTGTTCATATATGTTAATTATTTGTTTGGGTCTCATGTGCATTCATGTGTACCGTGCATTTATAGTACATTTTAGAACCATGCAATTTATTATATTGAAAAATGCAATTTGATTACGCTGAATCGTGCAACTATTTTTTTCATAATAATAGTTGTACGATTCAGTGTAAATAAATTACATCTTTCAGTATAACAAGATGAATGGTTCTAAAATGTACGATGCATCTAGATACATACAAGACTTAGCCTAATTATTTTAATACGTACCATATTTTAAGTAATATATTCAATAGCACTAAAAAAAAGGTAATATATTCAATAAAAATAATATATAACTGTAATTTAAATTTGCAAGTAGTAGTATACAAATCATGAACATCATAAATATAATTAAGAAATATGTACTATAATTTTTATTTATTTTAATAAGTTTTAACGCCTTCCGATGTGATATTTCTACAGCCAAGTTAGAGTAAGACTATTATGACATATTGCACTATAATTGTATGTTCAATACATCATAATTAAGGTAAATTAAATAAAAATTAGCGGGTCATGAGGTAGGGTGGGCGGGTCAGGCCGATTGAGCGATTTGGGCAGATTGCTTGGCTATTTACTTATTACATATTTATGCAAATATATTTTTATCAAATTGTGTTGTAGTCAAATGGTTCTGGTCTATTGTTAGTGTATTTGGTCGCAAGTTCAATTCTTACTGAGCACATAATTTAAAAAAAAATCAAGTTGTTTTCATGTATTACTACATGAACAAAAAATGTTAAACTATAAATAAAAACGTGTTACCACATGAACAAAACTAGTACAAGCGCGAAAAAAAATGAACAAAAGATGTGTTACTACATGAACAAAAGAGTGTTACCCTATGAGCAAAAGAGTGTTAACTATGAGCAAAAAAGTGCTACTATATGAACAATACAAGTGCAAAAAAAATCCTCAGTCCAAATTTTTTTCTCAAGTTGTTTTTGTGAGTTACTACATGAAAAAAAAGTGTTACCCTATAAAGAAAAACGTGTTACCACGTGAACAAAATCAGTACAAGCGCGAAAAGAAATCCTTAGTCTAAAATTATAGATTTAAAGAACAACTTGATGTGTTACTACATGAACAAAAGAGTGTTACATTATGAGCAAAAGAATGTTACTACATGAATAAAAATCAGTACAAGCGCGAAAGAACAAAAGAGTGTTACCCTATGAGCAAAATAATGTTACTACATGAACAAATATCAGTACAAGCGAAAAAAAAAATCATCAGTCCAAAATTACAGATCTAAAGAGCAACGTGAGAAGAGTGCAGAAGGATATGAATTTCAGCACACACTTTGTGTTGATGTGTAATCCCAACACCACACACATATTCTTTCTTCTTCTCGCTGAATCCACACTAAAATTCAAATTGAACAAACCTGATTTTATCCAATGATTCGAGTGAATCGAAGAAAATTAAATTGAACAAGAAATTAGGGCACGAACGATGGACAAATTCTCTGACTACAAACAACGAAGAAGAAATCTCTCTGCATCTTGTTGCGCGACGCGAAGAAGAAGGAGAAGAAAGCCAATTAGCCCGCAATCAATCTATCCTAACCAGACCCCTGACCCACGAAAAAAAACCCAATTGCACATATTACGTGTATACAATATTGCATATAAATTTTTATCCAAGTCAAATGAGGTTCAAAAAGTATATCGGAATAAACAATTAAGAATATATGTGCCAAAAATGTCGGATAAAATAAAGGTGTGCACTATTTAAGTGCAATTTTTTATTTTTTTTAATATAAGACTATAACTTATTTTGTTGAAATATTCAATTTTTTAATGTAAATAAATTGAATATTTAAAAATACAATTGAGTGATATGGTATATTTTGTACACTATGAAAAATTTATGTATATATATATATTTTTTAAAATATGTTAGAGTATTAATATAAGAGATGTTTACAAACACACTTAGCGCCTGTTTTCAATCCATATTTAAATAGTAAAAAACACTTAAATTTTAAGTAGGTAACACTCAATTTTTTTTTTAAAAAAAAGTGCTTCTAGATCTATAGTAAAATTTGCAAACAAGCCTTTAAAAGTCTAGAATTGATTATTTTTGGGCGGTCTTGTCACGTCCTCATCTTTCCAGAAATACAAGTGATGTTTGCAACTAATTGTATTTTTCTCTTAAAAAGTTTACAAATAAATATTTAAGAAAAATTCGAAGGTGTGAAAATAAATATATCTAAAAATACAAACTCTCTTACGACACTTATTCATATTATCAAATTAATACTATTACACATATAAATTAATAATATTATTTTTATAAACTAATACCTATGACATTTAATGTTATAATTTTAGTTTACAAGTGTAGTTGTATCAGTAAATATAATGATATTAATTTATAAGTGTAATAATATAAATTTTATATTATGAATAAATTTCACCGGAAACCTACTCCTCTAAATAATAACTTTTTAAAAGTAACAACTTTTATTTTAAAAATAAACATATTTTTCTCCCATAGTGTTGAGTACATTCTGTAGACATATTCACAATCTTGCAATTCAAATATGTTTTTAAAAATGAAAATTGCTTTGGTTAAAAATATGCAAGTTATTGGGGGTGTTTGCAAAAAAATTATAGCTTTGAAGAGATGATTGAAATTAGTGATTATGGAAAAATGATTAGTAGTAGAAGTTGATAGTATTTGTAAAAAAATTTAAAAAAAAAATTGATAATGTTGCAAAAAAGTTAAAATATTTAAAAAAAGATTAATAAATTACTAAAAGCAGCCCTTTGAAGATTTTATCTTATAGTTTTTGAAAAAAATAAAACGCTCCAAAACATAATTTTAGGTGACTATAATCGCTTATAATTTTTTTTAAACACCCTCATTATCATTGATGTTTCAATAAAAACAATTCATATTAAAAAAATGTAGCACCATAGCTTTTAAATTTAACTAATGAGTGTGAAAATCACTACAGAAAGAGAAGAAAGTGATGGGAAATACAGCCAATGCAGTTTGGCCGCCAGTCGAATCAAATTGGGTTCTTTTCATTGAAAATTCTTATGACGGCTATAAATGCAAATAAGTTTCAGTTATGTGTGTATCTGCAAAAACATGGGAAGCAAATTAAGTGAACAATCCCTCTTCTTACTCCTTTTCAAATGGGAAACTTTCAACTTTCTCATAGGTACCTTTTTTTCACAACCCCATTTTGGAATTTTGATACATGATTAATTTGGTCTCTTTTGTTGATATTCAAGTAGATTATGACTCTGTTTTTTGTGCTCGTTTTGATTTATTGATGGGAAGTAGTAAGTGATTCTTGATGAAATTCTCAATGTATTGTGATGTTTAGTTTAATTTCATATGAAGATTCTGTAAAGAAATTGCTTCTATTTTGATACCTTGAATTAGGGCTTTGTTTCTAATGATCTTGTTTATGTGGGTAACATTTGGGGATTTTATAGAATCATATCATGATATTCATGGCTAGAGCAGCTTTAACTTATGAATTAGAAATCAATTTTTTTATAAATACTACTTTGTTTGAATACATAATTTAAAAATACTCATATAAATAATTAGATTTCATGTTTAATTGAAAAAATATATATAATCGTAGCAAGATTTTCATAATTCTCCCTAATCCCCTCATTTGCATTTGCAAGAATTTTGTAGCAAGAATCGTAGGATTAATAGACTCATTAGCATTTGACTGTTAATGTGAAGACTAATTCCCTCATGCATTAATTGGGTTTTGAATTCTGAAGATGGCATAATTTATTTTGTTATTTTAGCTTGGAGAGGTTGACACAATGACACATTAATGTTCATCCCATAAAATATTTTATATTTTATTTTTATCATTCTCCTTTTGGGCACACTCCTCATTGAACCAGTGAGGCCAAGATAAACATCTGCAAAAAACATGGGAAGAAAATTAGGTGAACAATGGCAGCAAATCCCTCTTCTCACTCCTTTTCAAATGGGAAACTTTCACCTTTCTCATAGGTACTCTTAATTTATCATGCATTTAGAAAATTGTCATTTTGAGAACCCCATTTTGGATTTTGTTGCATAATTTGGCCTCTTTTGTTGATGTTCAAGAACATGTTATGCGTGTTACAGAAAGACTATTAACTCTGGTTACTGTGTTTGTTTGATCTATTGATGGAAAGACGTGAATTCTTGATGGAATTCTCAACTCATTGTGATGTTAAGTTTCATATGAAGGTTCTATAAAGAAATTGCTTCTATTTTGATACTCGACCACCTCTGTATATGGACTTATACCTTGACCAAGGGCTTTGTTTCTCACGATCTTGTTTATGTTGGTGAAACATATCATGATATTCATGGATATAGTTGCTTTAACTTGTGTAACATAAGACGGCATTTTACCCTGTTTCGTTTCTTCCTATTGAGAAGACAGCATTTCTTTATATGACATATGATAGTTGATTCTGTGCTGTAGTCTGTTCTGCATTTATTTCTTCGTTCCCAAAGTATCCTCGCTATGTTCCTGTGGAGTGATGTAGCCCTTTTTTGGTAACTTGAGTTTGCAGCATGTCTCATGGGATGGAAATGTTTTCTATTTTCTCTTCAAATTGGTGGAATTCTAGATAATTGCAAAATCCGATATTGAGAAGTTCTGTCTAATAATTTGTCTACTCTGACTACTTTTGCTAAGAGGGTCATCGTGTATACACACACAAAACGATTTTCTAGCACAATATTTAATTATTTTAATGAGTTTGGGTTTGATATTTTTTTGGATGAATTTAATTTGTGGCCTAAGTTTAATAACTATCATTTTTTCAAAACGAATGATAGTTATTTTGCCACTTCGTTGAAGCCTTCATTTGCCTATCGTCTTGAGACTTTGAGCCACGTACGCACCACCGATGTATTCGAGGTCAAAGTCTGTGAGACGTTATTTAATTTTGCTCTTACGAGTCTTGGAGATATGCACCTCATCAGTTTCACTGCTGGAGATATGATCCGATCAGATTCGAGGGCGAATCTTTCCCAGAGATGAAGGATGATGGAGATATGATCACGATTTAATAGTTTTCCTTATTTATTATCTTCCTATTTAATATTTAGTTATAGAATATTCCTAGAATATGCCTTTCTTGGTCGCTAAGTTGGGCCTTTAATAATGTAGCCCTAGTTTTCCCTATAAAAAGGGCTCTCCTATTTCATTGTAGTGGTGTTGAATTTGATATTAATATAAGTATTTCCAGGAGATTTCCTGAGTATCCCGAGATGCTGTCTCGACCCTTGTAGAGCGAGTAACGCCCTACATCAATATTGATCATAGTATAATCTTGTAGACATGAGCTGTCAATTTATCTTCGCCACAACATGTGTTTCAAAGTAATCGTTGTATGAGACACTCTCATACATGAGATGGAGCTCTACTTTGAATTTTGAGCCGTACTATGCGTTAAAGTTTTTTGTGTTTCCAGAGTTGTGTTGGCGCCACTGACTAGGCAGCGATCTTTTCGCAACGTGCCTCAGCCACATGCTATATTGTATTACTCCCAGCGAGCAAGCGAAGGGGGTCTTCTCGTGGCAGAAGCAACTGTGATTAACGACACTGGAAGAGGGTAAGTAAATAACTAAATGGAATTACAAGTTTCTAACAATGTGAATACTATGGAAAAGTACGAGTGGTACATCTTGTTTTATCGAATTTCATCTCTAACATAAGATTTTCGTATTGAAGGTACCCAAATACCCCCGGAATATGGACAAAGGAACAAGTCGAGGCGTGGAAGCCCATTGTAGACGCGGTCCATGCAAAAGGCGCCGTTTTCTTCTACCAAATTTGGCATGCTGGCAGAGTTTCAAACACAGGTACTTCCTTGATTGTTACGAGTTAGACGTGGTTGCTTCTCGCTTATATAATCAATAGCCATTAATCTGTTTCATGTCGTTATCAAGAATGCTTATTTGGATCATTGTTAAATATTTGTATAATTGCTTTATACACCCATATGTCCAACATGTTTAGCTATATAGTGAATGCATATAGTTATTCCATGATGTTAATAGCCTCTTTTGCTCTATTACTGATTGAGTGGCATCTTTCAGGATTTCAGCCGAACGGGCAGGCTCCAATATCGAGCACAAATAAAGAATTTATCGGCTTGGATGCTGCCGAGTTTTCTCCTCCTAGGCGTCTTGGAATCGAAGAAATCCCAGAAATTGTGAATGATTTCAGAATTGCTGCAAGAAATGCTATAGAAGCTGGGAAGATAGTCTATTAGTAAGTGAGGCCAACTTATTTTAAACATCTCATAAGCTCTGCCAAACATGTTTTTCCTGTTTTTCAGGTTTCGATGGAATCAAGCTCCACGGTGCGCACGGTTATCTGATCGAACAGTTTCTCAAGGATCAATGCAACGACCGAACCGATGAATACGGAGGGTCGTTGGAGAATCGTTGTCGATTTGATCTTGAAATAGTCGAAGCTGTGTGTAGTGAGATTGGAGCTGATAGAGTTGGAATCAGGCTTTCTCCATTTGCAAATTACATGGAGTGTGGAGACTCAAACCCTGACGCCCTCGGCCTTTATATGGCTGAGGCTTTGACCAAACACGGCATTCTTTATTGCCACGTGGTCGAACCGAGGATGAAAACCGTTGGGGAAAAATTCGAATGTGCCGAAAGTCTTGTCCCTATGAGAAAGGCCTTTAAAGGCACTTTCATTGTTGCTGGTGGTTACGATAGGGAAGACGGGAATAAGGCGATTGCTGAAAATCGAGCTGATCTCATTGCGTATGGTCGTCATTTCTTGGCGAATCCCGATTTGCCAAAGAGATTCTTTCTGAATGCTCCTCTGAACAAATATAACAGGGAGACTTTCTATACACCTGATCCTGTTTTAGGGTACACTGATTATCCATTTTTGGAAGAAACTGCATGATTTCAGAATGTTGATCATGTTAAACTTTATCTCACGATTTATGAAATATAAAACGTGCTCTACTTAAAAAGTTGCTTTCACGTTTTCTACTTTTCTTTGTTAGCTAAATGACAACGAATAGTATCATATGTGACATTTTATGTGTTACATAATCTGAATGCATGACAGGTGAAAATGTGAAAAAGTATTCAAAGAATCACCATAATCGTGGTTCATATGTTAAAGATTCAGGATATGGAATATTGTTGGAATATAAAAAATTGACAAGTAGCAGAAGACATCGTTTTCTTAACAGTTAACACATGAAGCGGTTATGACTTCTAATAACCGTATTTCAATTTTTAAGTTAAATATCGGTCCGATTCCACCTTCATTATAATCATAATGAGGTTTTACAAATTTTAGCTCCGACAAACAAACTTAATGCACATGATGGTCATGTACATTACATGATGGGTTTTTGTTTCTAAATATTTTTATTAAGGTTATGATTAACCTATCAAAATGTGCACTGACTAAAATGTAAAGGCCAAACTTTTAGCCAAATGTAGGAGATCTTGATTTGGAATAGGAGACCATTTTGCAATAGAATTGAGAACAAAACTGGTGTGAAGTAGGGTTTTATTTTAAAATTATAATTACTTTAACAATAACAATTTAACTTTTAAAATGATATTTTATTGCAAAATGTGAGGACTACATCGATACTATTAAATAATACATAATTCGAGAGAAGATAATTTTTTTTTTTTGAATGAAAAATATACAACATGGGCTACTAAAAGAGAAAATCGAATTAGCTTAATCCAAAGAGTGACGTTGAAACAAATTTTTAAGAAGAGTTGGGGGGCCAAAGTTTAAAATAACCCAATATTTTCTTGATATACCTCTTAATTAAATTTCCAACTATGTGGTCCTTTATATTGGCACACTTATAAATTATTTGTATTATCCATCAGTATTCATAGATAATCCCAATAATACCCATATCCTTACTCATTTAACTGTTTAAATATAAAAAATTGTTAATTAGTTAAGTGTTTTGATCTGATTATAGTAAATGACATCACGTATGCATGTTACTTGATGTATTTTAACAACAATAGAACATGTTTTTAAAAAACAACAACAATAGAACATAAGATGAAATTTAATTTAAAATATAGGATCCAAACTACTACGACACCATTTCTCATTACAAATTCTAAATAGTAAAATTAGGTAACAAAATATTCTCCCCATGCATTTTTGTTTTACTCTAAATCTCCCTTAATATCTATGTTTTAAAGAGCAATCGATTTAAAGCGTTCAACCGTTTGACTTTTGATTGCTCAAAAAGCGTCTAAAAGCGGAAAAGTGGCAAAAAGTGTTGACCGATTGAACCGATCAACTCGCTGCTTTGACATTATTAGGAAAATAAAATAAAATTGAAAGTTACTTTGCAATTTTTAATACTTATTAAAGTGTCTATTTTATAATTTTTAGGGGCTATTTTGTAATTATATATTATGTAATTATGACGTCATACAGATTCAACCACTTGAATAACGATCGGATCTGGTTGAACCCGGTTCAATCGAAAGTATTAAGATTGATCAGATCAATTTCCGCTACCGCTTTTAAAAAGTAATTTAATATATATATCTATTAAAATAAAATTTGTCCATTTAAATATCTTATACTAGTATTAGCCACACGAATTTTGCGGACTGGAAGAATTTTTTATGTAAAATAATCAATAATAATTTTTTTAACATTTTTTTATTATTTTAGTATGTTTGTGGTTAAATAATTTGTAATTCATAAAATATTAAAAATAAAAATATAATTTAAATATGCAAAATATAATTTTATATGTTATTATATTTGATGACTTTATAAAAAAATAAATGAATCCACAAATTTAGATCTAAAAAAAAATAGATTGATACAAATTTTTATTTATCGTCATCGCAAAATATAATAGGACAGAAAATTATTTCCTCTTAGCCTTTACATACATTGTTTGGTCTGAATTACTTAATATCATTTATTCTCAATATTTTTTCCTGGAATTATTTCTGCTTTAAAAATTATGATTTCCCAGCTTTATGACAACCAATCTCGTGAGATTTCACAAATCTGACTTTTTTGTCATTATTCTTGAGAAGCATTACATGCATTCCTTCAAAATGTAATAGTGGTTTGGTAGTAATGAGTAGTTAATAGAGAAAATCAATAGAAATCAACTTTCCATTAGCTCTATAATGAAACTTTATTCTGCATACATTATTAAACTTTGATCAAATACTTCAAAATTTTATTTATCTTAAATTATTCTATTCAATAATAGTAACATTTTTAATATTTTATATATTTAAAGTACAAAAATATATTAATTTACTATGTAAATTATATTTTAAAAAAAAGATGTAATTATTTGACATCGAATAAAAAATATTAATACATTAACAAAATAAAATTAAATCTAAAAATAATTTAATTTTTAAAATCACAAATTTCTAAACGCATATTTGTAAAAAATATTAATTGTAATTCTGATGATTTTCCATTATTATCTAAACAATGTTTTCAATTTTCTTTGATCTTCACTCTTTAGACAACATTATGTAATTGAACGAGAAAATATTGTTTATGTCCGTAACTATTCAGGTGACAATTTAAGGACAATAAGTTTCAGTTTGAGAAAATAAAAAAGGTTAGATAGTTACATTTTAGCAAAAGTATGCCCGTAAATTTTAAGTTTATGCAATTTAGGTCCATAAACTTTGAGTTCCTGCAAAGTAGGACCAAAGAAAAAATAATGTCATACTTTTGTCAAAAGAAAAGTGAATATTCTACTTTCCAAAACTGAAACTTATTTTCCTTCCGTTAAGTTGACACTTTAATAAACAATTTTATAGATATATTAAAATTGACGATCGATGTATGTAATTCTAAACTAAATAATTGAATACATTCAGTTAAGTTGAAACAAAGTCATCATTTCACTATATAATTTACTAACACTTTAATGTTAAAATTTGTAGTGTTAAACTATCTAATTTTATGTTGTATATTTGATTGAGCTTTTTTTTTTAATCGATTCAAACATATAATAAATATAATTCTCCACATAAGAGAAAATGTGTATTTTTATATTGATATATATTATTATAATATTGACATACAATATTTTAACACTAAATAGCAAATAAAATAGCATATATTTGTTAAAAAAAAGTTAATGCCATTCTTTTGTCGAAAAAAAGTTTATATCTTTATGTTTGTCGAAAAAAAAGTTAATGTCCTACTTCTGCAAAAAAATAAAATAAGTTAATATCCTACTTTTCCCGAATTGAAGAAGCTTAATGTCCTTAAATTGCCACCTCCCCTAAGTTACGAGTATTTTTCCACAATTGTCCCTATGCAAAAACTTAATTGGAAAGGTATGCATTTACTATCAATAATGAGGGAGTCTAAACATATTTTCAAATAAGTATTTTCTAATGCAATTATCCACACATGTATGTACTTAACATTTCACGTTAAACCCTAAGTTCTGCAATGAAAGATATTTTAAATGGTAGCTACAACTTCACTTGTATATATAGCAGAAAAGTTACTTTTTTGTATTAAAATCATGTGAAAAGTGAGATGATACCTGAAAATAAATTTGTCATAATTCACCTAAAAATTCCAAATCATCAAAAAAAAAAAAAAGGGTTCCCGCTGTAATGCCCTGAATCCAGAATGAAGCCCTTGTCGCTTTAACACTCTAGATTTGAGTTGTCACTTAGTAACCGAAGAACCGAACTTAAAAAAAAAATCTTTTAAAACTAATGCAACGAGTCAAAAGGTATAAGTTTTGCAGTCAAAAGTATTAATGACATTTATAAGTTATGACAAAGCATTGTGGGCCCGTTTTATTAAACTAGATCATTGATCAATATTAGTCAATTTTAAGGATATCTTACGAGATAAACATCTAGCAACTTTTAAGAAAAAGTTCATTACCCGGTATACAAATATATCATCAAGTGTTAAGAGTGATAACATTTATTTAAAGAGTCATATCTATATATTATTATCATTAACCAGGGGAAACTCCGTGTCATCCCTGCTGCAGCTCCGACCCCTCTCGATCATGTCCTGAAAATATCAAACTGTGGGGGGGGGGGGGAAGGTGAGATAAAAATCTCAATGGGCAACTTGTACGATGTTACTCATACTGGTCACCGAAATATTTAAACTTAGTATTTTATTGTAGATAGTTCTTACGTTTTTGCGTAGTTAATTTTTGGTATTCATGGTAGATTCATAGTATATTCACATTCATAGCTTGAATTCCTAATAGTACACTGTTGTTCATAGTTCGGATAATAGCAACTTAGAATCTCCTTTATCAATAGTGGGATAACATTGGTAACGACTTATAACATGAAATCCACATCGTATCTTTTCATCATAGTGGGACCACACTGGTAATGACTTACCAAGTGCAATCCCCATCGTCTCCTTTTCATCATAGTAGGACCACACTGGTAACGACTTACCATGTGAAATCCCCATCGTCTCCTTTTCATCATAGCGGGATCACACTAGTAACGACTTGCCACATGCAATCTTCATCGTCTCCTTTATCGCATATCGCATATCATATATCTCATATCATCATATCATAAGCATAATCATAAGCTTGTTTTTGAAACCTTATATTCTTATATGCTTGTGTTCTTTGGTTATAGATTTATGTTTGTTTAGTCCAGTTCAGATACACCAACAATCCTTGTAACATAAACCACTGCATACAAATAGTGTCGACCGCCTTTTAACTTTATAGATAAATTAGAACTGTTTTTGACTTCTTTTGCAAAATAACTCAAGATGTAGAGACGTCCCAAGCATATGGTCCGAAGCACTTCACCCAGCACGTTTTCTTAAAAGTTTAATTATTATTAGAACCTCTTGATTCATAAAATATTTAATAATATTCCTCTTTCTCTGAATCTTATAATTATATATGAAATATCATAATCATCATCAATTTAATCAAATAAGAAAATATAATTTCACATATATTCCCCGAAGTAAATCACAATGATTATACGAAGTAAATCACATATAATTTCACATATATTCCCCGGAGATAGGGGGTTTTGGGAGTGATGACGATATTCTAGATCTGGGGGCCATCATCACGAAAAGTAGGTCGGCGAAGAGCCCTCCGGCATGTCTGGTGGGGAAAATATGGGCTGATAAACCAACAAATACATACGCAGTAATAGATGTGATGAAGAAAGCTTTCCGCCCAAATCATAAACTGACGGCTCGCGATTGGGGGAATGCCTTGATCATATTCTCGTTCGACAGCACTATCGATCGGGATTGGGTTGTAAACAATCAGCCCTGGCACTTTAATGATACCCTATTCACGATTAAACCACTATTCGGCTCGGAGCAGCCCTCTTCGATCCGAATTACGACTGCTTCATGACCTCCCCATGGATTGCCGCAATGAAGGAATTATCGCCGCGATTGCTAGTAAGGTGGGAAAACTAGAGTGCTATGAGAAACCCTCTCTCGATGATCCGTCAGAATTTTTGCGGTTTAAAGTAGAGGTTGATGTCTCAAAACCATTGCTCAAGGGGCTACAGACTAAGATCAATGATTCGGGAGCAAAAAGAAATCTTGGAAAAGCCATGCAAACCCGAACCATACACCAAACCAAACCACTGGGAGCAAAAAGAAATCTTGGAAAAGGTTGGCCAGAGAGAAAAACCAAAGGACTGGGGATGCAAATATGGGCAGTTCCATCTCCGGAAAATGCAGTTTAACCCTGGTTGATGAAGAGATGTCGGAAGGTGAGGACGGTGGTTTCAAAAAGTTGAGGAGCAACTCCATAATCCCAACGGCGGAGGCTGTACATGAACAGCCCCGCCGAGACCAATGAGCTGTCTCGTATGGAACTGCCGGGGGCTTGGGATCCCCCTTAAGGTTCCGGTGCTGAAGAAGGAGATACATTCAAAAGGTCCCACGTTCGTTTTCTTATGTGAAACTAAGCTGTTTGTGGCGGAATTGAGGTGAGTTGCTAGTAGAATAGGTTTCGAGTGCTGTTTTGGTGTTGATTGTGATGTGTCGGGTGGTGGTCGGAGAGGTGGACTGGGTTTATTGAGGAAAGCTGATAGTACGGTGGTGTTAAGATCCTTCTCACTCAACCACATCGATGTGGCGGTTGGGGAGGTGGATAGATGGAGACTTACGGGATGTTATGGGTTTCCTGAGGAAGGACAGAAATGGAAGACATGGCGGTTACTTGAAAGATTAGTCGAGGGATGTGATATACCGTGGCTTTGTGCGGGTGATTTTAATAAAATTTTGTACGACCAAGAAAAATGTGGTGGTGCGATCAGGAGAGACAGCAGTATGCGGAATTTTAGGCATTGTCTAGACGAATGTGGGCTAACTGATCTGGGTTTTGTGGGCCATCCGTTTACTTGGACGAATAAGCAGGCTGGGCAAGATAACATACATGAATGTCTGGATAGAGGGCTTGCCAATTCTCTTTGGATCAACAGGTTTCCACATGCAAGGGTGTCCCATCTGGCTCGTGTACTTTCAGACCATTGCCCCATCCTGGTCGACTGGTCAAAAAAGCGAAATCGGGGGGAAGGTTTAAAGTTAGAAAACTGTTTCGGTTTGAAGCAATGTGGTTATAGGAGGACAAGTGTCCGGAGATTGTTCGGAACTCCTGGAGAGGCTAGGGTCTGAACCCCATTTCGAGCCTTTCACGGGACATTTCGGGATGCAGTCAGGAATTGGCCCGATGGAGTGAGAAATGCTTTGGCGACATCCCGAAAGAATTGAACAAGTGCAAAAAAGAACTGGAGTTACTACAATCGACACCCCAAACGGCGGAAACTTGATGGCGGCCAGGAGTATGGAAAATAAGGTTTCGACATTGATTAGAAAGGAGGAGGTGTTCTGGCTACAGAGATCGAGGGTCAGTTGGATGAGGGAAGGGGATCGGGATTCAAAGTTCTTCCACAGGGTGGCGAATGGGAGGAGAAAGAGAAACACAATTGAGTCAGTGGTGGATGAGTTTGAGGTTGTCCATGAGGATGAAGAGGACATACAGAAGGTGTTTGTGGGGTTTTACTCAAAGCTTTTCATAATCAAGGGTACTCTGGAAATGGAGGAGAGGTCTTGGAAGTTGTATCTTGCAAAGTAACGGACGATATGAGGAGCGAGTTGGCCCAACCGTTTATGGAGGAGAAGGTCACCAAAGCCCTGCTCCAAATGCACCCGTGTAAGACCCCGGGCCCCGATGGTATGTCAGCTATTTTTTTCCAAAAATTCTGGAGTGTTGTTGGGAGAAGTGTCATTCATTTAACTCTTGATGTTTTGAATAATGGCCCGTCTCCTGCTGATCTTAATCGTACTTTTTTGGCCCTCATTCCGAAGGTCAAAAACCCCCGTTCACCTGCTGAGTTTAGACCGATTAGCCTTTGTAATGTCGCCTTCAAGATTATTACGAAGACCATTGCTAATCGGTTAAAACTCTTTTTGCCTGATATTATTGATCCTGCTCAATCAACTTTTGTCCCAGGGAGACTCATCACAGATAATGCACTACTGGCCTACGAGGTGTTCCATTACATGAAAGGTAACAAAGCAAATAAGAGAGGCTCGTACGCTTTCAAGCTCGACATGAGCAAAGCATATGACAGAGTTGAGTGGCAATTCTTAGAGAACGTCATGTTGAAATTGGGAGTTGGGGCCGGCCTTGTTAATACTATTATGAGGTGCGTTAAGACTGTCACTTTCTCGGTTATGATAAATGGTCAACCCTCCTGTGAATTTACCCCAACCCGATGCCTGAGACAGGGTGACCCCTTATTCCCGTATTTGTTCTTATTTTGTGCTGAGGCTCTTTCTGCTTTGATCCAAAAGAATATGGAGCATGGTGTGTTACATGGTGTGAAAGTATGCAGGAATGCGCCCGTGGTGTCCAAATTGTTCTTTGCAGATGACACAATTATCTTCGGGCGAGCTAATCCTACGGAGATAAGGTGTGTCAAACGGATCCTGGAGACCTACGAGAACGCTTCCGGGCAGGCAATCAATATGAATAAATCAGAGATCATGTTCAGTGGAGGGGTTCAAGAAGAAAAAATAATGGAGCTGGCCGATCTGCTTGGAGTCATCAAAGTGCACCAACATGCTATATACTTGGGCATCCCAACCAATGTGGGACGGTCACGTGGGGCGATATTCAGAACTCTGGTTGCACGAGTGGAAAAGAAACTAAAAGACTGGAAGAGCAAGACATTGTCACAAGCTGGGAAACTGGTTCTGATTAAATCGGTGGCCAGGCTATCCCGACCTATCTGACGAGTTGTTTCAAAATCCCCCAGGAGGTGCTAGACAAGATTCGGTCTGCTATTATGCGATCTTGGTGGGGACAGAAGAATGACGAAACAGACACACTGGATAAGATGGGAAAATTTATGTAAACCGAAATGGGAAGGAGGAATTGGATTTCGTGACTTAGGGGCTTTTAACAAGGCCCTTTTGGCGAAACAAGGTTGGCGATTGATCCAAAATAGGGATATCATGCTTGCACGAACTCTGAAAGCTAGGTACTTCCCAAGGGCTGCAGAGAGGCGGAACTAGGATATAGTCCAAGCTACACGTGGGCCAGCATGCTGGAAGGAAGAAAGGTACTGGAGTTGGGATTAATGTGGATAGTTGGTGATGGGAAAAAAATTGGCGTCTGGAGGGAAGCATGGGTTGCTAACTCTGGTAACTCCATGATTGTTTTGGAACGTGGTGATCGGCCAGCAGATATGAAAGTGCGTGATTTGATCCTTGAAGATTACACGGGGTTGAACGAGCCGTTGGTGCGCTAAGTGTTAAATAATGAGGAATCAAACAGAGTCCTTATGATCCCTTTCTCGACCCATCGTGAGGAGACGTTAGCATGGAAGCATGAGAAAATCAGGATACGTCGAATTCATGAGGAGTTTGAGCAAAGCATATTGCACACCATCGAACGAGGTCGACCGAAAATGGTGGTGGATCTGGACTATGGACATCACACCAAAGGTTCGCATATTTCTATGGCGTGTCCTGAGATGGGCACGCTGAAGCTGAACACTGATGCGGCGTATCGACAGGGTTATGGAACGGGACTTGGAGGTGTACTATGGGACTGGTTGATTATTTGGGTTTTTGCACAGTAAATAAGTGATTCCTTGTCTGTGGAAATAGCTGAAGCACAAGCTGTGCATGTGGGAATGCAGATTGCATCTCAAAGAGGCATTCAAAAGATTATTGTGGAGTTAGATTCGCAGGTGGCCGCCGAAGAAAGATATTTCTTACTTAGGAAGTATTGCATTTGCTGCTGATATCATTGCTTTGTGTAGCAATTTCGAGTTGGTTTCTTTTAGTTGGGTTCGTACAATTGCTAATAAGGTTTGCTCATGAGTTGACTCAGTTTGCCTATTCTTGCGAGTCTGAATTTTGTTCACCTACTATTCCTGAGGTGGTGATACTGTACGCTGTGGAGGTCGATTTTCCGGCTCAGTGATTATATATCCTTACTTTCCTGTAAAAAAAAAATATCACATACTTATCTAACGACATCAATTATTTACAAAAATAGTTATTCACTAAAAGATCGATTAAAACAACTTATAACTTCATAAGATTATGATAAAAACTTAGGCTTGGAGATAAATTATAAAATAAATCATACAAGTACTTTAAAATACGTAGATAAATATCACATAATCTATTTGACCGAAAAGATCTATTATAAAATTATTTTACTAAGTCTCATTAAAAATAGTTTCTTATTTTCCCAAATTTTCCTATTTATTGACAATTTTATTAAAAATACTTAGGCTTCGAATTAAAAGTAAAAACTTCCAGATTTATATTTTAATATGTGTTGATTTCGAATATGACAATTTTTTTCCAAGAAAATAACTCCAAATATGAGTTCTATCAATATTAGTATAAACTGTACAGAAATCTTACGAAGATTGTTAAAAATATTTAGACACTTCCAAAAAATATGATTTTGGACATAGTAATACTTCAACATATATACTATATGAATATAAATTTTTCTAAATTAATATGGGCTTAGAAAATTACAGATTTCATTTTTTTTTTCTAAAAACTGGATATAGTATTTTTCGGAATTATTTTCCATTTTCAAACACTTATTTCTCCTAAGATATAAATCCTATGAATACCAAAATTTATAAACTTATGTTACTCCATCTCAACAAGTGCAACATATTTTTTGTTCGAATTTAGCAACATTGGAGGAAGGGGATAATTGTGCTTAAATTGCTTGTTTTGATCTTTCGTAAATTTCTCTCTAAGATTTTCTAACATATTTCAGCTATACCATTGCTTATACTAGTCCAAACAAAAATCAAAATAAGATACTTAGGATGTTCTATAAATTATAAAATTCGACATGGTAATACCTTAACAAGTATGGATCATGATCAAAGTCTTACTTCACAGAAATTGGTTCTCCAAACATGATATCTAAAGCAAAACTCTCACAAGGTATAATGTGTACATATGTTTTTGGAAAATTCATTTCTCTTTGGATATACATTTAAAAATTACCAAATTTTAGAATGATATAATAGAATTTACAAATATAAAATCCATAAAATTTCATAATTTTTTTGACGTATGGAAATATAGAAATCGTGTCATCAAATATCATAGTTCACAGTTTGGTTCGAATCTGTATACTTCAACTTCAGGAATTTATTTCTCTCTCATCTTAAGTTTTATTGCCACGAATTTTATACATGTTTAAATTAATCTTTAATAGTTTTAGAGGGATTAATTTCATAATTTTCTTACGTCCAAAACTATGAGAAACAGAGGATCAAAAACTCTGTTCTTTTACGCATTCGGAATGAACACATGATTTTCAATATTTTATTTCTCCTTCTTCTGAAGTCCGATGATCACGAATTTTGGATATGTTTTATTTCACTATCAGAGGGGAAAGAAAAATTATTTTAATAATTTTCTGACTTGTGTAACATAGAAAAACGAAAGCATTAAAATCATATAAGCACAGGAAAGAGTTATTAGTTGTAACCTCTTGTAGTTTCCTTCTTGGTTTCTTAGTTCTTGGGTGAAATTTCCAGCAAATGAAAAGTGTTTGAAGGCTTGGAGCTGATGAAGTGTAGGGAAGATGGAGGTATATATAGTTATAGGAGGGGAAGAGAGGAGAGGCACGGCAGATCAGATGGAGGGTGCCTCCTATTACTAATATCTTAGCGCCTTAGTAAGTCCCCAAAGGACAAGGCTTTGTGGACAAGTGAAATATGTGGTTAAGGTAAATTAGTAATAGAGTGTGATGTTTATTACCACTCGGGATTTATCCCACCCCATATATGTATTGTAAATTTGTAGTTTCGTTAATTAAAAATTATGAGTTCGTCAGAATTAATTGTTTAGAACTTTTAACTATTAAATCGTCACGTTTCGAGACGAAAATTATATATTTAATTAAGAATTCAATTTTTCTTAATGTTCTTAAAAAATTCTAATTTAGTTAGACGAGGTAGATTTTCCGTCATCGTACTTATTATTCATCATATTTTCGATTTTTATATCGAAAATCCTAATTCGTTGAAAGATTAGATTTTCTTTTAAAAAAATTGAAATTAAATACTTTTATTTAATATCTTATGATAAAACCTTAATTAAATATTTTATTACAGTGCTAGGAGTGCTCTCGGCTCGAAGTGCTCGTCCGTTCCCTGAAAAATCAAAACCTTTGCAAACATATAAATAGTATAAAAATTCACTTGTATATAAAATAAACTTGAAATAATTATATAAGATTAATTCCAAAAGCATGCATTAAAAACACCACATCCCTATTAGGAAAAATGTCAATTTAGGGTCTGAAAGATGGTAAATCTATCAATTTAAGGTCTGAAAGATTTTTCTTATCGATTCAAGGCCTGGAAGATAGAAAACTATCAATTCAGGGCTTGAAAGATAGAAACTATCAATTTGAGGCTCACACATTTTAAGGTCATGTTTGACACTTATATTTCATGTCCTTATTTTTTTATTTTTAGGGTTTAGGGTTCATGATTCAGGGTCTATGGTTCATGGTTCAGGGTTTAGGTTTTAGGGTTTAGGGTTCAGTGTTTACGGTTTACGGTTTACGGTTTACGGTTTAGTGTTTAGTGACAAACATGACCTTAAAATGTGTAAGCCTTGAATTGACAGTTTCTATCTTTCAGACCCTGGATTGATAGTTTGAACCTATAGGAAAAATCTTTCAGGCCTTAAATTGATAGATTTACCATCTTTCAAACCCTGAATTGATAAAACTCTCCTCTATTAATCAACTCTAAATTCAGAAAAGGGAAGAAGAATTTCATATAGCTACTTAATCCGCAACTTCCACCATACAACAGATCTCAGATCTGATCTCAATAATTTTTTTCTTCTTCTCCAAGAAGCCATTGATATCCTAAAAAATGGTCATGAAATATCCCCATTCAAAAAAAAATCTTTAGAGCTTCTGACCGAGATCATTAGAAACTATCATATCACTTGCACAAAGACAAAAGAAATGACACACATATGCACATCAATTCACCACTTAATTGTCACGTATATTAAACGTCATGTTCATCATATCATTACACAAAATAATAAGACACCATAATAAATAAAAATAATGAGTTTGTAAAAGACAAATGAGTAAAACATTATGCGAGAAAGAGGTAACTGACTGCACTGTCGAGGTGCGACAAAAATAAATACCCAAATCTACCCTACTAACTCGTAGTAGTGGCAAGTAAGGGGTCGATCCACAGGGAACGTAAAATAATTGTTATGCTAATTATATGAATTTATAGGGACAAACAAGAAAATAGGAGTTTTGGAGTTGGATTTCTATAACTAAAACTTAAAGAAATAAATTACTATGAAACTAACAATTAATTAAATAAGAAAATTCAATAACAAAAAAACATTTCAATTCACAGTTCATTCATCCCTCGGCTTTAATGATGTTAACTGACATTGACGTTTACTCTATTTATCTCTAGGATTAATGCCCTCGGGATCAAAAACGTTTCGATTTTCGGTCCCTATCCTTAATTATATTTAATTGAAAAGACGCTCTTCAAGAGAACATTTCTAAGCAAGCGGTGTCAGAGACGCCCCAGATTTAACCCAAGTAGAAGCATTACCAATTAGGATAGAAAGCAAACAAATTCACAGGTACACTTAGCGAGACCCGTAAGAACTTGATTTAAATCACCCTAAGAAAATACTAGTTGCTACCAATTGCCATAAATCCGCAACAATTACGGATTATAAATTTATTTACCAGCAGACATACTGTTAATTATCTAACCTAGGTGATCATTCTAAATTAAATACTCAAGTATGTTGAAAGTTAAAATAGATGAAATAAATAATCTTGAGATAAATATTGTAAAAGTCTCAAATCAATTAACAACCATTAAAGTACTAGTTCAGGAATCTCTGGAATTGAAATAAAAATACTAACTAAATATAAAAGCAAGCATCTTCCCCAAAGTTGCTGCGTCTCCGTGAATCTCCCTCCCCCTCTGTGTGTTGCGTCCAGAATATCCTTCCTCTCTTAAATAGCACACTAGGTCACGAACTTAATTATCATGGCTTTGATTAAAAGCCCTTTTCCTCAAGTCGGTCACTATTTAGAAAAACTAGATCACGGGCCCTATTCTGCCTTATTCTTGAGAATGGTCGGTGCCCATGTAACCACAACCATGGTCTACAATTAACAAAATAAGTCTCGGGCTCTAATTAATTGGCTAATTCGCGTTCTTCTTCGTATCTTCACACTCCATATCTCTCGAGCTTTATCAAAAAGTACTAAAAATACCTGAAATTCACAAAAAATACAAGAAATAGATAAAGCATGAAATAATATCATCAAAACACACATAAGTAATTAATCGTGTCATTTTAATACAAACGAGTCCAATAAATTGTATTATAATATATTAAAAACATGCATAATTTACTACTTACCAGTAACTAACTAAATATTTTCATGAATTTTACCAAAACATATATCTCCTAAAATATTATATTTTTATAAGACAACAAATGGAAGGATTGAAGTACGGTATATATATTAAATGATTTAAGTTGGCCGCTATTTTTTACATAAGTAAGGTAGTATGCACATGATATAGATCAATCAATTATTCTTAAAGAAAAATATTTTTTTAGGTTTTCAACTTTTTTTTTCCTTCCTCAGAGAAGATTAGGCAAATGTTAGTAAAATCCCTACTATAAAAAATAGAAGAATAATAAATAAAAAAATCAAAAAATTTCCCTAAAATTCAATGTATCATAATAAATTTAAATTATTTGAAATGTAAATAATCAATATTTTTTTATTAAAAAATAATAATATCCATTAAAAAACTAATAGTGTAGAAATTAATCATGATAAGATAATATATTCATTTTAGTTCTTTAATTAAATTGAATTTGTAATTATGGATAAATAAATCATCATATAATACTTATAACCAATAAATTCAATAAAAATTGCAACCAGAAATATAAAGAATTTTTCATATTGTTCATATGCTTAACAATTTTCAAGAATATACTGCTAATAAATTAATTAATTATTCCTCTTAATTTGTATACTCAAATACCTTGTCCAAAAAAAAAATCATTAGATTATCTAATGACCAAAAGATTTACATCTAATATTTTGGCACACATACATTATTTAAAAAATATTTAAATAAATTAGATCGAGAAAATTATGTTTATTTAGTCGGTACATATCTTCCATCAAATAATATTGTGTCTAATTAAATATAATTTGAGATATTTGGTAATTAATGTAAAAATAATTATCATTAATAAAAGACTAAATAATAAAATCTAGCACATACTTTTGAGTTTTTAATCAAATTTAGCACATGTTTTTTTCTCTCTCCAAATTTAGCACATATTTTCACTTAATATTTAAAAATATCCCGAGTCATCATTTTCGGTAAAATTCGTCTGATGTGGTCATTGGAGTTCACCCATTTTGCTGACGTGTAAATATTAAAAAAAAAAGTACCACCACCTTAAATTAAAAAAAATGACCCGAGATGTTTTTATGTTCTGCATTATCTAATTTTAAGTGGTGGTATTTTATTTTTTTATATTTTAATATTTACATGTCAACAAGATAGGTGACCTCCAACGAACAAATCAGCCAGACCTTGCCAGAAATGGTGACTCGTGATGTTTTTAAATATTAAGTGAAATTATATTCTAAATTTGGAAAGAGATAAAAGTATGTGCTAAAATTGATGAAAAATAAAAAATATGGGCTAGATTTAATTATTTGGACTTAATAAAAAATATTAAATATAACTAAACCTATATATAGAAATAAATATTCAAATTAATATTCATCTGCAAAAAATAATTTCATGATATTTTTTGTTCTATAAATTCTAAAAACATTCCATAAATTTGCTATTTTAAAGATATATTTAAAATAAAATTTTGAATATATTAAAATTTAAGTATTAATCATTGCAATAATAAAAAATTTCTTATTATACTTTCACATTTATTAATTGCACCTTAGCAATCAGTTTTGAAAATTTGGTTAATTAATTAATTTTCACAAAATTCGTTATGTAATAAGTATATTTTTTACTGCATCAAATTAGACAAAAACTTGTATAAACTTGGTTCATGTTATTAATTTTTTTTTTATTCATGGCATTTGACCCTACCCAGGGTATAATACGGGTCAAGTTTAATGGTTTAGAAAAATATGTTGAAAATGAGTGAAATTTCAAATAATTCAAGTTCATAGCATAGACCTGGTTCATGGGAGACCAACTCATCAAATTAATCATTTAAAGTACGCGGTTTATATCTCTTAGTTAAACACACCTATATGAATTTTTTGAATTTGACGCGTTTACATTTATTAATTGTACATTGTCAATAAAGTTTATAATTTTTATATCAAGATTAAATATATTAATTTATGTATTCAATTAAATATTGTTTATAATTATGTGATATAGGAAGTATTAGTTCATCTTGAATGAGATAACTTAACAATCATCTTAGAGGAGTGTTCGTGTAATACTAAAAATTGCAAATATGAAAAATTATAACATTGAATATTCTATATTTTTCCATTAAAAAAGTAATACCATCCATGAAAAAATCAATATTATAAAAACTAATCATGATAAGATAACATCTTCAATTTATTTCTTTAGTTCCTTATGTATTAACAAATCCAATAAAAATTTCAATGAAAAAGTATATAATTTTTTGTATTGTTCATACTCCTGATACCTTTCAAGAATATACTGCTACTAAATAATTTAATTGTTCCACTTAATCTGTACATTTATTTATCCAAAAAAAATTATTATTTTTTCTGATAATTAGATGATTTACATTTACGAATAGTTTAACACACGTACATTATTTAAAATGTTTAAATAAATTAGATTGAGAAAATTATGTTTAGTTAGTTAGTACATATCTTCCATAAAAAAAATATTACATCTAATTAAATGTAGTTTGACTTTGTATATTTGGTATTAATTTATAATTAATTTATCATTAATTAGACATTAAATAGACATTAAATATAATTAATATATATAAAAAAAAACATCAAATTAATATTAACCTATGATTCTGAAGAATTTTTTTTTTTGATGTCATGATATATTCGATGTATAATTATCGAGTATATAATTCTAAAAAGAATACATAAATTTTGATATTTTAAACTATATTAAAATTTTAAAATTTGAACATATTGTAATTTAATCGTTCATCCATAAATTTAAAATATTAATATCTTTAAATCATATTTTTAGATAATATGTTTGGATTTAGTCAAGTCTTTTAAAACTAAGCAACATTTATTTTATTAAATCATAGTATAATTTTAAATAATTAATAATTAATTATATTATTATAGAGAATATACAAACATGTATAAGTGTGTGAAGAAACTATTAAAGACACACATATATATGTGTAAAAAAATTATGAAATTTAATTATATATAATTGAAAGAATTAAATTATTACTTTCTTATGCCTAAAATTATATTATTTACTTAAATTAAAAATGATTAACATAATTATAGAATGTGATTAATTTTATATTTTATATATACATATTTGTTATTAATTATGTCTTGATTTCACGTATATAGAATTTTTTCCCTAATATTTACATATCATTATTAAAAATCAACAAATATTCCTAATATATATTTATTGTACGTAAATCAATTAAACAACTACTGCATCTAATTATGTCTTGACTTTTTTAGGACCTTTTTAGATGGTAAACCAAAATTTTCTAATATTCTATAATAAAAAAATTATATATATAATTCACGTATATAATCATTGTATATTATTTTAAATTTTTACCATTTAAAAAAGTCAACTAAGCCGAATTTTTAAATTTCAGATTTCATGTATTATTTCCTAATTTTGTAGACCAATTGATACATTGAACATTGACGTTTATTTAATTAATAAAAATGAGTAAAAAATACCCAAAAATTAATGCTGATAAAATTTACACTTAAAATTAATCAACAATATCAATAATGTCCATAATAAAAGAGAAAAGGTCAATATTCAAATTTAATTAAATTTCCAAAAGGATTTCATATAATTACTCTGGTTGATTTATAATTATATTTATATACTTAAATTAAAAAACATTAACATTATTATAGGACGTGATTGATTTTTATTTTATAAAGATCTGTTATTAATTATGTCTTAGTTATCATTAATTATTATAAAATTAAACGGACTTTGATTTTATATTTTTGGTAAATGTATTATAAATTAATTATTATTAATTACTCATTATATTTAATTAAAGCAAGAATATTGATATACAAATAAAAATTACACGATTATTTCATATAGTATTAGTATTTCATTTGCAAAAGTATCGGATAATGAAATAATCTAAGGGGGATGTATTCAATTGGGATTATATTGGATTTTTTTGGACTTTAAAAAGTCTGTGGATTTAGAAAATTCATAGACTCCATGTAGAGTTTGACTGATTTTTTTTATTGATTTACATGGATTTTCATAGACTTGACAGGATTGTGGAATACACTTTTTTTTATTGATTTACATGGATTTTCATAGACTCCTTGATTTACATGAATTTCCATTAGCTCCGGCGCTGGAACTATTGATGCAAATGTATATGGAACACACTTGTATATAAAAAAAATTATCCAAATTAGGGTACAAAAATGCAATGCAGGCCAGCATTGTTGCATCAACATCACTGCAAAATTCAATCAACATTGTCTTCAATCATTACTAACATTGGGTTTTGTTTAACCCAATGCTAACCATTGTTAACAAATTGCACCTAAAAAATTCAATTCTTAAGATCCAAGGTTCCTTCACTAAATTCGTTAAACCCCTTATGAGGTAAATTATTTAATTGTGCCTTTCAATTTGTATTCCAGCCCAAACAGTCCCATACCAAAATGCATCAAGTTTTTTCATCCTAGATCTTTATACTATAGTTAATTGATTCGATTATCGACTAAAATAGAAAGTTTCCATCATCCAACTCATCAGAACACAGATCTTCCATCAATCTCCAAAACCCTAACCTTTCGATTCTAAGAGAGAGTTCACAAGTCCAGTAAGGCATTTAGAGCAAACAACGGATCCAACAAATCCAATATGATAAGTCCCGATTGGAGTGTGAAACCGAACTCTAAGAATTGGAATAAGTCCTTCACGCACGAGGGTTATAAGTAGTATTAAAATCTCTGGTTGTTAGAAGAGAACAACGAAGGTTTTTTTCTTCTGACCTTTACGTCTTTAGAGTTCTTTGAGAGAATACGTAGAAATCTCTTGTTGTTAGAAGAGATTTTTGAAGAGTGGAATCTATTTATATTTTTGGAAGAGAATCAAAGAAAATTATGAAATTTAAAAATCCATAAAAGTATTGAAATCCATTAAAAATGATTAACATAATTATGAATACCTAAAGATTTTTAAGACTTTTTAAAATCCGTATAGAATTTTTTGAATACATATCGGGATTTTTTAAAAAAAATTTAAAATCCGGATTGAATACCTGTCTTGACTTTTTGAAAGTCTAAATTTTCTAATATTCTATAATAAATCATATATTCCACAAACCAATACACCCATAAATAGTTATAATGGATTTAGTCCGATGAATATTATACCAAAAAAAATTAAATCAAACTTGAAATATTTTATCAAATTAACACTAAAATACATCGGTTGAAGAATCATCATAATAAAAGAGAAAAGGTCAATATTGGTCCCATGAAAAACCATGTAATGCATATAAAATATTTATATACTTAAATTGAGGAATGGTGATTCCAAATTTTTCTTCTTAAACCATGTGTTTTGCTTATAATAAATTGCATATGGCAATTACTCATAAGAACATAAAAAGAAATTGATATACAAATAAAAACACGATTTTATATAGTAGTGGTTCATTTGAGTCTAACTCCTGAAACATCCACTTTTTCCCTGGGATTCGAGCAACGGGGGCACCAACTTAACCAACTTGGACTTACATGGATTTTTAACGTGTTACACTTTTTCAACACAATACAAATGTTTAATGAGTTCTCACTCACTTGTATAAAAAAAATTATCCAAATTACATTGGACTTATCTCCTTACATTGTTGCAGGGATTTCCTACCCTCCCTTTCGGGATTGCTTAGATGTTTAACGAGTTCTGCTAACCATTGTTAACAAATTGCACCTAAAAAAAATTCAATTCTTAAGAAAGGTTCCTTCACTAAAGTTAGTCCAACTAAATTAAATTCCTTTCAATTTTAACAAAAACTCAACCATAAGTTTTTTTTTAGATCTTTTGGGTATAAGATTGTTTGGTTTCCATCATCCAACTAAGGTGAGATTTTCCCAATCTTCCAAAACATTTATTTAGCCTTGATTTTATAAACATGGATGGGAAAAATCTCTCTAAGTTTAGGATATTACATTTGTGCGTAGTATTAAGATCTAGGGTTAGAACAACGAAGGTTTTTTTTCTTGAATATATCGTGTAGAAATTTCTTGTTGTTAGAAGAGATTTTGTTCTATTTTTGGTGGAAATGTTAGATAATTTGGCTTTGAATACCTAAAGATATTTTGATGGATCACGCATTTCTCATGATTTTTAAAAAAACTTAAAAATTATGAAGGAAAAGTGTAAAAAAATGTATTTATAGTAGAGTATAATGGATTTGAATGTTACCAAAAAAAATTTGGATGGATTTCACATTCTAAAATCCATCGATTGAAGAATCATCATCACTTCTTTTTTATTGAAAAACCATTTTTTGCATGAGGGAATGGTGATTCTTTTTCTTCTTAAACCATGTGTTTTGCTTATAATAAATTGCATATGGCAATTAAGAACATAAAAACAAGAAGAATTTATTTTATAGTGGTTGAGTCTTCCTACATCCATTTTTTTTCGTTAGGGGGCACCAACTTAACCAATTGGACTTAGTTTAACGTGTTAGTCAAAAACACAATACAAATGTTTAATGAGTTCTTGATTAAACGGGGACTATCTCCCTTACGGGACCTTTTTCGGGATTTTTAGATGTTTAACCAAAGTTCTAATATTTCTATAATAAAAAAAATTATAGTCCAACTAACTTAAATTCCTTGCTTAACAAACTCAACCTAACTTTTGGGTTTGGGTATAAGATTGTTTGGTGTCAATTCAAGGTGAATTTTTACATTTTATTTAGCCTCGATTTCCGGATTTTGAAAATCAATTGATACATAGGATAAAATTTGACTTAGATTAGAATTAATGAATATAGGTATTTCTTGCTTCCCAAATGTGGAAATGCTGGATAATTTACACTTTTAAAATTGATGGATAATATCAATAATGTCCATTATTAAAAAGAGACTTGTCAATATTCAAATTTAATTAATGTTACCGTTGGATGGAGTCACATTCAAATCCATACTATTCGGGTTGATTTATAATTTTTTATATACTTTTTTAAAAAAACATTTGTCTTCGAACGGATTGATTTTAATTTTTCTTCTATAATTTGATTCTTACGTTTCTTCTTGATTATTATTGATTAAACGGATTTTTAAAATTTCGGTAAATATTATTCTTAAATTAATTATTATTAATTAGTTTTATAAAATCGGGTTAGACGATATTGATATTCATTCGTAATTATTTTTTAACATTTTATAGGTTAATTATTTTAATTATCAAAGTATATGTAATGAAATAATCTTTTGGGATAAATCAATTTTATATGTTTAGATTTTTTCTCTTACGTGGTTTGAAATCAACCTTCTCTGAAACGATTTTAATGGTCGGTTATGTTGACAGATTCTGGACATACATTTTTTTTTAAGACGATTTCACCGATCTTGATCGCTCGTATATCCTTACGGTCCACGATCATCCTAACTATGGTCGGTTATGTTCGATCGGATTTTTCACTCATAGCTATAAAATCGATATGTTCATCCAAATTAGGTACAAAAATGCGAATGCAGGATCATCATCAACATAACTGCAAAATTCAATCAACATTCATCATTACTTACATACGGTCTTGTTTAACTCATCAATTAACTTCGAAACTCATCCTAAAAATAAAAAAATCTCGATCTTCACTAAATCGTTAAATGCTTATGAGGAAACAAATCGATCTCGATCATCTTAAATCAACGATTCCATGAGTTCCCCCTCAACTTGTTCTCGTGTTCCCCCTCAACTTGTTATCTGTAGATTAGCTTGAATAACACAAGTTGATAATGTTTTGGCATAATTAATCAAAACTAAAATATCCCAACACTTACATTAAGAAAAAGTACATTAATCTAAATATTAAACAAAAATTTATGAACTTTTTACAATGATCTTCGCATTAGATTGATATATATATAATCTTGTTCTCATCTTCATAGTATAAAACACATAACCTTCATGCATTCATTTCCACATAATCTTCTTCTGATATCTCATAATCTTCTCCACATGTAGATAATTTAGATCACCTAAAAATTAAATTATTATAATGGAATGAAATAATAATGAATCAAAATAAGAATCAAGAAACATCAGAAGAAATCTGTAAACAACTCAACTTTAAACTACATAATGAATCAAAACAATTATCTGCAAAAAATAAACAAGAGAGAGAGAGAGAAAGATAAAACGATATTTTCTGCATACCGTGAATGAATAAGTTTTCGAGAATGAATGAAAAATGAATGAGAGAGGTCACAGTTTATAGGAAATAGAAGACAAAATCAACAGCTGAGATTAAAACAACACTCTAAATGAATAAGATTATAGGGATTTGAAATAAAATAATGTGGCTTTGCCACTCCATTGGCACATCATTTTATTACTTGACACATCATCTTATAGAGAGGTTTTGCATTATAGAGTTTATAGAATAGATGTTTGACCGAATAATATCCCCTATATTACTAAGAGTTCATTTTGATGATTTATCTTCTTATGGTTAATTTGGATGATATGTTATCTTGAGGTTAATTTGGATGAGTTATCAAATTTTATTGAATTGATGTGTCATTTTTCAATTGGTTTGTAGTTAATATGTGACATTCATGTGGCATTTTAGTGTATAGTTTAATTTTAAAAAAAAATCCCCAATATTACTAAAAGATAGTTCATTTTTTATGATGTGTCTTCTTATGATTAATTTGGATGATGTGTCATCTTGAGGTTAATTTGGATGAGTTATCACATTTTATTGAATTGATGTGTCATTTTTCAATTGGTTTGTAGTTAATATATGACATTTTAATGTGTAGTTTAATTAAAAAAAATGACAATATCTAAGTTTGAACCTTACACCTCTTAGTCATATTTATTTCTAATTGCATTAAATCCACTAAATTATCACTGAAATTGTATTTAAACCACCTAACTATTTTTTGTTGCATTAAACTATACAAACTATTATTTTATTACACTTAAACCAACTAATTTTTCAAGCAAATTTTTCTCTCAAATTTAAATTTGAGATTTGTGAATCAATTGCAAAATAAATAGAATTTGATACAACAATTTTCTTCCAATAATTGTTTAAGCAAGTATATACTAATATACCTCTAAACAATTATTAATTCATATTTAGTACATTTATGCACATAATTATATTTTTTATTATTAAATATATTATATGTTATAAATATTATATTTTTTAATTAAAGAATCGTGTAATACGCGGACATTAAACTAGTCACCATATAAATAGGAGTATCTTATCTCTTTGTCCGAATAAATTGACCATATTTGTTTTTTTGGTAATGGAAGTCACCGACAAAATTATGTCATGTATGACGCAACAAAAAAACGAAGACTACCTAGTGCTAAATCAGCGCACGACTCTTGTTAATAATTTAATATATTTAGGAATAATATATTCAATAAAATAATGATAAAAACTTGTATGAAATGTTTTGATGAGACTATTATAAATTAGCACAAATTAAAATACAATCTTTTTAAAGTGTTAAAACAATATATCTAAAGTATAGTACTACGTCTTATCGTGAGATTGTCTCAAACAAATATGTCTTAAAAATAGTAGAGTTAATTGCACTAATTCCTCTCATGGTATGAAAATATTGCACGAAATTCACTTATTATGGTTTGAAAATTGAATGAAACTCACTATAATTTATTTAATCAAGCTAGTTATCCTTTTTTTTGTTGATGGTCAGATATTTTACGATTCTGATGTGGTTTGTTGAATTTGACCACCAAACAAATAATTAATCGAACAAGAACACTGCGGGAAGAACCGTAGTTCTTCCCTAAAATATGGTTGTTGATATATAAATGGAATGAAACATTATAGGAGTTTTTTTACAATGAAAGGTGAGGTCCTTTTATATAAAGAGGACAAAGACGACAAATCATAAAAGCGATAAATCATATGCATAAAGATGACAAAACATATCGTAAAGAAGACGACAAATCATTAAAGACGACAAATCTTTTATTACTAAAGATCATAGTGTGGTCTCCGATGGGACTAATTTCGGCGATGTGATAATTCATCCTGGCCGACGTGTGATAAATCTGGTGATCTTGGCGTGTGATAAATCTGGTGACAACAATAGCCCCCTAAGATCGGGCCGTGGCGTTGTTGAGCTTCGATCTTGTTTCGCGGTTCAGGCCAGGATTTTTATCTTTTGTTGCATCTTGATTACGACACTTACGGACAATTTTTCATTCTCAAATTTAAATTTGAGATTTGTGAATCAATCAAAATTTATAGAATTGATGTGTATTTTTCAATAATTTTTTAAGAAGTATATATAATATACATCAAAACAATTATTATTTCATATTTAGTGCATTTAATTAATTAAATTTTTAACATTAAGTTTGATACTTATAAATCTTATTTTTAATTTATTTCTAATTGCATTAAATCCACTAAATTATCACTTTAAATCAGATTGAAATTTGTTTAACGTTTTTGGAAGTCACTGACAAAATTAAACTATACAAAAACTATTATTTTATTACACTTAAAGCGCACGAGGTTGTTACTAATTTTTATAAGAATAATTTTTTAATGATAAAAAATTTAAATTTGAGAGACTGTGAATCAATTGCAAAACAAATTAAAATTTGATCTTTTTAAAGTCGTTCAATAATTATCTAAAAAGTATATTATAATATACCTCAAAACAATTAAAAATTAGATATTTAGTAAATTTATGCACATAAAAATATTTTTATTAAATTAAATATATTATATTGAATGAAACTCATTATATTTTTTAATTATGTTAATCGCAATCATGTGACATTAAACTACCAGGCATAAATAGGGGAGCAAATTGTCTTGAAATTGACCATTTTTTTTTTTGGTAATGGAAGTCACCTTCAAAATTATGGGGGGTATGACGCAACAAAAACGAAAACTAGTCTTTTCTCGCACGACTTTCGTAATTTTATATATTTAGGGGGAGCCATAAAATAATGATAAAACTTCAGTTAAAGTCTTTTGCACAAATTAAAAATCTTTCAGATTTATATCTAAAAGGAGGAGCCGTCGTCTGAGTCTTTTTTTATGTTAAGTGGGAAAATGGTCTTTGGGGAGAGGTGGCCTCTCGGAGAGATCCCGGACAATCTATCCTCTTCGGGATGAAGATCTTGAGAGATGGCTCGTAAGAGAGAGTCGAATGGGATCCTGCCGAGATGAGCAGTCTTCAAACAAAGATGGCTCGTTAGAGAGAGTTGAAAATGGGATCCTTATATATTTCGGGATGAGCCATAGTTTTACAAAAGAGATGGCTCGCGGAAAGAGATAGAATGGGATCCCTTTCGGGATGACGAAAAAAGGTCTTCAAAAGGAAACTCGTCGAGAGAGCTCTCGATGGAATCTTGCTTTCCGGGATGAAAGTGTCTTGAAGATGGCTCGTCATAGAGGTCATAGTTTGGGATCTGCTCGGGATGAGCAGTCTTCTAAAGACGGCTTATGGGGAAGAGGCGGATGTAATCTATGGAATGAGCAGTCATTTTTGAAAATGGCTCGTAAAGAGAGATTTCGACCGAATGGGATCTGATGAGGGATGTCTTCCAAATTCGAGCTTGTCCGAGAGATTTTATCTTCGGATGGAATCTTGCCTCGGGATGCAGGTTCTTGGATGAGATGGCTCGCCGAGAGAGAGCGGATGGGATCTGCCGAGATGAAATGGGTTTTAGTGAGAGGATCCCGCCGAGATGAGATAGTTCATTTTTCGTGAGATCCGCGAGATGGAGCCACGGGATCCATTTTATTGAATTGATGTATCGTTTTGAGCGAATGGGATCTGCTGGCGTTAATGTGTCTTGAGAGACGGTAGTTGAGAGAGATAATGATGGGATCCCGCCGACGAAAGCAGTTTTCATAGATGGCTGGCACTGAGAGAGAGCTGTATGGGATCCCGCCGGATCCCTTGAGATATTTCGTGAGAGAGAGCGTTAATTTTTAATGGGTTACGCCGAGATGGCTTCAGACGGGGTTCACGATAGAGCCGGGGATCCCTTCCTAATTGGATGAGCAAGTCTTCGAGATGGCTCGTGAGAGAGATGGGATCCTCGCTCAGGATGATAGGCTTCGATTAAATATATTCGCCGAGATGAATAAAGGATCCCGCTCGGGATGAGCAGGTCTTCGAGACGGCTCGTGAGAGAGAGCCGATGGGATTTTGCTCGAGATGAAAGGTGTCTTCAGAGATGGCTCGCGAGAGAGAACAAAAATGGATCCCCTTTCGGGAAGATGCGCAAGACTCTTGTTAATAAGAGAGTCAGATGATCCCGCTCAAGATGAGGTGTCTTCGAGATGTTTGATGAGGAGAGAGCCGATTGGGATCCTCTTGATGCAGAAGTGTTCGAAGAGATGGTTCGCCGAGAGAGCCGAATGGGATCCCCGCCGGATGAGGGTGTCTTCAGAGACGGCTCTGATGGGATCCCCGCCGAGATGAGCATGGTCTTCAGAGATGGCTCGCCGTAGAGAGCCGAACGATTTTTGCCGGATGAGCAGTTCTTCGAGATGGCGTTCAAGAGAGCCTCGAGATACTTGAGCGAGCTAGAGAGTTTACGCCATCGTCGACCACTTACGCCAAGCCAATATAAATGGAAGCGACTTTTCCCTCCGCCCGAGATCGTTTTTTACCACCGCGGCGATCTATAGGAGTAAATTTTGGCGCTGCCGCCTACCACTTACTTACCGAAAACACTTCCAGGATTTTCCTCCGCCTCAGATCTTTCTCGATCGACCAGCGGCGGTCTAACAAGAGGGCCAAAGTCGGCGAAGGCGAAAGGTGTTAACGCTGATAGAGAGGCGGATCGGTCACGCCAAAATCAAAGAGCCAACGCCGAGAAGGCTGGTAGGCCGACGCCGGGAACGGCGATGAATGCTATAAAGGGCGATCGACATCCCGCCACTCGATGGCGGTAGGCGCGACGCCGCCGGGAATACGGAATACGACGCCGATCGACGCTTAAAGGTGGGCGTATCAACGCCGCATGCAGACGGAGAATACTTCACTAAAATGACGGATCAGACATCGCCGAGGTAGCCGAAAAGTTCGATGCCGGAAGCGCGGCCGGTTATCGCCAGAAGGCTAACGATCTCATCGCCGGAAGCGCGGAGAATATTTTGCTAAAACGGCGAATCGACATCACCGAGGTAGCGGAAAGCCGACGCCGAGAAGCGTTATCGGTCGCCGCCAGAAGGCCGACGATCTCTATCGCCGAGAAGGCGGAGAATATTTCGCTAAAACGGGCGATCGACATCGCCGAGGTAGCGGAAAGACAATGCCGGTAGGCGGCCGGGTCGCCGCCAGAAGGCCGACGGGATCTCATCGCTAAGAAGCGCGGAGAATATTTCGCTAAAACGGCGAATCGACATCGCCGAGGTAGCGGGAAAGCCGACGCCAAGAAGGCGGGCCGGTTGCCGCCAGAAGGTCGACGATCTCATCGCGGAAGCGCGGAGAATATTTCGCTAAAATGGCGGATTTGGACATCGCCGAGGTAGCGGAAAGCCGACGCCGAGAGAAAAGGGCGGTCGGTTGCCGCCAGAAGGCCGACGATCTCATCGCCGAGAAGCGCGGAGAATATTTCGCTAAACGGGCGGATCGACATCGCCGAGGTAACAGAACCGACGCCAAGAAGGCGGGGGTTGCCGCTTTAAAGGCCGACTATCTCATCGCCGAGAAGGCGAGAATACTTCGCTAAAATGGTTAATCGACATCGCCGAGGGGCGGAAAGCCATCACCGAGAAGCGCGGGCCGGCCGCCGCCAGAAGGCCGACGATCTCATCGCCGGAAGGCGGAGAATACTTTCGCTAAAACGGCGGATCGAACATCGTCGAGGTAGCGGAAAACCGGCGAGAAAGTAATTCGTCGTCGGCAAGTAAAGGCCGACGATCTCATCAGGCGCGAATGCCAACACCGAATAGGGGGCATAATCGTCGTCGAAAAGACGGTATTTCCAGAACAACGATGGCATAATCGCCGTAGAAAAGCGATGGTGCCGGAAGCCGAATAATAAGCGGGCATAATCGTACAAGTGGTTTTTTGTAATTTGGTAGGTAGTGCTTGGTTTTCTTGAATGAATTTGAACTTGTGATATGCAGGTCTATGTTCCACCGACTTCTTCGTGATCGGGTTTTATGTTTCTTTGATCGATACTACTCTGCCTCGGGGCCGTCTCTTTTAATTGCGACCGCATTACCCATCACTAAGCTTATTTGCGGGTGCTCCGAAAGACGAGTTCGTCTTATTTATTCTGCGACTAGACGACCCGTTTCGCTTTTCTTCGGGTGTCGACAAAGTATGAATTGTTTCGCAACGTGAACATAAAGCTCGGCTCATTTCGTCTTTGTTAATTCGTCCAGGGCTTAGGTGCGACGATTTCAGAGGCACTGACCAAAATAAATGAAAATAAACTAATGAATGAAAAGTTCAGGGGCGACATAAACATAATAAACCCGGTGGGGTGGGTAAAAAAAGCGACTACCCGTAGATTCTTTGAGTTCTTTCATGGGACTAAAGGTGCTCGTCTAATTTTTTTTTCCCGAACTGCTGACCTTTTTTTTTTTACTTGGGCCGAAAAGTCGGGCCCACAAATTAAACATCCAACAGCCCAGGCCCATAAATTAATTAGTGCAGCCCTT
Organism: Stenogyne calaminthoides; assembly: GCA_037126765.1. Taxonomy (NCBI): domain Eukaryota; kingdom Viridiplantae; phylum Streptophyta; class Magnoliopsida; order Lamiales; family Lamiaceae; genus Stenogyne; species Stenogyne calaminthoides. Next base: position 32,677,178 of record JBBCBC010000017.1, on the reverse strand, counting down.
AAGCCCCACTATTAATTAAAAACTGGGCCCAACTCATGCAATCTAAGCCCAACAGCTCAGATTTGGTCAAGCCCACCCCTCATGAAGTCAGCCCAAATTCTGGGCCCCAGATTTTTAAATCGTGCAGTCTTCTTTGGCCCATCACTTTCTCAGGCCCAAATAACTTTAAAACTTACTCAGGCCAAAATAATTTTAAAAGCCAGCATTTTAATTTTAGTAACCCAACCAAAACGCCCTTCTTTTCCCCAAAAGATCTGGCCCCAAACTGAAGATCAGAACAAAAATAAAAAGTGTACCTCCACGCGTCCAGAATACAACCTGAAACTCTTCCAATCTCCACGCGTCCAAAATTCTTCAACTCGGCGCCGCACCACTCTGCTTTGCCGTGGAGCGGCGACGGTGTTGGTGGGATGGTGGGACGAAGGCAAGGGCGACAACAGTTTCGAAATTTTTGGGCGAGTGGCGTCGATTTGGTTGTGACGGTGGGGCCGATTTTGCAGAGGCAGACTTCAATTTCGGTGCCGCATGGCGGTGGAGGTTCCCTGACTTGCGTCGATTTGAGGCGGCGGCGGCGCCGGTTCGGTTGATGCGTGAGGTGGATGGCGACGGCGCCTTTGAGCGGCGGATTTTTGGTGATGCGGCCGCGAGGCCGAAGGCGGTGGATTCCTGGTGATGCGGCCGTGGGGCCGAAGGCGAAGGAGGTGAGGCGGTGCAGCGACTCCTTCTACTTCTTCTGTTTGTATGTATATGTGTATGTATACATGGGTTTGTTCTTCTGAATACAGGGATGGGATTTTGAATTGTTTTTGGGTTGTTCTTGTGATTTTTTGGGTTTTTTGAATTTCTTGTTGTTCTTGACGAACATCGACTTCAATCCTACCCTCCTTCTAGCGTCAATTGTTGACGGTTAGATATTTTACGATTCTGATGTGGCTTGTTGAATTTGACCACCAAACAAATAATTAATCGAACAAGAACACTGCGGGAAGAATCGTAGTTCTTTCCTAAAATATGGTTGTTGGTATATAAATGGAATGAGGAAAACATTCCAGAGTTTTTTTACAATGAAAAGGTGGTCGCCTTTTTATATAAAGAGGATCAAAGACGACAAATCATAAAGACGACAAATCATAAAGACAACAAATAAATAATAAAATGACAAAAAATATCGTAAAAAGACGACAAATCACTTTAAGACGATTAAATCTTTAAGATTTAAACGTGGTCCGGTGGGACCTGCCGACGCTATGATAATAAATCCCGCCGACGTTTGATAAATCTGGACGCCGACGCCAGAATAAATAAATCTGGTGACAATATTTTTTTTAAACGAGTTAACAATTTTAGTTGTTTTTCTATTTTTGATTATGTTTTTCATATAGTGTAGTTTCAAAACTCCAATATTTGGAAAAATAAAATATAAAAAATAGATGAAACAGATAAAATCTTTAACACGTTTTTCTTTTTATAAAAAAAGGAACTTGCTTGATTAAATAAATTATAAAGGAGTTTCGTGCAATTTCCAAACTACATAAAAATTTCGCACAATATTTTTAAATTGCATAAAAAATTTCATGCAATAACCCAAAAATAACATGTGACTATAATTTAATTTGCAAGTAGTAAATAATACACATCGTGTTATAAACATCATAATATAATCAAGAAAATATGTAATACAGTACATATTTTTATTTATTTATATGTTGTAGCCTCCCGATGTAAAAACAAACTGCCTGTTTGATCCATTGATGGATTGGGAGGAAGCAAGTGAATTCTTGATGACATTCTCAATTCAGTGTGATGTTTAATTTCATATGATATTCTATTAACATCAAAGAAAATAACACATTATTTTAAAAATACACCTGAATGGAAAATTGCAATATACTTGGTGCAAAATTTTGCCAATAAAATATTTCCCCCTCACTAAATAAATGGGCTTTTGACTTATGAGTGTATTTTTGACAAAAATATTATAAAAAAGAAAAAGAAAAAAGTGATGCACCCACTTGACACTGGCTGCGCAGTCCAATAATACTGGATTAATCTTCTCAACGAGAAAATAAATGGGCTTTTGACTTCTGAGTGTATTTTTGACAAAAATATTATAAAAAAAGAAAAAGAAAAAAGTGATGCATCCACTTGACACTGGCTGCGCAGTCCAATAATACTGGATTAATCTTCTCAACGAGAAATTTATAAATCTTTGTATTTAAATCGTGATTTATAATATATTTTAAATGAATTTGTTATATCAAAAACGAATATAAAAAGTGTAAAAAATTGCAACTTTCAGTTTAACAAATTGCATGTTCTATCACTCATTCAAAATCTTGTCATGTCTATAAATGAAAGATGAGTTTCAGTTACGTGCATACAATTTATATACGCAAGAATTTTGGAGACCCATCATTGAATTAGTGAAGCCAGCCAAGATTATTAATCTGCAAAAACATGGGAAGCCAAGTTGAAGAAACGCAGCAAATCCCTCTTCTCACTCCTTATCAAATGGGAAAGTTTCACCTTTCTCATAGGTACTTTTAAATTTACATGCATTTTACTTTTTTTGGATTATGAATTTATTGAGAAAATTGTTGTGTTGAGAACCCCATTTTGGAACTCTGTTACTTAATTTGGTCTCTTTTGTTTATGAGAAAATGTTATAGCTCTAATTTATGTGCTTGTTTGATGGGAAGAAGTGAATGCTTGATGAAATTCTCAAATTCATTGTGTTGTTTAGTTTCATATGAAGATTCTATAAAGAAATTGCTTCTGTTTTGATAATCAACCACCTCTTCATATGGGCTTATACCTTGATCTAGGGCTTAGGGGGTTGTTTGCAAAATAATATAGTTTTCAAGAATTGATTAAAATTAGTGATTAGTAGTAGAAGTTGATAAAATTTGTAAAAATATTCAAAGAAAAGTTGATAGTGTTAGCAAAATATTCTAATAAGTTACCAAAAGCACCCCATTTGAAGCTTTAAACTTATAACTTTTGAGAGCTTATTTAATCTAATAAAACATAAATAAAATACTCCAAATTACTTTTGCACACAATTCTAAATGACTATAATCACTTACAATTTTTTGCAAACACCCCCTTAGTTTCTCATGATCTTGTTTATGTTGGTAACATTTGGGAATTCTATAGAATCATATCATGATATTCATGGCTAGAGCCTCGTTTGGTATCGGGTTAAATTATTGGTGGAATTCTAGATAGCTGCAAGAATCTGATCTGAGAAATTCTGCTTAAATGATTTGTTAAGACTTAAGAGTTTGAATTTTCTGTGTTTCTAGCACAATATCAATCATAATACCATCTTGTAGACTTGTAGTAATGAGTTTTCAATTTATGTGTTTCAAAGTTATGTTCCTTTGTTATTCTGAGTTATTGCTTCTATTTTTCAGAATAGTATTGGCGCCACTGACTAGGCAGCGATCTTTTCGCAACGTGCCTCAGCCACATGCTATATTGTATTACTCCCAAAGAGCAAGCAAAGGGGGTCTTGTCATAACCGAAGCAACTGGAATTAGCGACACTGCACAAGGGTAAGTAAGTAGTTAAATGGAGTTGCAAGTTTCGAGCAATGTGAATACTATGGAATGGTACGAGTTTGTCGTATTTCATCAGGTACCCAGAGACCCCGGGGATATGGACAAAGGAACAAGTCGAGGCGTGGAAGCCCATTGTAGAAGCGGTTCATGCAAAAGGCTCTGTTTTCTTCTGCCAAATTGTTCATGCTGGGAGAGTCTCAAACACAGGTACTCCAATGCTTACTTGGAGGATTGGTAGATATTTGTATAATCGCTTTATACACCCATAGATACAACATGTTTAGCTCTATTACTGATTGAGTGGCATCTTTCAGGATTTCAGCCGAACGGGCAGGCTCCAATATCGAGCACAAATAAAGAAATTAGCGGCTTGGATGCTGCCAAGCTTTCTCCTCCGAGACGCCTTGGAATCGAAGAAATCCCAGAAATTGTAAATGATTTCAGAATTGCTGCAAGAAATGCTATAGAAGCTGGTAAGATAGTCTGTTAGTAAGTGAGGCCACCTTAAGGTCCGTTTAGCTCAACTTATTTTAAACATCTCATAAGCTCAGCCAAACATGTTTTTCCTGTTTTTCAGGTTTCGATGGAATCGAGCTCCACGGTGCGCACGGTTTTCTGATCGAACAGTTTCTCAAGGATCAATGCAACGACCGAATGGATGAATACGGAGGGTCGTTGGAGAATCGTTGTCGATTCGCTCTTGAAGTAGTCGAAGCTGTGTGTGGTGAGATTGGAGCTGCTAGAGTTGGGATCAGGCTTTCTCCATTTGCAAATTATATGGAGTGTGGAGACTCGAACCCTGACGCCCTCGGCCTTTATATGGCCGAGGCTCTGAACAAACGCGGCATTCTTTATTGCCATGTGGTCGAACCGAGGATGAAAACCGTTTGGGAAAAATTCGAATGTGCCGAAAGTCTTGTCCCTATGAGAAAGGCCTTTAAAGGCACTTTCATTGTTGCTGGTGGTTACGATAGGGAAGACGGGAATAAGGCGATTGCTGAAAATCGAGCTGATCTCGTCGCGTATGGTCGTCATTTCTTGGCGAATCCCGATTTGCCCAAGAGATTCTTTCTGAATGCTCCTTTGAATAAATATAACAGGGAGACTTTCTATACACCTTATCCTGTTTCAGGGTATACTGATTATCCATTTCTGGATGAAACTGCATGATTTCAGAATGTTTATCATGTTAAACTTTGTCTCATAATTTATGAAATAATACAGCAATAAAATCTAGTTAGATATATATAGTGAAATTATAGCTATTTGATTAAACAGTTGTTTATCAGCTGTTTTTTTCAAAGGAACTTATTTGCATTAATAATTGTAACTTCATTTGAGTACTTCCCTTTGGATCTTTTGCCTCCAAATAAGATTGAAAAACAATATTCACAACGATCAAAACTCATATACATTGCAAATGAGCACAAATCAACATCCATCATTTCTAAGGTGTTAAAGTGTCGCTCAAATCATGTTCTATCTCGCCGCGAAATCGTCTCACACAAATATACCTCATTCACAACAATTCAATAACAATGCGCACAACAGAAGAAAAAACTTGTTCCACTCAAAGAATTGCTTTCACGTTTTCTACTTTTTTTTGTTAGCTAAATAACAATGTATAATATCATGTGTCATTTTATGTGTTACATAATCTGAATGCATGACAAGTGAAATGTGAAAAAAAAAAACTATTCAAAGAAGACAAAATCTAGTATGAAAATTTTCATACATGAAAAAACTTTAATTTACAATCAAATTCTGTAATTGGTGAAGGTAAGACAAAATTGAATGGTGCATAGTTCACTCGGCCCAAGTGGTTCATGGTTCAACCCGGCCCGAATATATCATAATTTAGGGTTCATTATTTAGTGTTTAGGGTGTAAATGATTGATTTAGGGTAATTTTATAGATTTTCATACATGAAAATTTTCACACTAAACCTACTCTTTAAATAATCACTATAATCTTAGTTCCATGTGCTAAAAATTCAGGAGGTGAAATAATATTAGAACATAAAAATTAATAAAGGGAATGGAACTGAAATGGCAAGTATCAGAAGACATTGTTTCCCTAACATAGGATGCAGTTATGACAACCGTTTTTCAATTTGTAGGGTTAAATACCGGTCCAATTTCACCTTTATTGTAATCTGTAACTTATTAATTATGATGAGATTTTACAAATTTTAGCTTCGAGCTTAGACTCATTAATCCAGAAAGGCAACATAATTAAATTTAGTCTATATTTTTAAATTTTTCATCAATTTTAGCATATATTTTTCTTTCGTACATACTTTAATTTAATATTTAAAAATATCATTGAATTTTCATTTCAGGCAAAGTCCGTCCGGTGTGATCGTTTGAGGGTCATTTGTCTTGCTGACATGTAAATATTTAAATATAAAAAAAAAATATCACCATCTAAAATTAAAAAATACGGGATATAAAAACATCTCGGGTCAACTATTAAAATAAAAAATTGTCCATTTAAATATCTTATATGTTTGACCATATATAGGAGTATCTTATCTCTTTGACCGAATAAAATGACCATATATAGGAGTATCTTATTTCTTTGACCGAATAAGTTGGCCATGTTTCTCTATTTGTTTTTGTGTAATGGAAGTCACCGACAAAATTATGTCATGTATGACGCAACAAAAAACGAAGACTACCTTGTGCTAAATCAGCGCACGACTCTTGTTCCTCATATATTAATAAATTTAATATAGTAATATATTCAATAAAAATAATGATTAAAACTCATATAAAGCGTTCTAAACTGTTAAAACGACATTTTCAAAGTATCCTCCATCTTATCGTATCTATTTCAGACAAATGTGCCTTAAAAATAATACTCCTATGATTAGTTGCACGCCCTTTCGTGGTATAAAAATATGCGTGAAATCCTTTGATTTTTTGAAAATTATATGAAACTCCCATGTGATTTATTTAATTTAACAAATTATCTTTTTTTAAATGAGTTAAAAATTTTATTTATTTTTTCTATTTCTAATTATGTCTTATGGTATAATTTCAAAACTTCAATATTTGAAAAAATAAAATATAAAAAATAAAAAAAATAGATAAAATCGTTAAAAAAATTTTTTTAATAAAAATGGTGAATTCACTTGATTTAATAAATCACAAAAGTGGTTTCATGCAATTTTCAAACCACCTGAAAATTTTTCCACCTAACATTTCCAAATCACATGAAGAATTTATTCATGCAATTAACCCAAAAATAACGTGACTATTATTTAATTTGCAAGTAGTAAATAATACACATCCTGTTAAAAACATCATAATATAATCAAGAAATATGTAATACAGTATATTTTTTAATTTATTTATAAGCTGTAGCCTTCCGATGTAAAAACAAACTGCATGTTTGATCTATTGATGGGAGGTAGCAAGTGAATTCTTGATGTCATTCTCAATTCATTGTGATGTTTAATTTCATATGATATTCTATTAAACATAAAAGAAAATAACTGCATATTTCAAAACTACACTTAAAAAAATTTTAAGAAAAAAATACACTTGAATACAATGTATATTTGGTGCAAAATTTTTCAAATAAAATATTTTTCCCCCTCACTATATAAATTGGCTTTTGACTTATGAGTGTATTTATGCCAAAAAAAAAAACTATAAAAAAAAGAGTGATGCACCCACTTGACACTAGCTGTCGCAGTCCAATAATCTACTAATTGATTTTCCAGTTCCACTTTTGTATTCAATTTGTAAAAAATAGGAGAATAGATTAATTTCACCGTAAATTGGTGAAGAGAATTTCCACAATTTATAATGTGAGTACAACACTTTATAAGGAATGAGATCACAACATTAATTACAAATTTAATTACAACATTAATTATAAAATTAATTACACCAAATTAAGATTGATTTGAGTTGATTTGGTCTCTAGAATATTCTTTGACTTGGTCTCCAGGATATTCTCTATTACCCCCCTCAAGCAAAATGTGGGATTTTCATCAACACGAAGCTTGGAGCGCAATAATTCGAAGGAAGGCCGGGGGAGACTTTTGGTAAAAATATCAGCGACCTGAAGTTCGTAGGGAACGAACTGAGTGACTAGCTTCTGACTGGCAACGAGCTCCCTTATAAAATGGCAGTCTATATCAATGTGTTTTGCTCGTTTGTGTGCAATTGGATTCTGACTCAAGAACAAGGCACTTTTATTGTCACAAAGAAGCATAGGTCGCGAGGGGGGTAGTGCACGTAGCTCACAAAGCAAGTGAGTTAGCCAAATCATTTCTTGTGCAGTGTTGGCAAGTGCACGATATTCACTCTCGCAGCTTGATCGAGCTACAGTTGGTTGGTTTTTAGCACTCCAAGAGACGAGGTTACCTCCTAAGAATATGGACTAGCCATACGTGGAACGTCTCGTGTCCACACAACGGCCCAATCCGCATCCGAATAGCCTAGAATCGAGTAGTCGGATGAAGGAGAGAATGTGAGGCCGAAATGAATGGTGCCCTTGACATAGTGTAGAATGCGCTTGACAACCAAAAAATGATCATTCGTTGGACTATGGAGGAATTGGCTGGCATGGTTGACAGCATAAGACAGGTACAGACGAGTGATAGTGAGGTACTGAAGGGCACCCACTAGAGAGCGATAAAGAGTTGGATCTGTAAAGTGTTCACCATTGATGACTAGAGATTCACCAGCAACTAATGGAGTGGAAATTGGCTTTGACTCAAGGAGAGAAGCCCTGGTGAGTATGTCGTGAGCATATTTGGTCTGACCCAAAAAAAGGCCATTGGCAGTGTGAGAAATCTCGAGACCGAGAAAGTAACTGAGAGAACCAAAATCCTTGACAACGAACTCTTTATTTACACGATGAATGAGGGCCTGCAAAACAGATTTATTACTACCAGTAATGATAATATCATCAACATACAAGAGTAAAAAGATGGTGCAATCAGCATGATGCAAAAAGAAAAGAGAGGTGTCCGCCCTGCTAAGAACAAAACCGATGGATATAAGAAAAGAGCTGAAACGTTCAAACCAGGCACGAGGAGCTTGGCGAAGGCCATAAAGGGCCTTTTTCAGCTTGCACACATGATTCGGATAACGAGGATCAATGAACCCTGGTGGCTGAGCCATAAACACCGGTTTATCGAGGATGCCATGCAGAAAGGCATTTTTGACATCGAGTTGATGCAAGGGCCAACAATGTTGTACAACAATAGCCAAAATGACACGAACTGTAGCAGCTCTAACAACCGGGCTAAAGGTATGAGAGAAGTCAAACCCGGGTATTTGGGTAAATCCTTGGGCGACCAAACATGCTTTATAACGCTCAATAGTGCCATCGGACTTAAACTTGGTGCGAAATACCCATTTCGAGCCAACTACATTGTCATTAGTAGAGCGCGAAACGAGTTCCCATGTGTTATTGGAGTGGAGAGCATCCATTCCCTCACGCATGGCAGAAAGCCAATGAGGAACTTTGACAACAGATTTGAAACCCTTTGGTTCCTGTGACACAGACAATGCAGACAACAGAGCAATAGAAGACATATCGATAAAATATTTAGGTTTAATAATCCCTGATTTGGCTCGAGTTTGCATGGGATGTAAATTAAGAGAAGGTTGAGAGGAACCTGAGGCAGCACTGGGCTGCGATGGAGTAGGTGACACGACAGTGGTGACATCGGGTTGGGTATCTGCCGTGGTAACCGGATCAATAGGTCTGTCCGCTGAATGGACATCGTTCATTGTAGCAGGCTCAACAGGTGCATCGGCCATAGGACTTAAAGGAGCAAAGAGAGGAGATGAAAGCGGAACATGTTCCGGTGAAGACGGTGATTTACTTGTTGGAACAGTGGGTGATATTGCAACCTGTGGCTCAAGAAATTGAAAAAACTCAAGAGCAGAGGCGTCAGAATTAGAAGTATTAGCGAAAGGAAAACAAGACTCATCAAATTGAGCATGAGGAGTAATGTAAATTCGTGAAGCAACGGGATAAAACACCGAAAACCCTTATGCATGCTACTATATCCTAAGAAAATGCATGGTTGACTACGAGGTGCCAGTTTATTAGGAGCATAATCACGAAGATATGGAAAAACTCGACAACCAAAAACTTTGAAATTCACATAAGTAGGAATCGAACCAAACAACAATTCAAAAGGAGTTTTACTATCAAGTAAGAGGGATGGCAACCGATTTATAGTATAAACAACCGTGGTGAAAGCATCAATCCAATAAGTAATGGTGCATGAGCATGAAAGAGCATAGATAAGCCATTTTCAGTTATATGACGATGTTTGCGCTCAGCGCGATCATTTTGTTGAGGAATGTAAGGACAAGAAAAACGATGCAAGACACCATGTTCAACAAAGAATTCACGAACTTGAGAATTGGTAAACTCGGTTCCACCATCACTTTGAAAGACTTTTATTGTAGTGTTAAATTGATTACTCACAAGATAGGTAAAACATTTAAGCACATAAAAAAAATCAGACTTAGCACGTAATGGATACAACCAAGAAAAAGCGGGAATAATCATCAACAAAAAGAGCATAATATCAAAATCCATCATGAGATTTAACTGGGGCAGGGCCCCATAAATCGCAATGAACCAAATACAACACACTTAATGCACATTTTTTCATTTAAAGAAAAGGATAAGCGTTTACTTTTCGCTAATTGACAAGAAGGACAAATGGTGGGTTTTGGCAAAACAGAGGTAACAGCCAAGTGACCCAATTTATTAAGCAACTGAATAATGGAAACAAAAATATGTCCTAAATGATTATGCCATAACTCAAAAGACGATTTAGAAACACTAGAGTATAAAGCAACAATCAATGCAGGGGAGCCATGTTCCAAAACATAGAGGCCGTCTTTACATCGGCCCCTTGCTAGTATCTCATTTTTCGCCCGAGTCTGAATGACAAAAGAATCATTTGAGAACAAAACATCAACAGACAAGTCCATAGTCAATTTACTTATAGAAAGCAAGTTTTTAGTAATATGTGGGATAACAAGTATGTCTAGCAAAGGCAAACTATTATTGACGAATTTAGAACCAAAGTGAGAAATAAGTAAAACATCAATGTTACCGACGATGACACGACCATTACCAATATAAGGCTCAAAGGTGTCAAGGCTGTTTGCGGAAGACGTCATGTGGGCGGAAGCGTCGGTGTCCATGTACCAATCGGGTTGAACAGGTGGGGAGACATTGCAACGGGCTTCAAAGGCTTGGGCAAGATTGGCCACTTGAGAAGTGGCATTACGGTTGTAACGAGAGGGGCAGTGGTTGGCATAGTGTGAGCCATGACATATTTGGCACTTCGGGGTGTAGGTCTTTTTACCAGATTGAGAACCTGCAGAATTTTCACTAGTATTACCATTAAAGGAAGAACCACCAGATTGATTACCTGTGTCGGAGTACCCACGACCACGACCACCGGTAAAAGAACTGTTCTGCCTGGAGCCGCCACCAGTACCGCGGCCACCACCTGACACGACCACCCTTATTTAACCTAATATTATATGAATATAAATATAATTCAACATGTAATCCCGCTATAATTTTTTTTTCAAACAATATAACATCCATTCATTTCACACACCACATTAACTTGTTCACATCATATAATCTAAAATTGTTAATAACCACCCATAACATCACCTTTTTCGATATAACACCTAAACCAACACAATAACATGTGTCCATTCATATAAACGACATAAGTATCAACACGAGCAATTCACAGCCTCCAAGTTAACAAACCAGCACAAACCAAAGCATACAACCACGTTCACATCCTAGAGAGACAAAATATAACACTATGGAAGCAAAATGAGCTATGGCATGCCCAGCAGGTTGTCATCTATGTTCACAGCCACCAAAACCTGCAGAAGCTTCACAACTCGTCCAGCAATGCCAACACGTCACATCTCATCCGTATTACCTACAATGCATAAACTAGGTGAGACATATAAATCTCAGTAAGTAGAAATTATACATGACAATGTAAATCTTTGAAAATACTTCCCATGCACTCTCTTTTGAAATCACAAATTCATTTATAAAACACTCGCAGGGCCCCTGACTCACTGTTATACACCGGACTGAGCTCATAACATATATAAATTGGTGGTCTACTAGTCACTGCCCGGTCGCCCCCTTCCAGATTCGGTGGCTACTCGGGTCACTACCATTTCCTGTGTCACTACCCTTCCATGTGATCATAAAACGATGGCCTACTCTGGGCAGCCCGCCAAGATTTGCCTGGTCACTACCACTCCGTGTCGCCTTCCAAGATAAACATAAGACGTTGGCCTACTCTGGGCAGCCCACCAGGATTTGTCTGGTTACTACCACTACCAGGTCGCCCCTTCCGTCATCGGTGTATAATCAGTAGCCAACACACATATCATTTGATCAAATCTCATTTCCTGATAATGCATGATATGCATAATGCAATGCAATGCAATGCAGCACATATTAACTCACAAGTTTCACATATCACATACCCAATTTACATCAAATGCCGAGCTCATCAGCTCATTCCACAGTGAACACTGAATGTCAATCAAACCTCACAATCCACATATTGTCAGCTAATCACAAATAAATCACATAATATTATATTTATGCATTGTAGTTGCAAATTAATTTCTACTTACTCGAGGTCGGAAATTGTCGATAATTTACACTCCTAATTCCTTTATCAGCTCCTTCTATCAGATTGGGAGAGTAAATATGGGTTTGTCAAACTCCTAATGAAAACCCTAATTATAAGAGTATGTAACTAAACAATTATATTCATACAATAAGATGTGTATAAAAAAAAATACTCATTGATTACCTGTTTCTCTTCTCCTTCTATGCTTTTCCCTGTATCTCCGTTTTCTTACTTTTGTTTATCCAGAAGGTTTGATAGATAGGAATACGAAGGGTTTATAGATGTGCTTTCCAATTCACCGCCTCATGCTTCCTATTTAAGTAACTAAATTATATTGTTATGTATATACTAATCACTACTAAAAAAAACCCTGTAATGACGCTTTTTTGTGACGCTTATAAATAAATGTCACATTGTATAAGTATAGTGACACTCCTATTGTTTAATTACTTATTGTGATGCCTTATAATAATTTTTAGCTTTTTAAAACCCGAGTTCGATTTTCAGAGAGAGCAAAAATATATTTAATTTATATATAGTGACGCTTTAAAATTTCAATTCACTTAGAAAACAAATGACCGCTTATAATACATTAATCTTCCATCCTAATTAATTACTTCACTCTTAAATTTTCAATCAATTCCGCCAATTAAATTTTCTTTTAATTTTTAAAACACATGAGAGAGCCAAATTTTTAATCAACCGGCGCCAATTAAATAGTCTAGAGCCAAAAAAAAATCGTTTTATTATTAAGTATTATAAGCCAAAAACCCTAATTAATACCCATTCGGCCATTCCATCCTTTTCCCCCCCAAATTCACATACCCGATCGACGAAGGAAAAAAAGACTGCAAAACGGAACAGAACAATTTGATTGAAATCTTCCCTTTCATCAAATCTTCACGCAGATGGAACCCTAGTTTCGCCGCGCCCCCAATTTCGTGTCTAATTAACTCTTTTTCCCTCTCGTCGGCGCGCCATATTGTGTCTCAGTTCCGCAGCGGTCGTTTCTCAGTCTCGCAACGTCCCTGAAAGCATCTTCTTCTGAATAAGGTGCGTGATAATTGTTTGATGGTTGATTTTGCGTAAAATTAGTTTTTGTTAAAGGATTATATTATGAATTCAATTTAGATGAATACATGTGATTTTTCTTCTGGATAATTAATTGAATTGAACAATACGATGATGTAAAAAACTGAAGTCGAATTCTGCAGAAGTGACTGGAAACAATTCGTGATCTGTAAAAAAAAAAAAAAAAAACCTTGTATAAATCTGGACGTCTATCACGAAAAACCCCCCAACTACATCTCTTGGTTTTGATTTTGTCCAGATCAAATTCCGCTATAAGAACCGCTTCATCTTTATCATTAGCAGTAGTAACCAATTCTCCTGTGGGACCTATTGAAATGAGAACATGTTAAAAATCCATAAGCTGTAAGAGGTGTTAAGTGGAAGAAGTACTTGGGACTTTGAAACTATGCTTAAATAACAAAAGGCATACCTGCTATAAATGAGTTCCCGTAGAATGTGATCATACTCTTGCCATGTTCTGTCTGAATAATTTCCTTACCGATGCGGTTTGAAGCAATTAAAGGCACTTGTATACCAAGATATGATTGACATGGAATAAGATTTTTTTCTTAAATGTCTGTAGAGAAATCAAGTTTCATCTTCTTTGTTTATCATATCTAGACAGTAGGCTGGCACAGAAAGGAGACCCTAAATGAATTAGGTCACTTTTATGCGTCAGGACAGTTAAATTAATTGAGTATTAGCTTGTGTTGTTGGATTGCTGTTTGGATTGGAATGCTGTTAGGATTGGATTGGATGTCACGAGTGTAAGAAAATTTTGGTGATGAAGTATAGAGAATAGACTACGAAAGGTTGCAGAATTAGTTTTTGGTGACGAAAATTTGGTGATGAATTAGTTTTTGTTAGAGAATTATATTATTGATTCATTGACTTTTCACTAAAACGATGTAACAGCAAAAAAAGGTTGCAGAACCTAAGTTGAATGCACTCCAACTCATGAAATCCCATAGAAAGATGTTAGATACCCATGCTGATTTTGTAGCTCCATTTTAGGGAGCTGAAAGGTTGTTCCATTTACAACTATTCCTAGCTAGATTTGTGACTTTTATTCTTTATTAATGGGGACAATTAATATTGTATCGGGTGAAAAGATTCAAAATACATCAATTAGTAAAAAAAATAATCAAGTTAGTTAAAAAAGTGATAACTAGATAAGTTGTTATTTACTAAATTTAAATAGATCTGATCACAACTCGTAGATATTACGCCGTCTCACACAATAATTTGTCAGTTCACATTCAAAAGAATATATTTGTTGTATGCATTTGGTGTTTGTTTGTTTTCGGGTTCCTGGCTCGAAGTTTCGTCTCTTGTTCTTTCTTGTTTTGGTTATTTCGTATGTTGCTGGTTTTTGTTGATGGGTTCTTGGTGTTTTGTGATTTTTCTATTTTGTAGACGGTCTCTGCCTGGTTCCTGGTTCGTGCTCTGGTTTGTTTCGTTTTTGTTTTTGAGAGGTAAACTGGTGTTTTGGGGTCTTCGTTTTTACTGTTGGATATGGTTTTTTGCCAGAAGTTTTGTTATCTGTCAATCTGCTTGTTTGTGTTTAGCAGCAGGGGTTCTCGCCTGCTGATCTGTCTTGGTTAGTTTTGTATTGTTTTGGGTTTTCGTCGCGTTTTTGGTGCTATATCAGCGTTGGTTTCTGGGTGTATTTCTCTTTGTTGTTGTTTTCTATCTTCTGTGTTGGTTTGTCCAGTCTTTGCACTGGTTTGAGTCATTTTTGGTTGAGCTGCGTAATTCTGTGGTGCATCGCTACACGAGTTTGAAATAGGAGATCAGCTCTAGGTACTAGTCTACACATGCATGCTAGCTCACAGAAACCTCATATAAATAGATTATTAAATTTGCAAATGAGCAAGAGTTAACAGAACCACAATTTATAAGCTAAGGCCTAATCCTATCAACAATTTTGACTAGACTGATAACAATGTTCTACATCTAGATTGACTAATCTGCCAACACCAATAAATAAGTCAACTATCCCATGATGGATACTTATATATTAGGTTCTGAGCTTAATTAAAGTAGATAGCAGCAGCTAATAACATGGCTTAGAAGCTCGTGATAACTTTTATACCAACTCCAAATACATTTTTTTAATAATCTAACCTAGTTCACTGCCCTGTTTTTTTATACCTAGTTCACTGCCCTGTTTTTTTATACTAACCCCAAATACCACTTTTAATCATCTGATCTAATTCCCTACGTTATCTTGAATAATAATCCTGAAATAATCTAACCTACTTAATATAATTGAAATTACTAATTGAAAACTAAATTACTATATTGAATTTACTGATTTCTTTGCATATTCCAGTGGGCTTTAGTAATTTTTTTGTGCTGGGCTCAGAGTACTAAATTAACTTAAGGCATAAATATACATAGGTGATTGTTCTGTTTTTGCAGTGGGCTAGAGCTCAGTGCTGCCCACACGTGAATCTGTCCATGTATATACTGCAATTGAACATGCAGTTAATCCCAATAATTAATTTCTTTCTTTTAACCTATGAAATAGAGATGTCTTGTTTCCCCAAAGTATTAAATATATCCGTCTTTGAGCAGTTGGTTAAAGGGATTTGTTATTTCTAATGGAGCATTTAGTAGTTTTGATGTTAAAATGACTAAAAGGAACAAGTAGAATCTTATGGTAATGTAGGGAATTGCAGTGGGGTTGATTTCATTACAATATGCGTCCATTATTTTCACTTGAGTCTTCTTAGCTAGAATTGAAGTTCTGGTAATTGGTATTGAGCTTTTGTTTCTCAATTCTAGTAAGTCACATTGATATTATGACAATCAAGATTTCGACCATGATCTATCACATATGTGAAGTAGGTTTCACCGAGGAAAGCCTGCAATGTTTTTCATTTATAAATGCTATGGCTTCCATTTTTTGTATTGTACATATCCATATGGTGCATGTATGTGATTAATCAAAGCGAATAGATAGAAGATATTTTACATTCATCGTCTTGTTCTTTAAACCTCTTCTTATTTTTTGAATCTGTAATTATACTAGTGCAATCTGGTTTCTTTAAACCTCTTCTTATTTCGTGAATCTGTAATTATACTAGTGCAATCTGGTTTCAAGTCTTTGTTTTCATTCAACTTTTGTGCTTAAAATATGGAGTGTCTTTATTACAAGGTTATATTATCCTTCTTGCTTTTCTATTAATAGTTGAACAAGGTTGTCAGTGGGCCAACAAGTGCAGGAGTTAGTGGAGACGGGGGTAGATTAATAACCTATGTCTATCTATGATTGAAAATTATAATTTAAGTTACATTATGAGGTTAATCATATAAATGTACAAGTCTAGAATATACACACAATTGTAAATATAAGGTACAATATGTCCATATTTTCGTGGCTTGCTTTAGTTTAGTGTTAGATTAATAACCTATGCTTATCTACATTTGCTAATTTATCTATTTCACTTTTCAATGTTTAAAAAATTGTCATGGGATTTGGGCAATTTGGTTAAAACTATTGGTGTCCTTATTGTCCACTATTCTTTATTATTTGTTTGTTTGAATTGTAGGTCAAGGCCCTGATTTCTAAGCTGACTGAGGAGAAGCATTCTGCTATTCAGCAAAACAACAAGCTTCAGCAAGAACTGGTAAGCTGCTATTTTTTGATTTTTTTGTTACTGGTTTCTTAGGATCAATTATTTTGAAAGATTAATTGCATCAGTAAAGAAAACTAGCACCCCATCAACCCACACAAACACACCCAAAGATTATGGTTAATACTTAATAATAATAATAACTTAAAAGAAGGTAAGCACAAAGTGTTTTGCAGTTTCTGAAGAGTTTCAGAATTTATGTAGTTCTTACTTTTACGTTGAAACCAGAAACTCCATACTTGTGAACTGACTATAGTCAGACAATGCTTCTATATTTGGGCTACCAAGTTTGGAAATGAACCAAAAAATAGAAATGAGAATGTTGAGATGGATATGCAGACATAACTAAATTAGATAGAATAAATCAGGAAATATACTTGACATGATTAAATACAGTTGCTCGATGGTTGACAAATCTTGTTCAGACTAATTACCTATAGTCTAAATTCCTGATCAGATTAGTTACCTATAGTCTAAATTCCTGACCAGATTAGTTACCTATAGTTTAAATTACTGCCATGATATTTTTATATGTTAATAATCAATTAATCACAATTTGAATTCCAGACCAGATTAGTCCTTGTTGTTTAACATATACTTTTGGCCTTACCCTTTTCGAACCACTATCTAACAACATATTATATATAAAAACCAGCTGGTTGCTAGGTTTCCATAGAACTCTTATATTTTGGCCTTCCCCTTTTTGAGTGTTACACTTATGTTTTTTTAACTTTTTGAATTTCTTTAGAATTCTTAAAAGTGAATTGAGCATACAAAAGTATGAATGTGGATAGAAGTTGGATGGACTTGCCAAGGTTAATGGATGCCTATAAGGATGGAGTTCAACTCTTTCTTAATTTTGCACTTTCTAATTCTAATGATGGACTGATCTTGTGTCCTTGTAAAGTGTGTAAAAATGGGATATGGAACAACGAGTTTAAATTACTGCCATGATATTCTGCACTGGCCCAATCTACTAGGCCCTCTGCACCTGTCCAATCTGCTAGGCCCTCTGCACCTATCCAATCTGCTAGGCCCTCTACCCCTACCAAATCTGCTAGGCCCACTGCACCTGCTCAGTCTGCTAGGCCCTCAAGTGTCAATTCTCGGCCCTTGCAGGTACATATAATTTTGTAAATTTCAGCAGTTTTATCTATTCTTTGTTCATTAGACGGCTTATAGCCAAATGGGGCATGTTAGAGTTATACATAATGAAGGTGATTAGTCTAGAACTTCGTTAGGTGAAATTATTAGTTGTTGATTCATTTCATTCTGTCTGATTTTGTATGCTTTAGTTGAGTTCTTGCTAATTTAGTCTTTGAAATTGGTGATAACCTTCATTCAATTCTTGAAATTTCAAATTATGTGAAATCATCCGTTCTTTCTGTTTCCGTATGTTGTAGTTGAATTCTTGTTGTTTTAGCCTAAGATATTGGTGATAGCCTTTATATCGTCTTAAATTATGTGGCTTGAGCTCATCAACTTCTTAAAATTATTCTAATTTAGGACAAATAATTACAATATTACCTATATATTTTTTAAAGTCCAGGGGTCCTAACTGAAGCCAACATTCAAGAACCATAAAAAATAGTTGATAAAATTGATATATTAATTTTTTTCCTCCAATTGCAATCTTATTAAGTTCTAGTAATATTTTGAATATTGGTGGGCTGGGATGCTCTTGAAATCGTTTGTCTGTATTAATGATCATTAATCTATGAAGTTGGCAAGACGTGCAAGGGTTATGTTGTTTCCTTTTTTGTGCAAAATATAGTTTATAATTCCAATTAAATTCCATATTTTTCCCATTTCTTGAATCTTGGACTTGGGTTTAGAATAATAATATTTGTTTTGACAGGTGGGAGCAAAGGTTCTCTTAAATGGTATTTCTGCTCCAGGTCATATTGCGAAAGACACCATTGATAATTTAGATCCAGTTAAGCTCTTAGGAAATGGAGAATTATTAGGACCTGAATGGTGTGAGGTGAAAGTTATTGTGGCAATTAAATATGAGGAACTATTGATCCGAAAAGTTGGAGGTGTAAAAAATATTGGACAAGCTATAGGACATAGCATCGTTTGGCCAAAGCATCTGGTAAGTTTCTAATGATAATCTTTCATTTGTTTCAATTTAGTTCCTTTCAAGTTCAAGTATTAATTATTTCACTTTCATTCGTTATTATAGGTTCAATTGGAAGATGCAAGATAAGGAGAGTGCACCAAAATGGATTTTGTCACACGTAATTTAAGTGCAATTTATTATTGAACTAAAAGTTTTGGTACATTTATTTGGATTGGTTTTGATTGATAGGTATTACTTTCGTGATGTTACCTTTTAGATGTCACATGTGAATGACGATATATTTTTTTGATATACATTTGATTATTTCGTGTTTACAAATTAATGACAATATTTTATTATTATGATGTTTTGTATCTTTGTTGGGATGGGATATGTACCGGATCTATCGGGATCTATCTTCATAAACACAAATTTAAATTAACAATTATTATAAACACAAATTTAAATTAGTGAATTCAAATAATATTCATCCAACAACAACATGCAAATAATATTTAACGTAAAAGATTCTAGCATGCAGAATTTCTAGGAGTTTACGTAAATGTACCCTTTGGAGGGACGATCTGAGACAGACATGATCAAGTATCTGGATACCAACCAAAAGTCCTTCTCAAGTATTCTCAAGTCCTCGTCCAATAACCCCGGTGGAAGGTCCTCCAATGAACGATTTATAAAACAAGAAAAATAAAAATATTGTTGCACCACCTTTGTAAATTTCTAATATTTCCAACACATGAAACTCTAGTTGGGAATGAAAAATTCATCCTCTATTTATAAGAGGAGGGGGTTCGAAATTTAGTGCACAATTAGGGTTAGGAAAGATCTTTTCTTGATCTCCAAGAAATTTTGAATATATCCAATATATTCTTCTTTCCATGTGTATTTTTCCACAAAAATCTCACACTCTTATTTGACCCCATATTTTAAAAAATTTAGAAAAGAATTTCAAGATTGGAACATTCTTGAATTTATGAGATATTCTTGTATTCCAAGAATACATATCTTCCATAAAATCTTTTCAAGAAAATCAAGAAAATCTTTCTTCTCTTTCTTATACAAGATTTTCGAAAATTATCAATTAAAGAAGCCAAGTGGGAGTTTTCTTGAATTTATGGGATAATCTTGTATTCCAAGAATACATTATCTCTTTTCCATAAAATCTTTTCAAGAAATTTTTTCTCCCTCTTTTCTTTAATTATTTTCGAAAAAATAGGAAATATTGCAACAATAAATTTAATTTTAAGCACCTTTTATTTATTGGACTATAATTTGGGCTACTTGAGGGGACTTTAGGAAAATTAAGATGGACCTTCCAATGGACTTCTGAATTTCAATATTGAGCCACAATATAATTCAGCCCATTTATATTAATTAATACCACTATATAATTAATATTGCACTATTCAATCTTAACCCATATTACGGTAATATGACTCCCGATTATTATTTTCCGTGTTTAAGATTATTTAGTCCATTAATTAATTAAGCCACTGAAAAGCTTTATATTAATTAATATTTTTATCCTTGGAGTAAGGACAACCCAGCTTTATTATCCACCGGAAAATTAATTCCACTTGCAAGATTTGGTATGATAAAGGTTCCAGGCCCACCAAGGGGACCAATCAAGCAAGACATAGCAAGCACACGATTCTCTGTATTAATTTAGCAACCGTCATGTAATTAATATTATTGTCCAAGATATAGGGTATCGAAGTCGCAATGATTCTCTTCCCATTTATAAGTCAAAGCAATAACTACTAATCGCACACAGTCCTTATTAAGTGACAAAAATTAAGAAATCAACAACCACTGAGGTCTAACTCTTCATCCCATAAGTCAGTGCGAATGAGTTTATCCTCTCTGTAGGTCCGCTTCAGCACATCGAATGCACTAGTGTAATCTCTTGGTCAAGACAAGTCAATCTGAGCCTTACACATCAACTTCTACCAATAGATTGTTCGGATCTATCTAAGTTGTGAAACACACACTCGTTTACAAGGAACTGTTAACGTGATCTTCTGTGATCTGGTATCACCACGTTAACTACAATGTAACGAGTGCAATGAACGGTTTGCAATAAATATATATAACATTCAATCATATTTAAAGCAACAGTGATAAATAATTTATTTCAGTAAATAAGTGTTTAATACATAGGTTATACAAAGTAAAAACATACTTTCATGTATAACCCCAACAATCTCCCACTTATACTCAAAGTCTGCTTTTAAGTATACCACAGCACGTCTCGTGTAGCTCTACGTGACATCTAATGTCATCTACACGAACCTAATAATATCTCTCCCACTTATACTCAAAGCAGATTGGCTACGCACTTGACAACCATTCCTCCCACATGTCTCTTGAATGTTTCCAGAGGCAGACACTTTGTGAAAGGATTAACTAGGTTATCCTCCAATGCGATCTTAGCCACCTCTACATCTCCTCTCTTAACGATTTCTGGTCTAAGAGTTCTTTCCTTCAGTGTGTTTGTTTGACTCGTGGGCTCTTGGTTCCCTTGAATTTGCAACTGCCCCTAGCAAATATTGCTAGACAAATTCGGAACTCCATCCAAGTCCACTAAGAAGATCTAGAGCCAAACTGGTTCCTTCACTACTTCACAAGCAGCTACTTATCCGGCTTCCATAGTTGAGTTAGTGATGCATTTCTGCTTCACACTCGTCCATTTCATGGGTACACTTCCCAAATGAAAACACACTAACTGAGGCATATAGTCTGGAATCTAGGTTTGATTGGAAATTCGAGTCCGTGTATCCCACTGAAAATAAACTGTCTGACTGATAAACCAACATTCTATCTCGAGTTCTTTTCAGATACTTCAGAATGTTCTTAACAGCAGTCCAATGTTGATTTCCGGGATTACTTTGATATCTCGCTACCATGCCTACGACGTAGCAGATATCCGGTCTCGTACACAACATTGCATACATGAGACTTCCTACTGCCGACGCATAAGGAATATCTCTCATGTCATCTATCTCCTTTTGTGACTTAGGGCACATGTCTTTCGATAGATGGATTTCGTGCCTGAAAGGTACAAAACCCTTCTTGGAATCTTGCATGTTGAAACGCTTCAAAACGGTATCTATGTATGAAGCTTGCGATAAGCCGATCATTCTTTTCTTTCGATCTCGAGTGATATTGATCCCAAGAATATGACCGGCTTCCCCTAAGTCCTTCATATCAAACTGTTTTGACAACCATACCCTTACGTCTGGCAAAACCTTTACATTGTTTCCGATGAGCAGAATATCGTCTACGTATAGTACTAGGAATACCAAGGCAGTTCCGTCACACTTTCTATAAACACAACTCTCAAAATCATTTTGATCAAACCCATAAGATTTGATTACATGATCAAAACATTGGTTCCAAGCCCGAGATGCTTGCTTAAGTCCATAATTGGACTTCCTCAGCTTGCACACAAGGTGTTCTTGGCCTTTTTCGATGAAACCTTCGGGTTGTTGCATGTAGATTTCCTCGTCAAGACTCCCATTAAGGAAAGCTGTCTTGACATCCATTTGCCAGATCTCAAAAATCTAGATGCACAGCTATTGCCAAGAGAATACGGATGGACTTAAGCATGGCTACAGACGAAAAAGTTACTTCATAATCGATACCCTCTTTTTGAGTGTATCCCTTTGCCACAAGCCTAGCCTTAAAGGTTTCCACCTTCCCGTCCGGTCCTCTTTTCCTCTTGTAGACCCACTTGCATCCAATGGGTTTTACCCCATTGGGTGGTTCAGCTAGCTCCCACACCTGATTATGATCAATTGAGCCCATCTCGGCTTCCATCGCAGTTTGCCAGGATTCTGAATCCTGATCTTGGACCGCCTCCTTGTAGGACCAGGGGTCTGATTCACTATCCCCGGGGACCAAATCCGAAGATTCTCCTATCCCCATGAATCTCTCAGGTTTTCGAACAACCCTCCCACTACGACGAGGTTTCTATTGTGTCGGTGTGACACTTGGTATATCAACCTATACAGTTGGTATAGGAGTTTGCCCTCTTATTTCATTTGAGGTAATCTCACTTTTGGGCTTTCGATTGTTCATAAAATCTTCTTCCAAAAATCTAAAGTGCGTACTTATTACCATATTTTGATCTTCGGGACCATAGAACATGCACCCTTTCGTTCCCATGGGATATCCTATAAACAACCTTAGTTCCGATCGTGCATCCAACTTACCGGCTTCCTTGTCTAGCACATATGCCGGACACCCCCAAATCCTGAGATGTCTCACACTGGGCTTGCGCCCGGTCCACAACTCTTTAGGGGTTTTGGGAACCGATTTGGATGGCACCAGATTTAGAACGTAAGCCGTTGTTTCCAAGGCATGACCCCAAAATGACTTGGGTAGATCTGAATAACTCATCATGGATCTGACCATTTCTAAGAGTGTTATGTTTCTTCGTTCTGCAACCCCATTTTGTTGAGGGGTTCCGGGTTTAGTCAACTGGGAAACAATGCCCTCATCTGACAGTTAGTTCAAAAACTCATCGCTGAGGTATTCGCCTCCACGATCAGATCGTAGAAACTTGATACTCTTTTCCTTATGATTCCCCACTTCGGCTTTGAACTCCTTGAATTTATCAAAGGTTTCCGATTTGTGTTTCATGAGGAAAATGTACCCGAACCTTGAGTAATCATCGATGAAAGTTACGAAATACTCATATCCACCTCTAGCTTTGGTTGATATTGGACCACACACGTCAGTGTGAACGATTTGCAACACTTCTGTGGCTCTATCCCCTTGGCCCCAAATGCCCTCTTGGTCATCTTACCCTCCAAACATGATTCGCAGGTTGGAAGTGGTTCTAACTGTAGGTCCGTCAACGAACCATCTTTCACCAACCTTTGGATTCTATTTGGATTAATATGACCCAATCTTAGACGCCATAGAAGTGTCTCGTTCACGTTTTTTGAACGTTTTCTCTTATTGCATGAAATAGTCGATGTGTTATAAGATGCATTTTGTGAGTGGTGTGCATAGTTTATAGTATAAAGATTGTTTCGCAAAATTCCATGATAGATAAACACATCGTTACGATAAACATTAACTTTCTTAGAAAAACGAACAGAATATCCATCATTAATTAGTTTTGAAACTGAAATAAGGCTTTTGCGAAAAACTGGAACATAAAGAACATCTCTCAAAACTAAAATCTTGTCTTTAAAAGACAGGTGCAAGTCTCCCACTGCTTTAACCACTACTCATGCAATACTGCAAAAATTGCTACTTCACAAAGCATTGCAGTAATGCTACTTTCGTGGAATTGCAATACCCGCTACCTTCGTAGCATTGCAATAGTTCGTTACTTACGTAACATTGCCCATGTGATGAGGATCTCACTCCCACTAAGTTGTCGGGTCAACTGGGACCCCGTTACGTGAAACATACATGGTTAGCAAATCCCGTATCAACTACCCACGAATGAGAAGTATATGCCGCTAAACAAGTTTCAACAACTAGTGTGTGAGAATTATGTTTCTTTCCGGCCCTTTTGGGGTTTGGAACAGGCAAACCTTCATTGTCCTCTTTCACCGCAGTTTAAGCACTTCCCCTTTGGATTTTCCTTGACACCACCGACGTTCCTCATCTTACCATTGCCCTTGGCAACAGTTGAGTTTGATTGCTTATGGCTTTTGGTCCTCTTCTTCTTCTTGCCTTCCCTTGGCCTAGAAGATGAAGACGGACCACTTGCCGCCAAAGCTTGAGTTTGGTGCCCCATCAACATCTCTGCTGTGACCAAAGCTTGCAACAAATCAGCTAGCGAGGCCAAAATGCTCAAAACTTTTGGGCAGAGAGTGGAGTACCAAAACGATCTGGGTCTCCAGATCATAATCTGCACCCAAAACCTCAAGTTTGTTCAGATGGGCCATCTATTTTGAGGACGTAATCCCTTACGGGGTTGCCCTCCACCATTTTCAGCGACAATATCTCTTGCAAGGTGATCTGACGAGTCCCGCATTTTTAACTCATCAATTGGCTCATCTGATTTTGGTGTGTCAAGAATCCACTTGTGCTTTTGTGCAGTTAGGACAATCATAACTTTTCGTTTCCAATCAACATAGTTTCCTATACAATTCTATTCACTTTAAGTATATTAACAGTTGATTAAAAGGTTGCGACATGATGAACTGAAATAAACAACAATTGTGCAAACACAAAATTATCACGTAATTCGATCACATTGTTCATATCAAAATCTCAAAACAATATGAATATGCATCAACCGACATCTCAAAACAGTTTAAATAGGTCACGTGGGGTGAACTGTCTATTTAAACACATTCAAGCAGGTTACAAACAAGAACAGTTACAAACCTTTAATTCAAAATTAATAGTCGGCTCCCACTTGACCAATATAAAATTGACAGGGACTTCGGGGAAGTATATGCATATCAATTTTATACCTAAGTAATAACCATGATTAAATACATAATTATTACTTCGCTTTGAACGAGCCTCGCGGGGAGGGTCATCGTCGCCACTAATAATAATTCACAATCATCCTTTTGAGAATTTATTCATGTGAAAACCATCTTTTGGCCGTTTCGTGGGGGAAATTTCTCCAAAAGAATTCACAAATAAATAAATCATGGAGGTCAATTTGACGTAATTTTATTATTCGGAATAAAATGTATCAATAAAACATACTTAGTAATTTTCGAAAGTGAGATTTTCTTTTAGACAATTCTAAATCATGCAAACACATTTAACAAATAAAATTGCACGAATTTAAAACAAGTATCAAGACTAAATAAATCACGTTGGGCACATATATCCAACTGTCATGGTTTAAATTCCAAGTCTTGATCTTGATAAATCGTCCCTTCTTTTGCTTTCATCGTTCGTCTCGAAAAGCTCCCACTGAATTCGCAACAATTCTTTAAAATGTCCTCTGTTTTGGGTTAGGACGACGTCTGGAAAACGAGCAGCTCACGACCCGGAACCGAGTCGCATGCGCCTAGGCGCACGCCCTGGTCCGGATCGGCCATCCCGCCCCGTCGCCCAAAGCACATTCGCACAGAGCATCGGGCGCGTTCGGGGTCCCGTGCCTCTCGCCTCAAAAAAGCCCGCTTTAGGCTCGCCAAGATGCGGCGCGCGCCATGCGCAAGCCGCCAGATCGCCCGCCGCCGTCCACGCCCAACAGCCCGTCCTGTCCCCGCCATGTTGACAAGGCATGGTCGCTAGGCATTCCGCTTAGTCCGCGTGTTCTTTTTGGCTCGTGGTAACGCCGGGCACTCGGACTTCCATCTTTAATTCATCGTCTCCGTCTTCGTTCACGATCCGGTTATAATTTATTTACGAAAAATAAATAAACCTAGATCTAGACTAGTCTATTACATTGATCAAATCAAACAAATCCTAATCTACTCGTGGATTTTCTAACGAGGCAAAACGCATTCGAACGAATCGAATTAAAAACCAACAATTTAATTGCATGTAAATAAGCGCATTAAAATACCATGACAATTGGATACCTGCAAAACAGATCTAACAGTTCTACTATCCAATTTCAATTTTAATGAACAACAATTTAAATTACAGTTTAAAAGATCAGAGCCTGAACCGTATGCCAGGATCTATCGGGATGACCTCATAAACACAAATTTAAATTAAAAATTATTACTAGCATGAATTTACCTAAGTGAATTCAAATAATAATTCATCCAACAACAACATACAAATAATATTTCACGTAAAAGATTCTAGCATGCGGAATTTCTAGGAGTTTACGTAAACGTACCCGTTGGAGAGACGATCTGAGACAGACATGATCAAGTATCTGGATACCAACCAAAAGTCCTTCTCAAGTATTCTCAAGTCCTCGTCCAATAACCCCGGTGGAAGGTCCTCCAATGAACGATTTATAAAACAAGAAAAATAAAAATATTGTTGCACCACATTTGTGGATTTCTAATATTTCCAACGCATGGAACTCTAGTTGGGAATGAAAAATTCATCCCCTATTTATAAGAGGAGTGGGTTCGAAATTTAGTGCACAATTAGGGTTAGGAAAGATCTTTTCTTGATCTCCAAGAAATCTTGAATATATCCAATATATTCTTCTTTTCATGTGTATTTTTCCACAAAAATCTCATACCCTTATTTGACCCTATATTTTCAAAAATTTAGAAAAGAATTTCAAGATTGGAACATTCTTGAATTTATGAGATATTATTGTATTCCAAGAATACATATCTTCCATAAAATCTTTCCAAGAAAATCAAGAAAATCTTTCTTCCCTTTCTTATACAAGATTTTCGAAAATTATCAATTAAAGAAGCCAAGTGGGAGTTTTCTTGAATTTATGGGATGATCTTGTATTCCAAGAATACATTATCTCCTTTCCATAAAAAAAAAATTTCAAGAAAATTCTTCTCCCTCTTTTCTTTAATTATTTTCGAAAAAATAGGAAATATTGCAACAATAAATTTATTTTATTTTAAGCACATTTTATTTATTGGACTATAATTTGAGCTATTTGAGGAGACTTAAAAAAAATAAGATGAACTTTCCAATGGACTTGTGAATTTCAATATTGAGCCACAATATAATTGTTGTAGTGAAGTTCGAGCCGGCGAGGAAGAAAAAAAATTGGATTCATAAGGTCAAACCCACATGTGATACTTTTTATTTGAACACTATTTTTGGATACGTCATATGTTCGTCTTTTTTAAGACTTGGTATCCACCTGACTTTTTATTTTTCGAGGTATTATTGCAATCTGACTCTCTAAACATTGATAATAATTAATTCACTTCTAGGCGAATTTGACATAAGGTGTCGTCTTGGCGGCCAACTCGATCATTTCAATTATTAATTTTTTAAAAAAACGACTAACATTAAAATACGCTAAAATTTAAATTGAGAGAAGGATATACTCGCCGTCTTCGCCACCATTTGCTTGTTGTCCGCCCGCCTTGGCGTCCAACACTAAGGTATTATTTGATAATGAGAGATTTTACTCTTTAAATATAATGATGATAAGATAAAGATTGATAATTTCAACTACACTAAAATTCCAAAATACGAATTTATATATATATATATATTTGTTAAGTAAATTTTTTTGTACTCTATAAGGATAATAGATCTAAGAAAAAGTGTTTGAATTGTTATTTTGATTTTGAATGGTTGTATAATGAATTCGTTAATTATAAATAATGAAGTGTATTTTAGTTATAAAATATCGATAAGTAGTAAATAAAACTAATTTAAATGCAAAAAAAAAAAAAAAATCGAACCGACTAGTCCCCGACTAGACGGCCTAGGTGTAAGGTGGTTCGAATCCGTCCGACTACCGATTTTCAACTTTTACTGCTTGTATATAACTTAGAATTCTCATATATATCATTTTAAATATTATGGATTTTATTCATTTTTAATTAAACTTTACAAGACACGCTATGTTTCGCGCTTTTATTTTTTTGGGTGTGTATTTAATTTTAAAATATTAGAACAAATACAATATTTAATTTTGGATCATCGCTATACTCTTTAGCATATACAACGCATGAATATATAATCATGGATAGTTGAAATGATTAGAGCTCCACTATCTGAGATCTCGAGATCTTAAAGACAAAATATTTATTCTTTTTGTGGTAGTCCCCCTCTTGTGGGGTTGTGATTTCGATTGCAGTTTCAGAGCTGCAGTTTTGGGTGGTCCCACTCTTGTGGTGGTTGCGGTTCCGGTCTACAACGAGTTGAAATGATATTGTCATGTGCTCGGTAGTAAAATAAATTATTGTAATTGATTATATTAAGAACTACTATAATTAATTATTTTTTCAAAAAAATAATAATAATCAAGGCCTGTTCCAATTGTGATGAGAAGGTTAAAAAGGACAAAAATCATATAGGGATTAAATTAACTAGAAAAGCACATTAGAATGAGAGGTGAAACACCAATGGAGTACATAATGAAATTTATAAAGCTCATTTAATTAGCACACCATTCAGTCTATATTAATGTTGACAATCATTTATTCAAATTCTGCACAATTGTTCTTCATTTTATGGGAAATTTTTTCAGTTCAATTTCTCGAAAAAATATTAGAACTTTATTCACTAATATTATAATAATAAGAAAAACAAACATAAATTATACTCCCCCAAAAGAATATTAATAAATTTTCCCTTTTAAAAACTATTTGTTTTTAAATCTAGTTAATGGTTGTGAATGTTCATTGTTAATTAAAGTATCACTTCTATTTTATTATTATTATTTTTTTGAAACAACTATTTCTATTTAATTAAAAAAAAATTATAAGAAAATCCAACGCCCCTATTTTTTTTATTTTTTTTGAAAGGTAAACGTCCCCTATTTAAAAGCGTGCACTGGATAAATTTTTTAAATGAGTTTATAAATATATAAATGGAATAATTACTATTAGCTACAAAATTTTGAAAAAACTTACTGATAGGTACAATTGCATAAAAAACTTACTACCAGGTACAAAATAATTGCATATATGCAGTCGAAGTTGCACCGACTATGCAATTGGACCTGCTTATGTGCAATCTTTTTGTACCTTTGTACCTAGTAGTAAGAGAGGGTGCCTCGATTGTAGCTATCAGTCAGTCTCCCTTTATAAATAGCCTAACGTAAAACTAAAAATTCTTTTAATTTGTGTCAAAAAATTTGTAATATATTTTTTTTTAATCAAGAGAATATTTTTTTCCAAATCTATCATTTTTTTTCCTTTCATTATTTAGTCTGTACCACCATATATACATCCCCGTACCAACATCATTTCATCTCGTACGACCATTCAATTAATCTCGTACCACTATCACTTCAACCCGTACCACAATTAAATTAACTTTGTACTACCCTTATTTTAATATTGTATCATCATTATTTCAGTTCGTATCACAATTTAATTCAACTCGTACTATCATTTTTAAGTTTGTACCACAATTTAGTTAAGTCTTTACTACAATATATTCACTCTATATATATCACCATTTAATGAAACCCGTATCACTATTTAAAAAAAAATTGTTGACTTCATTAAGAATATAATTGCCCAACACTTTAATAAAAAATAACTTTTTCAATAAGAAGGGGCAAAAAATAGAAGTTTTCTCTAAATTTTTGGGCGTACAAATAGTCCACAACATCACCTAACGATCTTTTATTTTATAAAGACTAAGTCTTGTATGCACCCGAGTGCACCGTGCACTCATAGTGCATTTTAGAAGTATGCAACTTATTATGTTGAAAAGTGAGACTTATTTACACAGAAAAGTGCAACAGTTAATATGAGAACATAGTTGCATGCTTCTGTTTGTAATAGTTGCACGTTTCTATTTTGTATAGTTGCACGCTTCTAAAATGACTATGAGTGCACGGTGCACCCGGGTGCACATGAGACCCACTCTTTTATAAAATTTGGTATCTTGTCTTGACCAATGGAATAATTGATATATACTTACCAAGGATGAGAAATATTCTCAAAAGGAATAATCTTTTTGAATATGACAGAATACATTTTTATATCTTTCAATTAAATTTCAAGAATATTTTAGCATAAAATTTATCTCCTTCTTTTGTTCTCATTAAAATAATTAGGAATAACACCCGATGAACCAAGTCTATACATAAACTCTATTAATTATCATTGTTATGTATAAAAATTATCACTGTTTGAAAAATATTTTATTTTTTAAACAAGAATTGTTTTTAACTTATACAATAATAATAATTTTTATGCACAATAATAATATATTTTATATATAATAATAATATTTTAAAAATTAAAATTAACTGTGAACAATTCTCACAACTTTTCGTCCTAAATTAGTGCAACTTGGGTTTCTGCGGCAAGCTTTTAGTCGGCCTTTGTTAGGGAGAGAAATAGCTAGCCCTTTTTGTTTCTTTAATTTCTCAACGGGGATGTTTTCAAACACTACTCACTCCCTAGAAGTACTTATTTTTCAAAAAAGTTGGGTCTAACCAACTTCTAAAATAAGTGCTTCTACACAATTGAAATGGGGTTGCAAACACCCCCAAAACTTATGTAAAAGCGCTTTTAGACTATTTATCAGACTTGTAAGATTTCTTGAATAACAGGCATGGCGCCACGTGGCAGGAATATCGACGTGCCAGATCCTCATGCAATGATGCAACCAATGATCGAGATGCTAGGAGAGTGGAATTAAAGGAATTAGGGTTTTCTATATATATGTGTGTTAATTGAATATTGCTACTTTGATTTGACAAGATTCTTTTCTTATGAAGTAAACTACTTTATATTGTGCTTAGTAGATCGAGATGCGCTGGACGTTTTGGATTTATTATATAATTTATAAAAGTTGAAAATGACATAAAGATTGAGCAAGAAAGCACCTTATAGATGGACGGACGAGTATATTGTAATTCGCTAAGTCTTGAATGCATTTAGGTGCACTGAACATTTATAGTGCATTTTTAAAACATGCAACTTGTTATACTAAAATATGTAACTTGTTTACACTGAAAGTATAATAGCACAATTTAGTGTAAATAAGTTGCATTTTCCAGTATAATAAGTTGCATGTTTCTAAAATGCACTATAGATGCACGGTGCACCTGGATACACATGAAACTCACTCATTGTAATTATGTGGAGTTCAAGTAAGAATTTTAGCTAGATTCAAACACAACATAAAATACTAGTACTAGTAATAATTGTATTAAATTACAATAATTGCAAGAGTACTTAGAGGATTTTATCTTTTTAAAAGTAAATGTTAAATTCATTGCTTGATGATTATGAGGGATACTTTCTTTCTCACCTGAACTCAACCGCATTTAATAAACTCAGAAAAATGATCATGTACATTCATGACCGAATATAAGATATTAGAATCCGGCCACTCACATATTATGGTCAATATTAGTAGAGCTTCCACGCAATGAAAGAGCATATGTGATATTCTTTTACC
Organism: Stenogyne calaminthoides; assembly: GCA_037126765.1. Classification (NCBI taxonomy): domain Eukaryota; kingdom Viridiplantae; phylum Streptophyta; class Magnoliopsida; order Lamiales; family Lamiaceae; genus Stenogyne; species Stenogyne calaminthoides. Next base: position 32,645,174 of record JBBCBC010000017.1, on the reverse strand, counting down.
TATGGTAAAATGTTTAAGTGTACATTGTTAATGATTAAATCATATTATATGTCGAACTACCCCAATTTATCATCCCTAGCTACTTCTAAGGAATCATAACTCATAACTAAATGATAGAAAGAGTATAATAATAAATAAAGATGAAGAAACAAAAGGCATGAATCCTACTATTCAAACAGACAGAAAAGCAGCAAACATGTTCATGGGAACTAACTACTAAGAGCTAGGAAAGTTGGTGTAAAAGATAAAAAAAAAGAAAGCAAACCCAATGTATAACATGGGCACCTCATTGGTTGATGGGCACAAGGTTGTAATTGGAGGCACATTAAAAGGGCAAGCTATTGCAATGCTGACTAGACATTATAACACCTTTGTGGGTGGTGCCCACTTGGGAAACTATACACATCTTTGAAACACCGACCAATCTTAGCATGACACGTGATATTTCCCCGAGGGTATAATAGCCTTTTTGACTTTGCAAAGTTGTGTGTTGTCTTTAGGTAGCAATATCAACTAGCTAAATGTTTGTAGGATCACCAAGTGTCATGGAATGATATGTAGTTGAAATATATAAATATATCAACATAAAGACTAAGATTCCACCGCACAGTTGCATTAACTCAAATGTATTTTTAAAACATACAAAATTACATATTTAAAAAATAAACAAGAGTTGTGCGATACACTTAATACACATAAAATCCTACTAAACAATAAAATATTTGTAAAAAAATTCAAAATTTACTTTCATATAAAATTAAGGACAGTAACTTGGAGGGTTGTGTTTTAAGAACAATAATTTTACAAACTTGAAAATGTAGGATAATATGTTTTAAATTAAATATGCAAATATTGGACAATATATTTTAAAATCTATAAATGTAGGACAATCGATCCGGAATAAGCCCAAATCTGGCTGAAATGTCACATGAGGTTTGGGCTCAATCGAATTGCACTCTCACACACACACACACACATATATATATATATATATATATATATATATAGTGATGGATCTAGGGGGTGGCGGTCATCTCCCTAGGATTAAAAAATTTCGTACTATATATGTGGAATTTCACCCCTTTTGGAATGAAATTCTCACTACAAAAAAGTTGACATTTAGTGACGGTATTCCTCTCATTGTCCTATCATTATAACTTCTCTAGCTAAAAATCATTAATAACAGGACTCTGTCATTAAAGATGATTTCCTGTTTTTAAAGATGGTGTTCTGTCATTAAAGATTTTTAACTAGAAAAACTACAATAACATGACGATGACAAAAATACCGTCACTAAATGTCAATTTTTTTGTAATATTTGGATCCAGACTGCTCATATATAAATCCGTGTGAATATGTATTATGCATGCATGCATGCATTCCGTGAAGCACCCAATGCGTCACTTGATTAATCCACATATACGTATCATGTGAAATTTGTTCATAGTATAAAATTGATATAATTACATGACTTATAAATTGATATCATCACTCTTATAAACTAATACTAATACTCATATCATTTAATGCTATAATATTAGTTTATAAGTATAATTATATCAATTTCATACTCTATACTCTGAACAAATTTCACCAAAGACATACTGCTCATGCAGTATTGCATGTTTTGTTTAGATAAATAAATCTCATTTTTTATTTTTTGGTAAATGAAGAACCATGCAAAGTCTGATTGAGAAGTACGCAAAGTACACCAAGGAAATCCCAGGTACTGAAGAGGCCAAAGTCAAGCAAGCTAATGATATGGTATGTCATTCAAACCCTAATTATGTTAATTAATAATTCTTTTCAACCTTTTTATAATTTTGATAAACTAATATCTCCCACTCTGAAAAATATCTGTTTTGAATTTTATAACATTATCATGTTCAGAAAATGCTAATATTAATAAGAAAGAATTTGGTGCCTTTTTAGGGATTTTTTTTTTTTGACGGACAATTAGGATATTAAATAGTGCATAAAAGCTGTCAAGAAGTGTGTGTTTTATTCCTGCTTTTTGGGGACAAAACTCCATGGGTTGTACATGTGTAAAAATATACTATAATCATGCAATATTGAATTATGAATAATAAAATTAATTTGATGATTCAATTCCAAATTGGCAAATTATTCTTGTAACTTTGATACCTTCCTGGAAAACAAAATAACGGGTATCATTTTTTGTCCTGTATGTAACTCGAATAGTAAATATTGTATATGAAATCAATATTTTTGGTTATGTTTTAATTAAAAGTGTGCAATGTGGCAAGACATATGCGGCTGATCTGGGACAAACATGATTAATAAATATCTAATAATTCAAAAAGGAAAAGTTGAATATCTATTATTTTTATTTAATTTTTTGTCTTAAATATTATAGATGTAAATGAATTGAATCAAAAGTCCAAATTTCATGAACCGAAATTGAATTTATAGGACCTGAAAGAAGAGATTAACCTGCTGAAGCATGAGATTGGGATACTCCAGAAAGGCATGAGGTAAATTATATTTCCCCTAATTATTAACATATTTAATAATTAAAAAGTAAAAAATGTTTACATGATTTACTTTTACAATTTTAATTACTATTTAACAGGTATATTTCTGGAGGGGGAGATTCAGGTGCGATGGCTTTGAGTGAACTGAATGTTCTTGAGAAACTTCTTGAAACTTGGATGTATCAGGTTCGCTCTGCAAAGGTATATTATAATAACAATAATAATAATAATAATAATAATAATAATAATAATAATAATAATAATAATAATAATAATAATAATAATAATAACAATAATAATAATAATAATAATAATAATAATAATAATAATAATAATAATAATAATAATAATAATAATAATAATTGTTGGTCCCTTTTTGAAAACCCATGAATGCGTAAAATACCAATTGTAATGCATATAAAACAGAGGTGAGAGAATAGTGATACTAATTTTTTTTAAATCTATGTGTGTTTTGCTTATAATAAAATGCATATGACAAGTAAGAACATAAAGCAGTAAAGAACACACTATTTATAGTGGTTCGGAGTCCAACTCCTACATCCACTCTTCCCTATCACAAGGGGCACCAACTTAACCAACTTAACCAACTGGACTTAGTTTAACGTGTTAGTCCAACACATAACAGATGTTTAATAAGTTCTCACTCTCACGGGACTTATCTCCCTCACGGGATTGCTTAGATGTTTACCGAGTTCTCACTCAAACGGGACTTATCTCCCTCAAGGGATCGCCTATAGATGTTTAACGAATTCTCACTCACCTACAAACTTAACCTATCAAACTGATTTGGGTAAGGTTTGTTTGGTTTCCAACTAGGTTGAGATTTTCCCTTACATTTGTTTAGCCCCAATGCTAAGGTTGGAAAAATCTCTCTAATCTTAGGATATTACATTTGTGCTTAGATCTAGGATAGAACACTCTGAATATATGCGTGTATTTCTTGCTCAGTGCTCTATGGTGGAGATGCTAGATGATTTGGCTCTGTAGCTCAATGGTGTTTTTCACGCATTTCACACTTCCACTTCAACTTCCACACTTAATTTGATGGAAGAACTTGTATTTATAGTGTGGATTTGAATATTACCGTTAATGGAGTCACATTCAAATTCATACTATACGCATTTTTTTAAATCGCAGCTTTTTTTTTTTTTTTAAGGCTTGTTGTCTTCCTCTCATTGGTCCACGTTAATTTGAATCTAACGGCTATATTCTTCAGGATCTTCTGAGTCTCAGGATTCTTGATTGATGGAGACTTCTTCAAATGAACCTTATTCGATCGGGTATATTATCGACACTTTCAAAGTGGCGAAGTTCAAATTTTTTTCGACTTCAAACAATCGACCATCCAGTCACTAGCTTTTCGATTGCTAAGCGATCATCGATGGCGTTCGATTCTCGGTGAATATGACTTCGATGACTTCTCTTCGATTTATTCTACGATTTGATCGTCGGCTCACGATCGATCGAAGATAGCATCAGTCAACATCTCGGTTTATCTGCGATCATATTAGTACATCGGGTTAGCATATCGGGTTAGTCAGATCGGGTTAGCTTATCCGATCTCGATCACGCGTCGATCTCGATCGGTCTCATCCGCTTTCCTCTTCCGACAAGAACTTCTTCTTCGATCTGGTCTTCGATCATCCGATCATTTTATCTTTTTTTCTGGTCATCCGATCAGGTCTTCTGGTCATCTGATCTCAGGTCCATCTGATCAGGTAACTTCTGATTCTTTTGATCAGCTGGCTTAATTTTTCTTCTTTTCTGATTTTGCTCAGCTCATCAGTTAACTCGGAATTCATCTTACTCATCTGATCTCTGTCAGCCTCGTCTGCAGCCTCGTCTGATCTTGATCATCTTCATCTGATTTCTCTCGTTCCCCCTCAACTTGTTATCTGTAAGTTAGCTTAAATAACACAAGTTGATAATGTTTTGGCATAATTCATCAAAACTAAAATATCCCAACAATAATAATAATAATAATAATAATAATAATAATTTATAATAAATTAAGTTATGGGTATGAAGGAATTATATACATACAGATTAAGAATTCATATTATAAATTAATACAAACTCTCCTGTAAAACTTGTTCATACTATGAAATTGATACGACTATACTTATGATACGGTATCAGTTGATAAATGTACTGATATCAGTTGATATCGTATCAGTTGATAAGAGTTATATATGATATTAATTTATAAATGTAATGGTATAAATTTCATATTATGAACAAATTTCACTAGAGACCTACTCATAAATTAAAGTTTTGGGCCGGATATCGAATTATAAAATAAATAAATTAATGTTTTGGACTTTTACGAATGAGTAACACTCCTGTAAATCAGGTGTATGCATGAACTTTATCACTGTTATGGGTAAAAACTATTACTGTTTTGCACAAAAACTTTCAATGTTTAAAAATATAAAGCATTTTCTAAACAGTGATTATTTTTGTGCATAACAGTGATAGTTTTTATGTATAACAGTGTTTTTATACATAATAGTAATACTAAAAAGATCGAGTTCACGGTAACTAGGTTCACAATTTTTTTTGTCTTTACGAATAACTAATGAGGATCTTATATCAATTCAAAATCTGAAAAATAACCCAATATAAAATTAAAAGATAATTAAAATTTAAACCTACCTAAAATGATAAAAAGTCAATAAATTTTATTGTTGGCTAAGTTTTGCATGCACCTATGTGCATCATGCATTTATAGTGTATTTTAGAAAAATGTAACTTGTTATACTGAAAAATGTAACTTATTTACACTGAACCATGCAACTATTAATATGGAAAAATAATTGCACGATTCAATGTAAATAAATTGCATCCTTCAGTATAATAACCTGCACAATTCTAAAATACACTATGAATGCACGATGCACCTAAATGCACATGAGACTCACTTTTTATTGTTTTGCATGTTTCTTAAGTTTCCGACATATATATGATCTAAAATTACCAATTACATACAGATGGACACTATGGTTCAAGAGATCCAGTTGCTCAAGAATAAGGTTGGTTTAATTACATGCTATAATGTGTGTATGTAGTCACGATATCATCTATTCAAAAAATAATGTTCCACTGTATATTTCATAGTTTAGATTAATGACATGTGTAATTGACAAAAATATCCAATGACCACCATAGTCCTGGGTCCATGTGTTAAAGATCCAGGATGTGAAATAATTCTGGAACACAAAAAAGTAGCACAGATGAATTGAACTGGTGTATATATATATATATATATATAAAATCTGTTTTATATTTTATATTTTTACAATTAGACATGCTTGTGCAAAACTACGCTTCGAATTCAAATAACTAAAGGGTTAATTTAACTCATGACTCATGAATATAGGCTTCCATTTTCCATTACACCCCCATAATTGATTAATTTATTATTAAATTTGAATATTTCTGCGTCATGATTCCTATTATGATATTGTTATATTTGTCAAAGATCTGAATATTATTTTTTTCTGTACTCGATACTAGGAAGGGATACTCCAAGCTGCAAACAAGCATCTCCAAGAAAAGGTACCTTCAATTAATTATAAATACAAATAATAATTATAAATAAATAAATAGTAGTATTCAATAAATTTCGATCGAGTATAATATCCATCAACGATTTGCACACTTTCCATATGTTTACTTGTTAATACAGAGAGACTAGGTCTGCGGTGAAACTTGTTCATAGTATAAAACTTACGAAAAATTATTAATATGTACAAATTTTTTATGCAAATGATTAATATGTACAAATGTAATTGCATATATACCTAAAGTTGCACGCGAAAGTGCAAATTTATCTACGTATATGCAACTATTTTGTACCTATTAGTAAGTTACAATTCTGAGATGTACCTATAGTAAACTCCCCTAAAATTTAAATCACTACCCTTATAAATTAATATCATAACACTTATCAACTGATATCATTACTTTTATAAGATAATATCTATATTATTAAATGATATAGATATTAGTTTATAAGAGTAATGATATCAGTTTATAAATATCATAGTACAAATTTCACAGGAGAGTTTGTGATACAAATATCATATCGATACCATCGTTATTTACTAATTAATTATATTTTAATTATTTTTTCAGATTGGGATGATGGAATTTGCACCAATGCTGACAAACATTGAATACCCACTAACTACTAACAATATTAATCAGTGCCCACTAACTATACCAAGTAATGAGATGTACCAGTTTTAGCATATTTCAATCTCATTACTATATAAAAATATTTGGGCATAATATATATATATATATGCGTGTGTGGTTTGTTTTAATTAAGAAGTTAATAAAACATCACTAGTATGTGTGTCTTGTTGACTTAATTATCATGTAAATTTGTGGTATTGTATTTCTCTATAAGGTTATGTTTTATCTATTTTCTACTCTATGTTGAATTATTGGATTGACGTGTTGAATTTTTCTTTATGTCTAGGACATACAATAATACTACCAATCTCGTGAGTCAAATTTATTTTAGTTTGTCTAGGACATACAATAATACTATCAATCTCGTGAGACAAATTTATTTTATTTTGTCAAATTCTTTTCTGGGTAAGATGTTGTGAAAAGACTGCATTTTTCGTAATTTATTCATTTAAAAAACAATGTTTTTATTTTTGTTCCAAATCCTTTTTAAAATATAATATAAAAAAATATTTCATTATTCTATCCTTAATTTAACATATATATATATATATATATATATAATTACATATTTAAAAAATAAACAAGAGTTGCGCGATACACTTAATACACATAAAATCCTACTAAACAATAAAATATTTGTAAAAAAAAATCAAAATTTACTTTCATATAAAATTAAGGACAGTAACTTGGAGGGTTGTGTTTTAAGAACAATAATTTTACAAACTTGAAAATATAGGATAATATATTTTAAATTAAATATGTAAATATTGGACAATATATTTTAAAATCTATAAATGTAGGACAATCGATCCGGAATAAACCCAAATCTGGCTGAAATGTCACATGAGGTTTGGGCTCATTCGGACTCGATTGTCCAACATTTACAAATTTTTAAATATATTGTTCTACAATTACAAAATTTTAAAACATATTATCCTATATTTACAAAATTTAAAACATATTGTCCTATATTTTTAAGCCCGTAAAACGATTGTTCTTAAAACACAATTCTTAAGTTACTATCTGAAAAAACATTATTCCCTTAATTAAAATGTGTAAAAGTGGGTTCCAACGGTGACAATGATGGTGTAAAATAATATTTAATAGTTTATTAGATGTGAAGAAGAGAATCACAAGGTGTATAAAAGGTTGTAGCTAGTGTAAGGAGAGATACTAAGTGTGTTCATTTTTGTGAAGTAGTAAGGAGAAGTTGAGAGAGTGAAGCAACAGCCTCGAAGCTAGTTCAAACTAGTGGGAGGTTGATTGCAACAACGCAATTTTTTTTCTTTTGTTGATAAATATTTAGAAAAAAAAATAGATCGTCGATAATTTGATTGGTTTGATTGATAAATTGGTGGAGATGGCTCGCGGGAAGATTCAGATGAAGAGGATCGAAAATCCCGTGCACAGGCAAGTGACGTTCTGCAAGAGACGGGCGGGGCTTCTGAAGAAAGCTAAGGAGTTGGCGGTGTTGTGTGATGCTGAGATTGGTCTTTTCATTTTCTCATCTCATGGCAAGCTCTATGACCTCGCCACAAAAGGGTTTTTGTTTCTCTCCCTCTTATCTTATTTTAGTTATGCATATGCATGAGTAAATATTGAGTGAGTCTCGTGTGTATTCAGGTGCACCGTGCTCTCATGCATAGTGCATTTTAAAAACATATATGCAATTTGTTGTACTGAAATATGCAACTTGTTTACACTAAATCGTGCAACTATTTTTTAGTGTAAATAAGTTGCATGATTCTAAAATACACTGTGAGTGCACGATGCACCTGAATGCATACAAGACTTAGCCGTAAATATTTAGTCATTATATATGGACTTGTAGAAAATAAAAAAGTGATGCAAAGGAATTGAACTGAAATCATTCAGTACCCTTGTGACACATGTTAGAACTCCATATAATGAAACATGAGATGAAATACAAAAAGTGATATATACAAGTGGAATCGAATTGCACTCTTATATATATATATATATATATATATATATATATAGTGATGGATCTAGGGGGTGGCGGTCATTTCCCTGGGATTTAAAAATTTCGTACTATATATGTGGAATTTCACCCATTTTGGAATGAAATTCTCACTACAAAAAAGTTGACATTTAGTGACGGTATTCCTCTCATTGTCCTATCATTATAGCTTCTCTAGCTAAAAATCATTAATAACAGGACTCTGTCATTAAACATGATTTCCTGTTTTTAAAGATGGTTTCCTGTCATTAAAAAATTTTAACTAGAAAAACTACAATAACATGACGATGACAAAAATACGGTCACTAAATGTCAATTTTCTTGTAATATTTGGATCTGTACCTGCTCATATATAAATCCGTGTGAATATGTATTATGCATGCATGCATGCATTCTGTGAAGCACCCAATGCGTCACTTGATTAATCCACATATACGTATCCTGTGAAATTTGTTCATAGTATATAAAATTAATATAATTGCATGACTTATAAATTGATAACATCACCCTTATAAACTAATACTAATACTCATATCATTTAATGCTATAATATTAGTTTATAAGTATAATTATATCAATTTCATACTCTGAACAAATTTCACCAAAGACATACTGCTCATGCAGTATTGCATGTTTTGTTTAGATAAATAAATCTCATTTTTTATTTTTTGGTAAATGAAGAACCATGCAAAGTCTGATTGAGAAGTACGCAAAGTACACCAAGGAAATCCCAGGTACTGAAGAGGCCAAAGTCAAGCAAGCTAATGATATGGTATGTCATTCAAACCCTAATTATGTTAATTAATAATTCTTTTCAACCTTTTTATAATTTTGATAAACTAATATCTCCCACTCTGAAAAATATCTGTTTTGAATTTTATAACATTATCATGTTCAGAAAATGCTAATATTAATAAGAAAGAATTTGGTGCCTTTTTAGGGATTTTTTTTTTGACGGACAATTAGGATATTAAATAGTGCATAAAAGCTGTCAAGAAGTGTGTGTTTTATTCCTGCTTTTTGGGGACAAAACTCCATGGGTTGTACATGTGTAAAAATATACTATAATCATGCAATATTGAATTATGAATAATAAAATTAATTTGATGATTCAATTCCAAATTGGCAAATTATTCTTGTAACTTTGATACCTTCCTGGAAAACAAAATAACGGGTATCATTTTTTGTCCTGTATGTAACTCGAATAGTAAATATTGTATATGAAATCAATATTTTTGGTTATGTTTTAATTAAAAGTGTGCAATGTGGCAAGACATATGCGGCTGATCTGGGACAAACATGATTAATAAATATCTAATAATTCAAAAAGGAAAAGTTGAATATCTATTATTTTTATTTAATTTTTTGTCTTAAATATTATAGATGTAAATGAATTGAATCAAAAGTCCAAATTTCATGAACCGAAATTGAATTTATAGGACCTGAAAGAAGAGATTAACCTGCTGAAGCATGAGATTGGGATACTCCAGAAAGGCATGAGGTAAATTATATTTCCCCTAATTATTAACATAATTAATAATTAAAAAGTAAAAAATGTTTACATGATTTACATTTACAATTTTAATTACTATTTAACAGGTATATTTCTGGAGGGGGAGATTCAGGTGCGATGGCTTTGAGTGAATTGAATGTTCTTGAGAAACTTCTTGAAACTTGGATGTATCAGGTTCGCTCTGCAAAGGTATATAATAATAACAATAATAATAATAATAATAATAATAATAATAATAACAACAATAATAATAACAACAACAACAACAATAATAATAATAATAATAATAATAATAATTGTTGGTCCCTTTTTGAAAACCCATGAATGCGTAAAATACCAATTGTAATGCATATAAAACAGAGGTGAGGGAATAGTGATACTAATTTTTTTTTTAAATCTATGTGTGTTTTGCTTATAATAAAATGCATATGGAAAGTAAGAACATAAAGCAGTAAAGAACACACGATTTATAGTGGTTCGGAGTCCAACTCCTACATCCACTCTTCCCTATCACAAGGGACACCAACTTAACCAACTTAACCAACTGGACTTAGTTTAACGTGTTAGTCCAACACATAACAGATGTTTAATAAGTTCTCACTCTCACGGGACTTATCTCCCTCACGGGATTGCCTACCCTCCCTTTCGGGATTGCTTAGATGTTTACCGAGTTCTCACTCAAACGGGACTTATCTCCCTCAAGGGATCGCCTATAGATGTTTAACGAGTTCTCACTCACCTACAAACTTAACCTATCAAACTGATTTGGGTAAGGTTTGTTTGGTTTCCAAATTACATTTGTTTAGCCTCAATGCTAAGGTTGGAAAAATCTCTCTAAGCTTAGGATATTACATTTGTGCTTAGATCTAGGATAGAACACTCTGAATATATGCGTGTATTTCTTGCTCAGTGTTCTATGGTGGAGATGCTAGATGATTTGGCTTTGTAGCTCAATGGTGTTTTTCACGCATTTCACACTTCCACTTCCACTTCCACACTTAATTTGATGGAAGAACTTGTATTTATAGTGTGGATTTGAATATTACCGTTGTACGGAGTCACATTCAAATTCATACTATTCTGTAGCTTTTTGCAGCTTTTTTAGGCTTGTTGTCTTCCTCTCATTGGTCCACGTCAGCTGAATCTAACGGCTATATTCTTCAGGATCTTCTGAGTCTCAGGATTCTTGATTCAAAGAGACTTTTTTTTCGCCGGACCTTGTCCGATCGAGTATATCGACACTCGGGCTAAGCGAGTTGAAATTTCCCGACCCGAACAATCGACCATCAGGTCACTAGCTTTTCGAGCTAAGCGATCATCGGTGGCGTTCGATTCTCGATGAATATGACTTCGATGACTTCTCTTACGATTTCTTCTCGTTTGATCCGATCGGCTCACGATCGGATCGATTATAACATCAGTCAACATCTCGGTTTATCTGCGTCGAGTTAGTACATCAAGGTTAGCATATCGGGTTAGTTGCATCGGGTTAGCTTATCGATCTCGATCGATCGTCGATCTCGATCGCGTCGATCTCGTCATCTCATCCGCTTCCTCTTCTGATCATCAACCTCTTCTTCTGATCTGGTCATCTGATCATCTGATCAGCTTATCTTTTCTGGTCATCCGATCAGGTCTTACGGTCATCGATCTCGAGTCCATCGATCGGGTAACCGATTCTTTTGATCAGCTGGCTTAACTTTTCTTCTTTTCTGATTTTTGCTTTCGGCTCATCGGGTTAACTCGAATTCATCTTAGTCATATCATCGATCTCTGTCATTTTGTCTGACCTCGTCTGATCTTGATCATCTTCATCAGATTTCGTGAGTTCCCCCTCAACTTGTTATGTCGTTCCCCTTCAACTTGTTATCTGTAAGTTAGCTTAAATAACACAAGTTGATAATGTTTTGGCATAATTCATCAAAACTAAAATATCCCAACAATAATAATAATAATAATAATAATAATAATAATAATTTATAATAAATTAAGTTATGGGTATGAAGGAATTATATACATACAGATTAAGAATTCATATTATAAATTAATACAAACTCTCCTGTAAAATTTGTTCATACTATGAAATTGATACCACTATACTTATGATACGGTATCAGTTGATAAATGTACTGATATCAGTTGATAAGAGTTATATATGATATTAATTTATAAATGTAATGGTATAAATTTCATATTATGAACAAATTTCACTAGAGACCTACTCATAAATTAAAGTTTTGGGCCGGATATCGAATTATAAAATAAATAAATTAATGTTTTGGACTTTTACGAATGAGTAACACTCCTGTAAATCAGGTGTATGCATGAACTCTATCATTGTTATGGGTAAAAACTATTACTGTTTCGCACAAAAACTTTCAATGTTTTTAAAATATAAAGCATTTTCTAAACAGTGATTATTTTTGTGCATAACAGTGATAGTTTTTATGTATAACAGTGTTTTTATACATAATAGTAATACTAAAAAGATCGAGTTCACGGTAACTAGGTTCACAAATTTTTTTGTCTTTACGAATAACTAATGAGGATCTTATATCAATTCAAAATTTGAAAAATAACCCAATATAAAATTAAAAGATAATTAAAATTTAAACCTACCTAAAATGATAAAAAGTCGATAAATTTTATTGTTGGCTAAGTTTTGCATGCACCTATGTGCATCATGAATTTATAGTGTATTTTAGAAAAATGTAACTTGTTATACTGAAAAATGTAACTTATTTACACTGAACCATGCAACTATTAATATGGAAAAATAATTGCACGGTTCAATGTAAATAAATTGCATCCTTCAGTATAATAAGCTGCACAATTCTAAAATACACTATGAGTGCACGATGCACCTAAATGCACATGAAACTCACTTTTTATTGTTTTGCATGTTTCTTATGTTTCCAACATATATATGATATAAAATTACCAATTACATACAGATGGACACTATGGTTCAAGAGATCCAGTTGCTCAAGAATAAGGTTGGTTTAATTACATGCTATAATGTGTGTATCATCTATTCCAAAAATAATGTTCCACTGTGTATTTCATAGTTTAGATTAATGACATGTGTAATTGACAAAAATATCCAACGACCACCATAGTCCTGGGTCCATGTGTTAAAGATCCAGGATGTGAAATAATTCAGGAACACGAAAAAATAGCACAGATGAATTGAACTGGTGTATATATATATATATATATATATATATAATCTGTTTTATATTTTATACTTTTACAATTAGACATGAACTTGTGCAAAACTACGCTTCGAATTCAAATAACTAAAGGGTTAATTTAACTCATGATTCATGAATATAGGCTTCCATTTTCCATTACACCCCCATAATTGATTAATTTATTATTAAATTTGAATATTTCTGCGTCATGATTCCTATTATGATATTGTTATATTTGTCAAAGATCTGAATATTATTTTTTTCTGTATTCGATACTAGGAAGGGATACTCCAAGCTGCAAACAAGCATCTCCAAGAAAAGGTACCTTCAATTAATTATAAATACAAATAATAATTATAAATAAATAGTAGTATTCAATAAATTTAAATCGAGTATAATATCCATCATCGATATGCACACTTTCCATATGTTTACTTGTTAATACAGAGAGACTAGGTCTGCGGTGAAACTTGTTCATAGTATAAAACTTAGGAAAAATTATTAATAAGTACAAATTTTTTATACAAATGATTAATATGTACAAATGGAATTGCATATATAGCTAAAGTTGCACGCGAAAGTGCAAATTTATCTACGTATATGCAACTATTTTGTACATATTAGTAAATTACAATTCTGAGATGTACCTATAGTAAACTCCCCTAAAATTTAAATCACTACCCTTATAAATTAATATCATAACACTTATCAACAGATATCATTACTTTTATAAGATAATATCTATATTATTAAATACTATAGATATTAGTTTATAAGAGTAATGATATCAGTTTATAAATATCATAGTACAAATTTTAGAGGAGAGTTTGTGATACAAATTTCATATCGATACCATCGTTATTTACTAATTAATTTTATTTTAATTATTTTTTCAGATTGGGATGATGGAATTTGCACCAATGCTGACAAACATTGAATACCCACTAACTACTAACAATATTAATCAGTGCCCACTAACTATACCAAGTAATGAGATGTACCAGTTTTAGGGGTGTTTTGAAACACTAAAAACAGCTTCCATAAACACATATTTTCAAAGCTCTCTCTCACAGCTTTTAAAAATAAGTGATTCTGAAAGCTATTTTAAGTGTTTCAAAACACACCCTAGCATATTTCAATCTCATTACTATATAAAAATATTTGGGCATATAATATATATATAAAAATATATGTGATTTGTTTTAATTAAGAAGTTAATAAAACATCACTAGTATGTGTGTCTTGTTGACTTAATTTTCATGTAAATTTGTGGTATTGTATTTCTCTATAAGGTTATGTTTTATCTATTTTCTACTCTATGTTGAATTATTGGATTGACGTGTTGAATTTTTCTTTATGTCTAGGACATACAATAATACTACCAATCTCGTGAGTCAAATTTATTTTAGTTTGTCTAGGACATACAATAATACTATCAATCTCGTGAGACAAATTTATTTTATTTTGTCAAATTCTTTTCTGGGTAAGATGTTGTGAAAAGACTGCATTTTTCGTAATTTATTCATTTAAAAAACAATGTTTTTATTTTTGTTCCAAATCCTTTTTAAAATATAATATAAAAAAATATTTCATTATTCTATCCTTAATTTAACATATATATATATATATATATATATATATATATATATATATATATATACAAAATTACATATTTAAAAAATAAATAAGAGTTGCGCGATACACTTAATACACATAAAATCCTACTAAACAATAAAATATTTGTAAAAAAAAATCAAAATTTACTTTCATATAAAATTAAGGACAGTAACTTGGAGGGTTGTGTTTTAAGAACAATAATTTTACAAACTTGAAAATATAGGATAATATATTTTAAATTAAATATGTAAATATTGGACAATATATTTTAAAATCTATAAATGTAGGACAATCGATCCGGAATAAACCCAAATCTGGTTGAAATGTCACATGAGGTTTGGGCTCATTCGGACTCGATTGTCCAACATTTACAAATTTTTAAATATATTGTTCTACAATTACAAAATTTTAAAACATATTATCCTATATTTACAAAATTTAAAACATATTGTCCTATATTTTTAAGCCCGTAAAACGATTGTTCTTAAAACACAACTCTTAAGTTACTATCTGAAAAAACATTATTCCCTTAATTAAAATGTGTAAAAGTGGGTTCCAACGGTGACAATGATGGTGTAAAATAATATTTAATAGTTTATTAGATGTGGAGAAGAGAATCACAAGGTGTATAAAAGGTTGTAGCTAGTGTAAGGAGAGATACTAAGTGTGTTCATTTTTGTGAAGTAGTAAGGAGAAGTTGAGAGAGTGAAGCAACAGCCTCGAAGCTAGTTCAAACTAGTGGGAGGTTGATTGCAACAACGCAATTTTTTTTCTTTTGTTGATAAATATTTAGAAAAAAAAATAGATCGTCGATAATTTGATTGGTTTGATTGATAAATTGGTGGAGATGGCTCGCGGGAAGATTCAGATGAAGAGGATCGAAAATCCCGTGCACAGGCAAGTGACGTTCTGCAAGAGACGGGCGGGGCTTCTGAAGAAAGCTAAGGAGTTGGCGGTGTTGTGTGATGCTGAGATTGGTCTTTTCATTTTCTCATCTCATGGCAAGCTCTATGACCTCGCCACAAAAGGGTTTTTGTTTCTGTCCCTCTTATCTTATTTTAGTTATGCATATGCATGAGTAAATATTGAGTGAGTCTCGTGTGTATTCAGGTGCACCGTGCTCTCATGCATAGTGCATTTTAAAAACATATATGCAATTTGTTGTACTGAAATATGCAACTTGTTTACACTAAATCGTGCAACTATTTTTTAGTATAAATAAGTTGCATGATTCTAAAATACACTATGAGTGCACGATGCACCTGAATGCATACAAGACTTAGCCGTAAATATTTAGTCATTATATATGGACTTGTAGAAAATAAAAAAGTGATGCAAAGGAATTGAACTGAAATCATACAGTACCCTTGTGACACATGTTAGAACTCCATATAATGAAACATGAGATGAAATACAAAAAGTGATATATACAAGTGGAATCGAAATGCACTCACACACACATATATATATATATATAGTGATGGATCTAGGGGGTGGCGGTCATCTCCCTGGGATTTAAAAATTTCGTACTATATATGTGGAATTTCACCCCTTTTGGAATGAAATTCTCACTACAAAAAAGTTGACATTTAGTGACGGTATTTCTCTCATTGTCCTATCATTATAGCTTCTCTAGCTAAAAATCATTAATAACAGGACTCTGTCATTAAAGATGATTTCCTGTTTTTAAAGATGGTGTTCTGTCATTAAAGATTTTTAACTAGAAAAACTACAATAACATGACGATGACAAAAATACCGTCACTAAATGTCAATTTTTTTGTAATATTTGGATCTGTACCTGCTCATATATAAATCCGTGTGAATATGTATTATGCATGCATGCATGCATTCCGTGAAGCACCCAATGCGTCACTTGATTAATCCACATATACGTATCATGTGAAATTTGTTCATAGTATAAAATTGATATAATTACATGACTTATAAATTGATATCATCACTCTTATAAACTAATACTAATACTCATATCATTTAATGCTATAATATTAGTTTATAAGTATAATTATATCAATTTCATACTCTATACTCTGAACAAATTTCACCAAAGACATACTGCTCATGCAGTATTGCATGTTTTGTTTAGATAAATAAATCTCATTTTTTATTTTTTGGTAAATGAAGAACCATGCAAAGTCTGATTGAGAAGTACGCAAAGTACACCAAGGAAATCCCAGGTACTGAAGAGGCCAAAGTCAAGCAAGCTAATGATATGGTATGTCATTCAAACCCTAATTATGTTAATTAATAATTCTTTTCAACCTTTTTATAATTTTGATAAACTAATATCTCCCACTCTGAAAAATATCTGTTTTGAATTTTATAACATTATCATGTTCAGAAAATGCTAATATTAATAAGAAAGAATTTGGTGCCTTTTTAGGGATTTTTTTTTTTTGACGGACAATTAGGATATTAAATAGTGCATAAAAGCTGTCAAGAAGTGTGTGTTTTATTCCTGCTTTTTGGGGACAAAACTCCATGGGTTGTACATGTGTAAAAATATACTATAATCATGCAATATTGAATTATGAATAATAAAATTAATTTGATGATTCAATTCCAAATTGGCAAATTATTCTTGTAACTTTGATACCTTCCTGGAAAACAAAATAACGGGTATCATTTTTTGTCCTGTATGTAACTCGAATAGTAAATATTGTATATGAAATCAATATTTTTGGTTATGTTTTAATTAAAAGTGTGCAATGTGGCAAGACATATGCGGCTGATCTGGGACAAACATGATTAATAAATATCTAATAATTCAAAAAGGAAAAGTTGAATATCTATTATTTTTATTTAATTTTTTGTCTTAAATATTATAGATGTAAATGAATTGAATCAAAAGTCCAAATTTCATGAACCGAAATTGAATTTATAGGACCTGAAAGAAGAGATTAACCTGCTGAAGCATGAGATTGGGATACTCCAGAAAGGCATGAGGTAAATTATATTTCCCCTAATTATTAACATAATTAATAATTAAAAAGTAAAAAATGTTTACATGATTTACATTTACAATTTTAATTACTATTTAACAGGTATATTTCTGGAGGGGGAGATTCAGGTGCGATGGCTTTGAGTGAATTGAATGTTCTTGAGAAACTTCTTGAAACTTGGATGTATCAGGTTCGCTCTGCAAAGGTATATAATAATAACAATAATAATAATAATAATAATAATAACAACAATAATAATAACAACAACAACAACAATAATAATAATAATAATAATAATAATAATAATTGTTGGTCCCTTTTTGAAACCCATGAATGCGTAAAATACCAATTGTAATGCATATAAAACAGAGGTGAGGGAATAGTGATACTAATTTTTTTTAAATCTATGTGTGTTTTGCTTATAATAAAATGCATATGACAAGTAAGAACATAAAGCAGTAAAGAACACACTATTTATAGTGGTTCGGAGTCCAACTCCTACATCCACTCTTCCCTATCACAAGGGGCACCAACTTAACCAACTTAACCAACTGGACTTAGTTTAACGTGTTAGTCCAACACATAACAGATGTTTAATAAGTTCTCACTCTCACGGGACTTATCTCCCTCACGGGATTGCTTAGATGTTTACCGAGTTCTCACTCAAACGGGACTTATCTCCCTCAAGGGATCGCCTATAGATGTTTAACGAATTCTCACTCACCTACAAACTTAACCTATCAAACTGATTTGGGTAAGGTTTGTTTGGTTTCCAACTAGGTTGAGATTTTCCCTTACATTTGTTTAGCATCAATGCTAAGGTTGGAAAAATCTCTCTAAGCTTAGGATATTACATTTGTGCTTAGATCTAGGATAGAACACTCTGAATATATGCGTGTATTTCTTGCTCAGTGTTCTATGGTGGAGATGCTAGATGATTTGGCTTTGTAGCTCAATGGTGTTTTTCACGCATTTCACACTTCCACTTCCACTTCCACACTTAATTTGATGGAAGAACTTGTATTTATAGTGTGGATTTGAATGTTACCGTTGGATGGAGTCACATTCAAATCCATACTATTCTGTAGCTTTTTGCAGCTTTTTCAGGCTTGTTGTCTTCCTCTTATTGGTCCACGTCGGTTGAATATACTTGATTATATTCTTGAGGATCTTACGAGTCTCGAGATTCTTGATTCGGCGGAGACTTCTCTTGGCCGGACCTTATCGTCGGGTATCTTGACACTCGGACTAAGCGAGTTGACTCTTCGACTTCGAGACAATCGACCATCGGTCATTAGCATTTTCAGCTAAGCGATCATCGATGGCGTTCGATTCTCGATGAATATGACCCGATGACTTCTCTTTTAATTTCTTCTCTTCGATTTCTTCGGTCGACTTTGATAACATCATGTCAAGATCTCGGTTTATCAAGATAAGATCAGTTAGTACATCTCGGTTTATCATATGATCAGTTAGTACATCATGTTAGAATATCGATCTCGTTAGTTCGATCGTCGAGGTTAGCTTATATCGATCTCGATCAACAACCTCTTCTTCGATCTCGGTCATCGATGATCAACAACCTCTTCTTCGATCGGCTCAACCTCTTCATCCGATCCGGTCTTCCGATCATCCGATCAACTTATCTTTTTTCCGGTCATCCGATCAGTCTTCGATCATCGATCTCGAGTCCATCCGATCGGTAACTTCTGATTCTTTTGATCAGCTGGCTTAGCTTTTCTTCTTTTCTGATTTTGCTCAGCTCATCAGTTAACTCGGAACTCATCTTACTCATCTGATCTCTGTCAGCCTCGTCTGATCTTGATCATCTTCATCTGATTTCTCTCATTCCCCCTCAACTTGTGCTCTCGTTCCCCCTCAACTTGTTATCTGTAAGTTAGCTTAAATAACACAAGTTGATAATGTTTTGGCATAATTCATCAAAACTAAAATATCCCAACAATAATAATAATAATAATAATAATAATAATAATAATTTATAATAAATTAAGTTATGGGTATGAAGGAATTATATACATACAGATTAAGAATTCATATTATAAATTAATACAAACTCTCATGTAAAACTTGTTCATACTATGAAATTGATACCACTATATTTATGATACAGTATCAGTTGATAAATGTACTGATATCAGTTGATATCGTATCAGTTGATAAGAGTTATATATGATATTAATTTATAAATGTAATGGTATAAATTTCATATTATGAACAAATTTCACTAGAGAGACCATAAATTAAACTCGGATAAATTAAATTAATTTTTGGACTTTTACGAATGATAACACTCGAATCGGTGTATGCATGAACTCTATCACTGTTATGGGTAAAAACTATTACTGTTTTGCACAAAAACTTTCAATGTTTAAAAATATAAAACATTTTCTAAACAGTGATTATTTTTGTGCAAAACAATGATAGTTTTTATGTATAACAGTGTTTTTATACATAATAGTAATACTAAAAAGATTGAGTTCACGGTAACTAGGTTCACAATTTTTTTTTGTCTTTACGAATAACTAATGAGGATCTTGTATCAATTCAAAATCTGAAAAATAACCCAATATAAAATTAAAAGATAATTAAAATTTAAACCTACCTAAAATGATAAAAAGTCAATAAATTTTATTGTTGGCTAAGTTTTGCATGCACCTATGTGCATCATGCATTTATAGTGTATTTTAGAAAAATGTAACTTGTTATACTGAAAAATGTAACTTATTTACACTGAACCATGCAACTATTAATATGGAAAAATAATTGCATGGTTCAATGGAAATAAATTGCATCCTTCAGTATAATAAGCTGCACAATTCTAAAATACACTATGAATGCACGATGCACATAAATGCACATGAGACTCACTTTTTATTGTTTTGCATGTTTCTTATGTTTCCAACATATATATGATCTAAAATTACCAATTACATACAGATGGACACTATGGTTCAAGAGATCCAGTTGCTCAAGAATAAGGTTGGTTTAATTACATGCTATAATGTGTGTATGTAGTCACGATATCATTTATTCCAAAAATGATGTTCCACTGTGTATTCCATAGTTTAGATTAATGACATGTATAATTGACAAAAATATCCAACGGCCACCATAGTCCTGAGTCCATGTGTTAAAGATCCAGGATGTGAAATAATTATGGAACACGAAAAAGTGGCACAGAGGAATTGAACTGGTGTATGTATATATATATATATAATCTGTTTTATATTTTATATTTTATATTTTTACAATTAGACATGAACTTGTGCAAAACTACGCTTCGAATTCAAATAACTAAAGGGTTAATTTAACTCATGATTCATGAATATAGGCTTCCATTTTCCATTACACCCCCATAATTGATTAATTTATTATTAAATTTGAATATTTCTGCGTCATGATTCCTATTATGATATTGTTATATTTGTCAAAGATCTGAATATTATTTTTTTCTGTACTCGATACTAGGAAGGGATACTCCAAGCTGCAAACAAGCATCTCCAAGAAAAGGTACCTTCAATTAATTATAAATACAAATAATAATTATAAATAAATAGTAGTATTCAATAAATTTCGATCGAGTATAATATCCATCATCGATTTGCACACTTTCCATATGTTTACTTGTTAATACAGAGAGACTAGGTCTGCGTTGAAACTTGTTCATAGTATAAAACTTACGAAAAATTATTAATAGGTACAAATTTTTTATGCAAATGATTAATATGTACAAATGTAATTGCATATATAGCTAAAGTTGCACGCGAAAGTGCAAATTTATCTACGTATATGCAACTATTTTGTACTTATTAGTAAGTTACAATTATGAGATGTACCTATAGTAAACTCCCCTAAAATTTAAATCACTACCCTTATAAATTAATATCATATCACTTATCAACTGATATCATTATTTTTATAAGATAATATATATATTATTAAATACTATAGATATTAGTTTATAACAGTAATGATATCAATTTATAAATATCATAGTACAAATTTTACAGGAGAGTTTGTGATACAAATATCATATCGATACCATCGTTATTTACTAATTAATTTTATTTTAATTATTTTTTCAGATTGGGATGATGGAATTTGCACCAATGCTGACAAACATTGAATACCCACTAACTACTAACAATATTAATCAGTGCCCACTAACTATACCAAGTAATGAGATGTACCAGTTTTAGCATATTTCAATCTCATTACTATATAAAAATATTTGGGCATATAATATATATATATATATGTGGTTTGTTTTAATTAAGAAGTTAATAAAACATCACTAGTATGTGTGTCTTGTTGACTTAATTATCATGTAAATTTGTGGTATTGTATTTCTCTATAAGGTTATGTTTTATCTATTTTCTACTGTATGTTGAATTATTGGATTGACGTGTTGATTTTTTCTTTATGTCTAGGACATACAATAATACTACCAATCTCGTGAGTCAAATTTATTTTAGTTTGTCTAGGACATACAATAATAATATCAATCTCGTGAGACAAATTTATTTTATTTTGTCAAATTCTTTTCTGGGTAAGATGTTGTGAAAAGACTGCATTTTTCGTAATTTATTCATTTAAAAAACAATGTTTTTATATTTTGTTCCAAATCCTTTTTAAAATATAATATAAAAAAATATTTCATTATTCTATCCTTAATTTTATATATATATATATATATATATATATATATATATATATATATATATATAGTAATGATATCGAACCAACTATCTGGTTTTTTATGGAACCAGATTATTGAGGTATCATATCAACTCATCATCCACATAATTAATTATATTCAAATAAATTATAGAATGTTTTATAATATACTATACCCTAAACCATGAACCTTAAACCCTAAATCATGAACCATTCGGTCGGGTGAACCATGAACCACTCTGGGCGGGTTCGGGTCTGGCTGGGTTGAATCCGGGGCAGAATCTGCCTATTTAGCACCTCCCATATATATATATATATAAAAGATTTCAAAGTTTTAGGTAATTTGAATGTAATTTATTTTAAATATATTTCACAAAATAAGCTCATCAATGAGAGTTTCATATTAGTACTCCCTCCGCCCCATAGTCCTTTTGTACATTTCATTTTTTGGCTCGTGTTTTAGCAAGCAAGTTGTTTATAGTATATGAAATGATAAAATGATTTTTAAGGAGGTGTAGGATAGATGAGGGGTAGGACTATCATACTCACCTTAAAAATAATTTATCATTTCAAATACTAATAAACAACTCGCTAGCTAAAACACGAGTCAAATAGTGAATGTACAAACAAGTGTGGGACGGAGGGAATATATTGTTTACTTAATATTTCTTTGGATGAATGAGAAATTTGTTGGGGAAAATTGGTTTTGAACCAATTAATTGAAATTTAATAAGAGTGTTGGATGTCTTTGGCCAATTAAACAAGGGCTTAAAGTTTGATTTTTGGGAAATTAAACAGTATATGATCGATTTACTTTACGTAGTAAATGATCGCAGTGTATTTATAATTTCTCAAAATTGAATTTCTGTGAGTGAGAAATTAAATCACGAAGTTGAGACGTCACAATACACTTTATGGATTAAAGTGTTGTTGGGAAGTACGAAAATTAACTGAGAGTTAATTATCCCACATTGAATTAATCCAGCCCACGAATTTGAGTTTGAAGCGTAATGAATGTAGACGTCCAGGACGTCCGATTCATTGACGTTTCAAATCAGATTGTAACGTCAGACGTTACATGATGATATTAAGTGTCATTAGTGAAAACGTTTCAAAACGGAAATAATTTTAATGAATAACATTAATTGTCATTATGAGCCCGAATTAAAATATCATTATGTGTCCCATCTGATAGACATACTTATAAATATGTTGCATGCATTTGTTCATTTTCATTGTTGAAAACTGAGAAATCGAACGATCTATCGTGAAAAACCATGAAATCGATCGAACGAAATAGAAGTTATTCAAAAGTGCATGCATTCATTCATACTCGTTTTCATATTCATATAGAGTGCAAGTTTTCATGTTATTTTAAGTTCGTTGGAGCTTTATACGTTGTGGTAATAATATTATAAATATCTAACTGTGATTTAATAGTATTACAATTTATAACATCAAGAATAAGAAAAATAGAAATTAAAAAATATAATAAGAAAGCAAGAGAGGGGACGTGTCCAGGATAGACAAAACCTGGTTGGACCTAGAGGTTGAGTCATGGGATAGGTTCATAGGTCAAACCGTCTTAAATGCGCTCTCATATAATCTCACTGGCATCCCTAGTTCAAAGTTGATGTTGTAACAAGAAAAAATCAAATAGACTCGGTCCAAATTAAGAAATAAAGATTTACAAATACAACACTCAATGCCATGTAACAAGTCTTTCTCACATGTACGTCTCTTATAACCACTCTTTATCTTCTCATGAGCTTTACCAAGTTAGGATGTGATAAAAGTCCATTTCTGCCTAATATTCTAATTAAGAAATTATTAAGAACAAAGTGAGCAAAAAGATGTGCAGTAAATGGACATATTAATGGTCCATTAAAGTTAAAGAGAATTCAATGAATGATGGTCCTAATCAACATGTACAAACAACAAATTGACTGAGATATGCATGGACATACATACACAGTAAATAATCAAGTAAGTTGTTCTATCAGATGCACAGATACTAAAATGGAAATTCATCATAATCCTTTCTTACATCTCATCAGCATCTAAGTTGAGTCTAAATATCAAACTGTATAAAGCCACATTTGGAAAATTCTAGGCAAATCAACTTAGAGATAAAACATTTTCACTTTATTACCTGTCATTCATTGAACCATTGCTTTCCGAGTTTGACTTCTTGATCACCAAGAGCAAGAGACAGGCATATTAGAAACTTCAAATGACCAAGGATGACATTCTCAAGTTGCAGCATGTGTGAAACACACAGAATTAAGCAAAGAATATATTATTCACTATGTACCTCATCAACTTGACTTGCACAAAATCAAGTTATATGTATTGTTTACGTACCTATATATCGTCCAAATCAAACATACATTATATTAGTACACGTGGATATTCTCTGTCCTTGGCTAAATGCAAAGAGAGACAGGGGTAGGAAAGATGAAGAGAAAAACAGAAAGATACATGCAAGTGCATAGAGATAGACTCAACATTTTAAAAAATCCAACATTTCTTCTTCAAACATTTTTGACTATTTGCTAACATGCATCATCATCAAGTGAAACTATAATATACAACTTGACTCATTCTTGACATAATTTTGTTTTCACAAGCCAAAAGACATGGAGAAATTCATATCTCTCTCCAATACAGTACAAAAACATGAAATTTCCCTAAACCCTTAAACATAAAACTAAACACAGCCAATCCAAAGCGCTAAACCCTAAGAACAACCAAATCATATCTACAGAACTTATGTTATTTTAAAGACCGATGTATGTCCATGTAGCAGGAACTTGTGGCTTAGGGAAACATTTAACAGTTTGAACAGTTGGGGGGCAATTAGATGTATATATGTCCATGGAGCAGGACCTTATGGCTTAAGAAAACGCTCTAAAAGTTTGCACCCTTCATGGAAAGGTGCTGGTGCATCGATCATTGCAAAAAAAGTCTGCTCGGGTCCAACAGCTGCAAATTACTTTTTTTTTTTTTTTCATGTTTTTTCCTTGTTTTTCTCTGTTCTATCCTTCTTCTTTTTCTTGAACCTGAATGCAGTTTCCTTGGTAGTAAATGTCAAAATAAAAATCTTATGACGAGTATCAACAACCTTCAAGGTGACCACACGAATGTAAACCTTCCCAGTGTGCAGTTGAAGAACGAATTATTAGTAGTAAACTTAATTGTTTCATGACATAATTAGTTAGAAAACTTGGATCATACCTTGGAACTTATATGATCAATTGCTAGCCCTATTGCAATATACACATACTCGTTGTACAGAAGGAGCTCCTTCTCTTGATAGGTAGATGAGATTAGACTTGCAGATATCAACCGAAACCGCCAGTTCGCCGATACCGAAACTGAAAAAATAGTGGTTTGGTTTTGTTGTTCCAAGATTTGGGAAACCAAAATCGGCAGTTTACCAGTTCGGACCGCCAGTATATATATAATAAGTTTTTTTCATTATCTTGTCATTTTTACTTCAAAGTTGTAACTTGTAAGGTGTAATATTCTTTGAGTATTGAACATGTAGAATTGTAGATTGTTGTAAGTTGTAACTTTTAAGCTATTATTTATATTTTAAATTTTAAAAATTGTAAATTTGTAAATGTAAAATGTAAAATTCACACTTTATATTAAAGTTTAGTTGAATAAAATTAAATTTAGTTCAAGTTCAAGATCAAGTTCAAGTTAATTCAAGTTATCAAGTATTTTTTTTAAAAAAAAACCGATAAACCGACAAAGTAAGAACCGGTTAAACCGAAATCAACATATACATATAGCCGGTTCGATTTCGATTCAACATTTCTTTAAATCGGAACAGCTGGTTTCGAATCGAAATTGACAGCTCAAACCGAATGGGCATGTCTAGATGAGATTTGAAGGAAGAAAAGGTGATCTCTTTAGAATTTATTAAGAATGAATTATAAATTAATTAATATCGAGTAATGTATGATTACAGTATATATAAAAATTGATAAAGGGTGCAACTAGTAGCATTTATTGAATTGATTTATACACCCACCCATTTGTACAATATGTCGACTCTCTTCACAAGTTTCTGTTACTTAATTGGACACATCTTTTTATTTACAACCTGTTCGGCTGAGAGGTCAACAACACGGTTGAAGGAAGTTTTTCGTCTATTTCTCAAAAAAAAAAAAAAACTACTTTTTCTATCAAATACAACTATAAAACGGGTGCATGAAGTAATTTTATGGGTGTTAATTACCAGATCTATAAACAGATGACCATTTGACAACATCCAGCCCATAATAAACTGGTCGCTTGGACTTGATTTAAGCCCAATCTGAAGTTGCTAAGAAGTAAAGGGATTAAGCCCAATCCAATTACATTGTCAATTAACATTTATATTGTGATTTTTCATATTTCATTTTATTTTACCACAATGCTTTGCAAATTTCAACTGACTAATGATCACATCCCTATAGATTTAAATTGGATAATTTTTAAATATAATTATGTTAATATTGTTATAACATCACAAAATTGATAATTTGGAGAATTGAGACTCTTAAATAAATATAAAAATTTTAAGTAAACTAACGTTAATTTTAGGAGTAACATTTTTTGTGAATCAGATTTGTGCATGAATTCTATCACTGTTATGCATAAAAATTATTATTGTTATACAAAAACTTATCACTATTTAAAAAGTAATTTTATTTATTTAACAGTGATAATTTTTTTGCATAATAATAATTGTTTTATACTCCACTCCCCTTTTGTTTTAATTAAATGCCATTTTGAGTATTTTTAGACAAATTAAGAATATTTTTTAATAATAATTAAATATTATTAATAATAATTACTATTGACTAAAAAATAATTCACTCAGTACATTTTTAAAAGATTTAAAATAATTATATTATGGGTATATATGTGATTATGAAAAAAATATCAAAACGACATTTATTATGTAAATATTTTAAAATGCTAAAACGACATTTAAAAAATATATAAAAAAAATATATCATTATGGTATTAAAAAAATAAAATTTATTGTGAACTCAAATTCACACTTTTTTTTTACGGGAATCATATAGAGTCCACCAGTGGGCATTATAATTGTCTTTCATAATTTTTTGACCGTCGCAACATAAGAAAATTTACTTTTTTCCTTAATCATCATATATGTAAATATTTAGATTTTTTTGGATTTAATTTATATTTTATATATTTACAATATTTTGAATTTTTTTTTCAACTTTTGTTTTTATACCATAATTACAATATCACCAATTGAATTTTTTTTCTCAACTTTTGTTTTTCAGTTATTTTTTTTAGTTTTTTTTACGGACATTTGCCCAAACGAATAGTTAATGATTTAGGGTTTAAGGTTCATGGTATAGGTTTTAGATGAACCATGAACTCTAAATCTATTTAGATTTTTTTTTTTTTTTAAATGAAAACTTCGGGTTCGGAACCCAACCCGGCCGAACTCGGAACCCGGCGGAAAGTGGTTCATAAACCATTCGGGTTCCGGTGAACCATGAATGGTTAATGATTTAGGGTTTAAGGTCCAGTCTGGGTAAAAAAGTTTAAAATAAAAAATTGAAAAAAATAAATTAAATTGAAAATTTAAATTCTAAATGAATTATAATATAAAATTAAATGAAATCCAAAATATCTAAATATATACATATATTATGATTAAGGAAAAAAGTAAATTTTCTTATGTTGCACTGCCACATCGTCAACCATGTAGGCAGTGGACACAATTAAATAATGTATTTTTTATTTTCATTTTTTACTATTTCTCATCTTTCCTTCACACCCTGACAGACACACGGACGATTTGGGGGTAAAAAACCGGCGGTGTTATGAATTTTAGGGTTTAGGTGATTGCTGCATTCTCCAACACTTCGCCATGTCTTCTACGCTCGAAATCGAAGCTCGAGAGTAAGCTTTGCTTCTCCATTTTATTTCCAGAACATCTATAATCCTGTATGCGCGTGTCTACGTTAGTGTAAACGTACGTTAATTTTTCTCTTTAAGGCGTCAATCGAAACACAGAGTACAAAAGCTCCAACATTTTGAACGTTTTAGGGTCAGCCGTACTCTCTGTACTCTGAGCTATTCGTAAGCTAGAATTTGGGAATTGGGTAGGTTTCTGCTATGTTGTCTTCGTTTCTGTAATGCGCTGGAAGAAATTGCTGACTTGAGTAGTGTTTCGTTTGAAGGCCTGAGAATGAGCTTCTCTCTGAAGCTGTAACTTAAGAATGTGCAAATATTATGTTAATTCTTCTTTTTTAATGGTGAATGACATGATTCTTACATCTTGAGCCCGACCATTGCAGTGTTTTTATTTTTTATGGGATGAAGATTTAATTGTCCCTTTGATATCAACGTTCATTTTGTGTTAGTTATTAGCTATCGTGCTCGAGCCTTTTTTCCTGAACATGCCCCTCATTGGACATTAGACATTTGCTTTACTGTGTGTGATGGTTTTGACTGAGATTAGCTTTAACAGACGATCTTTTAGGGCTACTTTAGTATTATATAATAGTCATGAATATTAACTTTTCTTTTGTTTGCTTACAGTGTGATCAAGATTGTACTCCAATTCTGCAAAGAAAACTCTCTCCATCAGACTTTTCATACATTACAGAATGAGTGTCAGGTTTCTCTAAATACAGTGGACAGCCACGAAACATTTGTTGCTGATATAAATAGTGGAAGGTGGGATGCAATCTTACCCCAAGTTGCACAGCTTAAGCTTCCCCGGAAGAAATTAGAAGATCTATATGAGCAGGTAGCCTTTTCATCTTAAATCTCTGTCCAACTTCTGTCACGTGTGCAAACACTCTTGTATTGCTCCTAGCTATTTCAAAATTTGTAAGCATGTGGTGGACTTTGTTTATTTGATACTGTACTAAAAGAGTTTATTTTTTTTTATAGATTTTAAGGATTCTATACTTCACTCTGTTTGGTTTTGTAATTATTCTCTTATCCTGTCTCTTTTTTTCTTCTTGTGTATAGATTGTATTAGAAATGATTGAGCTTCGGGAGACTGATACTGCTCGGGCTATACTAAGACAGACCCAGGTGATGGGTGTCATGAAACAGGAGCAACCAGAGCGATACTTACGACTTGAGCACCTACTAGTTCGTACTTACTTTGACCCAAATGAGGTACGTGTGATTGTTACACTTTAACGTATAATCAAATTTCTATTAAACCCTGATAGTCAGAAATTGATGATTGATACATCGGTTTACAGATAGTTGTTTGGTTAAAAATATAAATAAAAAATAAACATTTTCTAATACAAAATAAAGATCCAGGCCAATGGGTTGCCTGGTTGGCACCTAATCCAACTAAAAGGCCAAGCAGACCAAAAGGGGAGTCTCCTATTGCCTAGGTGGCTGCCTTGCCCCCTTTTTGCAACACTGCTTTTTGCAACACTGCTTTTGCACCGTGTTTTCTACTGCTTAAATTGTTTATAGTTCCTTATATATATTTTTTTTAGTCATTTCATTGCTAGATTAGATTAATCCCCTTTGCTATTGCTAGCAAATTGTGTAGTGCGTGCTTTTTTTCTCACTTAAATGCTGTTTCATTTTGAACTGATACCTTATACATCTCATGGACAGGTGTATCAAGACTCAACGAAGGAGAAAAGGCGTGCACAAATTGCGCAAGGTTTAATCTTGAACTGAATTTTGGTTTTATTAAGCTGTCTTATTGGTTTTACATCTTGTCCAGATGTCAAGAATTTGCTCTCCTTAGTCCTTATTCAGCTATAACCTAATAGATCTATTTCATAGATTAATTGATCATGAATTTTAAAACCAGTTCATAGAGTAATTGATTGGGAAATTGAGCAACATGTTTTTAACAGTTTCACTGATATCTTAACGTTGATTCGGCATTAACTTGTCGTTACACAGAAAAATACATTCAAATATACATGGAAATTAGAAGGTGAAAAATCTAACAAGTTATGTTTTGTTCTTCAATGAGTCTCTGCAGCTCAATATTTGAGTGTTGTAAAGATACTCCCATATTTATCAACTTCTATTTGGTATTTCTTTCAGCAACTTCTTTTGCAGCATGATTGCTTCACTGCTTTTGAAATTTAGGCAGCTAGATGGATTTGAATTTTTGTATGTCTTTAGTTCCTGTCTTTGTGGTATATTTTCTCACATATACTGTTCAACTATATTTTCAGCTGTTGCAGCAGAAGTTTCGGTGGTTCCACCTTCACGATTAATGGCTTTGATTGGTCAGGCTCTGAAGTGGCAGCAGCATCAAGGTTCATAGCATTTTTTCTTGGAAAACATGTGATTTTAACTTGTCAACTTTATTTAAAACTAGTTCTTCTATATGTTTATCTGAAATCTCTATCATTATCATTGTTACATATCTCTCTTGGTCAAATTTGTGTTCACGGTACATGTTGCTTTATTCATCATGTGACATCATTCTTTAACTTTGTCAGGTTTACTTCCACCTGGAACGCAATTTGATTTGTTCCGAGGAACGGCTGCTATGAAACAAGATGTAGAGGATATGTATCCAACAACTCTTGGTCACACTATAAAGGTAAGTGGTAAATCTAACTTAAATTTGCACGCTAAACAAACAAACAGAGCCTTTAATCCCAAACAAATTGCAGTAGGCAATTTACATGCTACTTTCTTTTATTTTTTGTATATTCGATTCTATTTTTATATTAAACTCCCTGTAGATTGCGGATGATTATTCATTAACTGATTCAGTCTCATCTCATACTCATGAAATATTTAACGTTCTCTTAAAAAAGCTCAGAACTTTTCTTTATTCAAGATATTTTGTTGAGGCCTCTTTAATCGACTATCCTCTTGTCATCCACCATTTGTCCTGTACTATTAACAATTATCTTTGAAGGACTCTGTCATTTGCTGCTTGGTTGAAGCATCTCTTTGTTGTAATGGAAACAAATTTTGTTTCGGAAAATCTGCGTTATTCTTGTATCTCTCTCTTCTATTATTTTCTCTATCCTACCTTCGAGATGCTAAACTTCTCATGGTTTATTGACTGCAGTTTGGGAAGAAATGCCATCCAGAGTGTGCTCGGTTCTCTCCAGATGGACAATTTCTCGTTTCTTGTTCAGTGGATGGAATTATTGAGGTTATTTTTTATGAAGCCTCTCATTCTATGACAGTTGGATTATATTTCAGTTGCTCATATTAGTGAATCCTAGGTGTGGGATCATATAAGTGGAAAACTGAAGAAGGATCTCCAGTACCAGGCTGATGTGAGTTGCTTACAACTTTTTTTCTTTTCTTTGTGTGTGCTATCTTGGTTCATTTTAATATTTCCTGGTCTATCATTCATGAAATATCGATATGTTATATCCATAGGCGAAGGATGCGATGGTTCTCTTTTCTCTTCTTTTCTCGAGTGGGGGTGGGTGGGATGACTGGGGTCATGGTAAAGCTGCAGATGCACTATGTGATTTTTTATTGATTCAATATTTCTTTTATATTTGTCATCGGTTATACAAAATATTGAGGTAAATGTTCTCGCATTCTGCTAATCATACTATTATCTTGTCAGACTTTAAGCAATTCTGAACTTTTTTTTCCAAATTTTCCATTTGCTAAGCTCATGCTGGGAATCTGAGGAAAAAGGGAAAACATTTTTATTCTGATATCTTGGTTTAGAAGAATTTTGATCCTCGTTGTTGCTTGATTCTTGTTTAATGTGGCTCTATTATGACAATTGTTAAATGATCATGACATTCCAATTGCTGAGGTGGACATAATGTAACATGTTTGATTGTACTGCTATTCTCTAATTGAATGGTAACTTGGCAGGAAACATTTATGATGCATGATGATGCTGTCCTATGTGTTGAATTTAGTAGAGATTCTGAGATGCTTGCATCTGGATCGCAAGATGGAAAAATCAAGGTAGGGGTGTTTGAACTTCTAGTTCTCATCTGATTTATCTTTATCTGTTTCTTCTTGTGGATTTGTTACTTGGAACGTGAAGACTGGTGCATACAAATCCAGCTATGTTGTAATCGTGGGAGAATAATTGTATGATATAACTTGAAATTTATCAAAGAAAATGAATCTAGTAATATATGTTGTAGGTTTGGCGTATCAGAACTGGTCAATGCTTGCGTCGGCTCGAGCGTGCACATTCTGAAGGTGTCACTAGCGTCAGCTTTTCTCGAGATGGAACACAGTTGTTAAGTACGTCATTTGACAGCACTGCAAGGTTTGTTGAACCTGTAACCCTATAAAATTAAGCTATTATTGCATCTTCTCATGCCTCATTATTATATGAGGGTTAAAAAATGAAATTTACCATTGCAAGTTGGGAAAAAACAGCACCATGAGTTATGAGTCACGGTTTTATGTACTCAATTACTTTTTACGATTTATACAGAATTTATGGTCTGAAGTCGGGGAAGATGTTGAAAGAGTTTCGTGGCCATTCGTCTTATGTAAATGATGCCGTCTTTACTGCTGATGGTTCTCGTGTCATAACTGCATCCAGTGACTGCACGGTGAAAGTAAGTTGCCTTAATGATTGGTTCTTTTCGTGACCATTTTTTGCAGACAAGATGACCTTTCTGTTTGTAAAAAAATGTCAATGTTGCACTTAGGTCTGGGATGTGAAGACTACAGACTGTCTGAAAACATTTAAGCCACCACCTCCACTACGGGTATTTATTTTGTTATCATCTCTTCACAATTTGAAGTTCGGTAACTTTTTTATTAATTATGTCCATCTTATATGCTACAGGGAGGTGATGCATCTGTGAATTCTATTCATCTTTTCCCGAAAAATGCAGATCACTTAGTTGTGTGCAATAAGACATCATCGATTTATATCATGACACTACAGGGGCAGGTAATAATTGTTGCTTCTTCTTATCATTATATGAACGCTATCGTGCAGTAGATGGAAAACTATTGATTGCTGTCTTATCCGCATCTGATATTTTTGTTTAGGTTGTGAAAAGTTTTTCGTCAGGTAAAAGAGAGGGAGGAGACTTCATGGCGGCTTGTGTATCGACAAAAGGGGAGTGGATTTATTGTGTCGGCGAAGACAGGTAATCTCCACCCCCCAAAACGGGCCATAACCCTGAATTTTTTGTATGCATAGATGTATTCTATTTGCTACAATAGTTTCACTAATTTACTCAATCAATCTATATGCAGAAATTTATACTGCTTCAGTTACCAATCTGGCAAGCTAGAGCATCTAATGAAGGTAAAACCAAGGCTTTCATCATGTTATGTTTCGTATCGTACATAGTTTTCTTCGAATACTCAACGTGTTATCGTATCTTGAAAATTGTGCTTCTTTTACTGTCGACAGGTACATGAGAAGGATGCGATCGGCATCACTCACCATCCCCACATAAATCTCGTTGCCACTTACGGCGTAGACTGTACCTTGAAATTGTGGAAGCCTTGAAAACATCTGACCCTCATACAACTGCAATGTTTTCATTTTTCCAGATTATTGTTTAGGTATTTTGTAATGATATGTATATTTCAATCTTTTATTTTTGTCAGCTTATATTTGAATATTTTTTTTTTTTTTCCTATTTTGGAGTTCGTTCCATATTTATGGCAAATGTTAAATTCACAACTATCCCAACTGTCCCCCATCCCATCCCCCATTCCATGTATTAAATGAAGGGGAGTTTGAATTCAACTCATCTGACTGTGCACACGCTACTGCGTGTTCTTGTTTTCTGGGTTTTAATTATGTAAAGAAGAATGATGAATTTGAGCTGGTATTTATATTTGTCTAATTGACGCGGAAATAAGACTTTTTTTTTTTTTCTGTAGGAGTTGAATAAATAGAATATTAATTCTGCAACTGTCGCTCTATCTTCAATAGGCGTTGACATTAAAACTCAACCCATCCATGGTGGGAAGTAAGAGACCTGTTACAGTTGACTTTTTATCAACTCTCACAAGTCATAACTATTGGTTCTTGCATCAAGAATTGAGTCACTGAAAAAGTGAATGTAACTTTATGAAGTCATGAGCACTTTTTAGTGAATCCATACATTAATTAGGCCAATGAGGAAATATTACTAATCATTCTTACTAATCGAAGACATTCATTAAACTAATTCTTAATTTTATTTTTATAAAGAAAGAACTTTTCATTGATTCAAAACGGGGTGCCCATTCTTTACAATGAAACAGGTAAAAGAGCACCCATAAAAGAATCCAAACTAAAACGCCAAAGACTAAGTAACATGTTTCATCAATCTTTTTATCTAAGAATAGCTTTAAGATTTATGCTCCACTCACTAAAAGAAATCTTGTGCCTCCAAAATCTTAACTTGATGTTTTCTACAACGTCTTCAATTTCAGTTTCTCTCTTTACAGAAAATAATAGCATTTCGAATTTTTCACAAGGTTTAGAGGATATATTCCCCCAAACAAACCAAAGGGATCCTCTCATCATTTCCTTTGATAATTTAATTCTTAATATTCTATATTTCCTGCTACGTTAGTAGTAGTAAACTGATTATTACTGTCGATTATGAATTTTAACGACCTACAAAAGTACAACAGGAAAA
This sequence comes from Stenogyne calaminthoides, assembly GCA_037126765.1. NCBI lineage: Eukaryota > Viridiplantae > Streptophyta > Magnoliopsida > Lamiales > Lamiaceae > Stenogyne > Stenogyne calaminthoides. The sequence goes on along the minus strand of JBBCBC010000017.1, from coordinate 32,609,906 downwards.
CGGTCAGTTGCATTACATAAAAAAAATTAAAATTAAATTAAGTTCTTAATGAGTTTTAATATTCTATTTTCATGACTTTTTACATATTTAACTAGGTGGTAGTTTTGACTACAGAATTACTGCATGATTACACTATCTTTTAGGTGCCTCATTCAAGTAAGTTCATTAACAGTCCACCTGTAGTACACAAACAAAGATAAATCACTACCCTAAAATATTAATTTTTCACCAACTGAAAAATGAATAAAACCATTTTGAAAAGTGAAAAGGTAAAAGAGGCGCATTCATGTGAGACAGAACATAATTTAGGGCATTGATGTTTTAACACTTTAAAAAAATGGGTATTAATTTGTGTTTTATTGTACCCCGTCTCATGCATGAGACCGTCTCATACGAGTTTTTATAAAAAAGGGAATAAAATATAATAATAGCATGTATTTACTACAAGAAACACTATACCGGTGAGCATATTTACTCCACCCCAACCACCGCCTTGCTCCGCCTATTTAACCCTCCATAAACCCTTAATCACCACCACTTTTCACACACACAACATACACTGAGTGTCAAAAATGGCTGCAAGAATATTCTTGAATTTTTTTGTGATCATTTTCTTGATGATATGTGCAAAAAATGCAGGTTTGGTTAAGGGCCAAGATGTGGGTTCAAGTGCAAAAGGAAGATCGTCCGTACCGGCAATGTTTATTTTTGGTGATTCTTTGATAGATAATGGAAATAATAATAACTTGCCTTCTTTAGCAAAAGCCAACTATTTCCCTTATGGGATTGATTTCAAGGGTGGTGCAACTGGAAGATTCTCCAATGGTTACACCATGGTTGATACCATTGGTATGTATAAACTTGTGTGTGTTTTTGAACAATATTAGTTGTTTCATTAAAAGGTATTAGCTTGATAGTATTAGTTGTTTCATTAAAAAGTATTAGCTTGATAGTATTTGTTGTTTCATTAAAAGGTATTAGCTTGATAGTATTAGTTGTTTCATCAAAAGGTATTAGTTATATAGTAATATTTCATTGGTACGTACTATAACTCTTGTGTGTATTTTAACAGTATTAGTTGTTTCATTAAAAAGTATTAGTTTGATAGCATTAGCTGTTTCCTTCAAAAAAAGGTATTAGTTTTATAGCATTAGTTGTTTCATTAAAAGGGAGTAATTGTTTAATGGTATTATTTGTTTTGTTAAAAGGTATTAGTTATTTCATTAAAAGGTACTAGTTTTTTTACTATAAAGTATTAGTTGCAAAACAGGTGCACGGTTTTGAACAGTATTATTTGTTTCATTAAAAGGTATTAGTTTGATAGTATTAATTGTTTCATCAAAAGGTGCTGTTAGTTTGATAGTATTAGTTGTTTCATCAAAAGGTATTAGTTTGACGGTATTAGTTGTTTCATCAAAAGGTATTAATTTGATAGTATTACTCGTTGCATTTAAAGGTATTAGTTGTTTTACTATAAAGTATTAGTTGCAAAACAGGTGCACTGTAAAACTGATTTACATAAGGCCAACTCTTTCAAGATTTTATTTTGATAAGTTCATATGATTTGCAGCCGAACTGCTCGGATTGCCGTTGATTCCTTCTTACTCTGCTGCATCTGGTGATCAAATGAGATATGGAGTTAACTATGCCTCTGCTGCTGCTGGAATTCTTGATAATACAGGCAGAAATTTTGTGAGTTTTTAAATGGGAATACATGAGTATTTTTCAATAATACTTTAGATGAATGTGAATGATGATGATGGATGAATTTGAATTTCAGGTTAGTAGGATCCCATTTAACCAGCAGATCAAGAACTTCGAGAACACTTTAGACGAAATGACGGATCGTCTGGGGGCACCGGACGTAGCAGACGCACTTGCCAAGTGCATTTTCTTCGTCGGAATGGGAAGCAACGACTATCTTAACAATTACCTCATGCCTAATTACAACACAAAGAGTCAATACAATGGCCAACAGTATGCTGATCTCTTGGTTCAGCAGTATTCTCAACAACTCTCTGTAAGATACTATATGATTACAACTAATACTTTATAGTTACAAAAGTAATACCTTTGTCTAATTATTGATGCATGTTTGAATTCACTTGGTTTACAACTAATACTTTACAGTAAAACAACTAATACCTTAGTCTAATTATTGATGCGTGTTTGAAATTACATGTTTTACAACTAATACTTTATAGTAAAACAACTAATACCTTATCCTAATTCTTGATGCATGTTTGACATTATGTTGCAGAGTTCACATGTTTTACAAATTTTACAACTAATACTTTATAGTAACACAACTAATACCTTTGTCTAATTCTTGATGCATGTTTGAATTCATATGTTTTACAACTAATACTTTATAGTAAAACAACTAATACCTTATCCTAATTCTTGATGCATGTTTGAAATTATGTTGCAGAGTTCACACGTTTTACAAATAATACTTTATAATAAAACAACTAACACCTTATCCTAATTCTTGATGCATGTTTGAAATTATGTTGCAGAGTTCACACGTCTTACAAATAATACTTTATAGTAAAACAACTAATACCTTAGCCTAATTCTTGATGCATGTTTGAAATTATGTTGCAGAGTCCACATGTTTTGCAACTGATACTTTATAGAAAAACAACTAATACCTTTCACTAATTCTTGATGCATGTTTAGAATTATGTTGCAGAGTTCGCATATTTTATAACTAATACTTTATAGTAAAACAAATAATACCTTTTCCTAATTCTTGATGCATGTATGGAATTATGTTGCAGAGGTTGTACAATCTTGGAGCTCGGAAATTTGTGATCGCGGGGCTAGGACTAATGGGGTGCATTCCTAGTATTTTAGCTCAAAGCAACAATGGTGTTTGTTCAGATGATGTTAACAACCTCATTCTTCCATTCAACGCAAACACGAAGGCCATGATCAACAACCTTAGTGCCAATCTTCCCGGCTCTCGATTTTCTTACATTGATGTTCACAACATGTTCCAAGATCTTCTTGCTAATGCCAGATCATATGGTACTTAAATTCTACTACTACTATTACTATAATTTCCCTCCAATTTCTCTGTTTCCAAAATTACTTTGATCACTTTTGTTTGGTTCCTTGTACTTATGTAGGATTCAGCGTGCTAAACCGGGGTTGCTGTGGTATCGGGAGGAACAGAGGACAAATCACGTGCCTTCCGTATCAGATGCCGTGTTTGGACAGGAAACGATATATTTTCTGGGACGCGTTCCATCCAACGGAAGCTGTTAACGTCCTGTTCGGTCGCCAAGCTTTTAATGGAAATAAAAATGTTGTCTATCCTATCAACATACAGCAACTTGCCACTCTCTGAATTAGACCTCTCTTATATTATTACATGAAATGAAAATTACTGTCCTTTTCCTAATTTAGTAGTTGAGTATTTTGATATACTTTTTTTTATCGATAATAATCATACTCCATATTTTAGGTCCCACCGAGACTTGAATTTATATGCAATAAATTAATCTTAGTAGGAAAATATGTCGAACCGTTAATTGTTTGCTGCATAAGCTGTAGGGGTGTATTATTGATCTGAATAATCGCTTTAGTAGCATTTTGAAATAGTTGTTAGTTCGGTAGTTTTTATATTTTTCCTAAACCCGAATAAATAATGCACTTACTAAGATAGTATTTTGATTACTCTTTTTTCTCCTTTCAAGTATTTTCTCATCTGTTGTACTGGATTCGGATCTCCTGACCAAACAAATAATCCATCTTTTTAAACTAAAAAAGAGGTGTTGATGATTTATTTTTAAAATCTATTATATGTCAAAATCTAAAAAAGTCAAAAAGGATATCATGCGTATAAAAGTTATAATTGACAAATTTTTCTAAATATAAAATAAAAATTTGTATATCATCTGCAGAAATTTATACATCGTAGTACTAAAGTGGAAGTTAATTAAACTGAAACATTTTTAATTAATGAAGCAAATTTGCAAATTCAAGAAATTAATCCTAGAGCATGGCCAACTGCTGTATATTAATGGGATAAGCATATGACTTAGACTTAGAAGTGGGTTTCTTAAAAAAAATGTTGAAATCCGTCGGATAAAACGCGTCCCAAAAAATAATCTTCACACGGCGTTTTTGCCCGTTGTTTCGTCCCACCCCACAACATCCTTCATTTGCAACTTCAAATCCTGTTTCATAAACTTAATTTTTAAAAACTCTGTTTTATTAGTGCATTGTAGTGTTACTAAATAGAAGTACGAATCCATATGAATTTAGGACAAGATCTTGGCTGCTCTGAAAATGAATCTAGGTAAACAAATTTCGATCCAGGCAATTCCCTTGTTAAGTAATAATCGCGCATGAAAAAAATTGCAGTTTAAAAATAAATAAAAACATTTTTAAATCATCTGTTGTACGGATCTTGCAAACAAATAATCCATCTTTTTTGGGAAAAGAGGAGTGATGATTTTTTATATTTATGAAAATTGAAAAAGGATATCATGCAAGTTATAAGTGACAATTTTTCTAAATTAAAACAAAACAAATATCATAGCATTGTTCTGTTTATTTTTTTAAATTTGAACCTAAAATTTTGGTCGAGTTTAGTGGGTTAGAAAAATGTCTTTGAAATGGGTAAAATATTAAATTTCCTCGTGTGAACAGGATCTATAAATTAACTCTATCCTCGCTATGTCTGAAAAAATTTTGTAATTAAATAGTATAGGTTTGTCTATGATGATTTGTCTACAAAAATTTTCTCCAAACGAAAATTATATAGTAAGGTTTGCTATTTTTAAACTAATTATATACAAATATAATTGTCTATGATTGAAAAATTTCGTAGACAATGCAATTGTCTACGGAAATTTAAATTGTCTAGGAAATTATTTGTATTGGTAAATTTGCCTATGAAAATTACAAATGCGTAAATTACTCGTAGATAATTTATTTGTCCAGAAAATTATTTTTGTTGGTATTTTTTTCAAAGATTATATATTCTAAAAATTGGTAGGCAAATCGTAGGCAATCCTCACTTTTTAAGGACCAAATTATTTTTTTAGGAAAATTTTGTAGCTATTAAAAAATTTTCGTAGGCAATTCTTCATTTTCTTGTAGTGACCGTGATACTAAAAAAAATTAAGTTCACGGTGAACTAGGTTAACGCAAGCTTTTGTCAATTTTGATTTGTTAATTTCTCTAGGTTAAGAATGGTTAGCGAGTTTTAACCCGGCTAACCCATGAAAATTAATTAACAAAAAACTCTGAATTTACTAATTAATTAGTTAAGACACACTATAGCTTTAAGTGACCGTATATTGGTTTTGATCATATGCCCACAAGTGGGTACCAATTTATATGTCTACCGCTTATGTAGCATGACAACTAAGCTGGGAACCCACCACCACTTAATTAGTTTATTTAATTAAATCCCTACACACTTAACTATAAGTCAAATCTATCCAAGAACGCCCATATAACTACTCCCAAGTCCAATCTGCTTTATTATTAACTCACAGGTCCAAAATCAGTCCTGAAAAGCCCAATATACCCCCACCCTAAACTCTTTCTCTCTTCTCCCCTAATTATCAAATTAGCCGCCCCCAATTTCAATTTCATTTCTTTTCAAACACGCTCTTTCTTCTCTCTCTCTCTCTCTCTCAAAAACGGCGATGCCCACCGTGTGTCGCCGCGAACAAGAAAAAACCGAAAAAAAAGAACCATTGTCTCGACCTCAGAAAAAAACCAATACAGAAGTCCACCACAACCACCTCTCACGGCTTCGGCGGCAAGAAAAAGATTTGGTGTCGATCTACGCCCCCCATGGCTTAAGACGGCGGAGTAGTCAGAGGCGGCGGATCTGATGGCAGATATGTGGTGGGGTGCGGCGGTGGGGGTGTTTTGCCGGCGGTTGTGGTGTTGGTGTGGTGGGGGGCGGCGGCAGAGACGCCGCTGAAGACGGTGGTTTTGTGATTTTTTTTTTTAAATATGGTTTTTGTAGATGGTTTTTTTAATCAGTTTTTGCAGATCTAATTTTTGTGAACAAAATATTTTGTTTTGATTTTGTGGGTTTTGTGGTGATTGATTTTGGTTTGTTTTGTTTTGATTTTTGTGGGTTTGTGGTGATTAATTTTGTTGGCCTTTTTCTTGAAGATTTGAAGTTGGAGTTCTTGTTGAAGATTTGTTATTTGATATTTTTTGAAGATTGGGGGTTTTGCAGAATTTTTTTGCAGATCTGGGTTGAAGATATATCTAAAATTGGAAATGCATATGTTCATCAATTGGTGAACATATGCATCAATCGATGAATATATGCATGTGATGGTTTATGGTTTATGGTTTTTGAGATTTTGAATGAGAAATCGTGTGATTTTGTGATTTGGTATTGCAGGATCTGTGACGAAGGTCCGGTGATGGAGACGATGACGGCGGAACGAGGGTGGAAACGAGCCGATAGCGATCTGGTAATTTTGTTTTAAATCTGTTTGGTGTTTTTTCTTCAAGTTTGCTGCTTTTCTTCAACTTTGCTTTCCTTTTTTTTTTTTGGCAGATTAACAATTTTTGCTTCCTTTTTTTTATTGCAGATTAACAATCTTTGCTTCACTTATTCAAGATGAGTCTCCAAAATGCTTTGCAATGACGCGGGGAGTTTTTTTTGTTGAAATTGTGACTTTTTTATTTGATTTTGTGGATCTAAAATGGAGGATTTGGGTTTGGGATTTTTTTTAATTTGGGTTAAAGATCTTGAAATGGAGAATTTATATATATATATATATGTTGTGATTTGGTGTTTAAATTTAATTTGAGAGTGTCTTAAATTTCTCTGTTCTTGATTTTCCTTCAAGGTTTAATGCACTGTGGTTAAAGCAGTCATTTGATTTGGAGATGGAGGATGATAGATGATTTGGTTGGTTTTCTAGAGATGGAGGATGATGGGTCTGTAATTTGGAGATGAATATGTTCATCAATTGATGAACATATGCATGTATTTTTTTTGCATATATTCATGTATTCATGAATTTGTGCATGTCGAAGATATGTATATTTTTGTACTTAGAAGATGATATGTAATTTTTTTGAATTTAAATATGTAATTATTAATTTTTATGCATTTTTTGAAAGACTTATGAATGTAAATATTTTGAATTTTAGATATGTAAATGTAAATATTTGGTATTTTTATCAAATGATATGAAAATTTTAATTTGTATATAAAACAAGATGCATATATGCATGTCTTCCTATTTTTGGTTTTCATCTACTCCCTTAAGGGAAAGACAAGAATTGAAAAAATAGGAGATATGACATGAAAAAATAGACAAAATTTAAAAATAGGAGAGTGTAGAAAATAAAGATATTTTTGTCTTTTGAAACATGAATTTGGACCTCATAGTAATTAAAAAAAAATCTTAGCACCTATTAGTACTTATATGTCCTATTTTGGACTGAAAAGTTGTTCACTCTAAAAAAAATTCCATCCTAAAATCTGTGATTCGTTCCAAATATATTTGCCACCAAAAAATCTGTATCATTCGATTAATATACAGAAAACCCGTGTGTGAAAACCTAAATTTATTATCATACCCAACTATGTCCAGAAGATGTTACAACAATTAGATTAATTAAGAAACAAGCTAGATTAATAAAACTGCATTAAAGCAATCGACAGATACCAACCAGTTTCAACCCTAAAATCAATTCAATTCACCAACAAATAAGAAAACACTAGACAAATACAAATCAAACTGACAAAATGGTCCAAAAAAAAAAAACTATAGCAGATTTTCGGATGGAATTTTTTTATGAAAAATATAATTAATTGACTTAATTAAAAGATGGGTAGACTTGAAATATAATTAAGTATGTAGAGATTTAATTAAATAAACTAATTAAGATGTGGTGGGGTCCCCACTTAGTTGGCATGCCACATAAGTGGTGGACATATAAATTGGTGTCCAAATGCGGGCATATGATCAAAACCGAGCTTATATAACTTAATTTAAATACATTCTTTTCAGGAAAAAAAATATAACTTTAACACTTATTTTAATTTTACATCATAATCATAACTCGGGTATTCTAATCCAATAAATCATTTTTCTACAAAAGAGACCCGTAGATGATGGGCTAAAAGTTGGGCCTGCAAATATTCAAGGCCCAAATGACTGGGTCACTTTCAATTGGGGAACACTTTTAGAACTTAGAAGTGTATTTTGTGATTTTGATCAAAAGAAAACAAAAAAGAAAATAATGGACAATGGAACTGAAGCTTACCCAATCTTCAATTTATCTTCATTTTTCCAAAACAATTTTTCTCTACTTGCTCAGGTAAGCATCTTCAAATTCTTTCTTTTTTTTTCATGTTATGTGTACTGTTGCTGAGAAATTAAGTGAAAAGATTTGGGTTTTTTTTTTCTTTCCGAAATGTGATATGGAAATTAAGCTGATTGTTTGTGGGTTTTTTCTTATACAGAAATGGAAACTTGATATTCAAAGAATTTCTTGGAAGGGACAAGAAATTAGCAAGAAAATCTTGGTCCATGTGGTCAAGGAGTAAGCAACATTTTCTTGAACCAATTTTCCTATTTAATTATGTTTTTTGTTGTTAATAATTGAGAATGAGACTGCAGTTGAAAAAAAGATTTTAGCTCTTTTTAGGGGTTTTTGAGTATCTCTGTATTTATTTACTTGGGGTTTTGATGTTTTTTTTAGGGGTGAATTCTGCTGCTAATAAGGAGATTCCTGATGCTGATCTTGTTTTCAAAGGCCAACATCTCAATGTCCCTTCTGTTGCTCTTAATCCTCAACTGGTGAGCTAATTAACTCTTTTTTCTTTTTCAATTCTGTGATGATTCTCTTAATACTCCGATTTAGATTGCACATTTATAAACAACATTGGTTTTAGTAAAGGGTAATGGTATTGGGTTGATTCAACCCGGGGTGAATACTGTTTTAGACGTGTCAAATTACTTTTGTACCCTTTAATAAAAAAAGTGATATAAAAATTTTCCATTTATTTCATTAAGAGTACAACAATCATTTCATCATATAAAGTGAAAGAAGTGTGGTTTATTAGTATTAAATGGTGTAAAGTTGGTTTGGTGGAAGAGTATATATGTCCTTTCTACTTTATGTAAGGAAGGTGCTTTATGTGTAAGGGGTATTTTTATAAATATAGTGATATTAGTGTAAATAAAAGATGTTTGTAAGGGATATTTTTAAGTGTGTAAAGTTAGTTTATTTCTATTTTAGGAAATGGTAAACAAAATAAGGACGTCCAGTTAAGGAAAACGTGCAATCTAAATTAGGACGGAGGGAGTAGCTTATATGTAGACTTTCAAGAATCTTGTCCCATGTCATGTATTTTTAGCTTCTTAATTTTCTGTGTGTTCTGAGAATTACAAATTGCCAAGATATGATAAACCACTGTAAAAATGTAGCTTTCGAAAGCAAAATTTGATAGCCTCCGATTGCATTACTTATGGATGGTGTTGCTGTTGCAGCTTCATACCTATATATTCGTATATTTCCTGAGGTTTGAGTCGAATATTCTTGCTTACATCCTCTTTAGTGTAGTTCTGAATCGAATCCACTTTAGCATGTGCATTCCTTGAGCTCATCCCGTTTATACCTTACCTGCTAGTGCCACTCTGAGGGAAATAAATTGAACGAACATCAGTCGCCCGAATCTCCCAATTTGGATATTCATGGCAGACATTGGAGTCATGTCTTCACTATGCAATTATCTCATCGTTTACCACTTGTAAGCAATCCATTTTATTTATAGTAAATAGTACTCCCTCCGTCCCGGAAGATTTGCACAATTACTGTTTGGTTCGTATTTTAGCGAGCGAGTTTTTTATTTGTATTTGAAATGATAAATTAAATTTTAAGAAGGCATATCATACCCCACCTTAAAAGTCACTTTAATATTTAAAATACTAATAAACAACTCGCTCGCTAAAATACGAACCAAACAGTGACTATGCAAAGTCTTGTGGGACAGAGGGAGTACTACATGTTCATGGGATCATTGTATTAAAAGTCCAGTTCCAACCTCAATACACTTGTTATTGTTATCATCAGGCTAAGACGTTTTGTTCTGTTTTACTCCTGGTTCCTCTGTTCGTCTTTTGCATCGGATGCATAACGGTCGCTTTTCAAAATATAGTTGCAAGAAACTTGAGGTCAAAAAATTCAAAACTTCATCATCATAAGTCGAATGGTGTAAGATGGAAAACTGCCCTTAGTGAATTACGAGATCCAGAGTCACTTGATGCTGAATCTGAACCAGATTCTGATGTAAGTACTAACTGCATTCATTCGTTGAATTGTTGAAATCTTATCGATTTCTAGGATTATAATATTTCGTATCTATGAATATTCTATACCTTTCTCTGTTGTCAAATTCTTTGTTGTGAATAAATTGCAAAATCGGTCCTGTATATTGGATGTTGGCGATTTTAGCCCCATAAGAATGACTTGGCGTCGGTTACGTGACATAGTGAGACTCCAACATATTAATTTCAAATGAAAAAATCCCAAATTAATTATTGTCGTAAAACCAAATAAATTGTCAATGTGACACTAAAATTGCATCATTTTCATAGTTATAGGACGTAGTTGAGAAATTCGACTCTCTTTGTTGTCATGCTTGTTCACTAAATCTTGGTGGTCGGAACTTTGTTACAGCCGTTGCTGGAGGAACTTGAAAGATCCGAGTTTGAAGATACGTCTCACGATTATAACAAACTTGAAGGCGAATACCAGAAGTTCCTTTCGGAGTGTGGAATGAGCAAGTGGGGGTATTGGCGTGGTGGTTCACCTCATTAGAGATTCACAAATTGTGAACATTTTAATTGGCTTTTTTTCTCTTTCACTTAGCCATAATTGTTGTTAGTACAATTGTTTTTCTTGTTTGTTGGATATAGATTTAGAGTTAGTACAAGGTGGTCAATGTACAGGTGATGGAGATAAGATTGCATTTAATTATTTATTATAATTTATATTTTCATAGTTTTAGGGCTTTACTCATGTTTTAATTAATTGTTAGTGAGTCGAGCTTTTACAGCTTACACGCCTAAAATTCTAGTTTTTTTTGTTATAAATAGGAGTCTTAAGAACGTTGTAAAGGAGTGAAATAGAGATCATTCTGTTTAACATTGTCCACAGTATTACTGTAAAGGAGCTTTTGATTATTATAAAATAGAGATTATTCTTTGAGTAACACTCTTGTGAATCAGGTTCACACTATGAACCCTAATTCAATATGACCCATTTTGAAAATGGGTTGACCCGAATTTTCGTCTCACTCTCATTCCTCGCGTTGTTCTCGGTCTTGCTAACATGTCAACGTCGCCTCACGAACCCATCATTCGCTGATTCTCCTCACCACATCAACCAACAACTTGACTCCATAATCCGTCGTGTCTTAGGGGAACACATCGCAGGTGTTGGCCACGACAATGTCGTGGCGGCGATCAGCTTCAACGACGGCCTTCGCGCCGTCGTGCACTCAGTAATCCACGCAATGAAGATGAAGGTGTAAGGGACATTAATAGCGCGATTGCGAAAAACTCTCACTGTTATTAAGAAAAACTCTCACTGTTATTAAAAAAAACTCTCATTGTTACACTATAAAACTATCACTCTATAAAACTCTCACTATTATTTAAAAAAACTCACTGTTATTCTATAAAACTCTCACTGTTACGCTATAAAACTATCACTCTATAAAACTCTCATTATCATCTTATTAAACTATCACTGTTATTCAGAAAAACTCTCACTGTTATTCTATAAAACTATCACTATTACACTACAAAACTATCACTCTATAAAACTCTCACTATCATGTTATTAAACTATCACTGTTATTCTATAAAACTCTCACTCTTATTCAAAAAAACTCCCACTGTTATTCAGAAACCAATTAATTCTTCACCATATTTTCCCTCTTCACATTGTTAGTCTCCAATGCCACCCATCACCACACCACTCCGTCACTCTTACACAACTTCACAGCCGCCAATGTATTAAACTATCACAATCCCCATCAACCACGGTTTCTTCTATAAAACACCACGCTCCGTCGTAGATCGGTAAAAAATCGTCGAGTTCCGTCGTGGAGTCTTCATCGCGTCGTAGAGGAGCCGTCGTTATTGTCGCATGTTAAACCAATTGCGTGGATTGGTTCACCATATTTTCCCTGAGTGGGTTCAAATTGATTGAAAGTCTGGATTGTTTATATATCACCGTTTTTATGTGTATGGGTCTGGTTTTACACAACTATAAACGCGCCGCCAAGTTTTTGTCTTATTCTTTTGTAATGTTTAACCTTACACACAGTATCACGTCTTCCGTATTGCATGCTGCAACAAAAGGTCGAAGCCCTACCGTCGTCCCTATGTGAAATGGTGGAGATGGAAATTCGCGGGACGTTTTTTGAGATAGCAGAGTTGAGAACTTGTTTAATTGTGTTTGCAATAAGTTCATTCAAGTACAATGCTGCATTGAAGATATGATTGATGTATGATAAACTTACAAGTAAAAGTTCTTGTAATTAATCTTCCTCAATTTTACTTATGTTATAAGATTACAAGCTTGAAAGAGATAAATCAAGAGCCTTTCCAATGAAGTTTAAAACAGAGATAAAAAAAAGTCCCTAACAGCATCGAATCGTTCCTCACGCTACAAGGATTGTACATATTTTTTTTCCGTTAATAAAACACAACTAATCCTTCTTTCCACATCGACAACCACAAGAAACCAAGAAATAGATCATGCGTTGAAAGATATTTTGCAATAAGAAATTGATGCATAAAATAAATATTGAAAAAAATATATATATTGTAGAATAGGTGATTGATGCTAAAAGAGATATTTTTTTTTTTAAATCGTGTATTCATTAATCAAATTCAAATTTTAATACAGTGTTGTAGGTGTCTTTTTGTGATATACTGATACGTAATACTTTAGTGAACAAAATATATATCAAATCAAATCTTAAATATAAATATCAATTTAAAATTATAATATTAAAAATTCAAAATTAATCTTCATCAATATCTCTTAGAAATTCTAATCATAAAAGGAAACAAAGTTGAAATATGGTATATCTTTTTTCGATAGAGAAATATAGTAAAAAAATATATCGCAAGGAAATAGAGTTGGAAAATGATAAATTTCCTATTTTCATAATATCGCAAGAAATTATACTTTTGAAAAAAAGATTAAAATTAATTATTATGGGAAAATTATTTAGTACTAAAAAATTAATAGTGTTTGAAAAAAAACCTAAACATAATTGATAATGTTTCAGAAAAAAATGATATTTAAATAAGTTTATAAGCTGTAAAAAAGCTACTTATGTTCAGCTGTTAAACAATAGTTTTAAAAGTTTATTTAATCTAAAAGAGAGTTAATTCTAAAAAGTAAAAATAAATGATTAAAAGTTTATAAATTTTTTTTGCAAACACGATATATATATATCTATCTAATTATCTAATCAAAATCTAATGAATCTTGATTATATATCTATCTAATCTAAATATAATAAATCTTGGAATTATATATCTCCATATTTATAAATCTATAAATACACATGACCGCAATGGTCTCCAAGTCCCATACAATAATACTGATACATAGCCTAGTAGTAATTTCGAAATAATTATACACGTACGCATATTGTTGGTATTTTTTTCTTTTCTCAAGGCTCTTTGATTATTCCAATCAACATCTATCAAATTCGAATTGTTAGTGTTTTTTTCAGGCTCTTTGATTTTTACAATTAACAACTATCAAATTTCAATTGCTAGTTGCGCTAAAAAAAAAAATCCAATTGTTAGTATTTAATTTGCTTAATTGTTAGTTTTTGTTTTTTTTTTCTTGCGGCTCTTTGATTATTCCTTTGAACAACTGTCAAATTCGAATTATAATGGTGAGAGATTTGACTCTTAAAGATTGCAAAGGCCTTGAAGTCAAAAGTGACAATCCAATGGATATCCTGACTGCCGTGGCAGAAAAAGCATTAGAAAAATACGAAGAAGAGAAAAAAGATTGCACCCGGAGAGTTTCGAACAAACAGCCAGAATCCTCCAAAAACGCTAGAAAGAAGCGTAGAAAGGAAAGTTCGTGGACCATGAGTACTAGTTTCGAAGTTGGAGAATCTTCGACTAGGGAACATGATCACGTGCCTCAACTGCCCGAAAAATACACGAGGGAAGTTGAGGAAATGGCGAGAGGACAACACGTGTCGGATATGAGAATGGTGATGGAAAAAGAGTTGACCAAAACGGACGTGGACCCGGACCAGAATCGGCTATTAATTCCGCTTAAACAAATTATTGGGGATGATTTCTTGAAAGAGGACGAGAAAACGTTCATTAGTGGGAAACACGAGGGAGGTAGAAAGAAGAAGTGCTTGAACGTGAGGATAATCGAGCCGTTGTTGGATAAAAATCGAGGGGATAGTGTAAAATTTGGGAAGATGGATATGGATAAAGAGAATGGGAAATCATCTTTGAATTACGCCATGAATGGAAACTGGAGACGGATTGTAAGTAGAAATAAATTGGAACAAGGAATGAAGCTACAAGTTTGGTGTTTTAGGATTGGAAGAGAACTATGTTTTGCACTTGTAGCGTTGCCCAAGCCTTCCAAAAAGATTGCTCTTAGTGAATTATGAGATCCAAACTATCTCTAGATTCTGCATATTGGTAAGTGAGAGTTAAAATGATGGAAATCAATCATAATGTAATGTTTATGAAATCCCTTTGTGTCAAATAAGAGATGGAGTACTAACATTTTACTCCCTCAGTCCTACTATAAGTTTCTCCCTTTTCCTTTTCATTCGTCCCACAATAAGTTTTTTATTTTTATAAATGGAAAAAGTAACTCCACTACCCATAATTTTTTTCCTCACTACTCCACTCATTACTCCACATATCTTTTTCATCTCTCCCAATAATCACAATTATCCTTCATTTTTATTATTTTATTATTATTCCTTAAACAAAACAACAAAAAGAAACAAAAAACTTATACCGGAAGGGAGGGAGTATTGTTTCCTATTTTAGAACATACTCCCTCCATCCCGCTATGTTTGTTCTTTTTTTTTTTTGTTGAATGGTTTAAAAAATAATATTAAAATAATAAATAGTGGGTTTTTATAGTATTTAATAAATGAAAAGTGAAGGTATGTAGGGTAGTTAAGATGAAAAGTGAGGGAAATGATATTAAAATAATTGGTAGTGGAGTGTTACTTTTTCCTTTTATGGACTGAGACAAACATAGCAGGACGCCCATAAAAAGAAAGTGAGACAAACATAGCAGAACGGAGGAAATATTTATTTTCTTTGAAGTACTATTACAAGTCCCTATAACCAACTAGAATCTTAGATAGAATAAATTGTCCCCCGGATATATTTCTCAGAAGCTACTATCTCTAGCTATGCTTTTATGAGTGGTTTTCAAATGAGTCTATGGTCTTCTTACATTATGTTTCGAAGTCATTTGATCCCATGATAATTGATGTATGGTGTATTGTGTTTCATCACTTCTCGTGTTTTAGTTAATGTGTACATGCTTTAATTAATGTGTTTCATTACTTATAAATATATTGTGTTTATAATAAACGAGTCATCTAATATTGCATTACTTCTTAGAAATATAGATAAAATAAAAGAGTTGGTACGTTATGAAATTTGTTCACTGTAAAATTGATTTTTTTTTTATAGATATGATCCTGATTACATGCTTACATTTTTATAATATGTGTTTCCAATTACTTATTCTTTTAAATATAATCCTTCAATTATGTTTATAATAAACGTTATCATCTAATATTGTAATATAAATTACACCCTTCTTCTATAGAAATAAAAAGATAAAATAAAATACCCTTTAATTATCATCACACTATTGGTTGAAATAGAGTCTCAAAACAAGGCAGATGCTCAAAAATGCAAGGAGTCGGTGTCTAATAGTTAATTAATGAGGATACTTTCGTTTAATATCAGAGGATTGGGGAGTAGAGTGAAGAAAAAAGAGATTTGTAATTTGGTGTCTAAACATAGGGTTGATTTTTGCTGTATTCAGGAGAGATAAATGGAGACTCTGAACGGGTGGGACTGTAGATGGACTTGGGGCAGAGAAAATTTAAAGTGGGAGCATAACCCTGCTATTGGAAGAGCTGGAGGTATTTAATCTATTTGGAACTCAGATTTATTTGTCCTTAATAACTGTTGGTGCATTGATGGGGCTCTTATTGCTAATGGTTCATGGGGTGTTGATGGCCTGGAGTGTTGTATCGTTAATGTTTATGCACCCTGATCGTCTGGTTCTGTGGGACAATATTAATGCGATTATTGAGCAAAATCTGTTGAAGCATATATGTGTGGTTGGGGACTTCAATTCAGTCCGGTGTCACTCTGAAAGAGCAGGGAGAGGTGTGCAATCGTGCAATAGAGATGTGACGTCTTTTGATAATTTCATAAGAGGGACGGGTCTTATTGACCTACCCCTCCATGGCAGATCTTACACGTGGTATAGACAAGACGGGACGTGCAAAAGTAGGTTGGACATGCTTCTTTTGAACAACCAGTGGGTTTCACAATGGCCGAACTCTCATCTGAAAGGCCTTGGTAGATCTGTTGAGGAGGTGAATGAGGTTAAGAATGGCATCTTCAATCATTTTAGGCATCACTTCAGGAGGAATGGCAGATGATTTTGCTACTAGGAAAGTCTCGGCTGCAAGGAGTGCAGTTTGGTCTTGTGCAAGTCTAAATGCCGGGCCGGACTGCTTTAATTCCAATGAAGGAGTTTTGGCATTTGTTTAAAGCTGATTTTTTTGTGTATGTTTAATTCCATCACCAGGCAAACTTGTGGGAATTAACCCATCTTTTCATCGTGTTGATCCCCAAGAAGGAAAGTTTGAGATTTAGGTCAATTCCCTCATTGGTGGTATCTACAAGGTCTTATCCAAAAACATAGAGTTGACAACATCATTTTTGGTGCTTTTTCAGGAGAGGACAACATTGTGATTTTGGAGACTCTGAAGAATGTTTTTCAAAATTGGGACTGCATATGATTGGACTTGGGGGACTTGATGATGGAAGCTTTGGTTTAAATTGGGGGAAATGGGTTTTGGAATAACCCTGCTCGTGAATTGGAAGAGGCCTTGGCAAGGTATTTTGTTCTATTTGGAACTCATGATTTATTTGGGTCCTTGCTTCTATCGGGAGAAATAATTTAAAAGTGTCTAACTGTTGGATGATACCATCTTTATTGATGTGGGGCGGATTCTAAAAAATTTGGAATTTGCTTAAGATCAATTTGGTTCATTTTTGGGTCAATGTTTATGAGGCAAGGATGCGGGAGATGGCGGAGATATTCAGGTGTGAACGAGGATTCTTACCTTTTACTTACCTCGGTATTAAGGTGCGAATGAATCATGGGAAAGTTACCGAATGGAGCGAGCTCACCCGAAAAATCAGAAATCGGTTAAGAAGATGAGGGGATAACAAGGTCTCTTTGGGTGGAAGAATTACTCTGTTGAATGTGGTACTATCATCTCTACCTACTTACTACCTTTCCTTTTACCAAGCTCCTAAATCTACCTTGAGTGATATTGTCAAACTCCAAAGGAATTTCCTTTGGGGGGGTGGGGAGAGTGATTCCAAAATTGCTTGGATTGAGTGGAGTGTTTTGTGTAATCCTAAAAGTAAAGGGGGCTTGGGGGTGAGGGACTTGGGGTGCTTTAATAGGGCTCTTATTGGGAAGTGGTTGTGGAGATTCTTGAGGGAGAAAAATAGTTTGTGGGTGAAGGTGGTGGAGTCTAAGTATGGGGTGGAGTGGTTGAGGGAGAGTTCGGATATCTTGAGTGTGGGTAGAGTGAGTTGGTCTAGATGGTGGAGGGATGTTGTTAGACTTACTCTTGGTGATCCGGGGGGGTGGTTCAAGGGTAGCTTAGAGAGGGTGTTAGGAGATGGGAAGAAAATCAGATTTTGGGAGGACACCTGGATGGGTAAGGAGCCTCTGAAATTAAAATTTCCGAGACTCTATAACCTTAGCCAGGACAAGGGGAGTTTTGTTGGTGAGATAGGTGAGTGGGAGGAGGGAGTTTGGAGGTGGAAGTGGAGATGGAGGAGGAATTTTTTTGATCGCGAGCTTGTTACTTTTAATACTTTCTCTTCTTTAATTAACAGGGTGGATCTGAAGCTTGGGGTCCATGATTCGTGGAGGTGGACGAGCTCACCCAAAGGTGTCTACAATACTAGAGATGCATATTCCATTTTGCTCAGAAGTCGCAATAATGGCCAAGTTGATGAAGAGAGAGAGAGGACTTCAAACTCGTGTGGAATAAGTTAACCCCA
Source organism: Stenogyne calaminthoides (assembly GCA_037126765.1). NCBI lineage: Eukaryota > Viridiplantae > Streptophyta > Magnoliopsida > Lamiales > Lamiaceae > Stenogyne > Stenogyne calaminthoides. The sequence goes on along the minus strand of JBBCBC010000017.1, from coordinate 32,591,532 downwards.
TTGAAGATCGTTGCTCACTCTTGGAGGGTACTTTGGGACCGACTTCCGACGAAAACTAATCTCTTAAGAAGAAACATCTTGAACTCTAACCATGATTTGAGATGCGTTCTTTGCGGGGATAATGAGGAATCCGACAAGCATGTTTTTTTCGAATGCACTATCGCCTACGAGGTATGGATGAGATGTTCTGATTGGTTAGGAATTTCCACTGTTCTTCATTCTCATTCTTTCTCTAGCATCATTGCACATAGTCACTTGTTACGGGGGAAAAAGGGGAGAAATGTTGCTATTGCTATTTGGCAATGCGTGGTTTGGTTGATTTGGAAAGGAAGAAATGCTCTTATTTTTTAAGAGACGGCATTCGTGGTTGATAAATTACTTGATGAATTGAAAGCGAGACTTTGAAGTTGGTTTTATGTTAGAAATTTGATTCGGAACTACTTTTCGTATAATGATTGGCTTGTTAATCCTAGGCTTGTGATAGATTGTTAACTTGTTGTATATGTAAATGTGTAATTCTTTTTGGGTACTCCTTATACCCAACTTCGTTTAATATTTTTTCTCTTTGAATCAAAAAAAAAAAAACCCTTTAATTATATATATCACACTTCTTAACCAGATTAACATATTCTTATGTAAAACTTGTGCACCCTATACTTTCATTTAATAAAAATTGAGATAAGAGACAATCATAATCTAAGAAATTCATACATCCCATAACCCTTCTTTAGCTTTATTGTATTGTACTGAGACGATGCTACACAATTATGAGTTCTGTTTCATGTGAGGGTGCTTCACACGTTAACTCTATCGTTATTATGTATAAAAACTATCATTTGTTGCATTAAAAAACTTTCCTTTGTTTAAAAATATAAAACATTTTCTAAACAAGTGATTGTTTTTTGTTCATAATAGTGATAATTTTTATACATAACAAATGAGAGTTTTTGTATAATAATGATGATTTTAAATAATCGAGTTCAAAAGCATTTAAAGATCTATATACAAATTTTTGTCCACAATTATTGCTTTTTTTCCTTTTTCCTTTTCTTTTTGGACCTCTTAATTATTATCCTAACATTCTCATGACTTGATGCTTCATTCTGGTTCGGTTGATTTTACAACGAATTATACGGATTATTATTATGAGACAATCACACTAAATTTATATATGAATTTTATTATTATTATATATATTAATTTTTGTACACAATAATATAAAAATAGAATTCAACATGAACTCTGATTTACACATAATTTTTTTTTTTATTTACTATTTAATTATCTTCTCTTTATTAGGACTCTTATCATCTTTTTTAAAAAAAATGAATTTACGTTAATTCTCTTTTTTTAAATATTATTCCATATTTAGTATATATGTGTCACTGTTTAGCCTATAAAATATTACTATTCAAAAAATATTTTATTAGGACTGGGTCTCATGTGCACAATACATGATTTATCTTCTTTTCATAAGACATTTTAAAAAGATGAACTATACAAAATAGGAATGTTCAACTATTCCTATGAAGCATGCAACTATGTTCTCATATTAACAATTCTTGCACTTTTCGTGTAAATAAATCGATTTTTTCAAAGATAACAAGTTCACGGTTTTAAAATCGCACTATGAGTAAGACGCAAGCACCTGAGGTGTAAATAAGACCAAGCCTTTATTTTATGTGTTGTTCTTTTTAAAATCATTGAACAACACCACATGCTAAAATACTTTGAATTTTTAAAATCATTGAACACCACCACAAATGCTAAAATACTTTGAAGAAAAGAGTTCAAACGAACCTGAGTTTAAGAAAGTTCTTGTTAAAGAAGAAACTATATTAGTTTTACAAGGTAAAGTGTAAATACAAAATCATGTCCATCTAATCATCTTCAAACAAGAGGAAATCAAAGAGGCATGATATGTGTCTTTTACCCATCTATAATTCAAGAATTCTAACAACTTATCACTCACAACCCAGAATCATTAATCAACCACAAAAATTGGTACAAATTAGAGAAAAATACAGTACCGTCACATTCGATCAACAACAACATAATAACACAACACAATTCCTGTTAGATTAAACAGCATCAATCCACATCAATTTTCTAAGTCACGCGATAAGCTCCATACCTGTTATCTTCAATGTGTATTTCCTCTTCAATACAAGAAGATATAGTGGTAAGAATGGATCAAATCACATTTGAGTTGAAAGAGCAAAAATAGAAGAAATAAGCAATCTGATGTTAACCTAACTTTGTTTCCTCTTCTTTTCCAGAAAAGCGAAATTCCTCTGGAATTCAATGATTGCTTGCACCAAATGCCAAAACCCTATCTCTGGCCAAAGAACCCTAGGAGACGAGAGAATCGAAGTTCCACTCTGCCACAAGAGGAATTACTTAAACGGGTCTCACCACAAGACCGGATTATAATATCTGGATCAGGAGCAACTCCCATATACAAATGTTTGTCAATATCTGCAGCGTAAATTAGAGGCTCATTACCGTATCCGGCCCCACTCATGTCCAAAACCCTAAATTCATCGAGTTTCTCTAGGCAAGTTTCTTCAACAGCATGCACTATTTCGTCTGTTGACGTGTAGGCAATGCATATCGAAAGTACAGCTTTTGAATTTTGTGCTGTAGCTTTCATGGCTCGCTCAGCTGCTTCCTTTATGGGTTTGCTCAAAAGTTTAAGGTTTCCAATGAAGTGTACTCTCACTCCATGACGGTTGACTATAATCTCTTGTTCGAGTAACGCTTCGATTTTTTCAAGAATCAACTGCATAGTGGACTGAACTTCTTCCTGTTTTCTTTTGAAATTTTCAATGCTGAATGCGTAAATAGTAACAAAGACCACGTTCAATTCGTAACAGTATTTTAACATGTTCATAAGAGCTACATATCCAACCCTATGACCAACTCCTTCTTGTAAACTTTGCTTCTTAGCATATCTTCGATTTCCATCCATGATGAATGCAACATGTCTTGGAATAGGACCAACGGAAAGCACTGAATATATTACTCTACGTAGAAAACTGCCCAAACCTTGAATAAATTGAGTTGTCCCAGTACTAGTCCGTTTCTCCATAAACATTTCAGATAGAAGTGTCAAAAATGCCTAAGCAGATAACCTGATAACCATAATAGAAAACTTTAATCTATCGCCTTAGCTACGAAAAACCACAACCATACATAGTATATAAAGAGAAAAGAACGAGACGGATGTGAGATAAGTTCATTTGAAGTATCAATTCTTATCACTTAATTATATGTCCTGTCTTTCCACACATATGGATCTAAGCTAGAAAAATAGTAGATTACCAATATGAAGATGCATTAAAGAAACTGGAAAACAATGTTGGATTTTCAGGTTTCCCTCAGAATGCCCAAGCAAATTGAAATCGCTACTTTGATCACATGAACAAAACAAGTGTATCTTGGCTTCCTAAATGAGAACAGTTGACAAGTATCAAAAACTAATAATTTTTCAACTCATAAATTGATTAGGGAGTGATTAATCAACGGATGCACTGAATGATTACACTAAAAAGACACAGCACAGGTGAAGTCTGCCTTGTCGAATTCAATTGCAAGAGAAAAATGAGTTAAAATCAAATTGTGCAAAACCAGGGCGCAAAAATCAAATTGTGCAAATTGTGCAAAATCAAATGAGAAGGGCCGCAATTTTCTTAAATCGGCGCCGCTATTCACGGTCTCACCTGCAACTGCAAAAGCATCTTGGCCGGCGGCGGCGTGCGGGTGATGGGCGCTTCGAGCGGCGGGCAGACGACGGCTGAGGCTGCGTCGCTCGGCCTCTGCAGCGGCAGCGGCCACGGCGGCGGCGCGAGGGAGGATGAAATATCTTACCGTAGCAGACGGCCGACGGCGATAGGAGAGACTGTATAATATTATTTGATTTTTGAGGTTGGGCCGGCGGATTTGAGATATAGATTAGAGTAGTTAGGGTATTTTTATTAGGGCGTTATTGTCTTTTCAATTTCTACATATAAATTCTAAATATATCAAATCAAATCTTAAATAAAAGTATCAATATAAGATTTTAGTATTAAAAATTCTATTTTAATCTTCATCAATATCAGATATTGGAAATTCTGATCCTAAAAGGAAACAAAGTTGAAATATGTTATATTTTTAATAACAAAAGGAGATAGAGTTGGTATATGATATATTTCCTATTTTTATAATAGAGCACGAAATTGTTTCCAAAAAAAAAAAAGAGAGCAGGAAATTATACTTCCGAAAAAAAAAATTAATAGCAAAAATTTAAATAGTGTTTGCAAAAAATTCTAAAACTAATAATTAATAATGTTGCAAAAACAAAAAATTAAATAAAATTCATAAACTGTAAAAAACGACTTGTGTTCAGCTCTTAAACTATAGTTTTGAAAGTTTATTTAATTTAGTAGTAATAATAATAATAAAAGAGGGTTAATTTTAAAAAGTAAAAAAATGATTAAAAGTTAACAGATTTTTTGCAAAACGTACGAGATGTATATCTATCTAATTTAAATCTAATTATCTAATCTAAATCTAATGAATCTTGAATATATCTATCTATCTAATAAATCTTTGGAATTCTTTTCGAAAAAAAAAACTTTGGAATTATAAATCTCCATATTTATAAATCTATAAATACACATGACCCCAATTGTCTCCAAGTCCAATGCAACATACTGATACGTGATTTAGAAGCAAATATACATATGCAGATTGTTAGTATTTTTTTTCTTCTCTTAAGGCTCTTTGATTATTCCAATCAACAACTATCAAATTCGAATTGTTAGTGTTTTTCTTCTTGCATATAAAGTTTGAATAATAATGGTGAGGGATTTAACGTTGAAAGACTGCGAAGGGCTCAAGGTCAAAAGTGATAATCAAATGGATTTTCTGGCTGTCGTGGCAGAAAAACATTAGAAGAATACGAAAAAGACAAAAAAGATCGTGCCCAGAGAGTTTCAAATAAACAGCCAGAATCCTCTAAAAACGCTAGAAAGAAGCGCAAAAAGGAAAGTTTGTCGATCGAAAGTGGTACTTTCGAAGTTGGAGAGTCTTCGAATAGGGAACATGCAGTCGCTCACGCGCCTCAACTGCCCGAAAATTTCAGGAGGGCAGTTGAGGAAATGGCGGAAGGAAAACAAGTGTCGAAATTGACACTGGTGATGGGAAAAGAGTTGACTAAATCGGACGTTGACTCGAGCCAGAATCGGTTATTAATTCCGCTTAAAAAACTTATTAGGGATGATTTCTTAGAAGAGGATGAGAGAAAGAATATTAGTGGGAAAGGTAAAAAAGAAGAATTGCATGGAAGTGAGGATAATCGAGCAGTTGTTGGATAGTGTGAAATTTGGCAACATGAATATGGATAAAAAGAATGGAAAAACATCTCTAAATTACGTCATGAACGGAAACTGGAGTACGATTGTGAGTAGGAATAGTTGGAAGGTAAAGACTATAATCCAAGTTTGGTCTTTTAGGGTATGTTTGTTTCGGGATTTAGGTGTGCGAGGGAAGTCATGTCTTCAAAATCCTATGGATTTAAAAATTCTGATGAATAGTAAATGTATGTGTTTGTTTTGAGATTTTGGTAGGGTGAGATTTTTGCTTTATATCAAATCAATATGATATAGTAATTATTAATGTGGTATTATTATATTGTATTGGGTGAGAGAAAAGTAGGAGAGAGAATAAGTAGGTGGAAGAAAAGTGGTGATATGATTGTATTGAATTTTGTGAAAATAGATGTATATATATATTTTATAGGAGTGAATTTAAAAGCTGGATGTGGAAATCCCCAACTAAGTATGTGACTTGGATCGCAAAGTCCTAAGTCCATTCGGGTGAGTCCAAAACAAACATACCCTTAGAATTGGACAAGAGTTGTGTTTCGCTCTTGTAGGGCTGCCGCCTAAGTCTGAAGAAAGTTAGTGGTCATAACTTAGTTGTGAAGCTGCATGAATTTTGGTGTCAGCATCTCTATTTCTTAACTATTTTTTGTCCTTTTTTAATTTGCAAGATATAGTAATATTTTTTTAACGAAGTAATATTTGTTCTACCTTACCTCCTGATAGAATTCATCGTACGAACTAGTACTTTTCAAAAGATAAGCTAATACTTCTCGGGCAATGAACTATAAAATTTATTATTACTATTCACTGTATTATGTTGTTATTGGACCATTAAACCTCTGATAAGTTACACATATTCCATTGCATTGTATCGAATTCATGAACAAACTTATGATTCATTCTTTCAAAAATGTTGTCATATAAAACATGTTCAGGGCTAAAAGGCAACGACCTAACTATGAAAACGACATCGTTTCTTCAATTATGAAGCCGGGTCGCATTGCAGTAGTTTCAGCAAGGTTCTTGTAAAAAAACGTAACACTCTCACGTACAAAGTTCAGCGGACTTTACGAGCTTTCTGTTCCTGACCCAATCCAAGTGATTTCTGTGCATCCGCTATACCTTCAGGATCTGCCCAACCAAACAAGATTAAGGGCAAAAAAACTGCAGATAGTCTATGAGAAGAAAAGATGAATGAAACATTTCTGCAATTAAAAAAGGCGAAATTCTTCAAATAAAGTGGTGTTTGCAAATGAGATTGGAAAATCGGAATCACTTTTTTTCATTCTTTCAGAAAAGCTGAGTCTACCAGCTTTGAGAAAAGGTGATTTTGGAGTATCCTGTTGTGTTTGAAAACAGGCCCAAGTCTAGTGGTTTTCGTATGGCTGTGGATTAATCAGCTATAATCATCTACTTATAATGGAATGCCAATCATTTGCTTTGATTCAATTAACGATTGAAGAAACAATTGAACATCATGATTTACGAAATTCAAATTCAGACTGATCAAATTATGCAGATTTCACATAATAAAAGTCTAATACCGACTGCGTATAGTATTCAAAGTTTACCAAAGAACTGTGTGAAGATCCTTGTGAAGAAGGACAGATTGCGTGAAGCATTGTACGCCATTGCTGGAGGAAGGGGTTTCACGATTGTATCAATGCTAAACACATTCTGAAAGGAACTGCACAAACACCACAAATCTCACTTCAACTTTAAGTACATGATCAATAATATAACACACAAGCTCATAGCAATAGCAGATCACATTCAGAGGGAAAATGGATAATTAGTATTTCTCTGCTTCTTCGTTTTTCCAATATTGTTTAGACAAATATGCTAGTTAAAGAGATACGAGAGTAACTGAAATTCAGCACCAAACTTTCAATTACTGCTGATTAACCAAGCTGTATAAAATGGGTGTTTGCAAGAAATTATAAGTGATTATAAGTCACCTAAAATTGTGTGCATACGCAATTTGAAGTGTTTTATTTCTCATTTATTAGATTAAATAAGCTCTCAAAAGTTATAAGCTAAAAGTTGAAAGGGGGGTGCTTTTGGTAGTTTATGTACATTTTTTAAGTATTATTAACTTTTTTTTGCAAACACTATCAATTTTTCTTTGTATTTTTTTACAAACACCATCAACTTCTACTATTAATCAATTTTCTCATAATCACTAATTTTAATCACTTCTTCAAAAGGATAATTTTTTGCACACCCCCCAAAATCACCAAGAAGACATACTAAGACCAACTAGCTTCCTTCTACACATCTTTTCAACATATGATCAAATACATGTTCTTTTTTTCAACATATGATCAAATAGCCTGGCGGAGAGAGAGGTACAATTTCCAAAAATGAAATGTTCACCTTTTATCTGCTAAAATTGTATTTTATTATGTATAATTAGGAAAAAAATCTAAATGTCGAAGATGGTAAGAAAAGAAGCAATGCCAAACATATTAGTGCATTTCAGAACACAAGGATGTTGATCAATAAGAAGCATTACCGAAGTGAATTATCACTCACACTGTAAAATAACTTGAAATATCAAAACAGGAAACAATCTCCCAAATGCAACATAAACGAGCATGTAAAGTAAACAACATAGTCCAGGAGGATAAAAAGCATAAATTAAAGATAAGGCCTCATGCCTTAAGTCCTTATGAGTTATGACAAAGGAATTGATGCATTTCATAATCAGTTGCATGATGATCAATAAATAGCACTATGAAAATGATTGATCGTTATTCTTTCACACGATAAGTTTGTATAATAAGTAATAACTCCAACATACAGGGAGTGTTTGCAAACAATTATAAGTGATTATAATCACCTACAATTGTGTACAGAGGTAATTTGGAGTGTTTTATTTCTCTTTTATTAGACTAAGGGTGTGTTTTGAAACACTTAAAACAGCTTCCAGAAGCACTTATTTTCAAAAGTTGTGAAAGGGAGCTTTGAAAATAAGTGCTTCTGAAAGTTGTTTAAAGTGTTTCAAAACACGCCCTAAATAAACTCTAAAAAGCAATAAGTTAGAAGCTTCAAAGGGGGTGTGATGTTTTTAGTAGTGTATTAGTCTTTTTAAAATACTTTTAACTTTCTCTGCAAACACTATCAACTTTTCTTTGAATTTTCTTACAAACACCATCAACTTTTACTACTAATCACTTTTCTCATAATAACTAATTTTAATCAATCCTTCAAAGCTACAATGCAAACACCCCTCAATATGAAAGAGATTAACCATCAACCAAGAGCCTTTTCAATATAAAACACAAGTATCCATTAACAGAACCAAGAGAAAAAATGTAACACCAGTTTGAGTGAATCGCGGAAAGCCAAAAAGGCCTACTGTCAATAACAATGCAGAAACAGCATCAAGTCGTTCCTCACGCTACAAAGATTGTACTCCCTTTTCCATTAATAAAGCGCAATTAATCTTCATTTTTCACATTGACCGACCACCACAAGGAACCAGAAAATCAAAGATTTCGATTAAATCAAAACCAAATTCGAAAGTACAACACATTTGCGTACAATGACCGAAAAATAAGAAAATTGGAATTTGGAACATGTATTAATTCACCTGGAAATTGCGCTGGAAGCTGTAGCGCAACTCAGGGTCAATTTCAGAGAGGGAGTCCTCCCCAACGTCGTCGTTTTTGGAGTTGTACTTCTTTTTTCCAGGTACGTGCATTGTGGGGGTTGTACCTGGCTGTGACGTCACTTTCATCCTCGTCCTTGAATTTTTCGTCGTTCTCTGGGCCCGCCCTCCATGGTGCTGACGCAAGCAGCTCTTTCTTCGTTTTCGCCATTTGTGGAATTTGATTTCGAGCTTTTTCCGGATATGAGGGAGAATTGGATTGAAAGGAGGAGAAGATAAACCCGAGCTTTGTGGTTTTGGCGTTTGGATACAATCATACAAAGTTAAAACTATGCTCTACGGCGTCGTATTGTCTTCTTTCTTTTCCCTTCTATCCAAATTTTGCATATCCGCCCTTTAGCTTTATGATAATTTCAAGGAATAGATAGTAAAAATAGAATTTATCTTTGTCACGAGGGTAAAACTTTGAAATTTTTACAGAGTAAATACTAAATTTTCAAGTTATTGCAAAAAAAAAAGGGTCTCGAACAAATTTACAAGTGAAATAATCACACGCGAATTAATGAAAATTCCTCTTGTTTTGCTTTTGAATCTAGTCAAGGTCCTTTTTTTTAACAACAATTTTTAAAAGGTCGATATCTGTCCTATAAAAATTTCAAATTCAATCCTCAAAATGCAATAGTGATAAGGATAAATCATATTTTTACAATTTGTCAACTTCAGAATCCCCATGTTTGAAGAATGGATGAAGAGTTGTCTCATAATATCCCATGAACTTAAAATATTTACTTCCTTTTGAGCTGATTATGCTAATTAAATCTTTAATGTCACATTCATAACTATTGATTCATATCAAAGTATAGTTAGAGTTGTTAAAGTTAAAACGCTCATTAAGTCGACTCATCTCGTTTATATAGAATGAGCTCAAATTCTCAAATTACTAACAAGCCTACTTAAGCTCGACTCATTAGACTCGATAGTTGAAAATTTTATTTTCATCATCTCATTTATTAGGCATGGCTCGATAACGATTAGACTCGTTGAAAATACTAGAAAATTATTTGTAAATTAATGTTGTCAAAACTCAAAATGACTTAGGGTTGATTGCATGAGAAAAGTACACACAAATGTTTTCTTTTTTCAGGCTCGGTATAATTTAATTATAAGCATTAAGGCATGTTGGCTCAATTTATCAGCTCGTTAGGCCCGTTAGACTTAGGGTTGTCAAAAAAAAACTCTTAAAATGACTTTTCAAAGGGTTGATTGCACAAATAAAAAACCACCCTTCCTTATCATTAAACGGCACATTCAAATCCCTAAAATATAATCTCCATCCCTCTATTTCATAAACCCTAACCTGGCGCCCCCCTCTCAAAAACCGCAAACCAGCCAGAAACCATCCTCACCTTCCCGACCCCCTCCCGAACCAGAGCGACTCAAGCCGCGATCACCCTCCACCCGAACCAAAACGAACTCAATGGCTGCCCCAACCCACAAAATGAGAACGCCGCTCCCACCGCTGCAAACCAAAAAAAAAAAAAAACCTCCAGAATGAGAGTGTTAGATCGCTCCAGGCGATAAGAAACCAAAAATCAAAGGCAAGCCAAAAAAAAGAGAGCGGGTGGCGCTGCGATAAAAAAAAAAAATGAATGGGAGAGTTAGATGGTCAAGTTTGGTGGATATCTGAGGGAGAAAGAGAGTGAGTGGCGGCGAGATCCGATGGAGAGGAGGCAAGTGGGGAGATTGAAGAAAGAATTGAAGAAAGAAGGAAGAGTTTTAGGATTTTTTAACCCACTCTGCTTGTTTTGTTGTTTCAGCCCAGCCCAATTGTCGTGACTTTTTTTTTTTTTAATCTGGTTGAAGATTAAATGTGATCTTTTGGAATCTGGTTTAAAATTTGTTCAAGATATGTTCAGATGTGTGATTTGAATGTGGGAGATGGTGGCACTCTGGATTTTTTTTGTTTTATTTGGAGATGGTGTCAATTTGAATCTGAGATTTTTGAATTTTTTTTTAGATTTTGAATAACATGTTCATGTTTTTAATGAACATATTCATGTTCTTGATGAACATGTGCATGTTCTTGAGATTTTTGAGATTTTAATTTCTGTAATTTCTGTAATTTTTTAGATTTTAATTTCGGTATTTTCTGTAATTTATATAATTTCTGCAAATTTTTTTTAAATTTTTATTTTCTATAATCTTTAAATTTTATATTATAAATTTTTGAATTTTTTAGATGAAAATATATAAATTTCTATTATTTTGTAAAAAATTTGTAATATTTTTTACATAAAGTTGAATAAGAAATAGATGATCTCTTAATGGGAAGGAGATGATTTTTGAAAATAGAAAATGAAGGGTATATCAGTTTTTTTTACATTCATTTTGCACCCACCACCAGTAATTAATAAAAAATTTGTACTTAAGATTAATTGAATTTTGGACCTTGCATCAGAAATTAATTCACTCATCGAAAAAAGGGGTGGGCCTAATTTACAGGCCCAAGGGCCAAAACAGACTTGGGCCGAAGCCCAACACATACTGTGCAAAAGAAAACTTTGACTGAGAAAGGCATCTAATGACCTGCAATTTTCAGTTTGGCAGTGCTGTTTTATTCATATTAAATTAATGTAAAAGGAGCATCTCCAAAGAGACTAATTAGAACAAGAAAAAAAGGCCCATGATTTTATTTATTTTCTTTCTTTTTTTTTTTTTTTTGAAAGGGATTTTATTCATTTTCACACTAACCATGTTTTGCAGGTTGATTAAAGATGCTGATATTCTTGGTGCAGAAATTTAGACAATCATCAGGTCCATAAAATGATTGAAAGTCAACAAAGTAACAGTAGCATTTCGGGCAAGGTAGGCTTTTCAAGAAAGAAAAACATCAATGGGGTGGCAACAGTAAACCAATACATAATATTCTGAGAAATTTAAGATTCAGGGCACCACGTGATCGTGATTTTGTTTTCTGAAATGGAAAGGGGGGTCGTTTATTGCACACCGGACAACCTAGCCCAATCAACAAACTGCATCCCACCGTAGACATTGTTGGCGAATCGTACACCGACAGTAAAAGCCATTGCAACAGGTGGAAGCTTCCTCGCCATTGGAGAAGCTTCCACTATGCATTCTAGCCCGTTGATGACCTGATAACGAGTGTTGGAAGACACCGCCAAGAAAAAACCTACAAAATAGGACGAAAGTGAAACAAATCATATACAAGAAAGGACTCCAGTAAACCATGTTCACATGAACTCTTTTCTTTAAAGTAATATTTTTTGTTAGCATACAAAGTATCACTATTTAAAAAATATTTTTTTTATATGTTATTCTTCTCAGAATCACTAAACCGTGATATTTTGTATGCTAAGCAGTACACCATTAAATTTTTTTCGAGAAGGTTCATATAGGTTTTTGTCTAGTTTCACTTGAATAACAATGCTGCTTCATCATCATCTTATTGCTTTTCTCATTAATGCAATTTTGGTGAGTTTAATGTAATAATATCCTAGGGAAAGATAAAGATTAGACAATTGATAGTTCCACATGAAAGAGAGAAGAGGCATACCCCAAAGTGCTGCACTCTTTATAAGTGGTGGAACTGGAATGTCATCATCTGATTTTTTAATGCTCCTGGGAAAAACAAAAATATTTTATGAGAAACACTGTTTCATGTAAATTTATAAAAATAGTTCGGAACAAATTGCAGATTACAAGCAAATGGGGAGAGAACAATGTCTATCAAAATATGTTCATATGAAATATATTCAATTATCAATTAGGTTTCTATTCTGTATATCTGAATGAATCTCAAACTCAACTCAAAAGCTCGTAAACCTCTAGAAGTTCTTAACAGTAACATACCGCTTAGCTGTCATTATTAGGTTTGCAATTCCTTGGCCAACAATTCCGCACCCAAACCCAACCATTCCGTAGAGAATTCCCTGAAAACCATGCAGATTTTAGCAGTATACCAGAAACCAATAGGCAAAGGAAAATAAAAGTAAACTCTGTTTAGAATGAAAGAGTAAGTAATACAGAAATGAATAACATTACTTCACAATATTACAGTTTGATACCTTATAAAAATAGGTGGCAATTCTCTGATTTACTGAGAAACTAGTTCCTGGCCGTTCTGCTTCAAATACACTGTGTCATAGCATTTAGAAATTGAGCACGAAGAAAATAAATTGCGATTAATAAACAAGTTGATGAAATATCAAATAAGCAATTTAGTGGAGGGGGAAGAATCACATTTCACAGCTTTGAATTCTGAAAAGTGCTTCTAAGCTGTATATGCAGTAGATACCTGCTAGGAAGAGCTGCATAACCTCTCTGCATTTGACCCAAGAATCCTTGTGAAGCGGATATCTGCCCAATTCGGGCATACGGAGCTAGCAAACCAACTAGAGCAACATTAACAACCACCCCAACTAGAAGATCAGCTGTATACAATTCAAATTCAGCCCAGAAGTCTTTCCCTCTCTTTTTCACTTCAGCAAATGTTGCACAACAAGAATCGATAACTATCTATAAATGAAAGGAAAAAAATCAGAACTATATGAGTTGGAAATGCCAAAAATACTAAGGTCCCCTAATGTATCATCAAGACATATACCCTTTGGAAATTATCTTTGCTTAATGTCCACACTATTGAGATATCGAAACATCTTTCAGGACCATGTAAACTAGTATGCTACTTCCAATACGCACTTAATCACTTATATAATAGAAGATTAAGCTCTTAAAAAGGTAAACTACAAACCTCCGTTCCAATCTTGAAAAGAAATGATGGATCAGCCAACATCCGATTTCTGAGCATCCCACATGACCTCATCAGAAACCCAAGTGGCCACGCTGACCCCTGCATTATCAATTTCAAAAGGACTTATTAAACAAATCATATCATTATTTTCATTAACTTCAAAGATCACCTGCAAATCCAAATATCTTAGGAGAAACAATTTACGTAGACCAACGGTCTTGGCAGCCTCCAACATATCAGCTGGAAGAATTGCCCCTCTCGCCTCCGTCTCTTTAATTACCTCCTCAAATTTCAATAGTGGCCCAAACTCCCTTTCTTCATAATCCCCCTCACCACCACTATCCCCCTCACCTCCACCGCCGTAAAACTTCCCATTTCCGCCGTCAATACCACCACCGCCACCACCATTGTCTGTTTCAGGTACAGAAAGATAACTATTTTCCATAACTTTAGCATCATTTTCCACAAGATCAATGCCACCTTGTGCAATGATGGTGGACGCTGCTACACTTGATTGAGGCTCAGTCTCAGGATCCATTGAATTAACAATGACAAGTTTCTGCCTTTTGCTATTACAAACCAAACTCAAATTCGTTTGAGACCCATTAACTCTACAACATTGAAATCTAGCTATTGACAAAGTGGAGCTTAAACACCTAGACAAAACCACATCTTTTCGAAAATTCTTGAAATGGCCAATTCTAATACTTGATGAACAACCCGCCATTTACACTAAACCAATAATTTTTTTTTTCTAAACAAAAACCACAGGATGTTCGACAAATTGTAGAAATCCCTAGCAGCAATTCCAAATTTCCGATTCTCTGAAATACTGCATGTAATTACGAAAAATAAATTATTTTTACAGCAAAAAAGATTATAAATTACGGATGGGTAGGGGGAAAAGGTTACAAACAAAGTTTAACGAGAATAATTCTATGATACCTGGAACGGGTGGATTGCTTTACTGTAGAATGCTATAATGGCGGAAATGGAGATAGGTGAGCGACGTCGTTTCAACGTTAATCAGTGAAAAAAGTGTATTAATGTGAAAATGAAGCGGCGGCCCGTCGGCCATTTCAGTAATACGTGATTAGCACGTGGGAACTATACACCCTTGTGGAGTAGTAGGGTTTCAATTATTCTTTTGTTGCTTTTAATTTCTTATAATAATAGCATATGATTAATAAATTATATCCCGTGAAGACTTGTATGCGTATCTTTATAAAATAAAATATACTAAGCATGGGTTCAATCAACGAACCAAACCGAATAATGATAATCGAACCGAATTAAAATTCCATAATTAATAATCGAACCAATCGAATTAATATGAAAAAAGAGAAGCCCGGCGTGAGATATGAAAAAAGATAACCAATCGAATTAATAATCGAACCATAAGTTGAAATTAACAAATTTCGATTCTGGCGTCAAAAAAAGAGAGGGAGAGCGTAACTTTACCAGAGAGCGGGTGGCGTGAGATCGGAACAGAGGTGGTCAGGTGGTGGATAGGCGGCGGCGGGCGACGGCAGCCGATTGAAGAAACTGGAACATGAAGGAAGAGAGACTAAATTTAGGGGTTTTTAACCGGCCCTTTTTTGTTTTTTTAAGCCCAGCCCCAGCCCAGTCCAGCCCATTTATTATTCTTCTTGCTTTAACAATTTTTTGGTTCCGATTGGGGCTTTGCTTCATTTTTCTTTTATAAAATACAACAATTAATATATATTTAAGTGTATCCTTTCAAAAAATAATAATATATATATATATATTTAAGTGTACCTCCAATTGAATGCTTCTAAAAAATTAGGTTCAATGAATTCAAGTGTAATTATAATATAGTACTATATATTTTAGTATCGATCCGTGAGCTAGCTTTTCGAAAAAAAATTATTTTATCGTAACCCCAAATTGAAAATCATGAATCCGTCCTTACAAAGGGTGTGAATTTGTTTACTATAAGGGCAGCGAAATTCTAATATTCCAACTGGGTGAAATGATAAAATTTTACGATTTTAAGACATAAATATAAAATTTTCTACGTATACTTTTTTTAAAAAAAAAGAATCTAGAAAATATTGATTTCCATCAATATTTTCATAAAATTTAAGGTCCTTTTTTTACAACAATTTAAAAGTTTGGTATATATCCTATAAAAATTTAAAATTCAATTCTTAAAATACAATTAGTGATAAAAATAAATCATGTTTTTTGCAATTTGTCCATTTCAAAATCCCCAGGCAATTCTTAATATTTCATTAGCTTTAAATGTTTGCTTCCTTATGAGATGGTTATGTTAATTATGTCTTTAATGTCACATTCGTAACTATTGATTCATATCAAAATATAGTTAGAGCTGTTAAATAAAACGAGTTGCTCGAAAGCTCGACTGGGCTTGGCTCGTTAAGGCTCGAACTCAGCTCGTTTATATTGATAAACGAGCTCGAGCTCATGAAATACTCAAATTACTAAAGAGCCTACTTAATCCCAACTCATTAGACTCGATAGTTGAAAATTTTTTTTTCATCAGGCTCGTTAGGCTCATTAGGCCCATTAGACTCGTTACCTAGTCGAGTAGAACTTTATTCGTAACTCGTTACCATTATCAAGCCACCTCGAGCTCAGCTCCGCAACTGCTCGAGTCGAGCTCGAACTTCAAGTACTCGACTCGGACAACAACTCTTAAGTATAGTACAATGATTTTGTTATTTTCAATATAAATACGACATACAATAGCTATACAGAAATATAAGATGAAACATCATTTACAACAAAAGACCCCAACATATAATAATTATTCCATATAAACTCAATCTCATACATTTCAAAAGTGACATAAACAAATATACCATATGATAACAAAAAACAAAGAACTCAACTTGATAATCAAGAATCAATGAATGAAGAATCTCTCAAGGACAAAAAGATCTACCTAAACGAGCCCTATGACTTGGTATGTTAAAATGCCTTATCCTCCCTTCTTGCTCAATCAAGTAACCATCACACAGCAATGCCTTTGAGAATTTATCCTCTACAACTCTATCCACATCATGCACAAACACATCGGTTTCGCCGTTTTCTCTGTTTCTTGCCATCAATCCGGCGGTGTATATGGCGCTCATTCGGCCCGGTGCACCATCAAAGTACCCCGTTGGGGCGTCCACCATGATCAAATCCCATTCTATGTCGTAAACTTCGGTGGGGAGGCCTTTTAGAGCAAGTTGGCACTTTGAGAATCTTGGATCAGTGACACTTTTGCACTCTTCTTGCGTTCCGATTTCAAGAAGTTGATCGGCTTGTGTCACTTTCGTGTCGTAGACTACGTGGTAGGATTCTAGGGAGGGGATTTGCTGGCCAATGTGTTTGATCCACGATTCGTCTTCTTCTAGGAAGACCGTTCTGCCACCATGGTTTAGCGCGGTCCACATGAGGCTGTCGTGGCCTAATCCGAATACGAGGAAGTTGGAGGGTGACTTACGTTCGAGGACTTTGAGGGATATGGAGATTTCTTTTAAGGTTTGTTGGGGTGTGATGTTTGAGGTTGCATAGTGGACTAGTGCATTTGCTAATGAAGGTGGGATTTTGGTGCATGTTGGGATGGAGGCACAGTTTGTGGGGTTTGATGATGATTCTTGGGAATTTGATGAGTTTATTATGGTGTTAGATGTTGGATTTTGTGAAGAGGGTTGTTGGGAGTATGAGAAGCTTGATCTTAGTATTAAGAAGAGAAGGAAAAGAAAGAAGAAACAGATCAAAACTGTCTTCAGATTGAAGGGGTTTTGAGGTTTGTTTCTCATGTTTTTTTCTTCCTTTTTCTTGAAAAACTATGTTGAATTTGAGGTAAAAATGGTTTTCTATGAGAGAAAAATGAGTTGCAAGAAGTGATGAGGGAAGATTTAAGATAAGGTTTCTTGATGAATTGGCAGATTAGAAATGAAGCAAAGAGTTGAGCGTTGATGGGGACAGAGAAACTAATTATGTTTCTAGTCTTGCATGACAGATAATTGCCTCCCTTTTTGGTGATCATTTTTAAAGGGAAAGTGGGTGGAGTATTAGGTGACACTGAGGTTGACATATGCAATCAAACAGGTGGTTAAGAATATTAGGTGTTTCTTCAAATTATTTCATATTAAGAGGTTGGTTGATAAACTATTAATAAGTATTGGAGTAGGTCTAGTGTGCAAATTTGTATAGATAAAAATCTATAAAATTATCCTAAATCAACCAACTACACCCTAAACACTAAATAATTAACCCTAAATTATGACATATTTGAGCTGGGTGAACCATGAACTAGTCGGTACTGCGAGGTGAAAATTTGTTCACTAGACTTTGTCTAAGTATTGTTGTATGTTCAACAAGACTCGGTAGTGCAAGGTGAAAATGACATTATTAATTTGTTAGGATGTCATAGATATGCTGTTAAATGGGGTGACTGTCACAAGAAGCAATTATTTTGGTGAGTTGGTGTCCCATTAACCAGGTATTTGCTATGAACTTGAATTATTTGACTAATTTCATTAATTTTAACACATTTTTCTAAATCACTAAACTTGACCGGTATTATAATCTGGATATGGTCAAATGTCATGAACTAAAAACTAGGTTCATAGCATGAACCAGATCTATACAAGTTTTTGTTTATTTTGATTATCATCCACTGGCGGCATGTGCTGAATACAAACTTGTGTTCATTGTAGAGAAACGTGTACACTTTAAACAAACGTTATCATTCGGAATCTTCGTACGAGAATTTGAGGGAGGCCGAGTCTTGTATGCATTTAGGTGCACCGTGTATTCAAAGGGCATTTTAGAACCACGCAACTTATTATATTGAAATATGCAATTTATTTACACTGATCCGTGTAACTATTAATATGGAAAAATAGCTGGACAATTCAATGTAAATAAATTGCATCTTTCAGTACAACAAGTTACATGGTTTTAAAATGCACTATGAGTGTACGGTGTACCTGAATACATATGAGACCTACCTATTATTGGGACCTTCGTTACTTGCTGTTTTCTCAAGCTTTTTGAAGGTTTTTTTTTTTTGTTTTTGAAATTCAATTTATGATAATAGAGAAAATCAGGATGAGGGTTCATGACCTTTTTTGACCTCCTCTCTAGCAAAGTTAATCAAGCATGGGGATTGATGCACTATGAGGGTATAGATGATCCACTTTTCTACTGCCTTGTTGTCACTGTGTAGAAGAAAGGTAATGTGCAAGTTCAAATAAAAAAAATCTCTTTCTAACTTAAAACTACACTCCCAATAACATTTAACAAGCACACTAGCATAAAACGGTCTCACGGTAAGACAAAACATAATTTAGACATCAATGTTTTAACACTTTGAAAAAAATGAATGTTAATATGTGTTAATTTATATCTTGTCCCATGTATATGACAATCTCTTACGAATTTTGTCCAACTTTATAATCTACAAATCAACCTAACCTTGAAGACACATAAAGTTTCCCTAAACTTTCTTCACAGTGTACAAATATACCAAAACACGAGAGAAGAAAATAAAATACAAACTAAAGGTGTGTTATCAAACTCTACAAAACAACTTCCAAAATATTTTTTTTCAAAAAACTGTGAAAAGCAGCTCTGTTTGTAATGATTGAAAACAAGCCCTAAATTGAAGCTTGTTGATATAGTACATCTCAAACTCCCTACATAAACAGCATTCATAGAAAAGATTGCAAACATACATGTTTCCAAAAACAACAAAAATGAAAAATAAAGAATTGATACAGTAGTACAAGGGTCGAAAAAATCGAAATTCTGTCAAAAAATAATATTACAACACCTCTCAATAATAAGCCAAGCTCCAAAGGTGAAAAGGAAATATTATAGAGGTATTCTGCCAATATACAAAAGATTCAGCAACTGCAATACAATCGACCTTAACAAGATATGTTATATACAAGGCTGTGTATATAAAGATCCACCGGAGCCTACTATTATAACAAGGTTTCGAGCTTGAGAGCCTGATCAAACCAACCACCCAACAAAAATTGCAAGAATCGATTGCCAAAATTATCCATGTATTCTAAAATCTAGAGCCAGAGGGAGGAGCTGGGGGCAAACGGTTAGGCGTGCGCCTACTGCCCGAGTTTGCCCCGTAACTTACATCACCGTTCTGGGAAGGGTCGCTATTACGACGGCTGTGACCGTTGGACCTTGAATCACTGTATGAATCGGTTGAACCGTTGGCGGCAGAATCAAATGCAGATCTCCAATCATCACCAGATGAAGGACCTCTAGCAGTTGGACTGCTTTCTGCTCGATATGATGAGAAAATATTAGTCCACGAGTGAACACCGGTGGAATGCGGCGATTAGATGAATAAATAGGTAATTAAACATGTACAGTACTTAAAAAGTTTGTGTGTGATTATTGGACAATTGCATAAAATTTGTTTATAAAATTTGTAATTTGATACAGAGAGAGAATATATAAACTTTTTGGCAACTTATGACATAATGGAAAACAAATAAATTTATGAACTTTTTTATTGTCTCAATTTAATCACAACTTATGCTGACATGGCAACTGGAAAATCTTTGAAAAAATTGCAAATAAATTTATGAACTTTTTTATTGTCTCAATTTAATCACAACTTTTTCTTGGCAATTTCATACATGGCCATGCCAACCAGCAGAGCTTGCTGGAAAATAGTTTGTAATAGCATTGCAACAATTCGAAAAGCCATGTATCAAATAGCAAATTTTAAAAACACTCTCCCTCTGTCCCATTCTTATTTGAAACTTAATTGAACGTTTCTATAAAAGCAATAAAGCAACTTCTTCCTTTTATCTACGAGTGGGTCTCTTGTGCACCCAAGTGCACCGTGCACTCATGCAATTGAATGACTCATTTAAAGAAATACTTGATCCATTGAATATATTAGACATGTTTTGTGGATACATGGGTAGGGTTGGGGCAAGTGAACGGATTTGCACATGAGACTTTGTCTTTATCTACGCCCCTCGAGCATCTAAATATTACACCCTATGCCATTACTTTTCCCTATACTAAGTCAACTTTATCTCCTTTAACCCGTGCAAATAGAAAATATTTATGTTGTAATTGAAAAAACTTGAAAAGTCCGTGATCTATTAATGGTGGTTAGTGGTTTCGACTATCAAACAGATAACCTAAGTAATTATAGGTAAAACAAATTGTTTTGAGTCTCTTTTCTATAATAATTACCTGCACTGATGCCATTTGAGTAACTGGATGCTGCAGCTGCCCGATTGTCGTGAATACTTAGTTGTCTAGTAAGCTTGGAAAGAATAGATGACTGTTTTTGGATGCGCTCTCTCTTACGCTTCACATTCTGGTCTTCTTGGAGCAGCTCTTCTATTTTTGCCATGCTTTGAGCGCTATCATTAAAAAATCAGATAAATTCATGTTATGAATGGGATAAAATAATCGTGATAATAAATATAGACACAAATTCATATGAGACGGTCAAATACATGAACACAAAATCAACACACCCCCCTTCCAAAGTGTTAAAGTGTCGTGCCCAAATTATATTCCGTCTCACCGTGAGACAGTCTCACGCAAGTGTGCCTCATTAATATAAATGCGAGACACATTACAGGTAATATGCCTATTTTACAAGGAGATGAATGTCCCTAGAGATAATACAAAAACTAGCATGACAAAGTGGGTACTAATGTTTCAAGTGATTTTGATATGGCTAAGACATACAAGCTGGAATCATCAAATGTAACAAACCTGACCGAACTGTATAGCTTATTAAGCATGTCTTCTTTCGCCTTCTCGACTTGGCAAAGAACAACGGCCTGCAATCGTATACATCATATATAAAAAGGCTGCTTCTACTAAACAAAGTCAAAGGAAGCTGTTAGCTAGTATTATATTCGACCTTCGGGACATTGGCTGCAAGACTGTTAAGAACAGCTTCCACATAACCGCGCACTTCCTGAGCCATCCATCGAAGCTCTTCTTCTGGATCCACAGGTCTTCTGGTCATTGTATCCTATATCAAATAACCAAAAGTGAGTACATGTATGTATCATTGTTCTGTAAGATGATACAGTTGATGTGAACTTGAAAAGAAAAAGATGCAAGTATTTACAAGTTTTAATTTTAATATTAAAAACTAGATCAAAATACACGGTAGCAAGTACAAACTAAAGATATATATGCAAAACAAAATCGCAGGGCCAGAAAGATCATGGATTTACAAGAGAACCATCGGAGAGACTTTGGCGTAATGGAGGACCAGATTCACCCTTCACTTGACCACCTTTAGAACTGATAACTTTTCTTAATCTATTCAGCCATTCTGCCTTGTCAGTTGCACTTTCAGCTTTCAAAACAACAGCACTATGGGCTGCAGGTATAAGGACACTTCTAGTTATTTTGTTCGTTAAAATGACACAAAAATAATCAGCAAGAGAGGGGAGCAAACATTTGCAGTACCTTTCAGAACCGTTTTATATGGAACCCTGCTTGTTAACTTAAATGAAAGACTGGGTCCTTTCCCAGCATCTGGGCCATTTGCTTTTTTATCTTTAGAACTTTTTGGAGGAGGAGCAGGAGCTTCTTCATCCTCCAATACTTCTTCCAGATTACATTCCTGTTAATTTCAACCACAAATGACCAAATTGGTTAATCTAAAAAGCTATTTTCACACCCATATCAAAAAAATCAAGAGTACTCAACAGCTAAAGAATAAAGATGTAATTAACACTTAGACGTAAACACTGCATTATAGACATGAAAAGGAAGCAGCATCATAAAAGTATGAAATGAAAACAGAAAACCTAAAATAAACCTTCCTAAGGTCAAAATGCACAACTTAGGAGTTCTACGTAAACAACTGCATTGTGGTGGTACCAAATAAGTGATAAGTCTGTGATGAACTAGTCATAACATTAGAGAACAAAGAACCACCTAACTAGAATCATTCTCAAAACTCTCCAAGGTCATTTTGGTTGAAGAAAAATGTATGATAGATTAGTTTAGTTGTGTGTTTACACAAGCTTCGTAACTATGTTTATAAGGAAAACGATCTGCTTGCTCACAAATTTTTTACATTCCTAACATATGTCTTCTGTTGGTCTACTCAATGGTATCTCCACTCTGTCATTGTCATTACACAGGATCAAATAGAACCAGCACAAACTACAAAGTTTTTTTTTTTTTTTTTTTTTGACGGAAGTACAAACTACAAAGTTAGAACAACTTGAGCTTCTTTCTGCTTATTTTGGACAATTTATGTATTTGCATAAGGCAGTCTTAACATTAGTCATATGTAAATATCCAAAGCCATTGGCAGAGAAAATGTTTCATCAGTCTACTTTAGCTTCGGGTTAGTTTCCGTGATCTTCTGCTTATTGTGTACGCAATACTCTTATTCAACTCCATCTCCATGAAACCGTGAAAACTGAATTTGCCATTGGTCATCGGTAATTCCTGATTGTTTCTCCTTCAGAACTAAAATCCTTATTCAAGTCATTTAACCTGATTCTTCTCACTTTAGACATATTGCTATAGAAACGACTATACTTCAGTATTGTATAGTCTGCTAATCTTCATCACATTCTTCTCTCCAATAATATACGAAGTGAAATGTATTAGAAATTAACATGCAGTTTAAATATAATATACATTAAACAGTACACAGCTAATAAGTACCTCCAAAGTAATGACACCACGGAAGTGTCGCTCTTCTTGCTTATTCGTGTATCCTAGCTGCAAAGGTCAAGTAAAGGGCTCAAGAAAGAACAAATGTCATATATTCATCATGCACGTATTTTAACACATTATCATGTCAACTTGACTCAACTCTTCAATGAACTATTAAGAGGATGGCATGAGACATCATACATTATTACATAAAACTAGCAGACTTCTGGTATATGATTATGAAACTTTGAATAGCAGAAAAATGGAATGTAGAAGTAGCAGTCTTGTTCAAATAACTTTCAAAATTTTGATCTGCTCACTTTTCCTGTTTTTTCGTTCAAGACAAACCATTTTCGGCTCCAACCATTTTTTTTGGCACTTTTCTTCAACATAAAACCTGCAGAAAAGATAAAAGGTTCGATTTCAGAACAATATCCGAATATAAACATAAAGGGAAGTAGAATAAGCAACTATTTTAGATCCATTCAACACCACATCAGTTGTATTTTTAATCCAAGTTCACAAAGTCAACGATGTCAACATACGCCACATATTCCCAGAAAACCCACATGCAACACAAAGGTAGCAAATGTAAGAGAGCCTCTGTTACAGCATTTGAAACAGAGAATATACATGGGAAGAACTTCCATAGATACTATAAAAAAAAAACTTCTTTTTTATTTCGTTTACCCTCAACTCCAGAGCTCCCAGCTTTTTAGCAAGGATGTCAAATAGTATTCACAAAGGTTTTTAATTGCACTTTACGTGCCAGGAATACAAATAATAAGTGCCCATTCTAGTGAATATGTATTCAGGACTGTTCTTTAATGATGGGACAACAATGTTAAAGATAAGTATCTATAGTAACTTAGTAAGAGAGACCAAATTCCACAACACTTCTCACCAAGTAACAAAGCAATTGGATAACATTACGTCAAGTGATAACAGGTCCCTATTCCTTCTAGTAGATGTCATATAGCAAGAGATAAAGTGTAATATGTGCCAACAAAAGGCTACAGCTGTTATGTGACTGTTTTGTATGAACCTGCTGTTATTTCCCCTTCTGGCCCTGCAGTTTTCAGTGCAGAACCTTCTTGCACATCTTTCTCTTTGTCTTTATCTTGCGCATTGGATTTGTTATCCTTCATTGGTTTAATGTTTCCCCCAGTTTGTGGACTAGTCGCCTGAAAGGAGAAAACAACTTAAGAGGGCCACATAACATTACAGAGGAAAAAAAAAACATATTTACGACATGCAAGTATGCATAATTAACACAAATCACAGACATTAAAAGATGAGTCTTTTAGAGACTCTAAATATGTTATACCCGATTTAAAATGGATTGCTCTGCATCAGACGCCTTTTTGGAAGATCGACCTTTCAACTCGTCTTCACGTCGCTGTCTATCCATCCTGGTAAAAATCATCAAAGACGAGAACTGTAAAAGGAGAAATATGGGGCTATGGGAAATATAAAACTAAATATATTATGATGCATACCGCCTTTGCACTAAACGTATGAAATGTTGTGGAGGAACAAATGCACGTTCCATATCCACAAGTGCAACTACCATGTTTTTAGCTTCATTCTTGAATCCTTCCAAAGCAGTTGTGGCAATTGCTATGACCTAGATAATTTTCAGCAGAAAATATGCCATGAAGATCCAATAACAAGAAAAGTTACTACTATTTTGAAGAATTGAAGCAAAGCTACTTTCATGTTCACCTCTCGCTTAAAAGGAGGATATCTACCAAGGCCTGGTGTGGCATTTGCAGAAGCTGAGACAATGTCAATAAGTACCCGGTGCACCTAAAAAGTATAAACAAATTTGTAACGGGACACAAGTGGTAGTAGAGAAACACAAATGGTTAAGAAAATCAAAACTGGTTTACCTCATCAACACAAAGGCGCGAAGGTTCTTTTGCCAGCTCTAGAACACCCTTAATCAATGACCTCAGCCCTTTCTCAGGGGAGATAAGATAAGGTTGATAACCATCTGCTTCGAGCACAATCTGATATCAACTTGGAAACATCAATATGAACACAAAAAAAGCATTAAGAATTAAGAAGTCCGAGATGCCATTATGGCAGAAGAAGCATACCCTCTTAACATTATTAATGTCAAAATGTCTATCTAAAGGCAGTTGCTTGATTCTGTTCGGGAAATTGCCTTCAAAACTGGCAACCACTTTCCATCCACCACCCTGGACAGAAAAGGTAATTGAGAATCTCAAGTGTACACAACAACCCCAAAACAAACGAAAGACATCATGCAGAGAAAGATCATTCCAGAGAACGGATAATAGCAATCATAATTGTTGAATGACATCTCATCTAAAACCTTAAGAAGAGTATCATTTTATACATTAAGTTAATCTCTTCAACACGCCCCCTCACATGCAGACTGCTTACGCTGTATCAAAGTCCTGCACGTGGAAATTTTGATAACTTGGAGGCAGTGAGATTCGACTAGAGGTGTGATTCTGATAATACCATGTTAAATTCAAGGTGGAACTCATCTCCAAAAGCTAGCTTGAGTGTAGAGCATACCAGAACTATAATATTACTCAGAACAACTGTTATTGAAATGTACCATTGCGATAAGGAACAAGTACTACTTCCAACAATAATAGTATGCTAACATGTGGTATCAATGATAGATATATACAAAAAGATTAAAAACTGACAGTTCATGAGAATCCCATGGAACCCATCCACAATGGGAAAAATAACTATAATATTTATTAGCTTATTGCCCTGTCCTTGAGTTCAGAGCATCACCTCTCCTGTTGTGATATGCTGGAGGAACTTGTCCTCAAATTCACGGCAAAGCTCCAAAGCTAGAGCTCGTGTACCCTCAGAACTGTGAACCATCTGTTCACCAAGTCTGAAAAGTTCATCTTGCACTACTTGGGACTTGCCCTGAAGCCTGCAGCAGTTGGGAAAATTAATAAATCAATAGGTAATAAAGGAACTAAAACTGAAGCATAAAAAAGTAGAAGAATAAAACGGAAGGAATTCAACCCAGAACAAATATAACAACTTATCAAGCAGCTGGCTGAGTTATAGAATGAGATAAAAAACATGAAATTAGAAAAAGGAAAGGACAAAACACAAGGAATATATAATTGGAAGGCAACCTTGTCCAGATGATGCTTTAATTGTACTAAAAAGGCATTCAACAACAGAAAAAACATAAACAACTTATCAAGCAGCAGACTGAGCTTATAGAATGAGAAAAGCTTGAAACTAGATAAAGAAATGGACAAACCACAATGCACAAAGAATTGGAAGGCAACAGCACATATATTGCTGCACTTGTTGTTTCATTCTGGTTATGGACAACATGCACAAGGAAGCAGACTGAACTCATAGAATGAGAAAAGGATGAAATATGATAATTTGAATAAGAAAGAAGAAACATGAGGAACGAAAAAATTGAAAGGCAGCACTACAGCAGCATTTAGATGATACTTTAATTGTACTAAACGAATATTATTTCAACTGTTGTTTCTTTCTGGTTTTGGTTAACATGAAAGTCTGGGACAAGGAAGCTCTGCCCAAGGTGGAAGAACTAAAATATGGAAACACAACCCAGCAGCTGAAAAGCGATTTATGATAATAATCTCCACCAAGCACAAAAGGAAAATTATCTAAAAAGAGATATGAATTGTGTCAAAATGAACTGGAATACCAAGAATGACACTTGTGATGCAAAGAGAATCGTTCTCTTCGAGAAATAGTCAGGTTTGAAGTGTTAACATACCCGGACAGGAGGTTTGGCAGCCTTACTTTCATTCGACTTCGAATCTGGTGAGCAAGGGTCTCCACCAATGCTAACCTGCCAAGCTTGCTTTGAGGGGCACCTGTCAGTATGGATTTCAAACTTTCACTCTCTGCTTGCCAGGCCGTTTCCAAAGAACTGTCTGCTCCAGCACTCCCTGACTGAGTAGACGCAATAGTAACCGATTGACCAATTAAAGCAACCCATGGTATGTCAGCTGTACTTCTAGGTCCTTGATTTAACAAAAGAGCCTGCACAGCAGCAAGGACCTTTGGTTCTGATGATGCTTGATCTATCTTGCTAATCACCCCAACAGTTCTTGTACCTGAGAGAGAAGGTAATATAATTTATTCACATACAAATTCAGATTTTAAAATACACAGTATTGTTAGAATACATCTTCCTTTTTCTTTTTTTATTTATTCATAAATAAGAAATTGGATATAGCAAACCCACATTCTCCATCTAACTCCTTTGCAATTCTAATAGCTTTTGCTGAGGCCACTTCTGGAGCCTGTGAAGCAGATATGACAACCAGCAGTATTGCATCACTGCGTTCAGCGTACTGACTCTGTAATGAAGAGATACATTATCACAAAAGGCGAAAATCAAAATACTACTGAACCTAGGGCATGATTGACAAGCATTATAATCAGTTCACTCGAAAATAACACAATTTTTGCAAGATCGAGGTGGTCCACAGCATTCAACCATCAGGTTTGAATTCAATATAAGGCATCTACATGACTACAACAGTCAAAAAAAGGATATAACAAGATTCATAATTTTCAAGACTAGCAACACTGCTTTTTCCGCCGAAGCGCAGACTTCAGACCAAATGAATTCAGAAACCACTCACCAAGGAATCATCAAGGTTGCCCTTATCTACTCCAGGCAAATCAATCAATTTCAATGGTGGAGCTGCAAAATTATGGAGATCAATATTAGCTAAATCTACAAATTACAACACCCTTCATTGTTGTGAGATGATATATACGTCCGGACACTGTGACGTAAATAGGCCAAGAAATTGCTTGAAGCTTAAATATACTCAGGAAAATGCCAACTTGACTATCTAGTTCACTAGGTACACCAACAATTCTTACAAGTATCCATCAAACTAAAAACAATATTTGTCACGATACAATTCTAACTGTTACAGTACTTGCATCAACAAAGATGCTTGATAAGATACTTGGTGTGAACTTTATTTCAATCTTTATTCTTTACTACTCTGTCGCTAATTCCACTTGGCACCACCCCAACCAGCACCAAAAAAAAGGTGGTTTTAAATCCACAAACAAAGACAGAAGCACATAAACAGACCTCAGATGCTATTTCTCAATTAAGTAAATAAACCAATTACTAGAGTAGACGCACATGTACTTGTACGGAGCTTCAAATATATCTCATCACGACCCTGGTCCGATGCATTGCTCAATCTTTCCTGTAATGAACGCCGAAGAGAACCTATGACAGAACATAGAGATAAGAAGAAACAGTTTCCACATAATGAGAAAAGCAAGTGACAGGGAGGGGATATGATTTAATATGATTCTTAGTCCCTGCTTTAGGAGTAAAGTACAGTTAGAGGCCTCACTTGCATGAATATCCTTCAATTTACTATTAATCTGCAAAACAATGGATTTGCTGCTAAGGGAACCATCCCTTGCCAAATCAACACATATTGGAGCACGGGTTGCACCACCTTCACCAGTTGGCTGCAAAATTAAAGCGAACGGGTATGTAAACTGGTTTATCGCTCAAAGAAGTTCTAATTGTATAGATCTATAAAGTAGCATACTTACCAACACGGGGTGCCCGATTAGACTATTCAGTACCCCTGATTTACCTGCACCCTAAAAAAACAATTCACCATATTCAAAAATAAAAAAATTAAGTGCTACAGAGAATGGTAAAGTAAAAAACATATATTTCCTTCATGATAAAGAGAATGGTGGCATCTTCTTCATACTATCTTTTCATTTTAATCTTTCATTAAATCCACTGACACTGCCTATACCATGCATAAGTAACATAGCATCTTAGTGTTTTACCATTAACTAATCACAATAGCTTTTAACAATTACTAGTCTTACAGAAGGCCAGAAATCATCTACAAGTTAATATAGCCTCACAGCCCTTACCACCCCTGCTAAACTTAAGGGTGACCAAGCATCTAATGATACACTATGCAGAGAAAATATATTGTAAATAAAAAGCAAAATTTGACATAATTAAACTCAAATTTTCAGACCAGCGGCCCCAATTTAAGGCCACCAAATATAGTATATAGTATTTTTTACTGTAAATCATAATCGTTCCCAAGGAAGTTGGTTCGACTCTGTCATAGCAATTACTGGAGAAATTAAGAACTATGAAAATAAAACACCCTTCAAAGAAGGGTTTAAAAAATAGGTTACTGTGGTTTTGCAAATTAAGTTCGTAGGTCCAAAATTACTTCAGTTGCAAGCCAGCTTGCCATTCTACAAAAGTATATCACAATGCACAACGTTTGCTCTGTGTTTGCTATACTATTTAACTACGCAACCGATCACAAATGAAATCTCATTCTTCCGATAATTACATTCATTAAATTACACGACCTGCATCATTTTCTAGCAAGTATATGACAAAACTGAATTTCAAATCAGAAGACTAAATTACTAATACTACAAGAAACACCATAGAGATCACACTAATTTCAACTTCAAAAACTGAACCAAAATTCAGATCCTGCAAAACTAAACACCACAACCAAATCAAAACAGCAACTTCAAACAACGCCTCACTAAAATACACTCACAGTGTTTCCAAGTGCAACAACATTAAGGAAAGTGGATGGACGCTTGGAGGACGCCGTCTCGTCCACATCTTCATCGGCCAGCACCGCCGACGCCTGCCGCATTGAATCAGACAGTTGCGCCAATTCCTCGATAGCCTCCATGGATTCAAATCGATTTCCTCCCGTAAAAACGACTGCCGTTCACTAAACCCCTGGATCGGAGCACCGATAACCGCAGATCCAATAAAATGGGAGGAGATCGAGTTAAATTTATACTGTGACTATATACTCATATACGAATTGTAGAGATTGTAGGGTTTGAGGGTACTAGCCTACTAGGGGAGTTTAATCTTTTGAAAATTGGGCAAAAAATGAAAACTGGTGAGAGAATTGTTGAAGGATGATGTTTCAAAATTTTTAAAGGCAAAACTATAAGCCCGTGATGGGATGAATGTGACAGAAATTATATTTTGCCCAGTATGAATAAGATTTATCCGAATAATTTTATGATGCATGAATTACAATTTAAATGTAATAATAATAAAATAATAAGTATATTTTTGCTGATTATGAATCTCCAATTTATGTGAAAATAGATTTATCCAAATAATAATATGTTGCAAGGATTAGTGTTTTTATAATGAATTTCAAATGGGATCGAAAGATCAAAAAGGTTGGATTTAAACTTATCCATGTCAATTTTTTTTTTAAAGTTAGCTAATTTTTTATATATCCAAATATCTCTGTTTCATAGAAATTTTAGAAAATGCATTTGTTATATTGAAATATCGCGATTTGGTTATCTTAAAGAACTATTAATATAAAAAAAATGGTTTGCTCGGTTCCAGAACAAATTGCATCTTTCATTTAATAAACAGATGTTGTTAAACGATTATAAAATTGACTCACTCCTTTTTTAAATAATATTACATTGCATGGATTATAATTTAGCTGTAATTATAAAATAATAAATATATTTTGCCGAGCATGAATCTCCAATTTATGTGAAAATAGATTTATCCAAATAATAATATGTTGCAAGGATTGTAATTTATCATGGACGGCCACAATATCTCAAAATTTAGAATTCATGTACAAGTTATGTTGCATTAGGTACAATTGAAAGTTAAAGTTTCTTTGCTAGTATCATATTTCAATTTGTGTTTTATTATCTAAATAAATCACATGGGTAATGTTAAATATAATTAACGATACATAATAATCATGGCAATATATATTAAAGATTCAACTAGTGAATGATCGCATGGTGTATCTTATGATGTTTTTAACTATATGAGCTATTCCATTTAGTATGAAGGTACTTTTAATTAATAAATTGAAAATGTACAGAGTGAAAGGCTCGAATTTAAAATAAATTTAAATTTTAAAAAATTAACTAGTAGTGGAATAGAATATTGAGGGAAATATGTTGGAATGTTCTCAATTGGTGGTTGAACTTGATCTTGACCAGATTAGTTGCCAGGAAGAAATATCTATATTTTCTTTAATTGTCAAAGTTGATTAATTCAAAACTCAAAATAGTAAAATGCAAAGGTGATAATGGAAAAATGAATTCCTTAACAAGGAGGTTTATTTAATGATAATTCAACAATAGGCGTCATATTTGGAGAAAAGTCTAATGAGTTCTTAAATAAGAGCTTTGGGCTTTATAGCCCATGGAAATTGGACTATATGACAAAAAAAAAAAAAAAAAGGTAACATTTAGTTGGGCCGGTAAGTTTCATATCACTTAATGGGCCTTGAACTTGATATATTCATGTTAATTTAAGGTTGTTTAGAAATGGGTGATTCAACCTTAGCTCACCTTCACATTTTAAAGCATTTATTTATAAGACAATCATTAGAAGGTACTAGTTTAGTGTCAGCGTATTACGCAGTTCTTTAATTAAAAAATATAATATTTCTACCAATTAATATATATAATAATTGAAAATATAAATATAAGTATAAATACACTAAACATGAATTAATAATTATTTAAGGTGCACATTAATAAATTTGCTTAAACCTTGGAGTAAAATTATTGTGTCAAATATTATTTATCTCTTTTAATATGAAATTGAAACCTGCAAATCAAAACAAAATAAATCGATTACGAAAAAATTTAAAAGTAGAAAAATGAAACAAATTTAAAAAAGATAATATATATAATATAAAATAATTTAATTACTTGGAATATATTAAAATATACATAATTAATGAATTAATAATTAAATATAATTCACATTAATATAAAATATATTTAGATTGAATATTTTACTTATATTAAATTAAGTCAAATAACAATTAACTAAATACAATAAATGAATAATATTATAAAGTTAAATAAATAAAATATAAAGTAATAAATATTAATTACACATCTTAAAAATTCACATATACTTTAAATACCAAAATAATTAGAAACTAATTATATTCTTACATGTCATCATTATCTATAAATCAAAATCATTATTTACTTTGCACATATTTTTCACTTCTTAATTAGACGACGCATCATCGAAATGCACAATAATGCGACATGTAAGCAGTATAAATTTCATATTACTGGGCTTGAAGGATGTTTAAAAAATCGATGTATGATTAAAATGTTAGATACAAAATAAAGGTAAATGCAAAGAAGCTAGTGCTCAATAAAAAAAATATTCAAAATATTTAAAAATTTGTAGATTGACTTAGTTTGTAAGTAACATAAATATTATCTAAGAGGTGCAAGGATCAAACCTTAGTTATTGCAATTTTTTTATTAAACTAGTACATATTTAAATGACACATGGATATCACATATATATATATATATATATATATAGCAGAAACTGGCCTAAAATTAGAAATCATTGGATTTTCTCGCAAAATATTATTGCCAAATTGAGAAACAAAACTTTAGAAAAAGTATTAACAAATAATAATGAATTGAGAAAAATCTTTTGAAAAAATAGAAAAAATCATTGGAATAAATATTAACAAATAACAATGGGAAAAAAATATATTAACAAATAATAATGAATTGAAAAAAAAAAACTTTGGGAAAAAATAGAAAAAATCTTAATCTTTGGGAAAAAAATACAAAAATCTTTTGTCAAATTGAGATACGAATCTTTGAAAAAAAATATTAACAAATAATAATGAATTGAGAAAAAATATTAAAAAAATTTGGAATAAACATTAACAAATTATAATGAAAAAAAAAAAAATCTTTGGGGAAAAAAATATGCCAAATTGAGAAACAAATCTTTGAGAAAAAAATAGATAAAATCTTTGAAATAAATGTTAACAAAAAATATTGGGAAAAAAATCTTAATCTTTCGGAAAAAATAATCTTTGGAATAAATATTAACAAATAATAATGGGAAGAAAAACCTTTGATATTTAGATTGATCATGATTTTTATGATTTTATACCCAATAATGAATCTCTTTTATATTTTAATATATTCTAAATAAAATTATGATCAAATCTATATATTTCAAATAAAATCATGATAAAATCTATGTATTTATCAAAAAAAAAAATTGCATTAATTTTCTTCCAAATTTATTGCTCCCCCGATCCATCCAAAAGTGTGCTCAAATGGCTCAAACATGTTTTACACAAATGTAAATTAAGCATGTATATGTATACAAAAAAATTTATCTTCATCGTCCAACAATCACTTAATTACTTAAGTTGTCATTATATTTTAATCACAATTAATTATGTTATTCATAAATGAAATTAATCTACATTTCTGTATAACATGTTTAAATCCTCTGAGCACACTTTTCGTGGACAGAGGGGGTATTATTTTCCTAAATTCTTTCCTCCATCCCTATATATATATATATATATATATATATATATATATATATGTACACTTTCATTTTAACAAATACTCATGCCAGAAACTCACGCATGGTATTTTTTTAATCATAATTTTTAGCTTAATTTAATATTTATTGCTTTTTATGCTTGTACTTTTTTTTATCAGAATTTTTTAGCTTAATTTAATATTTATTGTTTGTACTATTTTTTATCAAAATTATAATTATTTAATAAAATAACTCTAATTATAATATCAATTAATTGTATACTTGTATTTATAAATATTTATAAAATAATACATATAGAGTATAGAGTTTTGAAAAGAATATAGAGTTTAAGATATATGGAGTTCACTGTTCAAAACTCTATCTCCAAAATCTTAAAATAGAGTAAGGTTGGATATGTTCTTACCAATACAAGGAATGGATTGTAGAGAGTAGCATTGTGAGTGATAATGATATATTATATATGCATATGGATTTTTCTTATGGAGTTGTACAAATGTGCATGTATCATATATCAACTAAGGAAATAATGACGTTTAGAATTTCTTCTTCATCCCTTTTAATTTGTTGGGTGGAACAAGGAATTGTTGAGTGGCTAAATTGTATTATTGGAACTGATGTTGATGTTTGATAAA
This sequence comes from Stenogyne calaminthoides, assembly GCA_037126765.1. Classification (NCBI taxonomy): domain Eukaryota; kingdom Viridiplantae; phylum Streptophyta; class Magnoliopsida; order Lamiales; family Lamiaceae; genus Stenogyne; species Stenogyne calaminthoides. The sequence goes on along the minus strand of JBBCBC010000017.1, from coordinate 32,557,073 downwards.
AAAAAAAAACATTAGACCGTCAGGTTCCTTGAGCTTTTAAGCAAGACACATTTTAATTATCAAGTTTTTTAATACGTGTGTTACACGTTTTATAAAAGTAGTTCATAAAAAAAATTATAGTGTTGTTATTTGTGGAATTGGTGTTGTCAAATTTTCATTTCTTGCATTAAAGTTAAACATTAGTCGTGTGTAGAAATTTATTAATAAACTAAATTCTTGCTAGCATATATATAAACTTATTTATTTGAAAGATAGTCATAACAATTATAACATGCATGTTTACATTTGGGGTCTTGTTGTTGGGATACTATATGTCAGGATCTATCGGGATGACCTCATAAACACAAATTTAAATTAACGATTATTACTAGCATGAATTTACCTACGTGAATTCAAATAATAATCAATCCAACAACAACATGCAAACAATAATTAACGTAAAAGATCATAGCATGCGGAATTTCAAGGAGTTTACGTAAACGTACCCGTTGGAGAGACGATCTGAGACAGGCATAATCAGGTATCTGGTAACCAACCAAAAGTCCTTCTCAAATATTCCAAGTCCTTGCTCAACAACATTGATGGAAGGTTCTCCAACAATTATAAAACAAAGGAAAATTAAATAATTTATTGCACCATCTTTGTGGATTTCTAATATTTCCAATTCATGGAATTGTGTTGGGGATGAAAAATTCATCCCCTATTTATAATTTAGGTGTTGGACAAAAATTTAGGTACAATTAGAGTTAGGAAAGATCTTTTCTTGTTCTCCAAGAAATCTTAAATATATCTCATATATTTTTCTTTCCATGTGTATTTTTCAACAAAAATCTCACATCCTTATTTCCCATAAATTTCGAAAATAATAAGTAGGGATTTTCAAGATTTGATCTTTCTTGAATTTACGAGATATACTTGTATTGCAAATAATACATATCTTTTTCCATAAAATATTTTCAAGAAAATCAAGAAATTTTTTTCTTCCTTCTTATTCCCCTAATTTTCGAAAATTCCAATTAAGGAGGCCAAGTGGGAGATTTCTTGAATTTATGGGATAATCTTGTATTCCAAGAATACTTATCTCCTTTCCATAAAATATTTTCAAGAAAATTATTCTCCCCTTTTCTTTAACTATTTTCGAAAAATGCAAGGAAAATAACAACAAGATATTTAATTTATTTTATGCACCTTTTTATTTAATGGACTTTAATTGGGCTACTTGAGGGACCTTTAGGAGAATTAAGATGGACCTCCCAACGGGCTTCTGAATTTCAATATTGAGCCACAATATAATTCAGCCCATTAATATTAATTAATTCCACTATATAATTAATATTACACTATCCATCTCAACCCATATTACGGTAATATGGCTCCCGGTTATCATTTCTCGTGTTTAAGATTATTTTGTCCATTAATTAATTAAGCCACTGAAAAGTTTTATATTAATTAATATCTTTATCCTTGGAGTAAAGACAACTCAATATTATTATCCATATCGAAAAATTAATTCCACTTGCAAGATTTGGTATGATAAATGTTCTAAGCCCACCAAGGGGACTAATCATGTAAGACTCTCCAAGCACACGATTCTCTGTATTAATTTAGCAACTGTCATGTAATTAATATTATTGCCCAAGATATAGGGTATCGAAGTCGTAGTGATTCTCTTCCCATTTATAAGTAAAAATAATAATTACTAATCACACACAGTCCTTATTAAGTGACAGAGATTAAGAAATCAACAACCACTGAGGTCTAACTCTTCATCCCATAAGTCAGTGCGAATGAGTTTATCCTCTCTATAGATCCGCTTCAGCGCATCAAATGCACTAGTGTAGTCTCTCGGTCAAGACAAGTCAATCTGAGCCTTACACATTAACTTCTACCAATAGATTGTTCAGATCTATCTAAGTTGTGAAACAAGCACTTGTTTACAAGGTTATGTTAATGTGATCTTCTGTGATCTGGTATCACCACGTTAACTACAATGTAACACGTGTTATTCTATGATCGGTTTGCAATAAATATATATAACATTCATTCATATTTAAAGCAACAGTGATAAATAATTTCTTTCAGTAAATAAGTGTTTAATACATAGGTTATACAAAGTAAAAACACACTTTCACGTATAACCCCAACACTTGTAAAGGTCATTGTTTGTGTCACTACTCGTTATAATGAAGTTTTTAGCCATGAAACTCATATAGTCTGAACTAAGACTATACTCAATTTTAAAATCCTTTGCAAAAAATTTTTAAGACTTCCGATGTTTATATGTTGTTGTTTATGCTGCATAACTTTTTTTAACAACACTATGAAATCACGCACACATACTTTCAAGCACTATAGTTGCTAGCTGAAGATATGCACCAAGTGAACTCCAAACTACACACTAGGCAAACCGCGTGCCCAATAAAAAGTTGGCACGTGGCCTTAAACTCGTGATCTTTAAGTTTAATGTTCATTTATTCCACCCACTTGAACATCCAGAAATACTAAACATTCATAATATTATTATTATTATAGTAATAATGAGCACTCAATAAAGATGGACTGGTAATGAAGGTACCATGATGATGGGAAGATGTTGTTTAGGATATGTAATGAGTCCATATTCTTCCCCCGTACTTATATCTTGAGGCTTCATTCCTTCAACCAATTTAACCTCAAATCCATGCATCAAATTAACCAAAGCTATTCGGACCATCTTGAGTCCTAGGCGATATCCGGGGCAGCCCCGTCTACCAGAGCCAAAAGACAATAACATCAATTTCTTTTCCTGTAAACCTCTCTGGCATAAATTTATCAGGTGCATCCCATGATTCAGAGTCTCTCCCTATGCTCCATGCATTGATAAGGACTGTCGTCTCCTTTACTATGTTGTATCCAATCACATTGCAATCGTGAATGGCGTAATGTGGGATTAGTGTAGAAGGTGGATATAATTGAAACGTCTCCTGGATGATTGCATCTACATATGGCAACTCCGAGAAGTCATTCTCTTCTACCCATCCCTTTCTTCCGATCACCCTGTCAAGCTCGTCTTTTGCCTTTTTCATTATCTGAGGTTGTTTGAGAATTTCAGTTATAGTCCATTCGACTGTGGAAGCAGGGGCATCTATGCCATCTAATAGCAAACTCTGCAAATATTTAAGATAGAGAATTTGCCTTATTTCAAAAAGTTGTTTCCAGGGATATATAAATATCTAGAATTTTAACTCTAACTAACAACATTTTTTTTTTAATTGTAATATTATATATTATATATTGCTAAACAAGACTATTTTCCTATATGTACAATTTAAAAGTTCAAGGAGGGCAATAGTGCTACGCCCCTAGATCCACCCTCGCATGAAAATTAATAAAGAAAAACATGATCAAGAGTACCTGAATCAATGCCTTGACGCAATTCCTTGTGAGTTTCACTTCAATATTTGGATCATCAGCGATCCGCAACATAATGTCCATCACATCTTTCGCGACAAAATCTCCATCTTTACGTTTTCTAGCCAAGTGATCATCGATCACATCATCGTAAAACTCATCAAAGTTCTTGTTCAATGCCTTCATTCGTTTAACGTACCCTTGTGGATCAAGAAAACCAAGCCAAGACAGCCATGTTGGGGTTATATGTGAAAGTATGCTTTTACTTTGTATAACCTATGTATTAAACACTTATTTACTGAAATAAATTATTTATCACTGTTGCATTAAATATGAATTAATGTTATATATATTCACTGCAAACTGTTCATAAAATAACACGTGTTACATTATAGTTAATGTGGTGATACCAGATCATAGAAGATCACATTAACAGTCCCTTGTAAACGAGTGCATGTTTCACAACTTAGATAGATCTGAACAATCTATTGATAAAGGTTGATGTGTAAGGCTCAGATTGACTTATCTTGATCGAGAGATTACACTAGTGCATTTGTTGAGCTGAAGCGGACCTACAGAGAGGATAAACTCTTCCGTACTGACTTATGGGATGAAAAATTAGACCTCAGTGGTTGTTGATTTTTTAATCTCTGTCACTTAATAAGGATTGTATGTGATTAATAATTATTGTTTTGACTTATGCTGGGAAGAGAATCATTGCGACTCGATACTTTATATCTTGGGCAATAATATTAATTACATGGCAATTGCTAAATTAATACAGAGAATCGTGTGCTTGTAAAGTCTTGTATGATTTGTCCCCTTGGTGGGCTCAGAGCCTTTATCATACCAAATCTTGCAAGTGGAATTAATTTTCCGGTATGGATAATAATGTTGAGCTGTCCTTACTCCAAGGATAAAAATATTAATTAATATAAAGTTTTTTAGTGGCTTAATTAATTAATGGACTATATAATCTTAAACACGAGAAATAATAACCGGGAGTCATATTACCGTAATATGGGTTAAGATGGATAGTGCAATATTAATTATATAGTGAAATTAATTAATATTAATGGGCTGAATAATATTGTGGCTCAATATTGGAGTTTAGAGCCCATTGGGAGGTCCATCTTAATTCTCCTAAAGACCCTTCGAATAGCCCAATTAAAGTCCATTAAATGAAAAGATGTTTTAAATAAATTAAATATTATTGTTGCATATTTTTCCTTAATTTTTGAATTTATTAAAGAAAAGAAGGATAAAGATTTTCTTGGAAATATTTTATGGAAAGGAGATAAGTATTCTTGGAATACAAGATTATCCCATAAATTCAAGAAATCTCCTACTTGGTTTCTTTATGGGAAATTTTCGAAAATTAGAGAATAAGAAGAAAGAAGACATTTTCTTTATTTTCTTAGAAATATATTATGGAGAAAATATATGTATTCTTGGAATACAAAATTATCTTATAAATTCAAGAAAGATCAAATCTTGCAAATATCCTTCATTATTTTCGAAAAAAAGAGGTTAAATAAGGTGTGAGATTTTGTGGAAAATTATACTGTTGGATTTTAGAAGCAAGTAAACATGTAATACATGTGCAGCGAAAATTAAAGTTCACCAACAACGAACAATTAATTGCATAATTAAATACGAGTAAACGTAAACATAATTCTTACAGCAATTCGTATACGGATTCCTCAACTATGGTATCCACGTAACAGTAGTATACTAATTTGCACAGATTTTCCAGCGTTGAATCCCCGAGATGAATTTGCTAGGAAAATTCTAACTTAGTGATTTTATGGAGAAACTATGAACTCACGTATTATGAATTCCCAAGAGGTCATATATATAGGATAGACCTAGCTTAAATCTCAAGCTAACCTTATTGGGAAATAAAATCCCTAATCTTTATTTTAAATAAATCTCTTAGATTTATTTCCCACGTATAAATCTCTACGGATTTAAATTCCATATATGACAAATCTCTACGATTTATTTCCATATATATTAGATCCTACAATAATATTCCAAATATTATTATTGAGAATTCTTATTTAATTAAATTCAATTTAATTAAACATTAATAATAATTAATTCTAAATTAATCTATTATTAATTACTTCTCCATAAATTAAATATTAAATCTAATTTAACATTTAATCAACCAACTATAATTCGTAAACAATCATTACTTGTTGTGTGACCCATAGACCCTCATATACCGAGCGATTAGTCAAACTAACAGTCTTAATTGAACCCTAGACAATAAATCAGACATTCTCAATATATGAGGTACGTTGTGAGGAAATGTGCAACTACCTGTAACTGAAACATGAGCTATTACGATTTCCTCCTTTCATTCGCGAATACTCGATTAAGTCTTGAACATGATGAAGTGTTTATTCAATTAACTTAATCATTTTATCTCTAATCACTAATTGATCACTTATGTCACACTTGGCCACAAAGTCAAAGTTGACGTGCATTGACCAATGACTTTGATCCAATTATGATGAGAAGATGAATATTCTCTCTAAATCCACTTTGAGGAATGAAACCTTTTTTTGGTTCAACTACCACGCACATGCACTTCGTGATGAACCCAATCCAAGCCATATCTACCCATAGACGGGTGCAAGCGTTGGTCATGGTAAAAGTTCATCACTCCACACATGTCGTGCGTATTGACCTCAAGTCAAAGGAGTATCGCATCGCTCCCACTAACCGAGACACCAGTAGACACATATAGTGGAACTACATCAAACAGTTTCTCGGATGGGTATACCAATACCCTCTAAGGTATTTGTGCATCCATCATGAGATACCTAGTATCTCGTAGTAAGTGAGATCTTACTACACTCTCCAAGAGTATGATGCAGATCGCACATCAATCTCCATTACATCATCAATATCCCTTTCTTGATGATCCTTGATCGGGGCTATTTGAGAATCATGCTTAAGTCATCTGAGTTCTCACATACTCAATGACATTAGTGATTCAGGGGAACACAGATAAGAACAAATGCAAACAATCAAACATAATATTCTAATAAGTGTAATGCCATACATTTAACTTAAATAACCAATAATATTAAACCAACACTCAATATTATCTGAGTATTATGTCCTTACAATAGATTGTCTCTAGGACACTAACACTAACAATCTCCTACTTGAACTAGAGCCAATCGCCTACATGTCTAACCCCTAGACCATCAAGATGTCTAGTGTGTACATGAACACTCAAAGTCTTGGTGAAAGGATCAGGCAGGTTATCCTCCGTGGGGACACTTTCTAACTCTATCTCTCCTCTAGCGATTATCTCTCTTATCAAGTGATAACGCCTCGGTACATGCTTGTTTCTATTATTGGATCTCGGTTCCTTAGCTTGCGCAACCGCACCAGTATTGTCACAATACAACTTTATTGGACTGCTGACACTTGGAACTACCAATAGTTCATTTAAGAACTGTTTTATCAAGACAAATTCTTTGGCAGCTTTTGCCGCAACAATGCACTCAGCTTTGGTTGTTGAATCCGCGGTAGTCTCTTGTTTGGAACTATTCCAACTAACCGCCCCACCATTGAGAGTGAACACATAGCCTGACTGAGATTTGTAATCATCACAGTCAGATTGGAAACTTGCGTCAGCATAACCAGTGGCAACCAGATCTGACTATCCTCCGTAGACCAGAAAGCAATCTTTAGTACGTCTGAGGTACTTAAGAATGTTCTTGACAGCAATCCAGTGAGGTTCACCAAGATTCTGTTGGTATCTACTAGTGATGCTGACAGCGAAGGCACATCTGGCCTAGTGCAGATCATGGCGTACATGATGGATCTAATTGCAGATGCATATGGTATATCCTTCATGCGCTGGATATCAGTGTCTGTAGAAGGATAATCCTTCTTAGACAGTTTTATTCCATGACATGCCGACAGAGAACCTCTCTTATAGTTCTCCATCGCAAATCACTTCAACACCTTGTCTACATAGATGGACTGTGACAACCCCAACATCTTCATGGATCTATCCCTATGGATCTTGATCCCTAAGATGTAGCAGGTGTCACCAAGATCCTTCATCATGAAGGTCTTTGACAACCATTCTTTCACGGACCACATGAGTGGGATACTGTTTCCCATAATGAGTATGTCATCGACATACACAACTATGAAGATAATATTCTTCCCATTGCATTTTCGATAGACGCACGGATCTTCCGAGTTTCTGATGAAGTCAAATGATTTGACAGCCTCGTCAAATCGGATATTCCAACTCCTAGAAGCTTGCTTCAATCCATAAATGGATCGTTTAAGCTTGCACACAAGATTAGATTTTGGCTTTGATATGAAACCATCAGGTTGAGTCATAAACACTTCCTTATCAATGTTCCCATTGAGGAAAATTGTTTTGATGTCCATCTGCCAAATCTCATAATATAGGTGTACCGCTACCGCAAGTAAAATTCAAATGGACTTGATCTTAGCAACTGGTGAGAAAGTCTCGTCATAGTCAATGCCTTCGCGCTGACTATAACCTTTCGCCACCAACCTAGCCTTGTAGGTTTGTACTTTGCCATTTGCATCAGTCTTACGCTTGAAGATCATTTGCAACCTATGGGTCTAACCCCTTTTGGCAACTCAACCAAGTCTCAAACTTGATTAACGTACATCGAATCCATCTCGAATTTCATGGCTTCATGCCACTTCTTTGAGTCAACATCTAATGTTGCCTCAGTGTAAGTTCTAGGTTCATCTTTATCCGGGATCTCCACGTCATCACGTTCCTCTACGAGGAAGCCATAATATCTGGTGATTGGATTGCGAACTCTAGTGGGCTTACGGAGTTGTGGTTGTTCAGGCTGCACATTCTGATTGTGAAAATTCTGTGGTACAGCGATTTCATCGTCGACCGGGGAGGTCTCAAGAGTGACACTTCCGGATGCTTCTTGAGCACTTCCGGATGCCTCTTGAGTAGGAGTTTGTATTGGGAAATAAGGGGTGCCAGGATCTATTCGAGATGAATTTAAATACATATTTAAATTAATCAATTGATTACTAACATGAATTAATCCTAAATCAATTCAATATAATAATTAAACAAGCAAATAAGCAACATGCGTACACATAATCCACGTAAATCCTAAGCATGTAGAATCTAGGAGTTAAGAGATTACATACCTCTTGTAGAGACAACCGTTGAGATGATGGATCAACCCAAAGAGCCTTTCCAAATATGTCCAACGTCCACGAACGTAATCCGGTGGGAGGATTCTCAACGAACGATTTTAATAAAGGAGAAAAATTAAAATTATTTTGCCACCACCTTTGTGGATTTCTAATTTTTCCAACACATGAAATTGCATTGGGGATGAAAAATTCATCCCCTATTTATAGGACTAGGGCTGGGGGGACGAAAATTTGGTCAAGTTGGGCATTGGGAAATTTCATTGCTTCTTCCTCAAGATACAATCTAGAGTATATCCAATATATTCTATTTTCCAAAATATCTCCCAACAAAATCTTCTCCTCCTTCTTGTCACACAATTTTCGAAAATATCCAATAAAATAGGGAAGAAATAAGATCTTTTACTTTTCTTGAATTTATGGGATAAACTTGTATCTCAAGAATACTTATTCCATAAAAATCTTTCCAAGAAAATCAAGAAAATCTTTTCTCTCTCCTACTCATATTTTTCGAAAAGTTTAAGGAAAAATAGGTAAAATATTTTCTTCTCCTTTTCATTAATTGGACTTTAATTTGGGCTATTTGAGGGGCCTTTAGAAGAATTAAGATTGGACCTCCAATGGGCTATGAAACTTTAATATTTAGCCAAAATATTATTCAAGTCCATTAATATTAATTTATTCCACTATAAAATTAATATTGAACTATCCATCTTAACCCATATTACGACTTCACAATAATATGATTCCCGGTCATTATTTCCCATGTTTAAGATTATATTAGTCCATTAATTAATTAAGCCACTGAACAAACTTTATATTAATTAATATCTTTGTCCTTGGAGTAAAGACAACTCAACATTATTATCCAGACCGGAAATAAATTTCCACTTGCAAGATTTGATATGATAAAGATTCTGAGCCTACCAAGGGGACAAATCAAGCAAGACGTGCTTGCACACGATTCTCCGTATTAAATCTTAGCAATCGCCATGTAATCAATAATATTGCCCAAGATATAAGGTATCGAATCACATTGATTCTCTTCCCATCATAAGTCAAAACAATAGTTATTAATTTCACACGATCCTATTTAAGGAACAGAGATTAAGAAATAATGAACCACTGATGTCTAATTCTTGTATATTCATTACCGAAGAATTTATCCTCCTGTAAGTCATATTCAACGCATCATAATGCACTAGTGTAATCTCTTGGTCAAGACAAGCCAATCTGAGCCTTACACTTCAACCTTTCATGATGGATTGTTCATTTCCATCTGGGTTGTGAATTTGTACTTTATCACGAGGGACTGTTAATTTGATCTTCTGTGATCTGGTATCACCAAATTAACTTCAACGTAATACATACTTACTTATCGAACAGGTTTGCAATAAATGTATATAACATTCATTCATATTTAGTGCAACCGTGATAAATAATTTATTTCAGTAAATAAATAAGAAATTCAGTTTGGTTATACAAAGTAAAAAGCATACTTATCAGTATAACCCCAACAATTTGAACTATGATGTTCTCATTCAGCCTACTTGGAGTTCGTTGATCGGACAATGCAACTCCAATTACGTTCCCACTAGTTGAAAGAGGATCACTTAGTGATAAACTTCCACCATGTGAGCTGCTGAATGCTCCCACTGATTCTTTGTCATGTTGCTTTGACAAGACATTAGTCTCCTTGTTAATTTGTGGTTCTTGAATTTCTTCAAGTTCTATCGTCTTACGGCCTTGTTCCTTGAAGACGTAGTCTTCTTCAGGGAATTTAGCCTGCCTAGAAACAATCACTATTTGTTTCTCAGGGAGATAGAAATAATATCCTCTAGTTTCCTTAGGATATCCCACAAAATAACCCTTTTCACCTTTTGATTCCAACTTATCAGTGAGCATTTTCTTCACAAACGCGGGGCAGCCCCACGTTCTCATGTGAGAGAAATTTGGCTTCTTACCATGCCATAGCTCGTATGGCGTATGCTCAACTGATTTGGATGGAATCATATTCAGAATGTAAATTAAGGTTTAAAGTGCGTATCCCCATAAGAATGTTGGAAGTGAGGAAAAGCTCATCATGGACCTTACCATGTCCAACAAGGTTCGATTTCTCCTCTCGGACACTCCATTCATTTGGGGTGTACCTGGAGGAGTCCATTGTGATTGGATTCCATGCAACTTCAGATAATCAGTGAATTCATAGCTAAGATATTCTCCTCCCCGATCTGATCGAAGAGTCTTAATACTCTTACCAAGATGCTTCTCTACTTCAGTTTTATACTCTTTGAATTTCTCAAAAGATTCAGATTTGTGCTTCATCAGATACTGTTGGGACATCAATTTAATAAAGGAAGATTTTGATTAGATCCCAAAACCCCTGAGTATGACATGTTCAGGATAATCTTGATAGTTGAGTCAGAATTCAGTTTTATAGTGTTCAAGATGTTATCTGCAAAATGTATAGTCCGCAGATATAGATCAGGTTAGATTCTGAAGATCCTGAAGACTCAGTAAGTTTCTAAGGAAACTGAAGTTTCAGTATGAAACTGAAGTTTCTGATGTTTCAGTATAAAACTGAGTATCTGAAGACTCAGTAAGAAACTGAGAAACTGAAGACTCAGTGAGAAACTGAGAAATCAAGACTCAAAGATGAAGACTTCAAAGACATCACCAGATGTCACTAAAGACTCTGAAGACTCAGAAGACTCTGAAGATCCAGAAGACTCAGAAGACTCAGAAGACTCTGAAGATCCAGAAGACCCTGAAGACTCAGAAGACTCTGAAGACTCACAAGACTCTAAGACACGAGAAGAGGAGAGTAAGATCGAAGACAAAGGATATTTGAAGGCACGCGAATTATCGAAGACTTCAAGAATGTAATTGAATGCTCAAGATAAACTCGAATGTTTTGATGATGGAGGAAATGATTGCTCGAAAAATATCTATCTAAAGGATACAACACTGAGAAAAACACGATTGCTTAGAAGAATAGATATTGCCTAAGACATTCAATGCAGACAAAAGGAACTAAGACAAAGTGTTGTTAAGGTTATATCACTCAGAGATATTGACCTAAAAGAGCCGTTGAGAATGTCTACTTAACTGAAGACAACAACCAATGAGAAGAAGACAACATCAGACTTTCATCGACACTAAAAAGCGAGCTTTGTGTTATTGAAGATGTCAAAGGTACTATGTTCCGGACTACAAAAAAGTGTTGTGTTGGCCATTTGCGAAATGACTATTGCCTAAAAGTATGCTAGGGAGTTTCAAACCCTAAAAATAGCCGTTCACCACACACCATAAGAGGAAACTCACGAAGCTATCTCCTCCAACGGATAGTTTTTCAAGAGTGACCTTGGTGTATGCCTATAAATACTTGTGACCATCTACATTGAAGGTTACGGGAAATTTGTAAGCAACTGAAGAGCTCAAACTTATTATCGCAAGTTGAAGCACTCGAAAACCGAAGAATTTCCCAAGTGCTTTATATCGAAGAGAGCTCACTATACTAAGCCTAGCTTGATAAGTCATATCCAAAGCTTAGTCGAGATACCCTAACCCTTTGCATTGTTCTAAATTGTAAAGGATATCTCATCCTAGTTGGAAACCAACCAAGAAACCCCAAACCCTTTAAGGTAGTTTGAGTGTGATTGTTGGTGAGTAAGAGTTGTAAAGAGTAAGTAAACTACATTGAGGTAGTCAGAAAGCTCTAGAAGAGAAGTTAGTAAGCTACAGAGGTAGTCTGAAAGCTTGTGTGTGTTTGAGTAAGTAAACTACGGAAGTAGTTAGAAAGCTCAAGGTCGGGTTGAGTTAGTAAACTACAGGGGTAGTCGAGAAAAACTCGGTATTTAATTGAGTAAGTAAACTATGGTGAGGTAGCTTTAAAGCTCAGGAAGTGATTAGTGAATTTCTCTGAGGATCAGAGAGAGTGGACGTAGGAGCTTGAGTCTCTGAACCACTATAAATTGCTATGTTGTTTATTGCTTTTTAACTGCTGCTTAAATGTGTTGTTGCATTTTAAACCGGAAAGCATATTTTTCACTGATATTCAATTGGAATCAATCCACTGAAGTTGCATAACTGAATCACAACCTAATCACTATTCCATTCAAAGGAAGGTTTTCAGCAAAGCTTTAAAATGAGTATAAACTCAGGGCCAACCATTCCGCACATCTGAGTAGCTAGAACAGATAATTACCAAACTGAGCATACTCTATCTGAGGGCTCAGTAAGCTAGTTATCTGATCCGAGCAACTCAGGATCTCTGAAAACTCAGGATTAGTTGGGATTATCTGAGTTATCTGAAAGCAGCTCAAGATCACTGTCTCAGGTAGACTTTGACTCAGAGCGATCTGTGCTTCTCAGGACCTAATCTTCAGGAGAACCTAACCCAAGCTGACCTCAGTAAAAGAAAAGTTTTAAAAACACTGAACACGTGTATTCCCCCCCATACACGTGTAAGACTCGTTTGCACCGGGACCAACTAGTGGTATCAGAACAGTGGTTCATCTTGACCAACCGCTTTGTTGACCATAGACTTATTTGCTCATACTTGTGGTCTATCTGAATAGATCTTTTTGCTAAAATCTTAAAAGACTCAGACATAATGTCTTCTAAGAAACTTCCCATGTTCTCAGTAGAGAACTATGATTTGTGGAGACTGAGAATGCAGACTCATCTGTATTCTAAACATGAACGTATGTGGAGAGTGGTTTCTGAAGGACCATTCAAATTCACTGTAGTGAATCCCAGAGTTACTGAAACTGAGAGAATCGATCCCAGAGATGAATTTCCTAAACCTGATGACCAACTTACTCCTGATGAGAGGAAGTTAGTCAATCTTGACTATATTGCCAAAGATACTCTATTTAACACTATTGATGATGGTGTTATGGGAATGATTGCTCATTGCAATACTGCAAAAGAAATTTGGGATGCACTAGCTGTGATGTGCCAAGGCACATATCATATCAAGGAAAACAAACTTTTAGTTGCTATTGGAAAGTTTGACAACTTTGAAATGGAAGAAGGTGAATCTATTGATAAATTGGAAGTTAGATTCACTAGCATAATGAATGATCTGAATGCACTCGGAAAGAGATATCCACAAAGAGAAGTGGCATTGAAAATTCTTAGAGGTCTATCTAAGAAATGGGATATTCATGCTGTGGTGATTGAAAACACCAAAAATATTGATTCAATGCCGTACCAAAAAGTCTTCTCTGAGCTGAAAGCTTATGAGTTTGTTATTGATAAGAAAACCAAGAAAGCTGACAGCAAAGATGATTCTTCATCTAGTAAAAATGTGGCTTTCAAAGCCAAAGATAAAACTTGTAAAACTAGAGAGTCTGAGAACTCCCATGCCAAAAATCAGGATGAGCTTGAGGAAAAGCTAGCACTGATGGCAAGGAGGTTTGAAAGGCTTAATAGTAGATTTGGAAAATATAAAAACTATTACAGGAATCACAGGTTTCAGAAGAAGACTGAGGACAGACCCACTGAGAAGAGAAAAGACCTGAAAGCTGAAGACTCTTCATCCAAAAAAAAGGACTCCAAGTCCAAAGATGAAAGTGATAAGGAGGATGATGCCAACAGATGCTATAACTGCCAGAAGAAAGGTCACTTCCAGTATGACTGTCCAGATCTAAGTTCTAAGGAGAGAAGAGAAAGACAAGCTAAAAGAGACAAGAAATTCTCCAACAAGAAAGCCATGGTTGCAGAAGAAGAACACTCTGAGGAAGGTTCCAGTTCTTCAGATGAAATGTTCTCAGACAGTGATAGTGATGACATCTGTCTTATGGCTGTGGAGGAGGTAAATTCTTCTTTCTCTGTTGTTGCTCCTACACTAGCACAAGAGTTATCAAGTTCTACTGTAAACAGTCACTTTGACCTGATGGATTCTTTTGAGAATCTGATGAAGGACTATGCTGTTTTACAAGAACTGCTGAATGAAACTCAAGAGCAGAACAAAGAACTGATTACAGAAAATCTGAAGTGGAAAGACTCCAGTAATGCTAAGATCACTTCTCAATTAATGGGAACTACTGATGAACTGGATGTTCTGAAAGTACAACTCTCAGAGAAAGAGAAGCTGATAGAGACCCTAAATGGAAAACTAGAGGAATCCACTGAGGAGATTCAGTTGATCAGAACTAAGTTCAATGACCTCTCTGAGAAGCATGAAACTCTACAAAAATGTGAGGATAGTGCGCAGAAGAAGCTAACTCTATTGAATACTGCATCTAATGTAATAGATGAAATTCAGAGTTATCAGAGACCTGCCACTATAAAATCTGGATTGGGATACACTCCAGGGGGAAACTCACAAGGTCATCTGAATGTTGCATCAAGTAGCAAGAAGACAATCTTTGTTAAACAAGTGGCACCTATCCTTCTAAATGAAGATATGCCCAAAGTTTTAGACAAGGGAAAAAGACCTATGGTTCCAGAAAAACTGAATGTTCAGGTGAGAAAGCCCAAACCTCAGGTGAAGGCTAGAAAACCTGACCACTCATTAGGAAAATTTCAGGCAAGTACTTCGAAGCCTCAGGCTAAGAATGCAAACCTGAAAGGATCTGCACTGAACCATCAGAGGAATTTTCAGAAGAGAAACACTCAGCAGAGACATTCTCAACTGAAAAGACCAAGTCCTCAGATTACTGAAAGACCCATATTTCAGTACAGGCAACCTAAGCCCCACTTGCCTAAGGGTAAAGGTTACCTGAACCCAAATCAACAAAGATTCAGACCAGCTGCACAGAAGCCAAAGAAATGGAACAAAAGGCCTGTACCCAAGAAGAATTCTAAGGCTCATGTTCATGCCAAGGCTAGCACTCATACACAGGATACTGCTAAGGCACCCAGAGTAGTGAATGTGTATGTAGATGTTTATGGAAGACAGATCAGCCACTCTAAAGTGATTAGAGTTGTCAGGCAGATTTGGATTCCAAAAGGTACAGCTAACCTGGTAGGACCCTACACCAAATGGGTACCTAAAGATTGATCTATTTTTCAGGAGGAAAACAAGGGCACTGAGCTGATTGAAGATCACATAGCACTGATGAGTGGAGATTGAATAGCCCCTGCTATATGGTATCTTGACAGTGGATGCTCAAGACATATGACAGGATTCAAGCAAATTCTCAGTGATTATGTTGAACAAAGAGGCCCTCAGATCACATTTGGAGATAACTCCAAAGGACAGACTGAAGGATATGGAACCTTGGAAATCGACTCAGTTCATATCCATGGTGTTTCATATGTATATGGATTGAAGCATAATTTGCTTACAATAAGCCAATTCTGTGACAAGGGATTTAATGTTGAGTTCTCTATGAACTTATGCTTTGTAAAAGACAATGATTCACAGAAAATTCTACTGACTGGTACTAGAAAAGGGAATGTGTATCTTGTTGATTGGAGTTCTACTCCTAAAGATACATGTTTAGTTGCTAAAAGTTCCAATGATACCAGTTGGTTGTGGCATAAAAGGATGAATCACCTGAATTTCAAAATTCTGAATAAACTTGCAAGATTAGCTCTTGTGAGAGGGTTACCAAATGAAGTGTTCAGTAAAGAACATGTTTGTGATGCGTGCCAAAAAGGAAAACAAGTCAAAGCATCATTTAAAAGCAAAGTAGATGTTTCTACTGAAAGAATACTTCAGTTATTGCATATGGATCTTTTTGATCCTATAACACCAGTGAGCACAAATGGCAGAAAATATACACTCGTAGTAGTTGATGACTACTCAAGATATACATGGGTCATATTCTTACTCAGTAAGAAAGAGACTCAGATAAAGCTGCCTGAATTACTGAAAAGGCTCAGTACTGAAAAGAATCTGAGTGTGGTCAAAATCAGATCTGACAAAGGAACTGAATTTATAAACCATATTATATCTGATTATTGTGCAGCAAATGGAATAACTCATGAAACATCAACTGCAAGGACCCCTCAACAAAATGGTGTTGCTGAAAGAAGAAACAGGACTCTAAAAGAAGCTGCAAGGACAATGATAGCTGAAGCTGATATTCCTAAAAGGTTTTGGGCTGAAGCTGTCAACACTGCATGCTATTCACAGAACAGATCCATGCTGACAAAGAGTCAAGGCAAAATGCCTTATGAGCTGTGGAATGAAAGGAAGCCTCTCGTTTCTTTCTTTCGTGTGTTTGGTTGCAAGTGTTTCATACACAATAATGGTAAAGATCAGTTGAAAACTTTTGATAGCAAAGCTGATGAAGGGATATTCTTAGGATATTCTGAAATCAGTAAAGCCTTCAGAGTTTACAACTGTAGGACTCTTATTGTGGAGGAAACACCTCATGTTGTTTTTGATGAATCTACTTGTGTTCAGAAGAAACAGGAACATGATGCAGGAGAACTAACCAAGAGAATCACCAGATTAAGCCTGAAAAAGAATGACTCTGAACCTGAAAAGAAGAAGTCAGTCACCCTCTATGAATGGAGTGACTCAGACTCAGACAAAGAAGTTCAGAATGGAACTCAGGATGGTGAAACTCAGGTTGAAGAATCTCCACTGAAGGAAAGCCAACACACTGAAGGTGACCAATCTGAACAGACACCAGTTCAAACTCAGGTATGTGATGCCAATGAAGATGTGGTCACAGCTGAGGCAAATTCTGAATCTATCAACCAAAGGGGAACAAATGTCTCTGACAATGTTCTGAATGGAATTTCCCCTGAGGAAGATGATTCCCTTTCTCCTTTCTTGTTGTTCCCTGAATTTAATGAACTGCCTGAACCTAACATTTCTAATGTTGAGGATACTATTGAAGGGGAAAATCCAGGAGAAGATGGTTAGATAGTCATCCAACAAGTCAGATTTTGGGTGATCTAACTGATGGTGTTAAAACAAGAAGGTTCCATGGTGAAAGTGCACTATTCTGCTGCTTCCTATCAGAGAAAGAGCCTACTGAGACTGAAGAAGCTCTGCAAGATTCATTCTGGATTACTGCTATGCAAGAGGAGCTGAATCAATTCTCAAGGAATGAAGTATGGGAGGTAGTGGATAGACCTGAAAGTTACAATGTTATTGGAACCAAGTGGGTTTTCATGAATAAAAGAGATGAAAACAACAACATTGTAAGAAATAAGGCAAGGCTTGTTGCACAAGGTTATTCCCAAGAAGAAGGCTTGGACTATGATGAAACCTTTGCACCTGTTGCAAGACTAGAAGCCATTAGATTGTTTCTTGCATATGCTGCCCACATGAAGTTCACAGTCTATCAAATGGATGTGAAAAGTGCATTTCTGAACGGTGTGCTTAAAGAAGAGGTTTATGTGGAACAACCTCCTGGTTTCAGACAGAATGACCAAGTTTACAGGCTTAGAAAAGCCTTGTATGGTCTTAAGCAAGCACCCAGAGCATGATATGATACTCTTTCTCAGTTTCTCACTGACCATGATTTTATCAAAGGAACTGTTGATAGAACTCGTTGAAAAAACCAAAAGAATAGAAGATGGGGAAGATATCTTCGTTGGAAAAATAAATTTGAGATATATGTAGATGACATCATTTTTAGATCTCCAAATTATCAGTTGTGTGAAAAGTTTTCAGCACTGATGAAAGGCAAGTTTGAGATGTCAATGATGGGGGAGATGAATTTCTTTCTAGGTCTTCAAGTGAAACAATCAAAGGAAGAAATCTTCATCAACCAAGCAAAGTACACAAGAGATTTAATTGCAAAATATGGCGTACAGAATTGCAATGTGGTTAGAATTCCTATGAATACTAACTACAAGATGGATCCTGATCCTGAAGGCAAATCAGTGAGTCATACTGATTATAGAGGGATCATTGGATCATTGCTCTATCTCTCAGCAAGTAGGTTAGGATATAACATTTCTTTGTTGGGATATGTGCAAGATACCAAGCTAATCCTAAGGCTAGTCACATGGAGGCTGCCAAAAAGATACTGAAGTATCTTAAGGGCACAGTGAATAGAGGATTATGGTATCCAACTGATGATAACCTTGAATTAACTGGTTATTCAGATGCTGATTATGGAGGCTGTAGAATTGACAGGAAGTCCACTTCAGGAACTTGTCAATTTCTAGGAAGCAAATTGATATCCTGGTTTTCGAAGAACAGACCTAAATCGAGCAACCAAGATTACTCTTGAAGGAATAATACATGGTCTGCGAGTGAGTTTGTTTTGTAGCATAGATTCTTTGGCTTAGACAACAATTGAGGGATTATAAAGTTGTAGCCAATGAAGTACCAATATTTTGTGACAATAATAGTGCTATTGCTATTTCACAGAATCCGGTATTGCACACCAAATGCAAGCATGTGGATATCAGACATCACTTCATCAGAGATCATGTCGAGAAGAAAGACATCAGGATGGAGAAAATTCATACTGATAAGCAGAGAGCTGATATCTTGACTAAATCTTTGGCTGAATTAAGATTTCAGGAACTTTCAGTTGAATTAGGGATGTTGAATCCAGGTGTATAGAGGCAAATCTGAAAAATTGAAGGTTTTCAGATGCATGAAGTCTTCTCAGAATTCTACTGAGAAACTCAGGATAAAATGGAGATACTGAACTGAGTTTTGAAGAAACTCAGGTTTACTGAAAGTCTATATCCCTTTTTCGAGATCGATCAAGATCGATTTCGATGATCGACTCCAAGATAGTTGCACATGGATTCGCTCAAGATTACTTCATCATGAAAACTTTTATCATCTTGACATTTTATCAAGGTTAACACTCGATAAGAAGACCATTGACAAGGAAAAGTATTCAAGTAAGTATAACTCATGTAATGTATTTATTGCTTAACTGAAACTCAGTAATCATTTGCATTAAATACATAACACCTGAAGAATGTTTTGGGTGGTATCTTTGAAATTCGAGGAAGTCAAATGGTCAGCAGGAACAGTAATCAATGCGACTGTTCGATTATTCACCAATAAGGTAAAAATGGACGCTTACTTTTCGGAAAATCGTCCTTTCGCTTACCCGATTAAATCTAAACCGTGGATTATTTTTAATCACATGATTTTCCATGATTTCTCACGAACCCTATTCTATATATACCTTGAGAAATTCATTTGAGCCATTTTAATACCTTTGTCTCTAGAAATTCCTCTGCAATCCAAAACCCTTTGCCCAGAAAACTTTTATCATCCAAAAACCCTATTCCCTCAGAAATCCTTCAAGATGATTCTATCTATCTACGATCGTTTGGCCGAATCCAACAAACCATGGTACGAGTTCGTTGTATCGCTCGATAGCACAACAAACTCAAAACCAGAGGAAGAAGCTCTGCACATGATCCGTCTCGCAAAGCTCACTAACCTCGTCGTAAACCGACCAGATCAAGAATATGCCAAAGAGGTAATCGAGTTTATATTTAATATGAAGATAGATGATGAAGAGTGTATAGAATCTCAAATTACTGTATCACACTTAGAGGAATCATCAAAGTACGTAGATTTTGTACGGGAGTTGTATATAATCCCGAAAAATTTAAATGACGTTTTTGAGCTCTGTGATAGAGAGGAAGATCCTGCGATGTATATGTTAGGTAGAGAGCAGGAATATCTCGATAGGATTGCTGAGAATCCTGTAAAATTTGAGGCTACACTGAATAAGAGGCATTTGAAGCCACAATATAGAGTATTGATGGATATTGTGAGCAAATACATCATGAGTCAATCGGGGATTTGAACAGATTAGTACCCCCAAGCTCCGATTAATGGCGGCTATCGAGGCATCACCCACCACGGACTTCAACTGGCTCAGATTTCTGATTCAGATGGTGAATGAGCAAGCCAAGGTCATAAAAAAGGATGACGGGGCTATATCGATCAAAGGCAAGATCCACCATGCCACCAAAATAGCATTTATTTTGGAGATGTGCCGAGAGGAGGAGGATATCTTCGCCAACTCTACCCCATTCCCTAAGTCCAAGGTGCTCTTCAAGCCCATTGCTGTGAAGAAGACCATCAGAGGGAAGAAGGAGAAGAAAGAGGAATCATCAAGTGCTGCTGCTACTGAAGAAACCCACAAAGTCAGGGGGAAGACTTTGTTGGAGATCAAAAGGGAGAAGGGTGAATCAATGTTGAAGAAGAAGACCCTTGCTCCTAAGCGCAAGAGAATGGTGATTCTCACCGATGAAGATGGCAGTGATTCTGAGGAGATACAACCTGAGGGCCAACAAGCTCAGAAATCGCCATTGGAAGTTTTGGCTCAGGTTATCTCTAAGGCACAGGAACAGACTGAGGAGCAAGTCTTCTCTGAGGTTCTTGAGACTTCTCTCAGTTCAGATAAGATTTCTCAGGAAATATTTAAAGGACCTCAGACCTCAGAGATTCCTGCTGAGAAAGTGCCGGCTCAGACATCAGAGCCAACTCAGAGTCAGACTGAGGAAGTGCCAGCTCAGGCCTCAGAACCCGTTCAGATGCAAACTGAGGAGCTGCCTGCACAACCCTCAGATGTTGCTGAGACTCAGGAGCATCTTAATATTGATGAGCTCCTGAGTGATCTACTTCTTGATCCTTCAGGTGATGCTTCTACTGAACCTGAGAGCCCGAAACTGAAGAAGGGCGAAGCTGAAGAGACCGAATGGAGAAGCAAGGGGGAATGGTTCATTCTTGACCGCTACCCTGAGCTTAGCTCATTCCCTGACCTACAGAAATATTCTTCAGATTAAGGTCAACGGTCTACATCCTCAACCAGACTCTTCCGGAGATGCTCAACATTGCCGCATTCAGAGGGGAAGACTGGTGGAACGAGGAGACAGCGGTTCTGACTGAATTCTCAGGATTCAGGAAAACCAAGCTCAGAATGAAAACTTCTGATTTTAATGAGCTGGTTAAGAAGAAGATCGCTGAGAGGAAGGCTACTGAAGTTGGTTCCCCGAGCTCCAAAGACAAATCACAAGATGGGGACCAACAGGGAGATGCTGAGGATCAATCTCAGATGGAGAAGGAAACTTCTGTTGCTGATCAACCTGATATCTTACAACCTCAGACTGAAGCTAGCACTCTTCAGGTACCTTTTGACACTATTAAAAATTATGCCAAAGCTACTGAAGTTTCTATCTTTAACTCTGAATTGTCTGATGTACAGACTGAGGCTCAGTTGGAGACTGGAGCTCAGGATGAAGCTGATGCTCAGGTACAGACTAACCCTCAGGTTGAGTCTGAACCTCAGGCTGATCAAACAGCACAGAAGGAGCAATAAGTCTTGAATGCTCCTGAGATTGATCTCACTCCTGTGATGGAGAAGCTTGAGAAGGTTGAGCCAATTCTGAACAAAGTTGCTCAGATGGAAGAAGTATTGGCCAGCCAAGCTCAGAAGATGGATAGTCTGAGTTCATCTTCAGACCTGGTGCAACTACAAGGCACTCTGACAGCAAAGCTGACCTCCATGGAAGAGAAGATGAATGAGAAGATGGAGGGGGTCAAGACTGAGTTGAGTGCTGAGCTTAAACAGAAGCACCAGGAGAGAACATAATTTCTAGAAGCTAAATTGGCAGAGAAGAACGAGTTGCTGATAAAGAATGTTGTTGAGGAAATTAGCTCAATGCTCATGACCAAGATGACAGATATGTTCAAGGAAGCTCTCTCTGGCCAGTTTGCTCACCTATCTGAAGAGTTCTCTGTGGCGAAGAACCACCTCAGAAGGCTGGAAGATGAACAAGATCAGTTAGCAGGGGAGGTGCGATGTGTTAGCAAGGAGCAATACCATATGGACACAACACTCTCCAGACTTCTTCCAAAGTACGGTTCCAAGAAGAGGGAAAGGCCCGGTGAAGATCTGAGGAAATTATTGGCACAAACTTTGGAGAGAAAGGCGCAAAAGGAAGCTGAGAAGAAAATTCTATCTGATGCCTTGAAAGAAGTCGAAGCTACTGATAAGCTGAAGTTCAGAGAGGTGGAGAAGCCAATCTACACTCAGGTTTCTGAGGAAACCGTGCTTGAAGTTGCTAAGGAGAAACTGAGTGGTAGAAATAAGGTTGGAACAAGCCAGGCTGGTGCTGAATTGCCCATGAAGAGGAAAGCCTTGGGAGTTGTTGAACCTGAAAGCAAAAGAGCTAAGGCTTCCAAGCCAGTTCAGAGAAAGCTGATTGGTGAATTAGAAGAGTCTGCAGGAAAGCCTCAGAGGAAGGTCTTCAACACCAGAAATGCTCTGAAGTCACTCCAGATCGAACAAGCAAAGAAGACTGCTGCTTCTGTCTCAGGTGTGCCTGTGATCAGGAAGAAAATGGAAGAAGAGCAGAAAAGAAGGAGTGGGTTCAAGAAGTTTGCGAGCAAAAGGAGAGGGACATCTAAAGCACTAAAATGGTCGCGCGTTGACACTTAGATGCCTATTCAGTTCAACGACGCGTGGGAAGAGATCAAGAGAACCTTCTGGTTCTACTATGATGTGCTCAGGGAGTGGAGAGGGGAAAGCTCAGATCCGAATGAAGCATTCGTTGACTATCTCCTGACCTTCTATCCAAAGTATCTTCAAGGCTGGATTAATCTTGCGGATGAAGGAAAGGTGCAGATAACAGGCCCCGGTCCATATTCCTACCCTCCTCCGAGACTTGAGAATGGTTTGGTGAATGAGAAAGCCATCACTCAAGAAATTGCTCAGTATGCTATTCAGTTGGGCTTGACAGGGAACAATCCGGATATCATTAAGGAAAGAGATGCACTGAAGAAGAGGTATTTCGGAATGTTCAATCTGGAAGTGCCCGCTGATGAGGTTGAAGAAGAAGCAAACTGAAGAGCAGAAGACTGAAGAGACAAATCTGAAGACTGAAGACTGAAGACTTACCTGAAGACACTTGTAATTTTTCTATCTTTTTGTCTTTATTTTGATAAACTCATTGTAAGATGTAACTCAGAATTCATCATCAATGAAACTTTATCATTTGTGTTCAAAAGATAATATCTCATTATCTTATTTACATGTCTTTATTTTGATATGCATGTATGCTGTTTGATATAAAATGTATTATGAAGGGGGAAATTTGTATTATTAGAAATTTTACCATCTCTTGAACTGAAAAACTGAAACCTGAGTATAGGTTAAGTGTTTGTAACAAGATGGTTTTGGCATCATCAAAAAGGGGGAAATTGTTGGGACATGAATTTAATAAAGGGAAATTTTGATTAGATCCCAAAACCCCTGAGTATGACATATTCAGGATAATCTTGATAGTTGAGTCAGAATTCAGTTTTATAGTGTTCAGGATGTTATCTGCAAAATGTATAGTCCGCAGATATAGATCAGGTTAGATTCTGAAGATCCTGAAGACTCAGTAAGTTTCTAAGGAAACTGAAGTTTCAGTATGAAACTGAAGTTTCTGATGTTTCAGTATAAAACTGAGTATCTGAAGACTCAGTAAGAAATTGAGAAACTGAGAAACTGAAGACTCAGCATGAAGACTTAGTACATCAGTCTGTATGTCACTAAAGACTCAGAAGACTCTGAAGACTCTGAAGATCCAGAAGACTCTGAAGACTCAGAAGACTCTGAAGATCCAGAAGACCCTGAAGACTCAGAAGACTAAGAAGACTCTGAAGACTCTGAAGATAGAAGACTGAAGACTGAAGACAAAGGATACTGAAGGCACAGTAGTTACTGAAGACTCAGTAATGTACTGAATGCTCAGTATAAACCTGAATGTTCCGAAGCACTGAAAATATCTATCTGAAGGATGCAATACTGAGAAAAACGTGATTGCTTAGAAGAATAGATATTGCCCAAGACATTCAATGCAGACAAAAGGAACTAAGACAAAGTGTTGTTAAGGTTATATCACTCAGAGATATTGACCTAAAAGAGCCGTTGAGAATGTCTACTTAACTGAAGACAACAACCAATGAGAAGAAGACAACACTGTACTTTACTGACACTGAAAGCGACAGGTTACTGAAGATGTCAGTGTACTATGTTCCAGACTGCAAAAAGTGTTGATCGGCTGCAGAAATGGCTATTGCCTAAAAGTATGTGAGGGAGTTTCAAACCCTAAAAATAGCCGTTCACCACACACCATAAGAGGAAACTCACGAAGCTATCTCCTCCAACGGATAGTTTTTCAAGAGTGACCTTGGTGTATGCCTATAAATACTTGTGACCATCTACATTGAAGGTTACGGGATATTTGTAAGCAACTCAAGAGCTCAAACTTATTATCGCAAGTTGAAGCACTCGAAAACCGAAGAATTTCCCAAGTGCTTTATATCGAAGAGAGCTCACTATACTAAGCCTAGCTTGATAAGTCATATCCAAAGCTTAGTCGAGATACCCTAACCCTTTGTATTGTTCTAAATTGTAAAGGATATCTCATCCGAGTTGGAAACCAACCAAGAAACCCCAAACCCTTTAAGGTAGTTTGAGTGTGATTGTTGGTGAGTAAGAGTTGTAAAGAGTAAGTAAACTACATTGAGGTAGTCAGAAAGCTCTAGAGGAGAAGTTAGTAAGCTACAGAGGTAGTCTGAAAGCTTGTGTGTGTTTGAGTAAGTAAACTACGGAAGTAGTCAGAAAGCTCAAGGTCGGGTTGAGTTAGTAAACTACAGGGGTAGTCAGAAAACTCAGGGCCAAATTGAGTAAGTAGACTACAGAGGTAGTCAGAAAGCTCAGGAAGTGATTAGTGAATTTCTCTGAGGATCAGAGAGAGTGGACGTAGGAGCTTGAGTCTCTGAACCACTATAAATTGCTATGTTGTTTATTGCTTTCTTTAACTGTGCTTAACTGTTGCATTGCCTTTAAACTGAAAGCATATTTTTCACTGATATTCAGTTGGAATCAATCCACTGAAGTTGCATAACTGAATCACACCCTAATCACTATTCCATTCAAAGGAAGGTTTTTTTCAAAGAAAGCTTTTAAAACGAAAGTATAAACTCAGGCCAACCATTTCAAGACATCCGAAAGTAGCTAGAACAGATAATTACCAAACTGAGCATACTCTATCTGAGGGCTCAGTAAGCTAGTTATCTGATCCGAGCAACTCAGGATCTCTAAAAACTCAGGATCAGTTGGGATTATCTGAGGTATTTAAAAGCAGCTCAGGATCACTGTCTCAGGTAGACTTTGACTCAGAGCGATCTGTGCTTCTTAGGACCTAATCTTCAGGAGAACCTGACCCAAGCTGACCTCAGTAAAAGAAAAGTTTTAAAAACACTGAACACGTGTATTCCCCCCCCCATACACGTGTAAGACTCGTTTGAACCGGGACCAACAGATACACATACCCGAATCTAGAGAAATCATTAGTAAAAGTTATGAAGTAGCCAAAGTGACCCCTAGTTAGAGTGGGCAATGGTCCATAAACATCACTGTGGTTTAACTCTAGAACTTCTTTGGCACGAACCACTTTCCCAGAAAATGGTTTGTTGATCATTTTGCCCTTAAGACAAGATTCACAGTTTCCATAAGACTCAAAGTCGAATGGGGCTAAGTAATCCAACTTTCTTAGCCTTGCGATTCTTTTCTCATTTGCATGACCAAGTCTACAGTGCCATAAGTAAGTCGAGTTTTCATGATTACTAAGTTGGAGTCTTTTATTTTGTATATTAAGAATGTTATGTCCTTAATGCAACAAATATAAACCATTAGATAAAGGAGAATTTCCATACACATCACCATTAAATGAAAAATAACAATTATTGTTTGCAAAATGGAAGGAAAAACCTTCAATATCCAACATCGGAATAGAAATAATGTTGCGGGTAATAGAAGGAACAAAATAACAATTATTCAGTTCAAATATAAAATCAGAGGGTAAATCTAAAATGTAAACGCCAACACGTTCAACAGCAACTCTTGCTCCATTCCCAACGTGTAAAGCGACTTCACCCGGCCTAACTGCCCTGCTATCCTTGAGACCCTAGACATTTGTACAAATGTGTGAGCCACAACCGGTATCTAATACTCAACAGTTAGTATCATTTGTGGACATGTTTATCTCAATAACAAACATACATGTTCTAGTGGCTAAGACTTGTGTCTTTTTTTCAGCTGCTAGAACCTTGCAGTCCTTCTTCCAATGCCCCTTCTGCTTGTAGGGAGGCATACATCCTTGTCCACCCTCTTTTGAATTCCACCTTTGGGCTTAAGGAAGCTTGGCTTGGAGCCTTTCTTTGCCTTGCCACTTCGTTTCTTCTTTCCTTTCAGAGCAGAAGAAGTAGATGCACTCACCATGAGCACGGGCTTTTCCTTAGAAGTGGAAGACTCAAAGGTCTTTAGCATGTTATGCAGATCAGGCATAGTCAATTCCGTCTTATTTATATTAAAGTTAACTATGAAACTCGAATATGAATCAGGAAGTGACTGAAGAATGGAATAAACAGCAACATTGGTCTTGAGTTTCTCGATTAGCCCAATCATCTTTAACACATGAGGAGAAATCTTCCCTCCCTCAGACAATCGACATCTAAACAGATCTCTCATCACTTCATAAATCTCGGAACGAGATTCAGAATTAAAGAGATCCTTCAGATGCTTAATCATCTCGAAGGGAAGCATCTTCTCATGCTGCCTTTACAATTTGGAAGTCATCACGAGTAGCATAACACACTGAGCCTGGGAAGCATCCTCTTGATGCTTCTTCTGAGCTGCGGCGTCAAACGCCTCAGCCTCTTCAGTACCAACCTTCGGGGTAACAAGGATTGGCATGTCCAACACGTACTCAATCTTTTCTTGCCTGAGCACCAAACGAACATTTCGGTGCCACTCGAGAAAATTTGGCCCAGCCAATTTGTTCGTTTCCAAAATGCTTCTCAATGACAAGTTATTCATTTCAACAATCCTAGAGAAATAAAATAAAATGGGAATTAAAACACATAATTCCTATGATCAATATTCAACAATCAAAATAAATATGGCCTTTAAATTTATTTTGTTTCCATTATTTTCGCATACTTAACAACCTCATCGAAAAAGTACGAATTTATATCTAATATAAATCATAATGGACTAGGATCCACATTACTACCACCATAATCCCAACGAGTGCTGATCATTACTATAGCATAACTGGTAGGTCTCCAAACCAATTGCAATGCTGCAACTCCTAGTTTGTTGAACCTAGTTCGAATGATGTCACTTACCCTTTGTTCCCCGCGAGGGCTAGCGAAACAAAGTTAAGTTGGTTTACAACCATCAAGCGGCAACATTACATGTCCCTATAAAAGTCCTGTTAGATGTAGATTCGAGCAAAAGACGAGGGTCTTTAAGTACTCATTGGAACAAAATCTCCGGTTTACTTTTAATTTTTAAGTCCGTATGAAATCATGTTTGGATAGGCGGCGCCCAATAATTGCTCAAATGTGATATAGATTAACATGTTGGATAAGTGGGTGGGTTTTAACTATTAGAATCCACCCACAAACAAATACACACAAATTCGTACAACCCCAATTAATCAAACAAAATAATTTATGGTGCGGTTGACGTCAAACTCGACCGCACCAAGCATGTATATATATAAAAAAAAAATTCTTTTAAATACCAAGCAATCAATTAGCAATTAAACAAGATCCTGAAGCTCTGATACCACTGTTGGATTTTAGAAGCACGTAAACACGTAATACATGCACAGCGAAAAATTAAAGTTCACCAACAACGAACATTTAATTGCATAATTAAATACGAGTAAACGTAAACAGAAGTCTTACAACAATTCGTACACGGATTCCTCAACTATGATATTTATGTAACAGTCGTTTACTAATTTGCACAGATTTGCCAGCGTTGAATCCCCGAGATGAATTTGCTAGGAAAATTCTAACTTAGAGATTTTATGGAGAAAATATGAACTCACGTATTATGAATTTCCAAGAGGTCATATATATAGGAGAGGCCTAGCTTAAATCTCAAGCTAACCTTATTGGGAAATAAAATCTCTAATCTTTATTTTAAATAAATCTCTTAGATTTATTTTCCACATATAAATCTCTACGGATTTAAATTCCATATATGACAAATCTCTACGATTTATTTTCATATATATTAAATCCTACAATAATATTCCAAATATTATTATTGGGAATTCTTATTTAATTAAATCCAATTTAATTAAAAATTAATAATAATTAATTCCAAATTATTCTATTATTAATTACTTCTCCATAAATTAAATATTCAATCTAATTTAACATTTAATCAACCAACTATAATCAGTAAACAACCATTGCTTGTTGTGTGACCCATAGGCCCTCATATACCGAGCGATTAGTCAAACTAACGGTCTTAATTGAACCCTAGACAATAAATCAGACATTCTCAATATATGAGGTACGTTGCGAGGAAATGTGCAACTACCTGTAACTGAAACATGGGCTTTTACGATTTCCTCCTTTCATCCGCGAATACTCTATTAAGTCTTGAACATGATGAAGTGTCTATTCAAATAACTTAATCATTTTATCTCTAATCACTAATTGATCATTTATGTCACACTTGGCCACAAAGTCCAAGTTGACGTGCATTGGCCAATGACTTTGATCCAATTATGATAAGAAGATGAGTATTCTCTCTAAATCCACTTTGAGGAATGAATACTTTTCTCGGCACAACTACCACGCACATGCACTTTGTGATGAACCCAATCCAAGCCATATCTACCCATAGACGGGTGCAAGCGTTGGTCATGGTCAAAGTTCATCACTCCACACATGTCGTGCTATTGACCTCAGTCAAAGGAGTATCACACCGTTCCCACTAACCGAGACACCCGTAGACACATATAGTGGAACTACATCAAACGGTTTCTCGAATGGTATAACAATACCCTCTAAGGCATTTGTGCATCCATCATGAGATACCTAGTATCTCGTAGTAAGTGAGATCTTACTCACTCTCCAAGAGTATGATGCAGATTGCACACCAATCTCCATTACATCATCAATATCCCTTTCTTGATGTTCCTTGATTGGGGCTATTTGAGAATCATGCTTAAGTCATCCGAGTTGTCACATACTCAATGACAACAGTGATTCAGGGGAATACATATAAGAACAAATGCAAATAATCAAACATAATATTCTAATAAGTGTAATGCCATACATTTAATATTAAATAACCAATAATATTAAACGAACACTGAATATTATCTGAGTATTATGTCCTTACAATAGATTGTCTCTAGGACACTAACACTAACATATACATGGAAAGAAGAATATATGGGATATATTCAATATTTCTTAGAGATCAAGAAAAGATCTTTCCATACACTAATTAAACCTAAAATTTTGACCCCCCTAGTATTATATGTAGGGGATGAATTTTTCATCCCCAACACAATTCCAGTCTTGGAAAAATTAGAAATCCACAAAGGTGGTGCAACAAAATATTTGTTTTCCTTTGTTTATAATTGTTCATGGATAACCTCCCACCAAGGTTATTGAACGAGGGCTAGGGAATACTTGAGAAGAACTTTCGATTGGTAGCCAGATACCTGATCCTGTCTGTCTCAAAAACTGTCACTCCAACGGGTAAGTTTACGTAAACTCCTAGAAATTTCGCATGCTAGGACTTTTACGTGATTATTGTTTGCATGATGTTGTTGGTATGATTATTATGTGAATTAATATATGATTAATTCATGTTAGTAATATCAGTAATTTAAATTTGTGTTTTTAAGTTCATCCCGAATAGATCCTAGCATAACGTATCCCAACAACTAGTATCAAAGCCCTGGTTTCGGGCTGATCTTTTAAACTGTAATTTAAATTGTTGTTCATTAAAATTGAAATTGGATAGTAGAACTGTTAGATCTATTTTGCAGGTATCCAATTGTCATGGTGTTTTAATGAATATTTATTTACATGTAAATAATTATTGGTTTTTAATTCGATTCGTTCGAATTTGTTTTTCTCGTGAGAAAATCCACGAGTAGATTAGACTATTTGTTTTATTCAATGTAATAAACTAGTCTAGATCGTAGATTTATTTATTTTTGTAATAAATTGTAATCGGATCAAAGATGAAGACGGAAGACGAAGAATTAAAAACTTGTACGTATGCATGTTGGGACGCATGCATGCATGCATCCGGACAACATTGGCGACGTCGGTTAGGGGCGGCTTGTGTGAGGGTGGGCGAAGTCGAGCCCATGCTGCGACGCAAGGCGCCGAGCAGCATGGGCCGACGACCATGAACGACGTGGAGGCGGGGCGTGGGCGTGCGCACGCTGGGACGCTATCCCTCAGCCTCTCGACCACCTTGCTCGGTAGTGTCCCGGGCGATGAGCAGCCTACGCCTGGAGCCTTCGGGCGTAGGCATAAGCTGATAGACATCGTCCCAACCCTAGACAGAGGACATTTTTTTTAAAGAATTGTTGCGGTAGAGTGGGAGCCTTTCGAGACGAACGATGAAGGCTACAAAGAGGACGATTTCTCAAGATCGAGGCATAAGATTTGAACCATGACAGTTGGATATATGTGCCCAACTTGATTTATTTTATCTTGATGGATGTTTTAATTTCATGCATTATTATTTGTTAATGTGCTTGCATGTTATTTGAATTGTCTAAAGAAAATCTCACTTTAAAAAATTACTAAGTATGTTTTGTTAATTGACAATTTTATTTTGGATAATAAAATTAAGTCAATTTTGACCTCCATGATTTATTTATTTGTGAATTCCTTTGGAGAAATTTCCCCCTCGGAACGGCCAAAAGATAGATTTCACATGAATAAATTCCCAAAAGAATGATTGTGGATTATTACTAAGTGGGGGTATTGACCCTACCCACGAGTGGCTTGCTAAAAACGAACTAGTAATCCTGTATTTAATCATGGTTATTACTTAGGTATAAAAATTAATATTAACACATTCCATCGGGTCCTTGTCAATTTTTATATGGTCAAGTGGGAGCCGACTATTAATTTTGTATTAAAGGTTTGTAACTGTTCCTGTTTGTAACCTGTTTGAATGTGTTTAAATAGACAGTTCACCCCACGTAACCTATTTAAACTGTTTTGAGATGTCGACTGATACATATTCATATTGTTTTGAGATTTTGATATGAATAATGTGATCAAAATTATGTAATTTTTGTGCTTATACAAATGTTGTTTATTTCAGTTCAGCATGTCGCAACCTTTTAATCCACTGTATGCTATACTTAAAGACCATCAACTATATGGTGAGAATTATGTTGATTGGAAACGAAAACTTATGATTGTCCTAACTGCACAAAAGCACAAGTGGGTTCTTGACACTAAAACCTGATAAGCTAGCTGAAGAGTTGAGTAAAGCGGATAAGAAAAAGTATAACGACTGGGAGCATTGTAATTAAATGGCTGTGTACCATCTTAGCATCAATGTCAGATGTGTTGCAACACCAACACCAAGAATTTGCAACTGCTGTGGAAATTATGCAAAGTCTTAAGACGATGTTTCAACATCAGAACCACATGGCTCGTCAGATCACCATGCGAGAAATGTTGTCGCAAAAAATGGTGGAGGGAACGCCCGTGAGGGAGCACGTTCTCAAAATGATGGCTCATCTGAACAAACTTGAGGTTCTCGGTGCAAAATACGATCTGGAAACCAAGATCGATTTAGTACTCCATTCTTTGCCGAAAAGTTTTGAGCATTTTCAGCTGAACTACCAGATGAACAATCAGAATGTAGGTCCCGAACGGATTTTCGAGAGGGCAGAAGTCTAGAGGGGATGAGTGAATAGACTTCCGAAAACTTTTTCGTGAGATCAGGTGTGAATAGCAAGTATGTGAGTGCGAGTGAATCAGTTTGAATTGATATCCAACTTACTGATCGCTTGAGGGCAAATCAGTTTGGTGTCTATCAGTTTAACTGATGTGCGGAAGTTAAGTTTTACCCGTGTGAAAAACCAGTTTGCTAAATTAGTATTCTAAGTTATTTGTTTTGAATCAGATGACAAAGTGTCAAACTGATCAGATCAGTTGCTTGGTGCAAATTTGATCCAGACTCAGAATATGCATGTAATATTTTAACAAGTAGTGTGCAAAGTGTAAAGCAGGTAAATCAAATAAGGCACACCAGATTTTTATAGTGGTTCGGACAACTTGTTCTACGTCCACTCTTCCCTATCAGCAGGGGCACCAATTTAACCAACTGTACTTAGTTTAATGTGTTAGTCCAACACAGTACAACAAATGTTTCAAGAGTTCTCAATCAACCAATCCCAGAAATCAGAAACTAGAAACCCTAGTATGAAATCTTGCTAAACAAACTTAACCTAACTTTTAGTTTGGGTATAAGATTTGTTGTGTTCCAACTTGAAATCTATCCTAGTATTTGGGTAGCCTAAAGTTAAAGGATAAGATTTTTGTGCTAAGAACTTTATAGGATGAACACTTAGAATAAATCTTGAGTTGTGTTCTTCGTGAGGAAATCTTGTTTGAGCTTGAGCTTGATATTAATTTTCGTAACCTTACTATGAAGGTTTGATCCCATATTTATAGACCTTGAAATCAAAGAGCCGTTGGAGTGCAATTTGAATTTCAGGCTATTTTTGGTAGCTTGCAGGCTTAATTTGACGTGCTGAGGAAGTCCATGTCGTCTTTGTGTAATTTCGTCCTTTCTAGCCATTGCCCTTATACTCCATATCCTGCATCGCCAGATCCGTACATACGTGTTGATCTCTGAGTGGCTAACATGTACACTTATTCGGCGCCTTGAAAAGCCAACTAAGTTGTCATTCTTCTGGTTTGATCTTCATCGTATGCCTTTGATAAGTAGATATGCTTATCACGTTTCTGACTAAGCTTGACCTGATCAGTATCCTTCTGGTCAGTAATCTTGAGTCTTCTGGTATGGTTGTCTTAGCCTCCACCTATCGACTCTGCTGACATACTTTAAACAAAGTCTTCTAGTCTTGTTCTTCTGATCTTCGCTTCTGATCTTCGCTTCTGTTCTTCACTTCCGATTTTCACTTCTGATCTTCACTTCTGATCTTTACTTCTGATCTTCTTCAGGACTTAGTCTATGCATATTGAGTTCCCTCTCAATATGTAACCTATTCTAATTCATCAGTTGTCTAACATGTTCAGTTAGTTTCCTTTCAAATCATCAGTCGACTAACAGTTCGACTGGTCCTATTACAACTGTTTTGGAACTTCCATCAAACCTATAAATTTCCCAACAATTTCCCCCTTTTTGTTGGAACCAAAACATTACCTAGAAAGTATGTTGAACAGAAGTTGAATAACATTAAAGAAAAGCAGTATATGAGAAGACAATGAGAAGTTGTCTTTAGATCAGAAAAGTAGAATATTTCATTTAAAGATGTAGAAATTACAGGTCCAGAATGAAAATATCCTAATCTGATCTTACAAAAGAGTCTTCTGATATCTTCAATATCTTTCTTCTTCTGGCATAACACACATCTCGAACAATCTTGCCTTGACTTCTGCAACTTTGCTTTCATCGAAGATGTCATCTTGAGTAAGACATTTGTTAAGAGTTGTGTTGAAGGCAATCTTGTCTAGCTTCCCGTGTAGAGTCTTCTTATAATCCATGATTTCGACCTCGGGGGCAACTGGTATGCAACTCAGTTTCTTGGCTTCTCTCATGATATTATCATAGAATGTTGGATGCTTGTTACTCAACCAATCTCTGAATATCTCATCCCTGTCCACATTGGTTGGAATAACTTGATTGATATAATCCGAGATATACCATTCACCTTTGATCAGTCTTCATTCTTTCACCATGTTTTTATTTGGCTTGATAATCACATCCACATCAGTAGGAAGAACTAGTTCAACAAGATGTGTACCTTCTCCAGATTCAGCTACAAGCCCTTTTTTTTCTTCATTATGTAGGATTTATCGAGGCTTGAAGCTTCTTCCATTCTTTTCTGCCTGTCCAGTTCTGTCTTCTTCAACTCTTTAGCTTTCCTTTTGTCTGCTTCTTTTCCTTTGCAGCAGCAGCAGTTGGTTTCTTGCCCTTCTTGGCACGTTCATCTGATTCAGTAGAGGAAGAAATTACTTTTTCTAACTCTACAGCTGTTTGGGCATCTTCAATCTTTTCTTTTCCAGAGTGATCTGGATCCCAGCTACAAAGTTCTCTACCTAATTCAGTCTTCCTTGAGTTTCAGCATCTTTCTTCTCTTCCCCCTTTTTGGTTCCCTCAAAAAGAGCTTTCAGCTCAGAGCTGAGGTCACCATTCTGCTTCGTAAGATCTTGCTTTAAAGTTCCAAGGGCAGAAGATTCAGCATCAGGACTTGCCTTCTCAATTAAAGTCTGCATTGAAGATTGAACTTTATCCACAATGGCAGAATTGACCCTCTTTGTAGCATCAACAAGATCATTTTGCATCATGGTCAATCCAGCCATCTTCTCATTCATCATTAGCGTGAACTGCTGATTTCTGGTCTCTTCAATCTTGGCCAACTTCTCGTTCACTTCCACCATCTTGTCAGCTATTGTATCTCTCAATTCTTCAGTTATCCTCGTGCAGTGAGAAGATACATATTCTCTTTCAGTTTTGATGGCCTTCTCCAGTTGTCTTGGCACAAAGAAGCTCACATCATCGCGAAACATCTGAGCCATGTTCGCTCTGAAGGTGTTCTTGATGTATTTCATCAGATTCTCTTCGAAAGATGGAGAAGTTTGAAGGATCTGCATTACCTGACCTGCTGATGTCGAGGGGCCTTTGACCTCCATATCCTCAGCTTGACTCCCTCCAGCAGTCAGATCTATCACATGCTCGGCTGATTGTGCCTCAGCTGATGGGGACTGTGCATCTCCCACATCAGCTTCATCGGTAGCTTCTTCAGGTTCTTCGATGATTATAATTTCTTTTGTTGTCTTCTCTATATTATCCATTTGCTCGAAGATCTCTTCAATCCTGATCAGATCAGCATCACCCATTTCTTCTTCATCATTATCAGATTCCTTCATTTGCCTTATTGCTCGACTATACTTGACCATTTTGTGGGTCATGTCTCTGTGCATTGGGGTGTCTGGCATGCCCAGCTATCTTGTGATCAAACCGGCCACCACATCATCAGAAACCAGATCTGGAGCAGTTCCCACACCAGCTATCTTCCTCATTTCTAGCTCATACTCAAGAAAGGGGCGAACTCCACCTTTCTACTCTAGAACAATTTTGAAATCTTCAAATTTCCTCAGTCTGATGTCTCTCCGGGTGAGCACATCGAGAACTGTGGCCTTAGCATCTAGTTTTATGGCCAACTCCGGATATATGTCTTCCAATATTTTCTCCAGTCGCCGTCTGATACTTTTCTCTGTGAAAGAGAAAATTTCTAGTTCTGGCTCGGGTGAGAGAGATGGAGAAAATGGTATAACAGAGAGAGGATCTGGATTTGCTATATGTTGGGGAGATGAAGTATCCAGATGTTCAGATTCGATAGATACAGAAGGAACCTGAAAGGTCTTGTGCAGAAGCTCAGTCTGAGCAGCCTTGGAAACTTGACCTGATCCTCTCGGGGGCAGTTTACTGAGGAGAATATTATCATCATCTGAATTAGAAGGCTCATCCACCAGCTTTGTCTCCTCCTGTTTCCCTTTTCCCGCAACATCAGCAACAGGTGTTGATTTGGTTTTTTTAAGAACTATTCCCTTCTCTGGCTTCCTTGTAGCAACTTTTCTCTTCTGACCGGCTTGTCCCTTTATGAGGACTTCTGATGTTGATCAGCAACATCTTTTTGTGCGCCAGTTTGTAGGGAATCATCTCATCCTCACTCCAATCTTTGTCCCTCATCAGATCAATCAAGATCAGAGTTACTTTGTGCAGCATCGTAATCTTGGCTGTTAAAACAACCTTTCTTTCCTCTGTCACGAATTTTGCTGATTCCTCCAGTAGTCTCCTCTTCAGAAATTCCAGCCAGTTGATCTTGGCATTATCAATGATGGCAGTCATTATGCGAGCCTTTTCTTGTGTAATGGCATCTAGGCTATAGGTAATTCCCACAATTGCCTTCTGAATGATATCAAGAAGAAGTCTATACTTCCTCTTTAGCATCGGTTTCTTAAAACCTTTTGAATGGTGAGCATCAGCAGGGCGGAGGAGGTGTTTGATAATTGCACAATCCTCTGCATCGCGATATGCATCGGGCATAATCCCATCCGCCGAAGCTGGAAGCCAGAAAATCCTATGGAGATCTTTATCAGTGATCTCCAGATGTTCCCCATGTACCTCAGAGTACAGAACCCCTTCATGGTCTCTTAAATTATACAGGAATTCAATAGCACCATCTAGCAATATGGAGTCTGCGCTAGCTGAGCAATAAGTTTTCAGCCCACAATCTTTCAACATTCTTAGAATCTCCATAGACTTGGGATCTGTGGTTGTTCTGAAATCGACACACCTTTCTTTGATCACTTCATCGGCAAAGTTCCTAAATATGGGATCTTCAGGTTCTGGGGAGGCGGGTGAGGCGTGAGACGAAGAATGTGCTGTCTCTGCAATTTGCCGTGCTTTTGGTGCCATTTCTGCAAGATTTAGAGAGTTAGATCTATTTTTACACAGCGTAATAGTGTAGTTAAAAAAATTTGAATAACACATAGGTTCAAATAACATTTGCAGCAATTTTATTGTTTGACATATGATCAGTGAATACACAAAAATATCTCAGTAAACATATTCTAAAGCACACACAATTACCAGATATTTGCGAAGAAGGAGTAATCGAAGAAATCAAGTTTGAATGGTTCGCAAAATACAGAGTAATATTAAAAAAAAATTGTTTAGAGTATTCGGAAATTTTAGGGCTGGAAGAGTTTCGAAGTGTGTGACCATGTCTATATATAGAGATGGAGGGAAAGTGCCTTTTAGAAAATCGAGATTGGAAATCGAAGAGTCTAATCAAGATGGGCGGTCGAGATTAGGCAGTTTATTTTAAAAGGAAATCATGCGGTCAGGGATTTTGAACAAGCTAGCTTTTTGGATTTAAGAATGCAATAAATAGCAATTAATACATATTCCTCGCGTCCGCATTAAATGCTATGCAGGGCGTGTGTCATTAAAACATGTGTACAATAAAAATAAATAAGATAAGATAATTGCATATGAATAATCAGAAACACAAAGAAACAGAAATGCATATCTGATTGACTGATGTTGTAATCAGTCAACACCACATGAGTTTGTTCAGATCTGACTGATTTATGTTGATCTTAATTTATGCCTAATCCTTTGTATTTTCCCAACAATATCTCACTTCTCTGATCAGATTTCTTCTGACTATATCTGATCAGTTGAAGTTCCCCCTGCAAATGTTATCCCTTATTCTAATCAGTCCCTGGCTGATTCTCCCTGATAAGTTGAGATTCCATTTCTCAACTGATCATTTTTCTCTGGCCAGTTTCTTAACCAACTGGTCATGGAGACCAGTCCGCCAAAGATTTCTGGTGCACTTTCTCCTAAATCCAGAAGTCCTAGCTCATTACATATTTCTCTGAATCTGACTTCAGCTAGTGGCTTGGTTAAGATATCAACTCTCTGTTTATCAGTATGGATCTTTTCCATTCTGATATTCTTCTTTTCCATATGATCTTTTATGAAGTGATGTCTAACATCCACATGCTTGCATCTTGTGTGTAGAACTGGATTATGAGTAATTGCAATAACATTATTACTATCACAGAATATGGGCACGTTCGTAGCTACAATGTTATAATCCCTCAGCTGCTGACTAAGCCAGAGCAGTTAGGAGCAACAGCTTCCTGCGGCTATGTATTCTGCTTCAGTAGTAGATGTGGCTACTGATGTCTGTTTCTTTGAAAACCAAGAGATCATTTTACTTCCTAAGAACTGACAAGTTCCTGAGGTTGACTTCCTGTCTATTCTGCAACCTCCATAATCAGAATCAGAATATCCACTAAGCTCTAGATTGTCATCAGATTGGTAGAATAAACCAAGGTATACTATCCCCTTCAGATACTTAAGAATCCGCTTAGCTGCTTCTAGGTGGCTTTGCATTGGATTTGCCTAAAATCTGGCACATACACCTACTGCAAATGTTATATCTGGTCTGCTGGCAGCCAGATATAGTAATAATCCTTTGAGAGCCCTATATTATTTCTGATTAGTTTTCTGACCATTCTCATCTGGATCCATCTTAAATCTAGTCATCATAGGAATTTTGGCTTCCTTACTGTTCTGAATTCCAAACTTAGCCAACAGATTCCTAGTGTATTTTGCTTGATAGATGAATATTCCTTCTGTACTTTGTTTAACCTGAAGACCCATAAAGTAATTCATCTGACCCATCATGGACATCTCGAACTTCCCTTTCATTAGTTTGCTGAATTTATCACATAAGTTGTAGGTCCCGAACAGGTTTTCGTAAGGGCAGAAGTCTAGAGGGGAGGGGTGAATAGACTTCTGAAAACTTTTGTGCAAGATCAAGTGTGAAAACAAGTAAGATTGATCAGAGTGCGTGTGAATCAGTTTGGACTGATATCCAACTTACTGATTGCTTAATGACAGACCAGTTCGGTGTCTATCAGTTTAACTGATGTGCGAAAGCTAAGTTTTAACCAGTGTGAAAAACCAGTTTTGTAGGATCAGATTTCTGTTTATCTGTTTTCAATCAGATGACAATGTGTCAAGCTGATCAGATCAGTTGCTTGATGCAAAACTGATCCAAAATCAGAATATGTATGCAATATCAAAACAGGTAGTGTACTATAGTGTAAAGCAGGTAAATCAGATAAACACACAAGATTTTTATTGTGGTTCTGACAACCAGTTCTACGTCCACTCTTCCCTATCAGAAGGGGCGCCAACTTAACCAACTGGACTTAGTTTAATGTGTTAGTCCAACATAGTACAACGGATTTTTAAGTAGTTCTCACTTAACCGATCCCAGAAATCAGAAACTAGAAACTCTAGTCTGAAATCTTGCAAAACAAACTTAACCTAACTTTTGGGTTTGGGTATAAGATTTGTTGTTATTCTAACTGGAAATCTATCCTGGTATTTGTGTAGCCTAAAGCTAGAGGATAAGATTTCTATGCTAAGAACTATGGGATGAACACTTAGAAAATATTCTTGATTTAGTGTTCTTCGTGCGGAAATTTCTATGATAATTTTCGTGTGTTCACTATGAAGAATGATCCCATATTTATAGACCATGAAATCAAAGAGCCGTTGGAGATCAATTTGAATTTCAGGCTATATTTTGATAGCTTGCAGGCTTGATTTGACTTGCTCAGGAATGCCATGCCGTCTTCATGCATATTTGTCCTTTGTAGCCGTTTGCCTTGATACGCCATATCCTGCAACGTCAGATTCATACATACGTGTCGATCCCTTATTGGCTAACAAGGACACTTATTCGGCGTCTTTGTAAAGCCAACTATGTTGGCATTCTTCTGATCTGATTTACATCGTATGATCTGGTGCACCATTAGTTGTCACCTGGTGTGAGCTGACTTGATCAGATGAAACTGATCAGTCTACCTGATAGAGTCTTTTGATGCAAGTTGTCTTAGCTCAACTAGCAGACTCAACTGATGTAGGTCGTCTGGTCTTCTTCTTCTGGTAGTCATCTGATCTTTAGATCTTCTGACTTGTTTGATCTTCGCTACTGATCTTTGCTACTGATCTTCGCTACTAATCTTTGCTACTGATCTTTGCTACTGATCTTAACCTAACTTATGCATTTTGAGTTCCCCCTCAAAATGTGACCTAGTCTAATTCATTAGCTGTTTAACATGTTTAGCTGGTTTCCTATCAAATCATCAGTCGACTAACAGGTTCGACTGGTCCTATTACAACTGTTTTGGAACTTCCATCAAAACTATATATTTCCCAACAATTTCCCCCTTTTTTGATGAAACCAAAAAATTTATCAGAAAGTATGCTGTACAAGGTTAAAATTAGAGTAAAAGAGACAGTAAATCAGAAGACAAAGAGAGTTTGTCTTAAGATCAGAAAAGTAGGATTCTCATTAATAATATCAACATTACAAGTACAAAATAAGTAAATCCTATTCTGATCTTACATAAATAAGTCTTCTGATTCCTTCAATATCTCTCTTCCACCGGAACATCACATATTTCAAAAAGCCTTGCCTTGATTTCTGCCACTTTGCTTTCTTCAAAAATATCATCTTGTGCATATGTTTAGAGTAGCATTGAAGGAAATCTTGTCCAGCTTCCCATCCGGAGTCTTCTTATATTCCATGATCTCGACCTCAAGAGCAACAGGTATGCAGCTTAGCTTCTTGGCCTCCCTCATGACGTTCTCATAGAATATCGGATGTTTGTTACTCAACCAATCTCTGAAGATTTCATTGATTTCAACATTGGTTGGAATAACCTGATTGATGTAAGCCAAGATATACCATTCTCCTTTGTTTTTCTTCCATTCAACAACCATGTTCCTATCCGGCTTAACAATCACATCCACATCTCCGTCCAGAATAGGCTCAACAAAATGTGATCCTTCACCAGCTTCAGCAACGAGTCCTTTCTTCTTCTTCTGCTTGTATGCCTTATCAAGACTCGATGCTTCTTCCATCCTCTTCTTCCTATCCATCTCTACTTTCCTCAATTTTCAGTTTTTCTTTTCTCAGCACGATCTAGCAATTTTTTCTTCTTCTTCTTCTTCCACTATAGGAAATTCGAGATTTCGCGACGAAAATATTCGTCACTAAAACATCATTTTTCGTCACAATTGATAATTTGTGATGATTTTTTTTGTAGCAGAGATCGTCATTTATAGTGCGTGGTATTTTGAAAAATGCGACGGTATATTAATTCGTCGCGAAAGGGCATCATTTGGTGACGAAAAAGTTCATTGTCCCTAAATGTGTCCATCTATTGTGACACATAAATTGTCACCTTAGGCATCAAAAATTTGTCA
This sequence comes from Stenogyne calaminthoides, assembly GCA_037126765.1. Classification (NCBI taxonomy): domain Eukaryota; kingdom Viridiplantae; phylum Streptophyta; class Magnoliopsida; order Lamiales; family Lamiaceae; genus Stenogyne; species Stenogyne calaminthoides. Next base: position 32,515,671 of record JBBCBC010000017.1, on the reverse strand, counting down.
CTTAATATGACATTTCGTCACTAAAGTTCAACTTTATGTGACGATTTAAATAAGTGTCACAAAAAAAGGTTACTTTAGTGACATTAATTTTGTCACAATTAGCTTGATTATTTCGTCACATTTTCTATATTCGTCACGAAAGAGTTGTTATTCGGTGACAAAATGTTGATCATCGTTATATGCGAACATATAAAATGACAATAAAAATTGTCACTAAATAGTTTGATTTAGTGACAAAATTTTTATTGTCGCAAAATGATGTGGAAATTGTGATTTAACTATTGTTGTCACTATAATGTATTATTCAAAGGATTTAAAATAATATTCATCACTAGAAGTTTAGATTTAGTGACAATATATTGTTCGTCATATTTGACATTTTTCGTCATGAAAGAATTGCAAAAAAAAATGAAAAAAAAATGACCGTGGTTATATATATAGATATAATGACAACTGAATTTCGTCACAAAAAATTGGACTTTAGTGACGAAATATTCGTCGTCGTTAAAGATGTACAAATGGTGACAAAAAATTTTTGTCATTAAAAAATATTATTCAGTGACGATGATGATAATCATCACTAAAGAAATTGATATAATAACAACATATATCGTCATGATTAATTAACATACCGTGACTATTATTTCGTCATAAAAATGATACATATTGTGACGCATTAACTTCATCGTGAAATAATTACTTTTATTATCAATTTATTTGAATTATATATATATTAAATCAGTAATAATACTAAATAATAAATATTACAACAAAAACTAAATTAATTAAAGATAAAAAAATTAATTTGCATTAACAAAAAAATCCTTCAAACAATTAGAAATCAATTAACAATCTTTGTTATCAATACTACATGAAACAATAAACTAAAAAAACCAATTTCTTATATGTCTCCAAACTAATTTTCATGTCATTATTCCTTTTTGCACTTCAAACTACGATGATGAAACCTTCTCCCCTGTAGATATCACCTATAAAAAAAATATCATATCAAATGAATTTATAAGAAAGCATAACTCCGTAAAGTATCAAGAAAAAAATAATCCTAAACTTTAAAGGCACAAATACACTTACCATTCAAGAATGCATTGAAGGTGGAAATCATGCTTGCAGCTTGTAACCTACACGACAAACAGTTTCCCCAATAGTAAGAAACAGCACAAACAATTCAACCAAAAACAAAACGTCCAAACGGAACACTATATTTTCACTTCACCGTGGAAGGATCACTATCAGAAAAGCCCTCAAGGCATATGCTAAATATGGAACTTCACTGACACACAAGATCTTAAGACTGTGTAAAAGAATATTAGATAATGGAAGTATCACAATCACCATAGTTGACTGGATGAGTTAAACAAGAATCCCAAGCAGTTGATGAATCCAGAAAATAAAAGGAAAAATAAACAAAAATACATAACTGATCACAAAAATCAAAACCATCAGTCCCAAATTTCACTCAAGTTAACACAGAATGCCATAGCTTTACACAAAAGCATGAAACAATTTCAGCTATACTAAATCTCGGGTCTCACAGTAATTCCTTCACATAATCAAAATCTAAGATTGAGTAAATGATTTAGCATTCAAATCCAAGGCATTAGGGGTCAAAACAGTAGCATGGTTGGGTTCAGAAACTATCCCAATTTCAGACTAAAAGAACCAGTAGCGGGTTTCATACTCAATGCACCAGAATTCAAGTTTTCAATATATGCAGCATTCTGCAAACCAGAATCAGGCCCCAACTTCGAAAGTTCAAAACCAAATTAGGTAAATCCCCAGAAATCACAGAAGAAATATGCATGTTATCAGAAACGAAAGCCAAATTCGAACCAGAGAATGCACCATTCTGCATAACAGTAAAATTGATCTTAGCACCAGACCTAAATTTTGAAACGTTTGAATGCAATTCAGAAGGAATGAGTACACTAACTTCTGTTAATCATTACATCCACGAACTAAAATGCAGCAATCTTTACTTAACACACCATAACTAGCACAATTTGGTAGTGAAATATACAAAGTACAGTACTACCAGTATCTATATACACGCAATACACGTATATCTTGGCTAAAAATATAAATTGTATCACACACATATCCACATTTACGTTTGAATCAAATCAGTAGTTGCAATGCTCCAAAAATCAGCAATTGCAGCATCTACAAGACCTAATTGCACTTCGAAATAACATCCACAAGACCTAATCTAGAGAGTGAGAAACTAGAGAACCACATTCCCTTATATGTTATACATGTTGAACACAAATAACTCATCATATCTGCCCTCTTCTAACACAGCCAACTTTAAAGCTACACATATGAGTAGTACTATTAAAAGAAAAATGAAAATAATAATGTAAAGGCTAAAGAAAAACAACAAGAACCAAAAACTCATAAAAAAATAGAAGCTAACCTTAATTATATGTCGATCCCTTTCTCCCCATAAAAGCCATTAGTTTGTTCATATTTGCACTTTGCTCAGAGAGTTTTGCAGAGAGAATGTCATTTTGCTCAGAGAGTTTTGCAGACAGATTTTTATTTTGTGTAGCCAGGTCCTCTTTCAAGCTAGTTACTTGAGTTTGTAGTTCTTCCACTTGAGCTCTAGACTGTTGCAACTCTTCCGTTGTTTCTCTTAGTACATCTTCATATTTAGCAGAAGAATTGTACAATGAACTACGTTTACTTGGAGGCTTTGAACCATAACCATAACCTTTGGTATATCCAGCCCCATGGCCCAACACCTCCAAGACTATGTCAGCTTCGGTCTTCTCTATTCCGAGCTCAAAATATTCATCTCGCTTACGTTTCATCATTTCTTGGTATTTAAGCATAAATAAAGTAAATAAAATGCTCAACTGAATTGAAAAAGAAGTAAATTAATCGCAATAATAACATAATCAAATATCATAAATGTCTACACGACTTACCCAATTTTCTTTTGCCTGGTCGGATATCCACCCATTTTTCTCTGTACTGTGGGTTTGCTCATACAAGTAAATCCGATTGCACGGTTCTTCAAGTTAAAGAGACTATAAAAAATTATAAAAAAACAGCTACTTCATCACCATACCCAAGAATGAAATAAAAAATTCAAAAAACCCATAATTACCTTCTTTTAATGTTTATATGATTTAATTATTGACATATCATCAGGTCTTATGTTCAATTATCTGGGAAATAGACGCTGTGAATACTCTATGAGAATCAAAAACATGACAAGTAAACGAATAATCTAAATATAGGATACTGCTTACCCTTTGTAATGGACATATTTACATAATTATGTTGTAAAGAACTGGGCAAATTAGTTTTATAAACATCAAGATAAGCAGGGGGACTGTCTAATTCTAGAAGATCTCCTAACATCATCATTATGTTCATTCTGATTAGACACATTTTGCATAACAACATGCTCTAAGCTATCTAACTCCTCTTGATGATCAATATGAATAGTTTCACTATCATGAGAATCTGAAACCGGGGTATACAACGTATCACCAGAATTAGAAGTAATGTCATTAGCAACACTATTATGAGGAGCCACAACAGAAATCAATAGACTCAACAAATGAATAAAAATCATCAGAAAGATCCTCAGTAAATAGAGCAGATTTAGAAATCAAGTCATTTATAAAACTCTTTGTATATTGCTTGTCAGAAAAGGGAATAACAGATTCATAAAACCTAACATTTCTAGAAACAAATATTTTCCCAGTATCTAAATTAAGAAGTCTATATCCTTTGGTACCAAAAGGATATCCCAAGAAAACACATTTTGTATCCCTAGGATCAATTTATGTCGATTAGCCTCTTGTAGTTCTAGATATTTAAGAAAGTGCTTATGCAACTTATAACGTTGTTGCTTAGTACTTTCTCTCACCCGATCGACCAGGCTCCGTTTCACTCCAGCCTCATCCATATTCAAACCCATATGCATCTACAACTCACATAGAACATGCAAATTAGAATAAAAGAAGGTAAAAACAATATATTGAAGACATAAATATTTATAACCCATACCTGCAGATGATCAAACCCTGGCTTCAATCCATTGTCCTCATCTACCTCTTTCAATCGTATTGGTACAGGGAGAACTTGTCGCGTTACTATTCCAATATTAGTTGCCAATTTCGCCGACTGGCCCCCATTTATTCGTCTCCCAACTGATGGATCCACCTTAATCTTTAACTTCTCGAAAGTATCAAAGTACTTCAGCAATCCCTTTCCAGTTGTTTCACCCAGAGTCCTTTTCTTTGAAACAACAGCTACACGTGAACAAACAAATTATTTTACAATATATATATTCTTATACATGACTATTATTTTAAAGATAATGAAGAACACGTAAAAAACACCTAAAAATAATAACTTTACCTGTTGCAGCAGCAACAGCTTCATTTGATGCATGCGGAACGGTCTCCGTAGATGGAATTTGAGAAGTTTCACGTATGGGTTCGGAAGCCTCAGATGCTAAGTTTGAGAAATTGTTTGCACTTCGAGTTCCAGAAGTAAGAGGATTTTGTGGACGGCTAGAGTTCTGTTTGCTTGGCAAAGTATTTGGATGCCCTTTTTGAGGTGTTTCATCTTGACCTCCTGTAATTCTATCATTATTTAAAAGTCCTTTAAAAAGAGATTGTCTGGTAACGAAGCTGCGCTTCTGTTTCAAGTTCGATGAACCTCCGGGAGCCATTTCACAAACCTGAAAAGTGAAGAATTTAATTACAGATAGATTAACTTCAGCAGATCCAAAGAACCAAAAAACATAAATTCAATTACAGATAGATTAACTATTGCATGAATGCAATAATAATGACAGAATCTACTTAAAAAAAGTATATAAGTCTAAACGGTAAGCTTAGATACCATAAAACCTTTCCAAAATAGTTATATAACTATTTGTCCTCCACAGTTTGAGGATATTCTTTCCAATATGATTCTGATTTAGAACAAAATCAGCAACCAATATTGAAAGAATACTTATGGCATGAATACTTCAATGAGTATTCGATTTTTAGAGTAATATGGGGAATCAGATCAACAATTACAAATATGTACTAACAGAGAATTTAGGGCAGAATAACGAACCAAAAGGCTTAATTTACAGCTTCCAGACTGTGCACATTGTTATCAGGGATAATGTTAGAACCAGTTATGCATTATTAGGGCATATAGATCAGACAGACATGTATTTATCACAGATAAGAATGAAATATTAAATTTTCTATAGGACCTATAAATTAAACAGTGCAATGCAGTGATCATATCACAAATAAAAATATAAGCAAATGAAAAGCGGCTTGAAGCAATTAACAAATCAACATTCATGGAAATCTTTCCATCTCTAAAGCAGGGGGCTGTCTAATTCTGGGCAGTCTTTTCTTCCTAGATCTTGTTATGTGAGAATCTTTTTTAGGAATGTAAACTTGAGAATAATCTCAATTGGAAACGAAAACATAAACTCATGATAATTGATCATCAAGAATCACACAACACATTAAACAAATAGTAGATGCATACCATCAAGAACCTCACATGAATCAATTATGAAACAAAAACTTGCAAGGATCTATTAATTTTACTTCCATTGATATACATCTTATGCATCCTTATTGTTCATCACACAGGTTTATCTTATCACTTATCATAAACATAAACTTCACATTCTTCATAAGGATTCAAGAAAAGTCCATGCCTATTAAGAGAAGGAAATGTGAAACTTATACCTACACCAGTAATCCCTCATATATAATTCAATTACAGACAAATTAACTACTGCAACCATATAACAAATCTTAAATGAATGCTTGCTTACACTAAGATAAATTCAAGATTAGGATAACCATATTATCAAAGCAAGCAAAAGCTATGGAACCCACTAAACTTAAAATCTGGTACAATAAATATCATGTGTCCTAAAGTGGCAACAAAAGACTAGACATTGTAAAAGAGGATCTTGATTAAAGAACTACCTTCGCACAGTGTATTGCAGATCTAACCATACAGAGAAAGGAGTTTTACCAGCTTAAGGGTTACAGTTTGTCATTCAAATTCGAAAAACAACTAAAAAAATGAAAAAAACAGTGGAAATAATACAATCTGTACTATAAAAAAAGATGAAAAAACATTGTAAATAACACAACAATCAAAAACCAACATATGTAAACACAAGTAACAGATCGACTAGCAACTGAAGAACCACATATCTATGAACACGAAAAGGGGAAGAATTACCAGAGAGCTGCTTGATGAGAGAAGAGAGGAAACAATTGAAGAGAGGTTGTTGATCGATGATATTAAAAAGAAGGGTTTGAGAGGTTTTTGGAGTATATAAGCAAATGAACTTGTAAATAAACGTGGGTACGTGAATATCTCTGAAAAGAAGGAAATATCCCTAATCAACTTTGGAAAATGATTTGGTTAAGGATTATTTTCACTAATTCACGTTCTTAAATCTTATTTAAAAAATTTAAAGACCCGCCAGCGGCCCTTTTTGGCTCCAAACACAATTAAAATTGACGATTAATGGGTCGGCTGGGTATCTTAATTCTTAATCTACTTCTGACATAACCGAGTCCAAAATTTCCAAAAAAAATTGGCAAAATATTAAAATTGAATACCCACATAAACAAGATCGATTTGAATAACAACTAGTAATCTATCCTTCTAATCTATCTAATCTATGAATGAATACCCAATTTGTGGAGATACTCCACCGCCAAAACCAATTCCCCATAAGTATAGAAATCAGATTCAATTAAGAGAGGAATAGACAGCTAATTAATTCGTAATTACCTTGATTTCATTTCACCGCGCCTGATGAACATGTGATTTAGGGATTGCATGCAATTCCCCCTTCTCCGTATGAACCAGAAAACCCCTTTTCTCAGCCATCCCCTTGATTTCATTTCGCCGCCTCCTCATGAACGCTTGATTTAGGGATTGCAAGCAATTCTCCGTTTGAACCAGAAAAACGACGCCCTCATCCTGTCAGCCTTGATTTCATTTCGCTGCATCCGATGAATTTGTGATTTAGGGATTGCAAGCAATTCCCCTTTCTCAGTTTGATCAGAAAAACGCCGCCCTCATCCTGTCAGCCATCCCTTCACTTCATTAGCTACGCCTGATCACAAGTTGAATTGGGGATTGAGATTTTCTGGAATTCGGCGTGCGAGTTGAGTGCGATATGAGGATGAATAAGAATGAATATCTTGAATGAAAATATAGATTTGATTAAATTGAATTGGGATATATCAACCCCTTATTTCTTAATAATCCACAAAATTTTGCACATGACACGTGTTTCAAATTGTGTTCCCAATTAATAAGTAATGGTGCATATATAATTAAAATCTGGTTCAATAATTATTATTTATGCAATTTTTTAACTATTTTTCTATAATAATATTTGCATGTTTCTATATAATTAAGTTGCACTTTTCAATATAAGAAGTCGCAATTTTCTGGTACAAGTGTGCCTCAATTTTTATTTAATTTTTATGAAATTAAAATTATTATTTTATTTTAATGTTTTAATTTGTGTATTTTATTTATTATGATATATTTTGAAGAACTAGTTGGATGATATGCTGTTCACATGTCAAAATCGATTACCAGTTAATTTATTAAAAAAAATAAAAAAATTATCATGCATGATAATGAAATTCAATTTTTAATTTATCAAATGGTTGTTATAGCAATTTTTTAAGCATATCATAACAAATAACATACGTATAATTAATAATGAATTTAACATATTAATAATATATTGATCAAATAATTTTACAAAATTTCTCATAATAAATAAGATATACAAATTAAATAACACTAAATAAAAATTAGCTATTTAAATTTAATGAATAAAAAAAATACAACCAGTCTTAATTGGAGTGCGAAAAATGATCCAATTGCAAATATATAATAAACTATATTCAATAAAAAAATGAAAGAAACGACGACATTTGGTTAAACAACACCTTCTTGTACTATTTTTAATGTTTTTTTATAATTCAGTATATATTTTTATTTATTTAACATTTTTAAGGTTTTGTTATATTATATATATATATATATATATATATTTGTTGAATTATTTTTTATTGTTATCATGTTTATTATTTGTTTGATTGTTTAGTAATTTTTTACTATTTATTGGCTTTTGGCTTAATTTATTAAATACCTCACATGAATTGTTAATTTTAAAAAAAATAAGAGTTTGTTTTATTCATGCTACATTTGTATTAAATGAATCTGTGATAATTATTATGATGTTATTTATATATTTTAAAGGTTTTTTTTTATATTTTAGTATATATTTTTAGATTAATTTTTATTATTCATGCTACATTTATATTATAAGTGAATTTAAAATAATTATTATTATTTGTTGTTTCAATTGTAAATTATTCTTTTATCAAGAAGGACGCATTTTTTAAAAATATTGATTATAAAAGATTTAGATTATAATGTTATAGATCGCTTTAAAAAAATGAAGACTCGATAGACTTAACTGTAATTATAATTTAACTTGAATGCTATGTACACCTTCTTTATTTGGTTTGCACCGAGTTATATGACGTTTTAAGTATTAAATATTTTATTAATTATTATCTGTATCCCCAAATTTAAAATCCTAGTTCCTTTTTTTCTGAAACATTCTTCATACTGAAATGCTCAACTTGATCTTTTGTAAAAAAAAGGTTGAATGTTTTGGTTTTAAACAAGTTGAATAATTATTAACTAGTTTACATTTTCATGACACTTACGTAACTTTATAAAATTTAGTAATTTTGTTTAGGTTTTCAAGACAATTTATCTCATCAAATTAATTGTGATACTAATACTTTTACAAAAGGTATTAGTTGTGATACTAAAGGGTATAACTTATATTATAAAATGGTATTAGTCATGATACTAAACAGTATAGCTAATATTACAAAAGGGTATTAGTGGTGATGCTGAAGAGTGTAATTTATAATATAAAAGGGTATTAGTTGTGATACAGAAGAGTATAACTTTTACTACAAAGGGATATTAGTCATGAGTATGACTTATATTACAAAAGGGTATTAGTCGTGATACTGAAGAGTGTAACTTATACTACAAAAGGGTATTAGTCGTGATAATTGAAGGGTATGACTTATATTACAAAACACTGCATGTTTCTAATTATCAACACAATTTTCCACACGGCTGTTGCCGCCCACGTTACGGCATTGCATTGGTCAATTTGGTGTTATCGTTTACTCTACATTCCAAGTTTCCAGCCAGAGAGGGACTAAATAAGAGCAACGCTCATGTGAACCAGGTCTATACATAAACTCTATCAATATTACGTATAAAAACTATCACTGTTATGCATAAAAACTTTAACTGTTTAAAATATAAATCATTTTTTAAGCAGTGATAGTTTTTATGCATAATAGTGATAGTTTTTGTACATAATGTCATAATTTATATATTTAGAATAGAGAGAAATCTTCGTGTTGGAAATGGGCTGATAAGATTACATAGGTGAATGGAAATATTTATTTTTATTTTTATATTTCAAGGTGAACAATTTTTTTACAAGAACTCTATTTATAATTCTTTAATTATCTCTTATATCTTTCATATATCCTAAATTGATGATTCTTTTAATTGATTGAGGGTATTGTAAGTACGTTTGAATGAAATAATTAATATTATTTAAAAATACATGTAAAGTAAAAACTAGACTCTGCTTATAAAATATTACATTAAATTACAATACTATATAATAGAAATCCTTAGAATATTACAAATATTGTATTCTGCATAATAAAAATCAGAATAGTCTTTTGAAGAAAGTGCTGCAAAATGGAGCCAAAAACAAAATTCCTTATCTTCATACATTTTGGACCATATAATAACTATACCAGAATCCTCAATCTCCTTTGTTCCTTATCAAGAATTAGAAGCAACAACTTGAACTGTTACTTATTTCTGTGTTGTACTTGATCAATTGAAAATCATGGAACTCAGAATTTTTATCACTAAAATTTTCAAGTATACTTAGGTACAGAACATGCAATGAATTTAGTGAAGGTGCTATAATCAAATCCCAGAACTCAAAAACAAATTCATCTCTTGATTTATGGCATTCTTCTTCCTCCATTTCCACACATAAAAACCTTTTCAAAAATGGCAACAGCAGCAGCAGCCACAATTCCAGCTTCATTCATCCACACAAAGAAATACATCCCACTCCACTCCCACAACTACATCATAACAAAAATCACAAGAACAACCTGTATAAGGTTCATAACAATTGAAACAAAGACTCATTAGAAACAGCACTATTGATCTCATTCTATATTGTAAGCACTAGAGAACCACATTCCCTTATATGTTATACATGTTGAACACAAATAACTCATCATATCTGCCCTCTTCTAACACAGACAACTTTAAAGCTACACATATGAGTAGTACTATTAAAAGAAAAATGAAAATAATAAAGTAAAGGCTAAAGGAAAACAACAAGAACCAAAAAACTCAAAAGAATCAACCAAGAAGAAATGTAACCAAATCAAAACGAAACTTTCATTTCTTTAAATTACATAACTACCTCAATATATAAAAGTAAATTCATATGGAAATGTAAAGCGAAATCGCGTAAAGCTTTAGTGACCAAATTAGGAAGTCGTTTGCCTTTGTCATTTGAACTATTAGTGCTTAGTGTAGACGCTCCCATCTAACATGTGTACTTATCAAATAAAGTCAATTTTTGCATTAGGAAAGAGTACTCATAAAATATGCAATTTATAAGTTACTGAGACTGTAGAAAATGTTCAAGTATCATTATAAATTACATGATCAACACAACTTTTTATGCTCAACTATCAAAGCAGATACCATCAGAATTAGAAAGTTATATGTAAATCTTGATCATGAAATAACATTTGTTTTGACAATCTACAAACTCACTTATCTACATACCAAGACTAAAAATTAGCTTACAATCTAAGATAGACCATCATATTGATATTACATGGGCTTTAAGAAGTCATTATGAAATTTACTATATAAAAGGGGGAACTCTCTCTCTCTCTCTCTCTCTCTCTCTCTCTCTCTCTCTCTCTCTCTCTCTCTCTCTCTCTCTCTCTCTCTCGAGGATATGCAACTCAGGGTTGAAGTTGAAAGGGCAAACAATAAGTAGTTGTAGTTGCCACAAAATGAAAACTACAATTTCAAAAACAGCACTAATCGACGTGAAGACCACTCCTTAAATATTTAAAAAAATCCAGAAAACATACTACATAACCCAAATTATGGAAGCTATTTGTTAGGCTAACAGAGGATGGGAGATAACTAACTTTTTACTAACATTAAAGAGGGAAAATTTGATTACCTGGGAAAAATGCTTTTATTATCACTACAATTGGCAGAGAATAACTTGCAGTCAACAATAGAATTTTCAAACAACAAAAAAACTATGCCTTCTTGTATCATCCCTCCTTAGGAGTAAAATGTAACTCACTTCTCTCGGTCTCTAATTCAATTCTACATTTCTAAGGACCAAGATACTAGACTTTTACTTTTAATTGGTGGAATACATGATTTAGCTTAAAAGAGCTGCCAAAATAAACAAAGGGGCAATCTTTTGTCTTTTCAACGAAAACACACACCTAAAAACAGAAACTAGCAGAGATTTAAGCTCACTCTCACTTCACTACTCATCAACAACAAATACAAAAATGATTCAAAATTAACAAATCGCTAGTATCATCATACCTTTACAATTCTCCAAAGGGATAAGCATTCAAAGGGATATTATATATAACAGTAATAGTATCAATAGTAATAAGCATGAAATTCTTTTGATTATAAGATTGTTGAGATTATAAGATAACTCACAAAATCCCTTTGGAGCTTTCAAATTCAGGCATATCATAAAATACGCTATGCACACACTAAGCAAGTAGACATAAAAAAGACCTGCAGGATACAACCAGATACAGATTCAACAATCCCTCCTGGTAAATCTGATGTTATACACATGGTTTTATGGCAGCCTAGAATAACCGCTTGATAGAGCAGAGTCTTAAATAATTGCTGGAGCAAAAAACCTCAGCGCCTCTACAACACAAACATTTGACTAAGTTGTTGGGGTTTGACTACAAGATTTAGTATAGAAGTAGAAGAGAGAATGTGGTTGCAGATGCTCTATCAATAACAGAAAACGTGGAATGAAATTATTATGCTATAACATCCTTAAAACGAGCTTGGGTTCAGGAAATACAAGAGAGTTATCAGAATGGCCCAGCTTTAGTTTCACAAAGAATTACAAAAGCTTAGTTTTTCACTATATATATCATGTATTTATTCACTTATTCAGGTGTATTAGTGAGATATAAGGGAAAGCTTTATGCTGGGTTGGAAAATGAGTTAAGGTAAAAAATCATACACTTCATTCACACTTCTTCTATGGGGTCACTCAAGAGAAGCAACCACCTATCAGAAAATCAGAAATATTTTCTGGTGGCCTAAGCTTTAAAAGGATGTGCATCAGTATGCAAACATGAACTGGTAAAGACACCAGGTCTATTACAACTTCTATCAATCACTCAACAAGCTTGGAGTGACATCTAAATGAGAATTCATTGAGGACCTTCCTAAATTATTAGGGAATGACACTATATAGGTAATAGTGGATTGATAAACTAAATGTAGCCACTTCATTGCCATATCATCATCAGGTCATCTAACCCCTGCTATATAATTTCTTTTATTTGTTTATTGTTATTATTATTATGATTTTCAACTTCTGTCCAAAATCTGGATTGACCATAATTCCTCACTTAAGAGATCACTCTAATCTATCAATATGGGAAAGTCCATAAGAAGGCTCAGCTGAATAGGGTACCCATTCATTCAACTCCATATTCGAATACATATAAGGTCAATCATGATTCCAGTATATCATCTAAACATAAAACATGCAACTAGCTAGAATATTTTACCCAATCAATCCTCAAGAAAAGAATTCAGCACAAATAATATCGAATGAGGTAAAAAATGAATTCATGATGAACAATTTCAAAGATACAAACCAACAGGCCACAAATGAATTCCATTATGTCATCCAAATATAAAACATGCAATCAATTCAATCTTCAAATTCACTAGCTAGATATATTTTACATAGTCAATTCTAAAGAGAAAGCTAATCAACATATTATCTCAAGTACAACATTTATCTGAATTGAACAAAGAGCATCTCGCTCGACGGGATAAATCTCACCCAGTCTCAAATCCAACAATTCATCTAAAATCAGAACTAGCAATCTAATCATCATGGACTCTCTATAATTAACAATAGAAGTAACAGAAACACAGTAATACAACTCCAACATTGAGATCGAGAAACAGAAAAACTCCAAATATAGATGATCGAAAGTTTTGAAGAAGCAATCATCAAGAATTAACATTAACAGAGGAAGCGTACCTATTCTTTGTTTTTGCTCAATTCCTGGAAAAATTTCACGAATAAGAACATTGACTCACAAACCCAAACTTCACACCATTGGGAAAATAACCAATTCAGAGAAGAAACAATTGGGAGAGCGATTTCTGGTAGGAATGCGCCAAATTTCTGGTGAACTTTCGCCCAAATTTCCGGTGATTTTCACGCCAAAACCTTCGCGCTATTTTGGTGTATTCTGGTGCCCTGAAGTTCGCGATTAGAGATTGAAAAGAAAAATTCAGTGACGAAGGCGCAGATGTATGTATATTTAGGCGAGATATTTGATTGATATAATTTTAGTCGAAATACCTGAGACAAATGTAGTGTTTGGTCCAGTGGTGTAGTTGTTCTCTTTAGGTAGAAAGGTCTTGTGTTCAAACCCTAATGGATAAAAAATTTATATATTTTTTATTTTATTCAATATAATTTAATAAATTTTATATTTGCAGTTTTATTTAATAAAATCTATATTTTATATGGAAAAATTTATGGTTAAAATATATTAAATAATATATTTCAATATAAAGGATATAAATTATCTAACTTATTTGGTTGTTGCTTGTCAAGTTTAATTAAGGGATTCGGATCTGGTGCTGTACAACATCATCCTGTGCGCACACACACCATAATAAATTTTATATTTGCAGTTTTAATTTAATAAAATCTATATTTTATATGGAAAAATTTATGGTTAAAATATATTAAATAATATATTTCAATATAAAGGATATAAATTATCTAACTTATTTGGTTGTTGCTTGTCAAGTTTAATTAAGAGATTCGGATCTGGTGTTGTACAACATCATCATGTGCGCACACACACCATTGGATCATACACGCACACACACACACTCATGCGGGTGTGTTTGATCCAATGGTGGGGAGGGTTCACAGCACCCTCCTATACATCACCAAATCCCCTCCCTTAATTAAGAGGTTTTGTGTTCGAATTTTATTATTATATTTTATTTTTAAGTTATTGTCAATTGAATATGTTGATTAAGGTGAGCTTTTACATTGAAATACTTTTAAAAAAAATAATTTAAGACATAATGTCCCTGTGGTCTAGTGGTGTAGTTATCTTTATTTTTATAAGGGGTCTTGTGTTAGATACTTGATGGATATAATTTTTTTTTTTTATTTTTTTTTTTTGAGGTCCTGTGTTCAAACCTTAATGAATCCTTTTATAAAAATAATAAAGCACAATGTTATGTTCGGCCTAGTGGTGTATTTATCTTAATTCATGTAAGGGGTCCTATGTTCGAACCTTAATGGATCCAACTTTTTATTAAATTTTATTTGCAATTTTAGTTTATAAAATTTATATTTTATGTTTTAATCGTCACTATATATATAAATTGGTGAAGAAAGAATATGTTTCTATGAACAACTAATGACGAAACATAAAACCGTCATGAAATTTTATATTATATGACCAATATTGATCGTCACTAATTAAAATGAAGATCGTCACCGAATAATATTGTGACAAAGTAAGTGCGTCAGTAAAAAATGATTATTAATCGTCACTATATAAATATTGGTGACGAAAGAATATGTCACTAATTATTATGAACAATTAACGACGAAACAAAAAATTGTCATGAAAAATTTATATTATATGACGACTATGATCGTCAATAATTACCATGAAGATCGTCACCAAATAATATTATGACGAAATAAGTGCGTCATTAAAAATATTATTAATCGTCACTATATATAAATATTGGTGACGAAAGAATATGTCACTAATTACTGTGAACAATTAACGACGAAACATAAAACTGTCATGAAAATTTAATATTATATGACGACTATGATTGTCAATAATTACAATGACGATCGTCACCATATAAAATTGTGACGAATTAAGTGTGTCACCAATTCTTTTGAATAATTAATGACAAAACATATAGTTGTCACAAAAATACTATTTTTCGTGACGTTGAATATCGTCACTAAATATTATGAATATCGTCACCAAAGTTTATTGTGACGAATTTCTTGTTTTTGTCATGAAAATTTTGAATTAGTGACGAAAAAAAAACATCAGTGGTGACAAAAACAAAATTTGTCACGAATTCTCACTTTTTAGTGACGAAATTTAAATTTGTCACCTTTAGGTAACATATGGTGACGAATTTTGTGTCGTCACAAAAAAATTTGTCACCGAATGTGGGATTTCCTGTAGTGTTCTTCTTCTTCTTCTCACCAGCAACAACTTTCTTTCCCTTCTTTGCTGAACTTGCATTTCCACCAGATTCGGTTGAGGAAGAGATGCCTTCTGTTTCTTCCAAATCTGCAGCTGTTTGAGCATCCTTCTGAAGTCTTTTCTTGTCCAGCTTGATCTGGATGCCAGCCACAAAATTTTTGACCTGGTTAAGTCTGTCTTGGACTTCAACATCTTTCTATTCTTCCCCCTTTTTGGTTCCCTCAAAAAGTGTCTTCAATTCGGAGCTGAGGTTACCAATAGTTTGAACAAGAGATTGCTGCATTGCCTTCAGAGCAGGAGATGAATTCCAGTATCAGTTCTGACTTGGTCAACAACTGCCAGCATAGACGTTTGAGCAGTATCTACAACATTGCTGACCTTGTTAAACAGAGTTTCGAGCTTATCAGCAGAAAAGTTAACCCGCTTGGTTGCATCAGTAAGTTCATTTTGCATATTGGTCAGTTGGGCCATCTTTTCATTCATCATCTGAGTGAATTGCTGATTCCTGGTTTCTTCAATCTTTTCCAGGCGCTCGTTCACTTCAACCATCTTATCAGTAATAGTATCTCTCATCTCTTCAGATATGCGCATGCAGTGAGAAGATACATGTTCTCTCTCAGTTCGGATGTCTTTCTCAATCTGATGGGGAACAAAGAAACTTACATCATCCCTGAACATATGCGCCATGTTCGCCCTGAACGAGTTCTTGATATACTTCATAAGATTCTCTTCAAATGATGGAGAAGTTTGGAGAATCTGCACTACCTGACCTGCTGATGTCGAGGGGCCTTCGACCTTAATTTCTTCAGCTTGACTTGCTCCAGCAGTCAGGTTTATTATGTGTGTTGGGGAATTAATTACCCGGATCTATTCGGAATGAATATTTAAATACAAATTTAATTCTAACAATTATTACTACCATGAATTAATCCTATATTAATTCAAATAATAATTCAACAACAAATCATGCATATAAACAGTTCACATAAATCCTACGCATGGGGATTGCTACGGGTTTACGTGAACTAACCTCTTGGAGTGGCAATGAACTCGTCGATAAGAACACACCGAAAAGCCTTCCCAAGTATTCCCAAGTCCTTGCTCGTCAATCCGGTGGAAGGAAGCTCGCGAACAATTAACAAAAGGGAAAATAAAATTTGTTGCACCACCTTTGTGGATTTACTAATTTTTCCAGCACATGGAATTGTACTTGGGAATGAAGAAATCATCCCCTATATATAGAGGTGTGGTGGCCGATTTTTCATATGGAAGAGGGAGGAAAAAATCTTTTCTTGATCTCCAAGAAATCTTGAATATATCTCATATATTCTTTTCTCCATAATTAAAATATTCCATAAAATCCCACCTTCTCTTGTTATGGATATTTTCGAAAAAAATAAGGAAAAAGATTCCAAGATTTGGATCTTCTTGAATTTATGAGATATACCTGTATTGCAAGAATACATATCTTTCATAATATCTTTCCAAGAAAATCAAGAAAATCTTTCTTTCCCTTATTCTTTCAAAATTTTCGAAAAATTCACATAAATAACCAAGTGGGAGATTTCTTGAATTTAATGAGATAATCTTGTATTTCAAGAATACATATCTTCATTCCATAACAAAATTCAAAGAAAATCTTTCTCCCCTTTAATTCATGATTTTCGAAAAAATGAGGAAAAAATAGCAACAAATATTATTTTATTTTTAAAGAAAAAATAGCAACAAATATTATTTTATTTTTAAACACCTTTTTCAGTTATTGGACTTTATGTTGGGCTACTTAGGGGGCCTTTAGGAGAATTAAGATTGGACCTTCCAATGGATCTTGAATTATCAATATTGAGCCACAATATTATTCAAGCCCATAAATATTAATTAATCCCACTACATAATTAATATTGCACTATCCATCTTAACGCATATTACAGTCAATATGGCTCCCGGTTATTATTTCCCGTGTTTAAGATTATCTAGCCCATTAATTAATTCAAGCCACTGAAATAGCATTCCATTAATTAACATCTTTTTATCCTTGGTAAAGGAACGGTTCAACATTATTATCCATACAGGAAACTAGTTCAACTTGCAAGATTTGGTATGATAAAACTTATGAACCTCCCAAAAGGGCAAATCGAACAAGCGTACTTGCAAATGATTCTCCGTATTAAATCTTAGCAATCGCATGTGACCAATAATATTGCCCAAGATATAAAGTATTGAATCTCGTTGATTCTCTACCCGTAATAAGTCAAAGCAATAATTACTAACTACACGCCATCCTATTTAAGGGACGAAGATTAAGAAATAACGAACCACTGAGGTCTAATTCTTCCTAGTTCAGTTCTGAAGAATTTGTCCTCCTGTAGGTCCTCTTCAGTGCAATAGACATGCACTAGTGTAATCTCTTGGTCAACACAAGCCAATCTGAGCGTTACACTTCAACCTTTCACGATAGATTGTTCATTTCCATCTAGGTCGTGAATGGTGTACTTTTGGTTACAAGGAACTATTAATTTAATCTTCTGTGATCTGGTATCACTAAATTAACTACAATGTAACACGTACTATTTATTGAACAGTTATGCAGTAAATATATGTAACATTCTATGATATTTAAAGCATCGGTGATAAACAATTTATTTTCATAAATAAGTCCAAAATTGACCGATTATACAAAGCAAAAAGCATACTTTCCAAAGATAATCCCAACAATCTCCCACTTATACTCAAAGTCCGCTTTTAAGTATACTACAAAGATGTCTCGTGTAGTTCCTGTCGTGACATGTAAAGTCACCTACACGAACCTAATAATGTCTCCCACTTATACTCAAAGCAGATTAGTAAGCGGTCTTGACACCCATTCCTTCCCGCGGGTCTCTCAAATGTATTATCGAGGCGCAGACCCTTTGTGAATGGATCGACTAGGTTGTCTTGAGACGCGATCTTTGCCACCTCTATATCTCTCTCTTAACAATTTTCGTATATAAGATGGTATTTCCTTTCAATGTGTTTGTTTGGCCTTGTGGGCTCTTGGTTCCCTTGAATTTGCAAATCGCTCCGACATTGTCACAATAAAAAATGATTATCTTTGGGCAAATTCGAACTACATCCAAGTCCACTAGGAAGTTCTTGAGCCAAACCGCTTTTTTCTTTTTCATAGTTAGACTACATATTCGCTTCCATGGTAGAATCTGCGATGCATTTTTCGCTTAACGCTTCTCCATGTCATGGCTCCTCCCCATGCAAAACACACTATCGGAGGTAGATTTTTCGGAATCTAAGTTCGATTGGAAATCCGAGTCCGTGTGTGGCCGATGGGGATTAGACTATCGGTGATAAACCAACATTCTATCTCGAGTTCTTTTCGGATACTTGAGAATGTTTTTTATCGGCCAGTCAATGTTCTTTTTCCCGGGTTACTTTGATATCTTGCCACCATGCCAACGACAAAGCAGATATCCGGTCTCGTGCACAACATTGCATACATAAGGCTTCCGACAGCCGAAGCATAAGGAATGCCTTTCATGTCATCTATCTCCTTTTGTGTCTTAGGGCACATTTCCTTGGATAGATGGATTCCATGCCTGAAAGGTACGAAGTCTTTCTTGGAATCCTGCATGCTGAATCGTTTCAAGACAATGTCTATGTATGAAGCTTGCGATAAGCCTATCATCATTTTCTTGCGATCTCGAGTGATCTTGATCCCAAGGATGTGCCCGGCTTCCCCTAAGTCCTTCATATCAAACTGTTTTGAAAGTCATGCCCTTACGTCCGATAACACATTTACATCGTTCCTGATGAGCAGAATATCGTCTACATATAGTACTAAGAATACCAATGCAGTTCCGACAAGCTTTTTGTACACACAACTTTCAAAAACTCGTTTTGATCAAACCCATAAGACTTTATAACATGATCAAAACATTGGTTCCAAGCTCTGGATGTCTGTTTGAGTCCGTAAATGGACTTCATGAGCTTACAAACTAGGTGTTCTTGGCCCTTTTCAATGAAGCCTTGGGGTTGTTGCATATAGATTTCTTCATCAAGAATTCCGTTAAGGAAAGCTGTCTTGACATCCATTTGCCAGATTTCAAAGTCGAGATGCGCAGAACAATCGACAAGAGAATCTGGATGGACTTGAGCATTGCTACAGGTGAAAAGGTTTCCTCATAGTCGATCCCTTCTTTCTGAGTATAACCTTTCGCCACAAGCCTTGCCTTGAAGGTTTTCACCTTCCCGTCCGGTCCCATTTTTCTCTTGTATACCCACTTACAACCAATGGGTTTGACCCCATTAAGTGGTTCGACTAGCTCCCACACTCTGTTATGATCCATAGAACCCATTTCGGCTTTCATTACTTTTTGCCAAGAAACTGCATCCTTGTCTTGGATTGCCTCGTCATATATCCATAGGTCTGTTTCGTCTTGTCCGGGAATCAAGTTCGAGGACTCTCCTATCCCCATGAATCTTTCGGGCTATTTCACAACCCTCCCACTACGACGAGGTTCCGTTGTGAAAGTGTGTCATTTGGTATGTCATCTTTTACAGTTGGCAATGAGGTTAACCCCCTTAACTCACTTTAGGTAATCTCACTTCTGGGTCTTCTTTCGTTCATATAATCTTCTTCCAAAAATCTAAAGTGGGTGCTTATTACCATCTTTTTATCTTTGGGACCATAGAACATACACCCTTTTGTTCCCTAGGGATATCCTATAAACAACCTTAATTCTAATCGAGGATCCAATTTTCCGGCTTCCTTGTCCAACACGTAGGCCTAACACCCCCAAATTTTCATGTGTCTCAAACTGGGCTTAGCTCGGTCCACAATTCTTTGGGAGTTTTGGGAACCGATTTGGATGGCACCAAGTTCAGAATTTAAGCCGTTGTTTCCAAGGCATCACCCCAGAACGACTTGGGAAGATCCGCATAACTCATCATTGATCTAACCATTTCCAAAAGAGTTCTGTTTCTTAGCTCTGCAACCCCATTTTGTTGAGGGGTTCCAGGTGCAGTTAGCTGGGATACAATCCCTTCGTCTGACAAGTAGTTCAAAAACACATAAGTTTTTCCCTATGATTCTCTGCTTGAGCATTAAATTCTTTGAATTTATCAAAGGTCTCAGATTTATGCTTCATAAGGAAAATATAACCGTACCTTGAGTAGTCATCAATAAAAGTGACGAAATACTCATAACCTCCTCTTGCTTTGGTTGACATTGGACCACATACGTCTGTGTGAACGATTTCTAACACTTCTTTGGCTCTATTTCCCTTGGCTCTGAATGCCCTCTTGGTCATTTTACCCTCCAAACATGATTCGCAGGTTGGAATTGGTTCAACTTGGAGAGACTCCAGTTAACCGTCTTCTACCAACCTTTGGATCCTCTTTGGATTAATATGTCCCAATCTTAGATGCCATAGAAGTGTCTCGTTCACGTCTGATGAACGTTTTCTTTTATCATAAACAGTTGATGTGTTATAGGATGCATTTCGTGAGTGGTGTGCACGGTTAATTGTATAGAGATTATTCGACAACATTCCATGACAGATAAATTTATCATAAAGATAAATGGTAACAACTTTATTAAAAGTAACCGAATATCCATCAAGGTAAAGTTTAGAAACTGAAATTCGGAACTTAAAGAACATCTCTTAAAATTAAAACTCTGTCTTCAAAAGACAGGTGCACTTCTCCCACTGCTTCAGCGGCCACTCTCGTAGCATTGCCCAGTGTGATGAGGATCTCACTCCCACTAAGTTGTTGGGTCCGCTTGAACCCCTGTAAAGTGAAACAAACATGATCAGTGGATCCCGTATCCACCACCCATAAATAGGAGGCATACGCCGCTAAGCAAGTTTCAACAACTAGTGCGTGAGAATTACCTTTCTTTCCATTCCCTTTGGGTTTGGAACAGACTGACCTCCAATGTCCTTTTTCATCACACTTGAAACACCTCCCCTTAGCTGGCTTGCTCACTCCTCCACCTCCCTTCACCTTTTCTTTGCCTTTGGCAACACTTGAGTTCACTTGCTTGTGGCTTTTGTCCCTTTTCTTGTTCTTACCACCCCTTGGCCTAGAAGAAGAAGAAGGTCCATTTGCCACCAAGGCTTGGCTCTTTTGCCCCAATATCGCCTCTGCCGAGACTAAAGCTTGCAACAGATCAGGCATCGAGAACTTCTGATTATTCATCTGGTAGTTCAGCCTGAATTGTTCAAAACTTTTCAGTAGAGAATGGAGCACGAAATCAATTTGGGTCTCGATATCATATTCAGCGCCAAGTACCTCAAGTTTGTTAAGGTGAGCTATCATTTGGAGAACGTGCTCCCTTACGGGCGTTCCCTCCATCATTTTCATAGAGAGCAAGTCCCTCATGGTGATCTGACGAGCCACACGGTTCTGATGTTGAAACATCGCTTTAAGACTAGTCATGATGTCTGCAGCGGTCTCAAAGTTCTGGTGTTGGTGTTGCAACACATATGACATTGAAGCTAAGATGATACACTTTGCCATTTCGCTGGAACGCTCCCAGTCAGCATACTCTTTCTTAACCGTTTTAGTTGACTCATCAGTTGGCTTTTCTGGTTTAGGTGTAGTGAGAACCCAGTTATGGCTTTGTGCAGTGAGGACAATAGTAAGTTTACAACTCCAATCAACGAAGTTTTCACCAGTAAGCAAATTGTCTTTAAGTATATTGAACAGTGGATTAAAAGGTTGCGACATGATGAACTGAAATAAATAATAATATGCATAAGCACAAATATATCACAAGGTTCGATCACATGTTTCATATTAAAATCTCCAAAAAAATATGAACATGCATCAGCCAACATCTCAAAACAGTTTAAATAAGCCACGTGGGGTAGGTCATTATTTAAACACATTCAAGGAGGTTACAAACAAGAACAGTTACAAACCTTTAATACTAGATTAATAGTTGGCTCTCACTTGACCAATATAAAATTGACAGGGACTTCGTGGAAGTATATGCATATCAATTTTATACCTAAGTAATAACCATGATTAAATACAGAATTATTATTTCGCTTTGAACGAGCCTCGTGGGGAGGGTCATCGTCGCCACTAGTAATAATCCACAATCATCCATTCGGAATTTATTCATGTGAAAGTTATCTTTTGACCGTCCCGTGGGGGGAATTTCTCCAAAAGAATTCACAAATAAATAAATAAATCATGGAGGTCAAAATTAATTCAATTTTATTATCCATAAAATTGTCAATTAATTGTTTAAGCATACTTAGTAATTTTCGAAAGTGAGATTTTTCAAAACATTTTCTCATGCATTGCAAATTTAAACACAATTTAAATAAGCATAAAATAATGCATAAACATCAAGACAAAAAATTAAACATATTAGGCACACATATCCAATTGTCACGGTTAATTTTTGTCATGTCTTGATCTCGATAAATCGTCTTCTTTACCTTCATCGTTCGTCTCAAAAGTTTCGCCATGTCTAGTGACGTCATCGACCAGCTCGCGGGTCAGAGTGCACATCTCGCACTCCCCCGACCGTGTCGATCGGCGCCCGTGCGCGTACGCCTAAGCGCCCGACGCACGTCGCCTAGCGGTGCTCGGCGCTGCTTGGCAGGTCTCGGTAGGGGTCAGCGGTCGCGCGGATCTATTGGGATTATACTGGAAAGTATGCTTTTACTTTGTATAATCAAAACTGTATTTTCGAACTTATTTACTGAAATAAATTGTTTATCACTGATGCGTAAATATCATTGAATGTTACATATATTTACTGCATAACTGTTCAATAAATGGTACGTGTTACATTGTAGTTAATTTAGTGATACCAGATCACAGAAGATTAAATTAACAATCCCTTGTAACTAAAAGTACACCATTCACGACCTAGATGGAAATGAACAACCATCGTGAAAGGTTGAAGTGTAAGGCTCGGATTGGCTTGTCTTGACCAAGAGATTACACTAGTGCATGACTGATGCACTGAATAGGACCTACAGGAGGACAAATTCTTCAGAACTGAACAAGGAAGAATTAGACCTCAGTGGTTCATTATTTCTTAATCTTCGTTCCTTAAATAGGATCGCGTGTGATTGGTAACTATTGCTTTGACTTATCATGGGTAGAGAATCAACGAGATTCAATACTTTTTATCTTGGGCAATATTATTGGTCACATGCGATTGCTAAGATTTAATACGGAGAATCGTGTGCAAGTACGCTTGTTTGATTTGCCCCCTTGGGAGGTTCATAAGATTTATCATACCAAATCTTGCAAGTGGAACTAGTTTCCGGTATGGATAATAATGTTGAACCGTTCCTAAACCAAGGACAAAAGATATTAATTAACGGAAAGCTATTTCAGTGGTTTGAATTAATTAATGGGCTCGATAATCTTAAACACGGGAAATAATAACCGGGAGCCATATTGACTGTAATATGGGTTAAGATGGATAGTGCAATATTAATTATGTAGTGGGATTAATTAATATTTATGGGCTTGAATAATATTGTGGCTCAATATTGTTAATTCAAGATCCATTAGAAGGTCCAATCTTAATTCTCCTAAAGGCCCCCTAAGTAGCCCAACATATAGTCCAATAACTAAAAAATGTGTTTAAAATAAAATAAATATTGTTGCTTAATTTTTCCATTTTTTTTTCGAAAAAAATATGGATTAAAAGGGGAGAATGATTTTCTTTGAATTTTGTTATGGAATGAAGATATGTATTCTTGGAATACAAGATTATCTCATTAAATTCAAGAAATCTCCCACTTGGGTATCCATATAGTAATTTTCGAATATTTTGAAATATAAAGGGCAAGAAAGATTTTCTTGAAAAGATATTATGGGAAATATATATCTCATAAATTCAAGAAGATCCAAATCTTGAAATCTTGACCCAATATTTTAAAAAATTCCATAACTTGATGAGGTGGGATTTTTTGTGGAATATTATAATTATGGTAAAAAGAATATAGGAGATATATTCAAGATTTTTTGGTGATCAAGAAAAATCTTTTCCCACATTGTTTTTTCTCCTAAAATTTCGACCACCACTCATCTATAAATAGGGGATGATTCTTTCATTCCCAAGTACAATTCCATGTGTTGGAAAAATTAGCAAATCCACAAAGGTGGTGCAACATAATTTGTTTTCCTTTTGTTAATTGTTCGCAAGTGTCCTACCACCGGATAGTCGAGCAAGGATTAAGGGAATACTTGAGAAGTTCTTTTGGTTAGTCTGATCAGTTTCACCATTGCCATCCCAAGAGGTACGTTCACGTAAACTCGTAGAATTCCGCATGCGTAGGATTTACTTTATATGCATGATTTGTTGTTTGATTATTATATGAATTAATATAGGATTAATTCATGTTAGTAATAATTATTAGAATTAAATTTGTATTTAAATATTCACCCCGAATAGATCTGTGCAAATTATTCCCCCAGCGGGATCTGTGGCGTGCCAAATGCAGCGGCGCTACTGCCGATATCAATACCCCGCATCACCCGCTTGCGCGCGCCTCGGTGATTGCCCCCGCGTACGTGTCTCGGCGGCTCCGCCCCACCAGCGATCTCCGCCTCTGTTCGCCCGCCAGCGCCCGCCTCGTGATTCACCACTGGCGCCTCGTTTGATCGCCCCACATGGCGTGCCTCGGTGATCCCTCGGCCTTCGCCCCCCTCAGCCCTCGCCCCGGCGCCCGTCTGCGCCGCCTTGCGTCGCGTCGTCTTGCGTGCCTCCTTATTGCGTTCGCGCTGACGCCGCAGCCTACGCCTACGCCCGGTTCGAGATCCATCTTTTAATTCTCGTCTCCGCCTCCGTTTCCGATCCGGACATAATTTATTTTACAAAAAAAATAAATAAACCTAGATCTAGACTAGTCTATTACATTGATCAAATCAAACAAATTCTAATCTACTCATGGATTTTCTCATTTAGGCAAAAACAAATTGAACTAATCGAATTAAAAAAACCACAATTTATATGCATGCATAAATAAACACATTAAATTCCATGACAATTGGATACCTGCAAAAAAAGATCTAGCAATTCTACTATCCAATTTCAAATTTAATGAAAATGAATTAAATTACAATTTAAAATTCAGAGTCGAAACACCGCTCGATGCAGCTTGTTGGGGAATTAATTACCCGGATCTATTCGGGATGAATATTTAAATACAAATTTAATTCTAACAATTATTACTAGCATGAATTAATCCTATATTAATTCAAATAATAATTCAACAACAAATCATGCATATAAACAGTTCACATAAATCCTACGCATGCGGAATTGCTACGGGTTTACGTGAACTAACCTCTTGGAGTGGCAATGGACTCGTCGATAAGAACACACCGAAAAGCCTTCCCAAGTCCTTGTGTTGGGGAATAATTTGCACGGATCTATTCGGGGTGAATATTTAAATACAAATTTAATTCTTTAATTATTACTAGCATGAATTAATCCTATATTAATTCAAATAATAATTGCAACAACATATCATGCATATAATAAGCCACGTAAAACCTACGCATGCGGAATCTACGGGTTTACGTGAACGTACCTCTCGGGATGGCAGTGATCTTGGTTGAGCGGACTAACCAAAAGGACTTCCCAAGTATTCCCTTAGCCCTCGTTCGACTATCCGGTGGAAGGACTCTTGTGAACGATTTAACAAAAGGAAAATAAATTATGTTGCACCACCTTTGTGGATTTACTAATTTTTCCAGCACATGGAATTGTCCACAACTCACAATTGTCGTTATTCAAAAAAATTCAATCTGTCGACGTTACAAAATATTTGATATTTTATCGACGCTGATATTTTTCCGAAAAACCAATTTTCGTGTGTTACTGGGAATGAACAATTCATCCCCTATATATAGATACCAAGATGGACGAAATTTTGTGATAAAATATTGTGGAAAAATCTTTTCTTGATCTCCAAGAAATATTGAATATATCTCTTATATTCTTTTTCCCATAATTATAATATTCCACAAAAATCCCACCTTATCTACATGCTATGGATTTTGAAAATATTGTGGTCCAAGATTCCAAGATTTGGATCTTCTTGAATTTATGAGATATTCATGTATTTCAAGAAATACATATCTTCCATAATATCTTTTCAATAAAATCAAGAAAATCTTTCTTGCCCACTATATTATCAAATTTTCGAAAATATCATTATAGATAACCAAGTGGGAGATTTCTTGAATTTAATGAGATAATCTTGTATTCCAAGAATACATATCTTCATTCCATAACAAAATTCAAAGAAAATCTTTCTCCCCTCTTATCCATAATTTTCGAAATATTAGAGGAAAAATAAGCAACAATATTTATTTTATTTTAATCACCTTTTTCAGTTAATGGACTATATGTTGGGCTACTTAGGGGGTCTTTAGGAGAATTAAGATTGAACCTTCTAATGGACCTTGAATTATCAATATTGAGCCACAATATTATTCAAGCCCATAAATATTAATTAATCCCACTACATAATTAATATTGCACTATCCATCTTAACCCATATTACAGTCAATATGGCTCCCGGTTATTATTTCCCGTGTTTAAGATTATCTAGCCCATTAATTAATTCAAGCCACTGAAATAGCTTTCCATTAATTAATATCTTTTGTCCTTGGTCAAGGAACGGTTCAACATTATTATCCATACCGGAAACAAATTCCACTTGCAAGATTTAGTATGATAAAGCTTATGAACCTCCCAAGGGGGCAAATCGAACAAGCGTACTTGCACACGATTCTTCGTATTAAATCTTAGCAATCACATGTAACCAATAATATTGCCCAAGATAAAAGGTATCGAATCTCCTTGATTCTCTCCCTATGATAAGTCAAAGCAACAGTTACCAATCACACGCGATCCTATTTAAGGAACGAAGATTAAGAAATAACAGACACTGAGGTCTAATTCTTCCTTATTCAGTTCTGAAGAATTTGTCCTCCTGTAGGTCCTATTTAGTGCACCATCATGCACTAGTGTAATCTCTTGGTCAAGACAAGTCAATCTGAGTCTTACACTTCAACCTTTCACGATGGGTTGTTCATTTCCATCTAGGTCGTGAACGACGTACTTTTAGTTACAAGGGACTGTTAATTTAATCTTCTGTGATCTGGTATCACTAAATTAACTACAATGTAACACGTACGATTTATTGAACTGTTATGCAGTAAATATATGTAACATTCGATAATATTTAAAGCATCAGTGATAAATAATTTATTTCAGTAAATAAGTCTGAAAATTTAGTTTCGATTATACAAAGTAAAAGCATACTTTCCAGTATATTCCCAACACCTTGCTTTCGTCAATCCGGTGGAAGGAAGCTCGCGAACAATTAACAAAAGGGAAAATAAAATTTGTTGCACCACCTTTGTGGATTTACTAATTTTTCCAGCACATGGAATTGTACTTGGGAATGAAGAAATCATCCCCTATATATAGAGGTGTGGTAGCCGATTTTTCATATGGAAGAGGGAGGAAAAAATCTTTTCTTGATCTCCAACAAATCTTGAATATATCTCCTATATTCTTTTCTCCATAATTAAAATATTCCATAAAATCCCACCTTCTCTTGTTATGGATATTTTCGAAAAAAATAAGGAAAAAGATTCCAAGATTTGGATCTTCTTGAATTTATGAGATATACCTGTATTGCAAGAATACATATCTTCCATAATATCTTTCCAAGAAAATCAAGAAAATCTTTCTTTCCCTCATTCTTTCAAAATTTTCGAAAAATTCACATAAATAACCAAGTGGGAGATTTCTTGAATTTAATGAGATAATCTTGTATTTCAAGAATACATATCTTCATTCCATAACAAAATTCAAAGAAAATCTTTCTCCCCTTTTATTCATGATTTTCGAAAAAATGAGGAAAAAATAGCAACAAATATTATTTTATTTTTAAACACTTTTTTCAGTTATCGGACTTTATGTTGGGTTACTTAGGAGGCCTTTAGGAGAATTATGATTGGATCTTCCAATGGATCTTGAATTATCAATATTGAGCCACAATATTATTCAAGCCCATAAATATTAATTAATCCCACTACATAATTAATATTGCACTATCCATCTTAACCCATATTACAGTCAATATGGCTCCCGGTTATTATTTCCCGTGTTTAAGATTATCTAG
This sequence comes from Stenogyne calaminthoides, assembly GCA_037126765.1. Lineage (NCBI taxonomy): Eukaryota > Viridiplantae > Streptophyta > Magnoliopsida > Lamiales > Lamiaceae > Stenogyne > Stenogyne calaminthoides. The sequence goes on along the minus strand of JBBCBC010000017.1, from coordinate 32,486,777 downwards.
CCCATTAATTAATTCAAGCCACTGAAATAGCTTTCCATTAATTAACATCTTTTTATCCTTGGTAAAGGAACGGTTCAACATTATTATCCATACCGAAAACTAGTTCCACTTGCAAGATTTGGTATGATAAAACTTATGAACCTCCCAAGGGGGCAAATCGAACAAGCGTACTTGCACACGATTCTCCATATTAAATCTTAGCAATCGTATGTGACCAATAATGTTGCCCAAGATATAAAGTATTGAATCTCGTTGATTCTCTACCTGTAATTAGTCAAAGCAATAATTACTAACCACACACGATCCTATTTAAGGGACGAAGATTAAGAAATAACAAACCACTGAGGTCTAATTCTTCCTAGTTCAGTTCTGAAGAATTTGTCCTCCTGTGGGTCCTCTTCAGTGCAATAGACATGCACTAGTGTAATCTCTTGGTCAAGACAAGCCAATCTGAGCATTACACTTCAACCTCTCACGATGGATTATTCATTTCCATCTAGGTCATGAATGGTGTACTTTTGGTTACAAGGAACTGTTAATTTAATCTTCTATGATCTGGTATCACTAAATTAACTACAATGTAACACGTACTATTTATTGAACAGTTATGCAGTAAATATATGTAACATTCGATGATATTTAAAGCATCAGTGATAAATAATTTATTTCAGTAAATATGTCCGAAATTCAGTCTGATTATACAATGTAAAAGCATACAGGTATCTTTGGCATTAGGCTTGAGGCGAGCTCCAGGTATCTTTTCTCGATCATCTCCTCCAATCGTCGTCTGATGATCTTTTCAGTATAGGAAGTTTCTGCTTGTGGAGAAGATGATGGGAGTGGAGGAGAAGACACAACAGATTCTAGCATGGCTTGTACTGGCTCAATGTTTTCTGGAGCCTCTGGATCAGGTGAAGAGGCCTCCAGATGAGCAGAATCAATAGAGGCAGGTAGGGTCGTGGGCAATGGCTCAGTTCGAGCAGGGCCTTTTGAAGCCTATCCCGGGCCTTTTGGCGATCATCATCAAAATCAGAGGACTCATCCACTAGATTTGTCTGCCGTTTCTGCTTGCCTTTACCACCAACCTCTGTTACTGGTGCAGATTTTGCCTTTTTGACAGTTGGCTCTTTGAAGACAACTCCCTTCTCTGGTTTCCTGCCAGTTGCCTTCCTCTTCTAACCACCTTTCCTAGCTTTGCGGACTTCAGTGACTGGTTTAACAAGCTGCTCGCTACATCATCAGCTGGGCTAGGTAGCTGTCTGTTAACTAGTAGCATCTTCTTATGTGCGAGTTTATAAGGGATCATCTCGTCCTCGCTCCAATCTCTGTCTCTCATCAGGTCAATCAGAATCAAATATACCTTATGCAGCATCATGATCTTGGCAGAGAGAACAACTTTCCCTTCGTCTACCACAAACTTGGCAGACTCCTCCATCAACCTCATTTTCAAAAACTCCAGCCAATTAAACTTGGCATTGTCGATGATGGCAGTCATGATTCGAGCCTTTTCTTGAGTGACCGCATCCAGGCTGTAGGTAGTTCCCACGATTACCTTTTGAACAATATCAAACAATAGCCGATATTTCCTCTTCAACATTGGTTTCTTGAAGCCCTTGGAGTGATGAGCATCCACGGGGCATAGAAGGTGTTTGATAACTGCACTCTCCTCTTCGGCGAGGTATTCGTCGGGCATAATACCGTCTGCCGGAGCTGAAAGCCGAAATATTCTATAGAGATCATCATCCATTATCTCTAGATGCTCTCCCTGGACCTCTGAATATAGCACCCCTTCATGGTCTCTCAAGTTGTACAGAAATTCGAGAGCACCATCCAACAAGATTGAATCCGCACTTGCAGAACAGTACGTCTTCAATCCACAATCTTTAACCATCTTCAAAATCTCAAGAGACTCTGGATCCGTGGTAGTCCGGAAATCGACGCATCTTTCTTCAATAATTTCATCGGAAAAGTTCCTGAAGATTGGATCTTCAGGTTCCGGCGAGGCATGGGAAGATGAATGGGCAGTCTCTGCAATTTGTCTGACTTTAGGTGCCATTTCTGCAAAAAATTGGAGTGATTAGAATCGAGAAGCTTATGTATAATAACCACAAATTTGGAAAAGAAATCACAATCATAAACCCTAGACTATTTACCAGGTATAAACACGCAAGGGATTAAAACGGCGTAAAATCGTTTGAAGTGCAGAAGATTTTTGAGCTTTGAGTGAAAGAAAATTTACAGAGAGTATGTGAGTTTGTGAAGTGTGCAAATGACGAATGAGGGTTTTAGAAAGGAGAGGGAAGGATGAAAGTTTTATGAATTGGAACCCAAGCGTCGTGTAATCTGGATCAATGGTCCAGATTAAGTGGTTTTAAATAAATGGGAATCATGCGATTAGGAAAACATTAAGTTGCAGTTTTTTGGATTTAAAAATGCGTAATTAATGTATTTAATACATATTCCTCGCGTCCGCATTAAATGCTTTGCAGGTCTTACGTGTGAACAGTAAAAGCAAATAAAGCTCAGATAATTTCATATAAGTAATCAGTAAGACAAAAGAACATAAATGCGTATATGGTTGACTGATATTGTAATCAGTTAATACCTCTTGAAGACTGACTGATTTCTGTTGATCTTAGTTTCTGCCTAAACCTTAGTATTTCCCAACAATGTCACATTTATCTGATCAGGTTCCCTTTGATCCTATTTGATCGGTTGAGGTTCCCCCTTCAACTGTTATCCCTTTTCTGATAAGTCCCTGACTGATCCTTTCAGATCAGTTGAGGTTCCATTTCTCAACTGATCCTCCTTTTCTGGTTAATCTCTTAACCAACTGGTACTGGAGACCAGTCCACCAAAGATTTCTGGTGCACTCTCTCCCAGGTCCAGAAGTCCTAACTCATTACATAGTTCTCTGAATTTGACTTCAGCTAGTGGCTTGGTTAAGATATCAGCTCTCTGCTTATCAGTATGGATCTTTTCCATCCTGATATTCTTCTTTTCCACATGATCTCTTATAAAGTGATGTCTGACATCCACATGCTTGCATCTTGTATGTAATACTGGATTCTGAGTGATTGCAATAGCACTATTATTGTCACAGAATATTGGCACACTCGTAGCTATAATGTTATAATCCCTCAGCTGCTGACTAAGCCAGAGCAGTTGGGAACAACAGCTTCCTGCAGCCATATATTCTGCTTCAGTAGTAGATGTGGCAACAAATGTCTGCTTCTTTGAAAACCAAGAGATCGGTTTGCTCCCTAAGAACTGACATGTACCTGAGGTTGATTTTCTGTCTATTCTGCAACCTCCATAATCAGAATCAGAATACGCACTAAACTTTAGATTATCATCTGATGGGTAGAATAAATCAAGGTTTATTGTCACCTTCAAATACTTAAGAATCCGCTTAGCTGCTTCCAGGTGGCTTTGCATTGGATTTGCCTGAAATCTGGCACATACACCTACTGCAAAAGTTATATCTGGTCTACTGGCAGTCAGGTATAGTAAGGATCCAATGAGAGCCCTATATTCTTTCTGATTAGTTTTCTGACCATTCTCATCTGGATCCATCTTGAATCTAGTCATCATAGGAATTTTGGCTTCCTTACTGTTCTGAATTCCAAACTTAGCCAACAGATTCCTAGTGTACTTTGCCTGACAGATGAATATCCCTTCTGTACTTTGCTTAACTTGAAGACCCATAAAGTAATTCATCTGACCCATCATGGACATTTCGAATTTCCCTTGCATTAGTTTACTGAATCTTTCACATAGGCTCTTGTTGGGAGATCCGGAGATGATATCGTCCACATAGATCTGAACCATTAGAATATCTTCTCCATCTTCTATTTTGAGTAGGGTTCTATCTATTACTCCTTTAGTAAATCTACTGTCTATCAAGAACTGAGATAATGTCTCATACCAAGCTCGAGGAGCTTGTTTTAGGCCATAAAGAGCTTTTCTTAAACGGTACACCTGGTTGCCTTTTTCAAAGCTAGGAGGTTGTTAACATAAACTTCCTCAGCTAGTACCCCATTTAAGAATGCACTCTTTACATCCATCTGATACACAATAAATCCTCTGTGGGTAGCATATGCCAGAAACAACCGAATGGCTTCTAGACGAGTGACTGGTGCAAAGGTCTCATCATAATCAATTCCTTCTGACTGTGAATACCCCTTAGCAACAAGTCTTGCCTTATTTCTGGTTTTGACATTGTTCTCATCCCTCTTGTTCTTGAATACCCACTTGGTACCTATCACATCTTGATGAGTTGGTCTGTCTACCAGTTTCCAAACTTGATTCCTTTCAAACTGCTCTAATTCTTCTTGCATGGCTAGAATCCAACTAGCATCTTGTAGAGCTTCTTCTATAGTGGTTGGTTCATTCAAAGACAGATAGCAACAATACATGACACTTTCACCAACCTGATGTCTACTTTGGACACGGGCATTCGGATTGCCAATTATCAGATCAGTTGGATGGTCATTTAACCAAGTTCTTCTTTTCTGATGTATATCAGTTTGGATATTATCATCCTCATCTGATATTGAGTCACTAGTGGTTGGGAGTGGTGCAGTAATAGGATCCACTTGACATGGACAAGTCTCAGCTGATGTTGGAATCATCATATGTTGATGTATGTCCGTAGGAACATCAGGTGTTCCTCCTGAACCAGATGGTGTTAGTGTTAGTGTCCTACAGACAATCTATTGTAAGGACATAATACTCGATGATATTCAGTTTGATTTAATATTATAGTTCACTTAATATTAATGTATGGCAATACACTTGTTTGAATATTATGTTTGATTGTTTGCATTTATTCATGCAAGTGTTCCCATGAGTCATAGCTGTCATTGAGGTTGTGAGAACTCAGATGACTTAAGAATGATTCTCAAATAGCCCCGATCAAGGATCATCAAGAATGGGATATTGATGATGCAATGGAGATTGGTGTTCGATCTGCATCATACTCTTAGAGAGTGTAGTAAGATCTCACTTACTACGAGATACTAGGTATCTCATGATGGATGCACAAATACCTTAGAGGGTATTGGTATACCCATCCGAGAAACCGTTTGATGTAAGTCCACAATATGTGTCTACGGGTGTCTCAGTTAGTGGGAGCGATGCAATACTCTTTTGACTTGAGGTCAATACGCACGACATGTGTGGAGTGATGAACTTTGACCATGACCAACGCTTGCATCCTTCCATGGGTAGATACAGCTTGGATTGGGTTCATCACGAAGTGCATGTGCGTGGTAGTTGAGCCAAGAATAGGATTCATTCCTCAATGTGGATTTAGAGAGAATACTCATCTTCTCATCATAATTGGATCAAAGTCATCGGCCGATGCACGTCAACTTAGACTTTGTGGCTAAGTGTGACATACATGATCAATTAGTGATTAGAGATAATATGATTAAGTTATTTGAATACACACTTCATCATGTTCAAGACTTAATCGAGTATTCGTGAATGAAAGGAGGAAATCGTAATAGCCCATGTTTCAGTTACAGGTAGTTGTACGTTTCTCGCAACGTACCTCATATATTGAGAATGTCTGATTTATTGACTAGGGTTCAATTAAGACCGTTAGTTTGACTAATCGCTCGGTATATGAGTGTTGGGATTATACTAGAAAGTATGTTTTTACTTTGTATAATCAGACTAACTGTTTTTCGGACTTATTTACTGAAATAAATTATTTATCACTGATGCTTTAAATATCATTAAATGTTACATATATTTACTGCATAACTGTTCATTATATCGTACGTGTTACATTGTAGTTAATTTAGTGATACCAGATCACAGAAGATTAAATTAACAGTCCCTTGTAACTAAAAGTACGCCGTTCACAACCTAGATGGAAATGAACAACCCATCGTGAAAGGTTGAAGTGTAAGGCTCAGATTGGCTTGTCTTGACCAAGAGATTACACTAGTGCATGATGATGCACTAAATAGGACCTACAGGAGGATAAATTCTTCAGCACTGAACAAGGAAGAATTAGACCTCAGTGGTTCGTTATTTCTTAATCTTCGTTCCTTAAATAGGATCGCGTGTGATTGGTAACTATTGCTTTGACTTAACATAGGGAGAGAATCAAGGAGATTCGATACCTCTTATCTTGGGCAATATTATTGGTCACATGTGATTGCTAAGATTTAATACGGAGAATTGTGTGCAAGTACGCTTGTTCGATTTGCCCCCTTGGGAGGTTCATAAGCTTTATCATACTAAATCTTGCAAGTGGAATTTGTTTCCGGTATGAATAATAATGTTGAACCATTCCTTGACCAAGGACATAAGATATTAATTAACGGAAAGCTATTTCAGTGGCTTGAATTAATTAATGGGCTAGATAATCTTAAACACGGGAAATAATAACCGGGAGCCATATTGACTGTAATATGGGTTAAAAAGGATAGTGCAATATTAATTATGTAGTGGGATTAATTAATATTTATGCGCTTGAATAATATTGTGGCTCAATATTGATAATTCAAAGTCCATTAGAAGGTCCAATCTTAATTCTCCTAAAGGCCCCCTAAGTAGCCCAACATAAAGTCCAATAACTGAAAAAGGTGTTGAAAATAAAATAAATATTGTTGCTTATTTTTCCTAATGTTTTTCGAAAATTATGGATAAAATGGGAGAAAGATTTTCTTTGAATTTTGTTATGGAATGAAGATATATATTCTTGGAATACAAGATTACCTCATTAAATTCAAGAAATCTCCCACTTGGTTATCTATGATGAAATTTTCGAAATTTTGAAAATAGCGGGCAAGAAAGATTTTCTTGATTTTCTTGAAAAGATATTATGGAAGATATGTATTTCTTGAAATACAAGAATATCCCATAAATTCAAGAAGATCCAAATCTTGGATTCTTGCATCATTACTTTCGAAAAATACCATAACTTGGTGAGGTGGAATTTTTGTGGAATATTTTAATTATGGAAAAAAGAATATAGGAGATATATTCAAGATTTCTTGGAGATCAAGAAAAGTCTTTTCCCACATTGATTTTTCATCAAAAATTTCGACCACCTCCCTCCTATAAATAGGGGATGATTCTTTCATTCCTAGATAATTCCATGTGTTGGAAAAATTAGCAAATCCACAAAGGTGGTGCAACAAAGTTTATTTTTATCCTTTTGTTAATCGTTCACAAGAGTCCTTCCACCGGATAGTCGAACGAGGGCTAAGGGAATGCTTGGAAAGTCTTTTTGGTTAGTCCGCTCAACCGAGATCACTGCCATCCCAAAAGGTACGCTCACGTAAACTCGTAGATTCCGCATGCGTAGGTTTTACGTGAATTAATTGTATGCATGATATGTTGTTGAAATTATTATTTGAATTAATTTAGGTTTAATTCATGCTAGTAATAATTAAGAATTAAATTTATATTTAAATATTCACCCCGAATAGATCTGTGCAAAGCATTCCCCAACAATGAGGGTCTATGGGTCACATAACAAGTAGTTCCCTTTTACGAATTATGGTTGGTTGATTAAATGTTAAATTGGATTTAATATTTAATTTATGGAGAATTAATTAATAATAGATTAATTTGGAATTAATTATTATTAATGTTTAATTAAATTAGATTTAATTAAATAAGAATTCCCAATAATAATATATGGAATATTATTGTAGGATTTAATATATATGGAATCAAATCGTAGAGATTTGACACATATGGGAATTAAATCCGTAGAGATTTTATATGTGGGAAATAAATCTTAGAGATTTATTTAAATAAAGATTAGGGATTTTATTTCCCAATTGGGTTAGCTTAAGATTTAAGCTGGGTCTTTCCTATATATACAAGCTCTTGGGAATTCACAAGCAACGTTAATTGATATTTCTCCATAAAATCTAGAATAGGAATTTTCCTAGCAAATTCCGTCTCAGATTCAATCTTTGGCAAATTTATGCAAATTACGTGTTTACGTGGATACCATCTAGAAATATACATACGATTTAATGTAAGATTTCACTTTATGTTTATACATATTCAATTATGCAATTACGTGTTCGTTGTTAGTGAACTGTTTATTTCCGCTGCGCATGTATTACGTGTTTATGTGCCTCTAAATTACAACCGATGGTTCAGTTGTTACTGTCTCAGCTGTACCAGCTTCTTCATTGACAGTTGTACGTACCTTTGGGTCTGATTGACCTGGTGAATCAGTAAGATCAAGTTTTTTAACATACACATTTACGTGATCTGATCGTTTTTCCTTGATACTTAACTGATCCATTTTCTGTGCATCAGGTACGGGTTGATCTGGTACTGCTTGTTCTGAGGTAAAATTTTCTTGTTCAGAAGATGTCTCATCAAATACCACATGAGGTGTTTCTTCCACAACTAGGGTTCGCCTGTTGAATACCCTAAAGCCTTGCTGGTTGAGGAATATCCTAAGAATATACCCTCATCTGACTTGACTTTAAAGGTTTTCAACTGACTCTTCCCATTATTGTGTATGAAACACTTGCACCCAAAAATATGGAAGTAAGAAACACGAGGTTTTCTTCCCTTCCACAGTTCATAAGGTGTTTTGAAGTGAATCTTAGTCAGAGAGCATTTGTTCTGAGTGTGGCATACTGTGTTGATAGCTTCTGCCCAAAAACAGTTTGGAGTTGCATGTTCAGCTAACATTGTGCGAGCAGCTTCTTTGAGTGTTCTGTTTCTTCGTTCTGCTACACCATTCTGTTGTGGTGTCTTGACAGCTGATATTTCATGATGTATTCCAAACTTAGTGCAAAAGTCAGTAATAAAGGAGTTCAGAAATTTTGTACCTTTATCGGATCTGATTTTTACAATACTGACACCTTTCTCATTTTGCAATTTCTTGAGTAGCTCAGGTATCTTTGTTGTAGTCTCATTCTTCTTATATAAGAATACAACCAAGGTAAACTTGGAGTAATCATCCACGATTACCAGAGTGTATTTGCGTCGGCTGAGACTGAGTGGTGTAACTGGTCCAAACAAATCCATATGGAGCAGTTGTAGTACTCTGCTGGATGCTGGTCCTGGGATCCCCTTGAATGAGGCTTTAACCTGTTTTCCCTTCTGACATGCAACACATGTCTGATCCTTAGAGAATACCTCATTCGGGAGACCCTCAACAAGGGACTTCCTTGCTATCTTGTTAAGAGTTTTAAAGTTCAGATGACTCATTCTCTTGTGCCAGAGTTAACTGCTGCTTTTGAAACTCTTAACAATCAGGCATGCATTTCTTGGACAACTGTTCCAATCTGCAGTGTAGATCGTTCCTTTCCTTGAGCCAGTTAACAAAATATATTGAGTGACTCGATTCTTGATAGTGCACTGATCAGTCGAGAACTCAACACTGAATCCGTTGTCGCAGAATTGTGAAACAGATAACAGGTTGTGCTTCAAACCATCGACATACGAAACTTCAGTAACCTGTACATCATCATTCTCTAAGGTTCCGAATCCTCTGGTAAAACCAAAGTTGTCATCACCAAAGAGTACACGTGGGCCTTCTTGTTCTGTGTATGAGCTTAGGAGATGTTTGTTTCCAATCATGTGTTTTGAGCATCCACTTACACCTCCATTTTTTGTCAAACCCACGTGAACCTACAATCAGATCAGGCTTTAGGTACCCTTGTAGAATTGGGTCCTAAGGGGTTAGAGTTACCTTTCGGGATTCAAACAAACAGGGCACTCATATGGTAATCATAAAGATCAGAAGGCCTGATTTTTCTCCCATAAACATCTACATAATCATACATCTCTTCATGTGCTTTCTGATCAGTATGATTATGAGTGTGAACCTTGGATGAATCAGAAGACTTGGGATTTTTCTGATTGGTTTGTCTTATTTTAATCCAGTGTGGTTCAGGTGCATATGTCCTGGATTTCTGGTTACGACTGCTACCATCAAAAGAATCATATCTCTTTTACACAAATGGTTTCTACAGTTTATCCCTAGCTTGCTGATTAGGCAGTTTGACCTGATTAGGTTTCAAATCATATTTTCCCTTGAGAGGTTGTCTTTTCTGATTCCTAATCTGCTTATCAGGTTGAGGTTTCTTCAGAAGAACAGGGTTCTTCTGTTGATTCCTCGGCTGATTCTTGATCAGTTGAGGTCCATTTATGTTCCTTTTCTGATCAGACATTTGCCTTACCTATTCAGCAGGTCTGTTTCCCTTCTTTGATACATATTTAACTTTTCTTGTATCTTGTCCAGAAACCTTCTTAAATTCACTTTTAGATTGTGAACCAGGTTGGACATTTGAGGATCCAGAAGGGCTATCATACCCAATACCCTTCTTATCAGTTGACTTTCGAAAGTAGATTGTTATTTCATCAACATTTTTGGAGGCTTTTCCAAAAATCTCTACTTTCTTTCGCAAACTGTCCTCACTTTGTTTTAGACTCTCATGCAGTCGGAAGAGTTCATCAAACTTAGCTTGGAGGATTTTGAGATTATCAACTTGTTGTTTGTTAATAGCTAGTTGTTCCTTAATCAGTTTATCCTGATCAGAAGAACTGACTTTCAGAAGCTCCAGTTCTGTAGTCATTTTCTGAACAGTTTCAACTGATTTCAGTTCAGTATCTTTTCTTGCAGCATTATCTTTAACAAGCTGATTATTCTCTGCCCTCAGCTTATCGTTCTCAGCTTCCACTATAGTATAAGTGTCTACTGTATTAGAGAGATCATCAAGCAATTGCTCATTATAGAGCTGCAGGTCAATCTCTCCATCAGGTGTGCTCAGCACAACAGGTGTGGAAACAGAAAATTCAGAAGGTTTAGAAGATACCTCAGAATTATCAGCATCCTTAGCCATGAGGCAAATGTCGTCATCAGATGAGAACATCAGATCTTCGAAGTCATTGAAATCATCAGCATTGGTCATCAGGCAGAAGTCTTCTACAGATGAATAACCAGAATCCTCTGAAGGCAGATAAGAATCATCTATCCCAGATGTATCAGCAACCATGGCTTTTCTGTCTCTGTATCTTTGTTCTCTTCTGTTCCAATTGTCTTCTCTTTCTTTTGGAGTCAGGTCTTGACAGTCTGCACTGTAGTGACCTGGTTTCTGACAGTTGAAACATGTTCCACGTTCCATGGAATTTCTTCTGTCAGGTGAGTCATTCATTATGTAGAATCTGTCAGGTGACTTCCCAGATTGCCTGTGATCAGAATTCCTCCTTTCTGAACTTTTATCTCTTCTATCATCAAAACGATCATCTCTTTTCTTATCATCTTTGTGATCCTCCCTATGATCATCTCTTCTGTCATTAGGTCTATTCCTCTCTTGTGATCTGTCAGTTGATCTCCTGTCTCTTCCTTTGTTGTTCTAATAGTCTCTATAAAATTTTCGATATTTTCCAAGTTTAATGTTGGATCTTTCAAGTTTTCTGGTTAACAAAGCAATCAGTTCAGTCCGACTCATGATATTCCCAATTGGTTCAGTAGACTTTGAGTTGCTGCCAACTACTTTGAATGCAACTGCTTTTGATGTGGCAGGTGTGACTTCAGCAGGTGACTCATCATCTTCTTCTTGCCCTCTTTCAATCAGATCAAACTCATGGGCTTTAAGGCTCAAAAACAGGTTGCTTGGCTTCATTTTCGCAATATCTTGACAATCCTTTATCACTGTATCTTTCATATCCCATTTCTTTGTCAGAGATCTCAATATCTTGTAGTTGATGTCTTTGACTGACATTTGTCGTCCCAGTTCCCTAAGCTTGTTGACAAACATGGTGATTCTTCCATCGAGCTGATTTATGGTTTCATTTGGCAGCATCTTTAGTTTCTCAAACTTAACCAGTTCGGCTTGCAATCTACTGTCTTTGATCAAATCATTTCCTTCGCACATCTCAGCAAGTGTATCCCACATATGTTTAGCTGTCTTGAGATACTTGATCTTCTCTCTAGTTATCTTGTCCATCGTCTGCATAATAATATGTTTGGCCACAATATACAGATTGGAAAATTTTTTTTTCTCGGCATCCATCAGAGAAGGACTCTTTCTGATTTGGGCTCCAACTGAAAATTATGGATCACCTCCTTCACCTGGGTTGTTGTAGTTGTTCAAGAACTTCCATCATTCTGCTGCTTATAGCCCCCAGATGGTTGCTCATGAGTATGGTCCAGTCAGCATACTCATAGAAAATTTAGGCAGATCATGATACATACCAGAGGTATTATCCATGCTGATCGTGAGTTTTGAAAACAGATGAATTTAAAACAGGTTTTTCAAGATCTGTTCAAGTGACCACAATGGTTCTTTCTTAAGAACCGATGATACTCAAAAGCCAGTGACCCATAGAACCACTGCTCTGATACCACTTGTAGGTCTTGAACGGGTTTTCGTGAGGACAGAAGTCTAGAGGGGAGGGGTGAATAGACTTCTGAAAACTTTTTATGCAAGATCAGGTGTGAAAGCAAGTAAGCCTGATCAGAGTGCGTGTGAATCAGTTTGGACTAATATCCAACTCTGATTGCCTGATGGCAGATCAGTTCGGTGTTTATCAGTTTAACTGATGTGCGGAAGCTAAGTTTTAACCCGTGTGAAAAACCAGTTTTGTAGGATCAGATTTTTGCTTATCTGTTTTCAATCAGATGACAAAGTGTCAAGTGGATCAGATCAGTTGCTTGATGCAAAACTGATCCAGACTCAGAATATGTATGCAATATCAAATCAGGTAGTGTGCTATAGTGTAAAGCAGGTAAATCAGATAAAAACACAAGATTTTTATTGTGGTTCGGACAACCAGTCCTACGTCCACTCTTCCCTATCAGTAGAGGCACCAACTTAACCAACTGGACTTAGTTTAATGTGTTAGTCCAACACAGTACAAAATATGTTTAAGGAGTTCTCACTCAACCGATCCCAGAAATCAGAAACTAGAAACCCTAGTCTGAAATCTTGCAAAACAAACTCAACCTAACTTTTGTTTGGGTATAAGATTTGTTGTTGTTCCAACTGGACATCTATCCTAGTATTTGTGTAGCGTAAAGCTAGAGGATAAGATTTATATGCTAAGAACTATAAGATGAACACTTAGAAAATATTCTTGATTTAGTGTTCTTCGTGCGGAAATTTCTATAGCATGAGCTTGATGATAATTTCCGTGTGTTCACTATGAAGGATGATCCCATATTTATAGACCATGAAATCAAAGAGCCATCGGAGAGCAATTTGAATTTCAAGCTATTTTTGGTAGCTTGCAGTCTTGATTTGACGTGCTCAGGAAGGCCATACCGTCTTCATGCATATTTGTCCTTTGTAGCCGTTTGCCATGATACGCCATATCCTGCAATGTCAGTTCGTACATACGTGTCGATCCCTTATTAGCTAACAAGGACACTTATTTGACGTCTTTGTAAATCCAACTATGTTGACATTCTTCTGGTCTGATTTACATTGTATGATCAGGTGCACCATCAGTTGTCACCTGGTGTGAGCTGACCTGATCAGATAAAACTGATCAGTCTACCTGATAGAGTCTTTTGATGCAAGTTGTCTTAGCTCAACTAGCAGACTCAACTGATGTAGGTCTTCTGGTCTTCTTCTTCTGGTAGTCATCTGATCTTCAAATCTTCTAACTTGTCTGATCTTCGCTACTGATCTTTACTACTGATCTTAGCAACTGATCTTTGCTACTGATCTTCGCTACTGATCTTGACCTAACTTAAGCATTTTGAGTTCCCCCTCAAAATGTCACCCAGTCTAATTCATCAGCTGTCTAACATGTTTAGCTGGTTTCCTATCAAATCATCAGTCGACTAATAGGTTCGACTGGTCCTATTACAACTGTTTTGGAACTTCCATCAAAACTATAAATTTCCCAACATAAGCTTTTGTTGGGAGATCCGAAAATGATATCGTCCACATATATCTGAACCATCACAATATCTTCACCATCTTCTATTCTGAACAAAGTTCTGTCTATTACTCCTTTAGTGAATCCACTGTCTACCAAGAACTGAGATAGTGTATCATACCAAGCTCGAGGAGCTTGTTTCAAGCCATAAAGAGCTTTTCTTAAACGGTACACCTGGTTGCCTTTTTCAAAGCCAGGAGGTTGTTCGACATAAACTTCCTCTTCTAATACCCCATTTAAGAATGCACTCTTTACATCCATCTGATACACAGTAAACCCTCCGTGGGCAGCATATGCCAGAAACAGCCGAATGACTTCCAGGCGAGCGACTGGTGCAAATGATCAATCCCTTCCTATTGTGTATACCCCTTTGCAACAAGTCTTGCCTTATTTCTGGTGATGACATTATTCTCATCCCTCTTGTTCTTGAATACACACTTTGTGCCTATCACATCTTGATGAGTTGGTCTGTCTACCAGTTTCCAAACTTGATTTCTCTCGAACTGCTCTAGTTCTTCTTGCATAGCTAGAATCTAGCTGGCATCTTGTAGAGTTTTTTCTGTTGTGGTATGTTCCTTCAAAGACAGATAGCAATAATACATGGCACTTTCACCAACCTGATGTCTAGTTTGGACTCGGGCATTAGGATTGTCGATTATCTGATCAGTCGGATGGTCTCTCGACCAAATCTTTCTTTTCTGATGTATATCAGTTTGGATATTGTCATCCTCATCTGATATTGAGTCACTAGTGGTTGGGAGTGGTACAGTAATATGATCCACTTGGCATGGACAAGTCTCAGTTGATGTTGGAATCATCATAGGTTGTTGTCTGTCCACCGGAACATCAGGTGTTCCCCCTGAACCAGATGGTTCAGTTGTTACTGTCTCAGCTGTACCAGCTTCTTCATTGACAGTTGTACGTACCTTAGGGTCTGATTGACCTGGTGAATAATTAAGATCAAGTTTAGGAACATACACTGTTACGTGATCTGATCAATTTTCTTTGATACCTAATTGATCCATTTTCTGAGCATCAGGTACTGGTTGATCTGGTACTGCTTGTTCTGAGGCAGATTTCTCTTGTTCAGAAGATGTCTCATCAAAGACCACATGTGGTGTTTCCTCCACGACTAGGGTTCGCCTGTTGAACACCCTGAAAGCTTTGCTGGTTGAGGAATATCCTAAGAATATACCCTCATCTGACTTGGCTTCAAAGGTTTTCAACTGACTCTTCCCATTGTTATGAATAAAACACTTGCACCCAAAAACATGGAAGTAAGAAACACGAGGTTTTCTGCCCTTCCACAGTTCATAAGGTGTTTTGAAGTGAATCTTAGTCAGGGAACATATGTTCTGAGTGTGACATGCTGTGTTGATAGCTTCTGCCCATAAACGGTTTGGAGTTGCATGTTCAACCAACATTGTGCGAGCAGCTTCTTTGAGTGTTCTGTTTCTCCGTTCTACTACACCATTCTGTTGTGGTGTTCTGGCGGCTGATGTTTCATGCTATATACCAAACTTAGTGTAAAAGTCAGTAATAAAGGGGTTCAGAAATTCTGCAATCTCTTGAGCAGCTCAGGTATCTTTGTTATAGTTTCATTGTTTTTATACAAAAATACAACCCACGTAAACTTGGAATAATCATCCACGATTACCAGAGTGTATTTGCATCCGCTGATACTAGGTGGTGTAACTAGTCCAAACAAATCCATGTGGAGCAGTTGTAGTACTCTGTTGGACGCTGGTTCTGGAATCCCTTGAATGAGGCTTTAACCTGTTTTCCCTTTTAACATGTGATACATGTCTGATCCTTAGAGAATACCTCATTCGGGAGACCCTCAACCAGGGACATCCTTGCTATTTTGTTAATAGTCTTAAAGTTCAGATGACTCATTCTCTTGTGCCAGAGCCAACTGCTGCTTTTGGAACTCTTAACAATCAGGCACACATTTCTTGGACAACTATTCCATTCTGCAGTGTAGATCGTTCCTTTCCTGGAACCAGTTAGCAAAATCTGTTGAGTAGCTCAATTCTTGATAGTGTATTGATTAGTCGAGAACTCAATGCTGAATCCGTTGTCCCAGAATTGTGAAACCAATAACATGTCGTGCTTCAAACCATTGACATACAAGACTCCAGTAACATATACATCATCATTCTCTAGGGTTCGAATCCTTTGGTAAAACCAAAGTTATCATCACCAAAGAGTACACGTGGGCCTTCTTGTTCTGTGTATGAACTGAGGAGATGTTTGTTTCCAGTCATGTGCCTTGAGCATCCACTATCGATGTACCAGATAGTTGTTTGTACACCTCTCTTATTGGCCAAACCCACGCGATCCTGCAATTAAATCAGGCTTTAGGTACCCCTGTAGGATTGGGTCCTGAGGAGTTAGTGTTACCTTTCAGGATCCAAACAAACAAAGCACTTCTATGGTAATCTTCAAGATCAGAAGACCTGATTCGTCTCCCATGAGAATCTACATAATCATACATCTCTTCATGTGCTTTCTGGTCAGTATGATTATGAGTGTGAACCTTGGATGAATCAGAAGACTTGGGATTTTTCTGATTATTCTGTCTTCTTTTAATCCAGTGTGGTTCAGGTGCAGATGACCTGGATTTCTGGTTGAAGGGATATGTACGACTGCTACCATAAAAAAATTCATATCTCTTTTGCACAAATGGTTTCTGCAGTTTACCCTTGACTTTCTTGTTAGTCAGCTTGACCTGATTAGGATTCAGATCAGACTTTCCCTTGCGAGATTGTCCTTTCAGATTCCTAATCTGCTGATAAGGTTGAGGTCTCTTCAGAAGAACATGATTCTTCTGTTGATTCCTCGGCTGATGCTTGATCAGTTGAGGTCCATTTCTGTTCCCTTTCTGATCAGACACTTGCCTTACCTGTTCAGCAGGTCTTTTTCCCTTCTTTGATACATATTTGGCATTTCGTGTATCTTGTCCAGAAATCTTCCTAAATTCACTTTTGGACTGTGAACCAGGTTGGACATATGAGGATCCAGAAGGTCTATCAAACCCAATACCCTTCTTATCAGTTGGCTTCCGAAAGTAGCTTGTTATTTCATCAACATTTTTAGAAGCTTTTCCAAAAAATCTCTACTTTCTTTTGCAAACTGTCCTCACTTTGTTTTAGACACTCATGCAGTCGAAAGAGTTCATCAAACTTAGCTTGGAGGATTTTGAGATCATCAGCTTGCTGCTTGTTAATAGCTTGTTGTTCCTTAACCAGTTTACCCTGATCAGAAGAACTGACTTTCAGAAACTCCAGTTCTACAGTCATCTTCTGAACAGTCTCAACTGATTTCAGTTTAGCAGCTTTACTTATAACATTATCCTTGACAAGCTAAATGTTCTCAGCCCTCAGCTTATCGTTCTTAGCTTCCACTGTTGTATAAGTGTTTACTGCATTAGAGAGATCATCAAGCAATTGCTCATTGTAGAGCTGGAGGTCAATCTCTCCAGCAGGTGTGTTCAGCACAACTGGTGTGGAAACAGAAAACACAGAAGGTTTAGAAGTTACCTCAGATTGATCAGCATCTTTGGCCATGAGGCAGATGTCATCATCAGATGAGAACATCAGATCGTCGAAGTTGTCGAAATCATTAGCAGTGGTCATCAGGCAGAAGTCTTCGACATATGAGTAACCAGAATCATCTGAAGCAGATAAGAATCATCTATCCCAGATGTATCAACAACCATGGCTTTTCTGTCTCTGTATTTTTGCTCTCTTCTATTCCGCTTATCTTCTCTTTCTTTTGGAGTCGGGTCAGGGCAATCTACATTGTAGTGACCTGGTTTCTGACAGTTGAAACATGCTCCAGATTCCACAGAATTTCTTCTGCCAGGTGAATCATTTCTTCTGTATGATCTGTCTGGTGACTTCCCAGTTTGTCTGTGATCAGAATTCCTTCTTTCTGATCTGTTGTCTCTTCTATCATCAGAACAATCATCTCTCTTCTTATCTTCTTTACGATCATCTCTTCTGTCATCAGATCGATTTCTTTCTTGTGATCTGTCAAAAGATCTCCTATCTCTTCCTCTGTTGTTCTGATAATCTCTATAGAATTTCCGATATTTTCCCCGTTGAATGTTGGATCTTTCAAGCTTTCTGGTCACCAAAGCAATCTGTTCAGCCTGACTCATGATATTTCCAATAGGTTCAGTAGACTTCGAACTGCTGATGGCCGCTTTGAATACAACTGCTTTTGATGTGGCAGGTGTGGCTTCAGCAGGTGACCCGTCTTCTTCTTCTTGACCTCTTTCAATCAGGTCGAATTCATGAGTCTTTAAACTGAGAAACAGGTTGCATGGCTTCATCTTAGCAATGTCTTAGCAGTCATTTATCACTATTACTTTCATGTCCCATTTCTTGGTCAGGGACCTCAAGATTTTATTGTTGATATCTTTGTCAAACATTTCTCATCCCAGTTCACGAAGCTTGTTGACTAACATTATTATTCTTCCATCGAGCTGATTTATGGTTTCATTGGGCAACATCTTGAGTTTCTCAAACTTTACCAGTTCAGCTTGCAATCTGTTGTCCTTAATCAAACCGTTTCCTTCGCACATTTCAACAAGAGTATCCCACCTATATTTGGCAGTCTTGAGATACTTGATCTTCTCTCGTGTTATCTTGTCCATCATCTTCATGATGATGTGTCTGGCCACAGTATCCAGATTGGACAATTTCATTTCCTCGTCATCCATCAGTGAAGGACTTTTTCTAATTCTAGCTCTAGTTGGATATTCTGGATCACCTCCTTCAGCTGGGTTGTTGTAATAAATGATGATGGGTCCTTGTTCAAGAACTTCCATCATTCTGCTGCGTATCGCACCCAAATGGTTGCTCATGAGTATGGTCCAGTCGGCATACTCATCAATAGAGAACTTAGGCAGATCATGATACATACCCGAAGTATTATCCATGCTGAATAGTGAGTTTTGAAAACATATGAGTTTTAAAAACAGGTTTTTCAAGATCAGTTCAAGTGACCACAATGGTTCTTCCTCAAGAACCGTTGATATTCAAAGCTAGTGGTCCGTAGAACCACTGCTCTGATACCACTTGTAGGTCCCGAATGGGTTTTCGAGAGGGCAAAAAGTCTAGAGGGGAGGGGTGAATAGACTTCTGAAAACTTTTCCGTGAGATCAGGTGTGAATAGTAAGTATGCCTGATCAGAGTGCGAGTGAATCAATTTGAACTGATATCCAACTTACTGATCACCTGAGGGCAGATCAGTTCGGTGTCTATTAGTTTAACTAATGTACATAAGCTAAGTTTTACCTGTGTGAAAAGCCAGTTTGCTAAATCAGTATTCTAAGTTATCTGTTTTGAATCAGATGACAAAGTGTCAAACTGATCAGATCAGTTGCTTGGTGCAAATCTGATCCAGACTCAGAATATACATGTAATATTTTAACAAGTAGTGTGCAAAGTGTAAAGCAGGTACATCAAATAAGGCACACCAATTTTTTATAGTGGTTCAGACAACTTGTCCTACGTCCACTCTTCCCTATTAGCAGGGGCACCAACTTAATCAATTGGACTTAATTTAATGTGTTAGTCCAACACAGTACAACAGATGTTTCAAGAGTTCTCACTCAACCAATCTCAGAAATCAGAAACTAGAAACCCTAGTCTGAAATCTTGCTAAACAAACTTAACCTAACTTTTGGTTTGGGTATAAGATTTGTTGTGTTCCAACTGGAAATCTATCCTAGTATTTGGGTAGCCTAAAGCTAAATGATAAGATTTTTGTGCTAAAACTTTATGGGATGAACACTTAGAATAAATCTTGAGTTATGTTCTTCGTGCGGAAATCTTGTTTGAACTTGAGCTTGATATTAATTTCCGTAACCTTACTATGAAAGTTTGATCCCATATTTATAGACCTTGAAATCAAAGAGCTATTGGAGTGCAATTTGAATTTCAGGCTATTTTTGGTAGCTTGCAGGCTTGATTTGACGTGCTCAGGAAGGTCATGCCGTCTTTATGCAATTTTGTCCTTTCTAGTCGTTGTCTTGATACAACATATCCTGCATCATCAGATCCGTACATACATGTCGATCTCTGAGTGGCTAATAGGTACACTTATTCGGCGCCTTGAAAAGCCAACTAAGTTGACATTCTTCTGGTCTGATCTTCATCGTATGTCTTTGATAAGTAGATATGCTTATCACGTTTTTTACTAAGCTTGACCTGATCAGTATCCTTTTGATCAGTAATCTTGAGTCTTCTGGTATGGTTGTCTTAGCCTCAACCTATCGACTCTGCTGACATACTCTAGACAAAGTTTTCTGGTCTTGTTCTTCAGATCTTCACTTCTGATCTTCACTTCTGATCTTTACATCTGATCTTCTTCAGGACTTAGTCTATGCATATTGAGTTCCCCCTCAATATGTGACCTATTCTAATTCATCAGGTGTCTAACATGTTCAACTGATTCCTTTCAAATCATCAGTCGACTAACAGGTTCGACTGGTCCTATTACAACTATTTTGGAACTTCCATCAAAACTATAAATTTCCCAACACAAAAGTTCACGCTAGCTGACCTATTGCAAGCTTTGGTCTTGACAGAGACGTTAATGGGGCACCAAACTCAAGCTTTGATGGCGGGTGGTCCATCTTCTTCTTCTAGGTCAAAGGATGGTAAGAAGAAGAAGAAGGCCAAAAGCCAGAAGCAAGCGAACTCAAGTGTTGTTAAGGGCAAAGGTAAGGTGAAAGATGTTGGAGGTGCCAAGAAAGATCCCAAGGGAAAGTGCTTCAACTGCGATGAAAAGGGACACTGGAGGTCTGCCTGTTCCAAGCCCAAGAGGGCCGGAAAGAAAGATAATTCTCATGCACTAGTTGTTGAGACTTGTTTAGCGTCGTATGCTTCCCATTCATGGGTAGTTGATACAGGATCCACTGATCAGGTTTGTTTCACGTTACAGGGGTTCAAGCTGACTCGACAACTTAGTGGGAGAGAGATCCTCATCACTCTGGGAGATGCTATGAGAGTGGCAGCTGAAGCATTGGGAGTTGTGCACCTGTCTTTTGAAGACATAATTTTAGTTTTGAGAGATGTTCTTTATGTTCCTGTTTTTCGGAAAAACCTAATTTATGATTCTAAACTATTTTCTGATGGATATTCTGTTCGTTTTAATAAGTAAGTTACCATTTTTCGTAATGATGTGTTTATATGTCATGAAACTTTGTTGAATAATCTCTATACTATTAATTGTGCACACATCTCACAAAATGAATCTTATAACACATCGATTATTTCGAGCAATAAAAGGAAACGTTCAGAAAATATGAACGAAACACTTCTTTGGCATCTCTGATTAGGTCATATTAATCTGAATATGATTCAAAGGTTGGTGAAAGATGGTTCACTGGAGGACTTACAGCCAGAACCATTTCCAACTTGCGAATCATGTTTAGAGGGTAAAATGACCAAGAGGGCATTTGGAGCCAAGGGTAATAGAGCCACAGAAGTGTAAGAAATCGATCATACTGACGTGTGTGGTCCAATGTCAACTAAAGCTAGAGGTGGATATGAGTATTTCGTAACTTTTATCGATGATTACTCAAGGTTCGGGTACATTTTCCTTATGAAGCATAAGTCGGAAACCTTTGATAAATTCAAGGAGTTCAAAGCCGAAGCTGAGAAACATAGGGTAAAGAGTATCAAGTTTCTACGATTTGATCGTGGAAGCGAATACCTCAGGGATGAGTTTTTGAACTACCTGTCAGACGAGGGAATCGATCGATTGATTGCATCGGGACCCTAACCCTCAACAAAACAGGCAAAGAGCGAAAAAAAACATAACACAATTAGAAATGGTCAGGTCAATGATGAGTTATTCAGATCTACCCAAGTCATTTTGGGATCACGCCCTGGAAACAACGACTTATATTCTGAACTTAGTGCCATCCAAATCGATTCCTAAAACCCCGAGAGAATTGTAGACCGGGCGCAAGCCCAGTCTAAAACATTTGAAAATCTGGGGGTGTTCGGCATACGTGCTAGAGAAGAAAGCAGGTAAGTTGGATGCACGTTCAGATTTAAGGTTGTTTATAGGATTGTAAACACAAATTCCGTGAATTAAAATATAAAACATGAAAATGAAATTACAAGTTGAATTTCCTTGAATTTGAAGCTGGAATATTGCGGGTTGCGATCTCTAATTTAATTCCTCTGATTCTTCCCTTCGAACGTTGACTTTGATTCGGATGACTTTCGAAGAAATCCTCACCTCGATCTTGTCTGAGGTTGAATTTGTGGATTTGGGACGTCGATTCAAGGACTGGATATCTTGTTTTGATTCGAAAGTGGCTTTGGAGATTTTGTGGACGAGCGTCTTTGAACTTGATGATGAACGTCATTGAATCTTCGAGAGTCTGGAAGGAAGATCTTCGAATCTTCGAGAAGAGAAACGTTTGATCTGAGGGCTTATCAGCTTGATCTCTAATCGAATGTCATTTCCGGATGACTTGCACGAAGAATGCTTGTGAATCTTCAAGAAGCTTTGAGAAGAAACGTCTGATCGGAGGGCTTAGCAGCTTGATCTCAAATTGGATGCCGTTTTTGGAGGACTTGCACGAAGAACGTTTGAAGCCGATGAAGGACGTCTTCAAATCTTCGTAGAGAATTCTGAAGTCTTGAATCTTCTGTTGCTGTTATTGCTTTTATGTCTCTGTGTATTCGAAAGTGAATGAGTAAGACCCCTATTTATAGGTGTAGAATAGGGTTTTAGGTCTTGGCTTAACAGGCATTGTCTGGCGGGCTAGAATATTCTAGAATATTCTAGAAATATCTGATGGGCTTTTAGGATCTGGGTCGGACTTGATTTATTTTATTGGACTTTAAAAACCCAACTTGATTTATTTGGACTTTAGAGACCCAATTTAATTTATTGGACTTTTGAGGCCCAACTTGATTTATCGGACTTTAGAGGCCCAATTCGATTTATTGGACTTTTGAGACCCAATTCGATTTATTGGACTTTAGAGGCCCAACTTGATTTATCGGACTTTAGAGACCCAAATCGATTTATTGGACTTTTGAGGCCCAATCCGATTTATTGGACCGCGTGACTTGAACTAGGCATAATTAATTTAATGGGTCGAAGACGCCATTAATTAATTTATTTTAGGAATTGACTTTATTTATATTCCCAATAATAAATTTAATTAACACGTAATTTCCACGTGTCGTTTTTCCATTGGGTGCAAAATTTAATTTACTTACAAATGTCCCCTCGTGCTTTGTTTCACGGTTTCGAACTTGGAGTGAATGAAACACTAAATCTATTCACGGTCTTTTATGGACTTGGAGTGACGCGTTGTGTGTAGTATTAATTTAAATA
Source organism: Stenogyne calaminthoides (assembly GCA_037126765.1). Classification (NCBI taxonomy): domain Eukaryota; kingdom Viridiplantae; phylum Streptophyta; class Magnoliopsida; order Lamiales; family Lamiaceae; genus Stenogyne; species Stenogyne calaminthoides. Next base: position 32,463,509 of record JBBCBC010000017.1, on the reverse strand, counting down.
ATTAAAAGCAAATCTAAATACAATATAAAATATTGCAAGCTCACAATTAATAGCACAAAAATATTATCACGTAAATAATAAAAAATACACGCAAAACATGAAATATATTGGCCAATAAGTGGTGAGAAGTTCGGGTATCACAACTAGAGTTGGTCTCTTTTATTTCAAGCAATATTTATTAAATGAAACGTGTCACTATAAGAATATCTAGGCATGTGTAATCCATCCGAAATGAATTCTCAACATTTATATTCTGTAAATTTCTTAACACAAAATAAAATAATGAATAAAAATAAATGAATTCTCCTCATTTTTTTTCTTTAAATTTCTTGACACAAAATAAAATAATGAGTGAAAAATACCAAAAGTGATACCCTGCAGTATGTTTTCTCTTTTTCAAAACTTAAAAGAAATTTACAAAAAAAAAAAAGAAGAAGAGAATCTTATTAGTGAGAAGTGACTATCAGTCTATCAATTAATATACGAGGCAAGTTTGTGGGGGTCGCGACGGGCAAATACATTGATTGCTTTGTTTGGCCTTCATTAATGTCGAATGAGAACTGACATATCTGTGTAACACTTGGGTGAAGAAATTGTACCGAGAATGCCTGAGGTAGGGTAAGGGGTTGCGGATGCGAACGATGGCAGGAGGTGCACGACTCAAGGGCGCTAGGGTTCTCCCATCTGCGTCGTCCAACGAAACTCTGAACGAAAAACCTGAAGGTAATCTTTCTTTCTTTGCTATTTGCCTATGTTTTCTTTTTATAGTTATTCAATTCCGGCTACCAGTAGCTAGATTTCCGGCGAGTGTGGCTGCCGCGAACCGATTCATTCGTCATGGTATTATTTTGGTGGTAAACTTATTCTCCGTGAACGAAGGGTGCATAATTATACGGCTTATGCTAATAAATTGATCAATACATACATCTAGGAGGGCTGCAAATTATATGAAAATTTTACTTATTGGTTCCAATTTTAATATTTGTATGTTTGTATTATGTTTTAAAAAGGGTTTGCCGATGAATTAATTTTTCTTTCCCTCGTTGGTGATAATACAGATACATGATTCAACTTTGGATCTTGAGCAACACATTTCTAGGTAAGTTAAATGCCAGTGTCTTTTGAAGTCCTTCAAGGCATTTTATATTACTTTTGTTTATGAAAATGTGATCTATTTTTCCTTGTAAATCTTCACTACATGATTTAAAGATTCTTAGGAGTGTTAGAATTTGCGCCAGTTTATGAGATGCTGCCAAAAAAATTTATAATATTTTGTTCATCAGTAGTAACGAGCACTAATACACATTTGGGCTTGGACAGCTGTGAAAAATGACCTTGGAGAGCGGTTATAACCTCTCTCCAAGCATCAGCTGTCCAAGCTTGGACGGTGCGAAAAAAACCCGTTGTCCAAAAAAAAAAATTTTCAAGGCTTGGACGGTTTTTTTTTTTTTTCAAGTTTAAGCTTGGACAACGGTTGATAACCGCTTTTTCAGTATTTGGACAATGTTATCAAAACCGCATCCAAGCTAATATTTGTTTTTTTTAATTCGTTTATTATTTTACATAGACAACGATTGAAAACCGCTGTCCGTTATCTTTTTTTTTTTAATTATTAATTTACATTTTAAAAATCCTATAATAAAACTATAAACCAAAACTTATATATACGTCCAATACCATATAACATAAACCAAAAATCCTATAATAAAACCATAAACCACATATATATATATACCAAAACATCGAAATATATAAACATACAATCATAAACATAAAATATATATCATCACAAATATGAAATATATATCATCACAAATATATAATTTAATTACATGCTACCAATATTTCAAACAACATTCTCTCAATATTGATCGTATGAATATAAGAATCGATTGTAAAGGTACCCCGTCCAATCGTTTTTCCATTTGTCCAGTCTTTTCTTAGAGTAAGACTTGAGCTCACGTTCATAGACAAACTGCAAATTAAACAACGAATCAATCAATATAGTATGAATTTTTATTCAATCAATAATAATTTAAATAAATCAATAAATTGACTTACATTGAGAGAAATGTTCATTATAGAAGCGCGGATTATATCTTCTATAAAGCAACACACAAAATGTCCACAATGGTTATTATCGTTTGTTCTAACCCGTTGATTAACAATATACTCACGTATTACAATTATGATTTCTTTCTATTAATTAGTTTGATAATTTACCAAATTAAATTTACCTTAATGTTAATCGGTTCACTTTATTTAACCGGATCTTGAACCCCGACTCAAGGCGAATTCGATACATCGTCATCACACTATTGTTATTATAATTAAAAATTAAAAATAGATTAAATATGCATAATTTTAAAAGTAAAACAAATCATTGCATAGAATATTAAAAATGAACTTACGCTTCCATATATGAAACGAGATCAGGGCGATTTGAATAAACTCCATCATGAGCTGGGTCCATAAAATACACAATTAATGTATTCATGTGTATGGCGACCAGCACCCAATGGTTCCTATATTATATTGAGAGTATTAAAATTAATTGTAAATTTAGCATATATATGTGCAAATATTATAAACACGAATACAAATTTTAACGAAATGTTTATCACTCACCCCACATTTGTTGGCCAAAAAATGAGATGATCGCTCTCAGTTAGATTCATCATATGATTAACGAACCCATCCATGGTCTGTACCCTATCACCCATCATGCAAGACACTTGGGGGGAGACGAAGGAGTACATTCCACTTGCTCGGTTATCTCTGGAGAGATATACCTCACCCAAATATCTTTAACCAACATATATACGCTAATTAATATTTAAAAAGAAAATTAAACTATACATCAAGTGAATATTGAGAATTAGTAAACACACACCTGAGGTAAAGGGCTATGGTGGTTGCACTCAACCACTCGTCATTCAAGACTTTCACAAGACACATGTTCCTCGATTTTAATTCTTGGAAAGTATTCTGATGAAAGTGAGCAAACATGGGAACTGTGACGATATCGAAAGCATTAGAAGATACCATTCGGTGCACCCTAGACTGTAAATGATCATCGTGATCTAAGTCTCCAGTCATGGGATAACCAAGTCTGAGCGCAGTGGAGTCCCTCGATTTCTCTTTAGCCTCATGTGGTGTCGACAGAATCTACAATTAATTTGCAATATTATTTAGAACCACAAATAAGATAATGAACTTTAATAACAAATATTTTACCCTCATGGTGCTAGAGACCAAGTTCCTCGGCCATTCGATGAAGTGCCCGACCGCTGTTCCGACTGTGACGGCTTTATAGATTGGTTTTGGCACCACTGAATCCTCTTCTCCGATTATAGGTACATCGAGTGTGACCCTCACGAAACCAGGAGTGATGGGATGACCATGAATCATTTCATGGGAGTTTGGTAACGAGCCTGTGGGCTACCAAACCGGGATCCTCCAAATAAAGGTAGCAAAAAAAGGTTGGTCATTCAATAAGATATTTAGTTAGAAAATTTTAATACACTAGTCTTTAATTAAAAAAAATGTGAGACATGCATATCTGATACCTGGGAAACGTTTTGAAGTGCCTCAATAAAGTCGTCCCTAGGGTTAGCTGAAAACATAGCATTAGCGACACTATGTTCACAGCTTGCTCCACTAGACTACATTCCGTGGCTCGATCTTCTATCGGACCTCAAATGTTCCACATCTTTAGACAACTTGGCAACCTGTTCCGTTAGTATACCCACCATATTCATGGCTTGAAGACCAGGTGCCATTGCTAAAGATGTCTTCGTCACACCATATCCGACACTCAGAAGCGTCGGGATGCTCTTGGCGACCCATAGCCCATCCAAACAGATCATCGAGTATTTAACATGCGAATGTCGCTTTCAGGCGCCATGGTCCGAGATATACGCTCCCGAATCACAAAAAACAAAAGATTATTATTTAATTATCATTTTATAAATAATAGTTTGTAATTGAAAGATAAATTAATGGATAGATTACCACTTCTTCTATGATCGTTGTGCCTTTGGGATCGTGAATATTCCCGTCTTGACCCTTTCGGTAGTCCGAAATAAGTCCTAAACGGGTAACAATAGGCTCACTCTCTCCTTTTTTTTTTCTTCTTTCTTCTTTCACGATAGTGATGAACGTGTCCCTTTATTAGATATATTAAAAGTGAATATATAAAAAAAAAAAAAAAAGTTAGGATTTTGATCTCACCATATTTTCTCTTATTCGTGCATAACCTTTGTTCGATCCACGATATCGCACCTCCATCGACTTGGCTTGATCGCGATTTTTTAGTACTTCGATTCTACAAAGATAATAGAAATATGATAAACACCTGAAAAAACTTAGGGCATTAGAAATTGAGGAAATGACATTGATCAATTTTACTCGAAATCATCCTCCATAGCTCGCTTTCATAAACTCCTCCCAAAGATGGAGCCACCATAGGGCTATTCTCGACATTTGGAGGCGGACTAGCCGAGTAAAGACCAGTTTTAGGATCTCGTGTGTTACTTCTCAACCAAGTCCAAATTCTTGGCCATTACTCCAACTTATGACAATATTTGCTTCTTCTTTGTGAGGTCAAGACCTCTCGAATGTAGTCTATCTGAATATAACATAACAATTTAGTAAATTTAAGGGTCATACTACAACTTTCAATAAATATATAATTAACATACCGTAAGCTCGTCCCATAATCTTTCCTTCAAAGGAGTCAGTTTGGAGCTACGCCAGTCCTTGGCTGGCAGCACGATAGGGATCACGCTCCTGACTGCAGCTCCAATGTAGAAGGACAACAACTCACTCTCTTTTCCTATTGCCTGTCCAAACTCATTGAACGATAACTGCAATAACATAGTATTTAATTAGGTTCAACGATCAATCAATATATTTATCGATTTCAAACTGTTCAATTGTAATAAAATTACCTGAAGTGTTTTCCCCTTGCTACGAGCTCTCTTAATAGATGACATGGTGACTATCCCCGAGTGCGCTTCTCCCCGGAGCTGCTAGTGGTGGTGGGAGCATCAGTGTTACACTCTCTCAAGTCATCATATCCATCATCATCTCCATCATCTCCGGGATATGGCAAACGAGACATGATCCTGTAAAGCAGAAGAAACAACGTCATTTAATAAACAAAAAACAAACAATATTCAATAAACTATAGGAACTAAAGATGCCTATAGGAAAGACAATATGAAGACTGCTTCTCAAGACAATTATCTTAAAGTATTAAACCTAAAAGCATACCAAACCATACTTAATCTACATTCATTTTAATTTTCTAATTTTAAAATCCTTCCAATTTTTCACTCATTCACAATTTTTGTTACTTCTCAAGACAATATATATCCTAATGTATCACCATTAATCATCATTAATCATTAATCACTATCCATTCACTAAATTAAGTCTGCACAGACATTACAACAAGAGCAACATATATAATATAAACAAAACATATAAAGAAACAAGAGCAACATATATAATATAAATAAAACATTAGTTCAGTTCAAAAAAATATATAACAAAACTTATATATAATATTAGTTCAGTTCAAACAAAACAATATTAGTTCAGTTCAAAAAACAACAAGAGCAACATATATAATATAAACAAAACATATATAATATAAACAAAACTAAGATTGTACCAACTAAGTGTTATATATATATGGAGGCGACGGCGGCGGCGGTAGGGGAGGGCAGCGGCAGCGGTAAGAGAGGGAGGGAGGAGGGCGCGCGACGATTTGGGGGAGAAGGAGAAGCCGACGACGGCGGGCTAACAGTCAGCAGCGACGGCAAAGCAAGAAGAGGTGGATGGATGGGGGGGGAGGGGAGAAGCGCGGCGGTAGGAGAGGGAGGGGGGAGGGCGCGCGACGATTTGGGGGAGAGGGAGAAGCCGACGACGGCGATTTGGTTGAAGGGAAACCGACGACGGCGGCGATATTTGTTCTTCGATCGGTTTTTGCGGCGATTTGGGGGAAGAGGAAATTGGAGAGAAATTGAAATGAAGGAAATCTGAGAGCTAGGTCTCGGTTCTGGAATATATATTAGATATAAAAAAAAAAAAGGACAGCGGTTATTAACCGCTATCCAAGTGTTTACTTAGACAGCGGTTACTAACCGCTGTGCAAGTGATCTTAGACAGCGGTTTCAAACCGCTGTCTTTGTTTTTTTTTTTTTTAATAAAACCGCTCTTCAAGCTGTTACTTGGAGAGCTGTTTGAGAAAAGGGTTGTCCAAGTGCAGTTGTGCAAGCTCAAATGTGTAGTAGTGGAGGTACAATATTATAATATTATTGACAGTTGAAGAGATCAAGAGCGATGTGCTCTCATAGTAACATGTTGGGAAGTTATTTGGTGGTGAAAATACAATTGTTTTGATGAGGCAAGAACTCAACACTCAGTAGGTATCTTTGTTTAAATTCATGTGTGCACATTGTTGTTCATTTACCTTTCTATTTATTACATTCACCTGAAGTCATTTTGTTTATTCCCACTCTTCCAATACAGACTTGTTGTTATGAGATTATTTGCTATTAAATTTGATGCATTGTATTAAATGTTAAAATTAACTTTCCCTTCTATATTCACATAGCTACATGTTCTCACAAGTTTGTATTCAATGACACTTGGAAGTTGCTCCCCCCCCCCTCTCTCACCCAATTATGAGTTACAAATGCATTTGTGGATATTATTAATTTTTTTTCAAAGTTGTTCATTGCAAATGAAACAATTGAGCATTGAATTTTATGTAATCCTATGCTTAGAATAACTCAGTGAAGAATCTAATCATAATCCTTTTCTCTGTAGATTGTGTTTGCAAGGAGAAGACATGTGTATTTTTTTTTTAATTAATACTGTGTGAATTTTTTGTGGTTGATAGTTAAAAAAATTCCTTGAGTGATAATTCAGTCCACATTCATGCTTCATTGATTTTGCCCATCAACTCAGGTAAATATCATAATATGGTCTTAAATCTCATACTGTGTACTCGATTATAATTTTCTTTTTCATGTATTTCTTTATGAAACTTTTATCTTATCGTGCAATATTCTCTGACCCAGTTTTCAAAAGGATATTTATGGATTCATGCTATTTGTTGACCTACTTGATGTTATTGAAGATTTTGTTATGCAGAGGAAGTGTTGTTATGTTGTGAAGTACCTACCGACATATAGATATCATCCCCATCTCCAAGTTGAAACTCATTCTTAGTGTAATGAGGTAAGACTCTCAGAAGGTTATTATTAGGTCGAAGTTGTCTATATACAAGGAGAGCGATAACAGTGTACTCTCTTTTTGACTGTGTTTGATTATTCATTGGATGATTTTTCTGATGTCAGGTTGAAGGATGCATGACAGATTCAATGAGGAGGACTAGGCATCCCCTAAATAGCAATAAAGGCTAGAGACATTCTCATGTTTTTGTTTAGAAAGGTTCATGCTAATTAGGTCGAGTCTCTTCCAATTTTTTTGTCTTAGATATTTACTATATTTTAGTACCAGAGATCATTCGTAGGATATTTTTTGTAGATATAAACATCTACGTGGTAGCTTTGAGGAGAAAATGCATTTGGAATAAAATGCATCCAGCATATAAACATGTCAAGATTTTATACTGAATTTGATTTATTTTTGTAATAGAAAAAGTTCTACTGAATTTGATTTAATTTCAGCTTATACTTTTTTTTTTAATTTGGCGAAGAAATTGATACTCATTTATGAATTCTAAGAGAAAAGGTCTTGATGATGACGAACTTATGAGAATTGGAAAAAAAAAACTCTTCTTAAAATGCAAAAAGTAGGCATGTATTCATCTCATGCCCTTTATTTTCGTTTATTATTTGACTTGATTTTGCTTTGCTTCATAGGTAGAATATTTTTCAGATGTTTTTATTTTAGTAGTCTCTTTGGATGAACATAATATTGAAATATTCGAGCATTACCATACTTCAACAAATCGATTATTGGTTACAGGCAACGTGCAATGCACATGGTAAAAATCTAGTTTATTAGAAGTGACAATTTAATGAATGGGTCACCTAGTCCAACGGTAATTGCAAGACACGTAAGAGTGAGAGGTTGCTGGTTCAAGACCCAGGTCTCGCGAATTTCACTGACAATTTATAATTTTCGTTTAGTGAGGCCTAACTGCCCTCGCTAATTGAGGGTGCATACGAGAACTTGGGGTTCAAGACCTAGTTCTCGCATATTTCGTTGACATTTTATAATTTTCGAAATTTAAAAATAAAAAATACAAAAAATATATGATACATATTTATTAAAAATGAGAATTTAATGAATGAGTCACCTTGCCGTTGTTTCGACATTTAAGAATAAAATATATAGAAAATATATGATACATATTAATTAGACATAAGAGTGAGAGGTGCAGGGTTCAAGACCCTGGATCTTGTGAATTCTGTTGACATAAGCGCTTTGCACTCGTTAACACCGAGGGTTTGTGGGACAATTTTTTTTGTAGTGAAATAAGTATATGCCGACATAATATTCTAGCTCTATAACAAAAAATAATATTTCAAATTAATTTGTCTCAAGTGTAGTTTGAAATATTACAAAATACTCTCCAAACTGACACGTGTTTTACAACACTCGCCTCTAAAGTATAAGAGGATCGTTGTGTGCCCAGTTAAATATCGATCCGAGGGACTAGTGGTGATAATATAGCCACGATGCTATGAGTTATCTCGTAGTTATAGTGTGAACCATGTTTGATTTTTGAGATTAAAACTAAATTAACAACAAGACAATAAAATAGAAACTAGATAATTCAACAAGCAAAGAAGAACACAATTAACCAACAAACGATTTTGTTTCAAGTGAGTGAGATGTGTTCGGGTGTTTTTCCTTATGAGATGATTGTTAAAAGATTAATTATGGTGTTTGTCTCTATTTCAAGTTATTCCATAAGAACGATCACTACACATTTACCATTCCCGTACTTGATAAACCTAGGGTCCGATATCATTGTAAATCCTAGGATCGGGAGGAGAATCTCCCATTCCTAACCGGGTAATTGCACGGATATGGTCCTCTAATTATCTAATTACTCCGTCCCCATGTTTTCCCACTTGTATACTAAGTTTAATTCTCCTATGTGCTCTTCACTTTCCACTCTAGGTATTAACTAAAGTAGCCAGTGTAAATTAGAGGGGTTCTTATGTTTCTATCAAACTCCGTTTAATAGAGCATAATTAACTCAAATCCCGTGAATTAAACCAATACTCATATGCCTAATCCCGTCTACCCAACTTTCGATTTGCGATAAACTAAAGCATAAACACACAAGCTAATAAAGAAACCAAACCAAATTGAACAAATAAATTCCTAATCTAAAGGATCACCATCAATAGAGATAAAAAATCATAATCAAAGCAATTAAATAATCATCATCACAATTCCAAACACCCAAATACTAAAGGGCCTTAGCCCACAGTGCACAAGGCAAAACTCATGGCTAAACAACAATAATTCAAAGAACCCATGCCAAAATTAACAAGAAATATGCAATAAAAATGAATAATTACCTCTTGGATGAATATGTAGCACAAAAGCATTACAAAACTAACCAATCCTCTTTGAATCTTGTCTTTAACTCTTGAAATTCAAAGAAATCTATGTCTTCATTTTTTTTTCTCGGTCAAATGGCTACTGCTGGTTTGATGAGGTGCAGTATTGGGCGTGAGACCAATGGCAATTAATTCCAAGCATGGAGTTCACCAAAAGGGGATAATGGGCCAATGATGATGGGCTTCTCAGGCTGCTGTAGTGGGCCTTCAGTTTTGATTTTCGCGAACGGCCCGAGTGGATTTTTTTTTTAGTTATGGCGTCATTTTTGTTTTATTTCATAACTTCATTTCTCGCCTCCGGATTGAGTTGATTCTTTTTTTTGTCATGACCGTCTCTTCTCAAATATCTTTCTAGATCAAAGAAGTTTTTTTAATCAATTCCAGTCCATTTCACTCGTTTCTTCACAATAAACCAAACATTTCTTTTTTTCTCCACATTTAGACACAATTAAGTGAAATTAGTGTAATAAAAGCATGATTTCCTATTAAATTGAACACGAAAATCACATAAATACAAGCAATTACGACATCCAATCACAAACCGAGCAAACATTTATTTATCAACTAATTGAGACATTGAATAGAAAACGAACTAAGAAAGATATGCAAGAGATGCTATAACATATGGTTTTGAAACATACATTTTGGGTGACAGAGACAAAAAAACACAAACATAAAGGGTAAGATAGATATTGTAACATCTATGAGAAGAGACAGTGCCATAGTTGCTAGTTGAAGATATGCACCAAGTAAACTCCAAAGAGTGAATCTCATGAGTATTCGGGTGCAACGCACACTCATGTTTGCCATCTCAGGTGATGATGCAATCACAACAGGCTTGCTTCCTATTTTTAACAACATTATTTCACCATATTTTTTAGATAAATAGTGAAAGGATTGATGTGGGATTGCACCAATTTGAAGTAAATTGCCAATTATTGGCCATTGTTTTGGGCCTGGTGGAACATTTTGTTTGGTTTTGGTGAATTTTTTTGAGATGAAGGCTATGGCAATAGCATATATTAGGACTAATAATATCCAGGAAATCTCCATAAGTAGTACTATGTTTTTGTAAAAGGTAGGTATGCAGTATTTATAGAAGAAGAAACAGTACATGATCGGTTTTATGTTTTTTCTTTCACATGTTTCTGTGTGCATTAATTAGCATTGATGAGGCGACACACTGGTGGTTGGATCTAATCGATAATAGTAGTATCACATTGATATCAGTTCCAAAATGAGAATCTATTTATAATTTTATATACGTTTTCAATTTTTTTTAAATGAGAATCTAATCTTGAAATAGTTTTGTCTTCGGAGGCATCTTGGAATCAGCTTACATTGATATGCCACATTATGATAATGTTTTTTTTGTTCTGGAATTTTAATTTCCAATCTGGATGATATGATTAAATATGTAGTGTTTCTTGGGCCAGATAAATATTCGGATTGGGCCGCTTTTGGGTTGGGCTGGTGCCATTAAATATTGGGCTCTCTTTAAAAAATATCAAGATGTGATTTGGTCTAATTTGTTTGTACATTTTAACATGAGGTATATTTGTATTTAAAGCGGCCTCACCATGGAAGGCGTAATATAATTTCAAAGACGATCTTTTTAACACTTTAGGAAATATGAGTGTTGATTTGTGCTAAAATGGAGATTTAAACCAAAAAGGTCTCATAACCTTAAGACCTTTATTGAAAAAATGTAAAAGTGATATTTCACTTGTTTTAATTTAGTCCCATATATTTTTAATTTGTGTCGATTTAGTCCCAAATCACTGGAGACCGGTCAAACTAGCCAAAAACGACATAGTTTTTGGGGCGTGTGATACACGCGCCCCTAATTTCGATCGGAGAAGGCTGACTGTTATCGGCTCGGACACGTGGTGCGCCACCTATGTATTATACCGATTACAAAGAATGAAAAATGAAAAAAAAATATCACATCATTAAATAACAATAAAAAAAATCAAAATTAAATTAAATATATATTCAAATTTCAGATTTAATATTAAATAAATAATAAAAAAAAATTGAAGCTTCCTGAAAACTTCCCCACCCCAAAAAAAAAAAAAAAACAGATTCTATTTAATTAAAATAGCAAAATCGAAAAATCACCCCCAAATTGAAACTCAATCGACGAAAACCGCATGATGAACAACAGATTAAAACACCCTTATGAAGAACACCAGATTTCATCTCAAAAAAAAAAAATTGAATAACACCATAATCTGAAAAAAAAAATCTGAATCGTACATATAAAATTGGCGACCGTGTTTGCAGGCTTGGCGGTGGTGGTGGTGGGCGGAGATGGGAGGCGGGGATGGGTGGTTGAGGGTGAGGAGGATTAGGAGTTGGAGGACGGTGGCAGTGAGGATTAATTTTAATTTTATTGTAATTTTTGGTTTATTTTATATTTTTCAATTTAATTTTTTATTTTTTTAATTGTACTTAATGAGTTTGTTGTTTTTTAATTTATAAATTTTTTTAATTGTTTTTATTACACACTTGGCATGCCACATATCTTGAAACAATCGCTCAGCAGTTTCCGGGCGAAAATTAGGGGCGCGAGGCCGACACGCCCAAAATGACGTCGTTTTGGTGTTTTTCGGCCCATTCTCCCATGCGTTTTGGGACTAAATTGGAACAAATTGAATACATATGGCATTAAATTGAAAAAAATTGATATTTACATGACTATTTCAATAAAGGTAGAAAGTTATGAGACGATTTTGGTTATATCCCTTCTAAAATGAACGTCTCATGTATGAGACCGTCTTATATCCCTGCTAAAATGTACAACGTATAAAATGTACAAAGTATCTGATGTTGTAAGGGGCATAGAATGCTTTATTCGTTAATGAATCCAAACTCAATAAAGGTGGGGTGGAAGTGTAGGTTCCATGATGATAGAAAGAGGCAGTTTAGGATGTGTAGTAAGTCCATATTCTTCTTCCATGCATATATCTTGAGGCTTCATTTTGAAGTTAAATCCATGCAACAAATTGGCAAATGTTGTAGGAACCATCTTAAGTGCAAGGTTGTAACCGGGGCATCTTCTCCTACCCGACCCGAATGGCAAAAAGGAAAAATTACTACCCAATGCGTCGATTCCTTTTTCCATAAACCTCTCTGGTAAGAATTTCTGGGGTGCATCCCATGAGTTAGGATCTCTCCCTATGGTCCATGTATTGATGAGGACCATCGTCCCCTTAGCTATGTCGTATCCTGCAACCTTGCAATCGTTAATGGCACAATGAGGGGCTAACAATGTTGCAAGTGGATGCAACCTGAATGTTTCCATGATGATGGATTCTATGTAAGGCAATTGAGACAAGTCGGTCTCTTGCACCCATCTGTTTCTTCCAACTATTCTATCGAGCTCTTCTTTCGCCTTTTTTATAGTATGGGGATGTCTGAGAACTTCGTTGATAGCCCACTCGACTGTTGTAGCTGAGGTATCTGTGCCCTGAGTATTAGGTTCTGCATATTAGAGTCGTTCCTGATATTCTTTAGGTTTTGAGTGAATAAGAAAAATATAATCCTTCCAAGAAACATCGATACAAAAATTAAACTTATACAAACACACATGAAACAAGTCTTCTAGTATTTTGAGAAACAAGTTATCAATATATTCATTGTCAATTCATTTATATTATTCTCTAAATTAAAAACAACAAGTACCTGTATCAGTGCCTTGACACAATCTCTCGTGAGTTCAACATCAAGATTAGGATCCTCAGACGTCTCCAACAAAACATCTACAATATCTTTTGCAACAAACTCCTTATCTTTATCCCTTTTAATTAAGTGTTCATCAATCACATAATTGAAAACCCCATCAAGTTTCTTGCTCAATACCTTCATTTTCTTAACATACCCCTGCAAATCAAGAAAACTCACCCACGGTATCCAATCACCAATATTGAAAACTCCACTGAGATAAAACCACTCATCTATCATCCCTCTAAACTCATCCTCTTCCGAAGTAAAATACACATCCTTCGATGGCATCTTACTTATAGTCGATAAAGTGTACCGTTGCAGCTCGTCTCTCAGCACGACTGGCTTCCCCGAAAGGGAAAGCAGACGAGAGGAAAGATTACGCGCCTCCTGGACGCGAATTTTCTCAAAAAATTCCATTTTTTTGGGGCGGAAAACCTCCGAGAGGTAGATTTTACGCGCTTGTATCCAGTACGGGCCATATGGGGACCACACCATGTCGGAGTAGTTGTAGCTGGTGTATTTGCCAGCTGCAAGTAAAGGCCGTGAGGCAAAGTCGGCGTCATGTGTTTTTAAGAACTTTGTCGCCATACTAGATGATGATGCTACCAGGACCGGGAATTTTCCGAATTTTAGTAGCATTATTTCGCCGTATTTTTGAGATAAATTGTGAAGGGATTGATGTGGTATTGAACCAAGAAGGTTTAGGTTACCGATTATAGGCCATGGTTTGGGGCCTGGTGGGAGATTTTGTTTCGGAAGGCGTCGATTTTCGAGTATTTTGTAGATTAGGGCTAGGGTAGCTACATATAGTAAGGCGAATAGTAACCAGGAATTCTCCATTATTGGTGTAGAGATTCATTTCTTGGAGGGTGATTATAGTTATATATATATAGTAAAATTCACTTTTGTTGAAGAAGATGAGTAAAATATTTCACTTTTGGTCCCACAGGGACACGGGACCTCACGATTTTAATTCCAATACTCACCACTTTGGTCACGTAAAATTTTTTTCATGCAATTTTAGTCATTTCGTTACGGAATCCGTTAAGTTCAACTGCACTTTTGGTCAAAAATCTTATTCTGTGGGACCAAAATTGTAGCTTAACCGTGAGACCAAAATTGCATGTAAAAATAGTTTTGGGAACAAAGGAGTAGGAAATGAGATCCCCTGTTTCATTATTGGTGTTCCACTTTATATTCCTTAATATTATGATGTATGACACGTGGAATTATAAAAAATATCCAATGACCCATCATATTTTGGGTCCATGTGTTAAAAATTCAGCAAGATAAAATACCAATAAAATACAAAAAATAAAACATGAAAATTGAACCGAAGTGGTAGGTGTTGAGACCAGTGGCGAATCCAATGGGGTATAATTAAGAAAAAAAATATTTTATTATGTATAATTAGAAAAAAAAAAAATACACAAATATATCCCTAAATTTTAAATCCTACTAAAATATATCCTCAAATTTTAAATCCCACTTTCGCCGCTGGTTGAGATCGAAATCCTGAGGCATCAGCGGTGTCCATTGGGACAAAAATGAATTTTACTTTGAAGAATATCAATAAATATCTACTCTATCTTTTAGTGCCGTACGTATTTTAATTTATGATTGACGTGCATTGATATATAAGACAAAACGTGTGGTTTGAATTTCGTGGCAAGAGTGAAATCTATGGGGATAATTATTGGTTCATAATTATTTGAGAGATATCTATAATAGATTTATCTGTGGCAATATTTATGTGTATGTGGCACTACAAAAAAATGTGCGTTTTACCGACGAAAATTAGCAACGGTTACAAGAATCGTCGCAAATAGCGACGGTTATTACGACGATTATGATCAAATGGTCAAAGTCAACAGTTTTAGCAACAGTTTAGATAACCGTCGCAAATAGCGACGGTTTTAGCGACGTTTTGGACTAACCCCTTTAGCGACAATTTTTTTTTAATTAATTTTTTTTAGTATTAATTATGTATTTTTTTTTTTTATGTTTCAGGATTATACTAGGTTTTTTAATTGTTGTTAATGCACCTTACCGTATATTTAATTTATAGTCACTTGGAGAAGAGTTACAGCTGACCGTAGTCAGATCTATTTCGAGGTATTTACGGTATAAAATTTAATTCATAGTATATTTAAATATATATATTGACTAAATAGTAGTACTTGTTTAAATAGAAAAGTAGTATTTGTTTAAATGAAAGTATTACTTGTTAAATGAAAAATATTACTTAAGTTTAAATAAAAAAAGTAATCTTGTTTAAATAGAAAAGTAGTACTTGTTTAAATGAAAAGTATTACATGTTTAAATAGAAAAGTAGTACTTGTTTAAATAGAAAAGTAGTACTTGGTTAAATGAAAAGCATTACTTATTTAAATTAAAAGTATTGTTTAAATAATAGAAAGTATTACTTGTTTAAATGAAAGGTATATATTACTTGTTTAAATGAAAAGTATTACTTGTTTAAATAGAAAAGTAGTAGTTGTTTAAATAGAAAAGTGGTATTTGTTTAAATGAAAAGTAGTACTTGTTTAAATGAAAAATATTACTTGTTTAAATAGAAAAGTATTACTTGTTTAAATAGAAAAATAGTACTTTTTAAATGAAAAGTAGTACTTGTTTAAATGAAAAGTAGTACTTGTTTAAATGAAAAGTATTATTTGTTTAAATGAAAGGTATTACTTGTTTAAATGAGAAGTAGTACTTGTTTAAATGAAAAGTAATACTTGTTTAAATGCAAAGTATTACTTGTTTAAATAGAAAGTATCAATTGTTTAAATGAAAAGTATTACTTGTTTAAATAGAAAGTAGTACTTTTTTAAATAGAAAAACAGTACTTGTTTAAATGAAAAAGTGTACTTGTTTAAATGAAAAGTATTACTTGTTTAAATAGAAAAGTAGTACTTGTTTAAATAGAAAAGTAGTACTTGGTTAAATGAAAAGTATTACTTGTTTAAACTAAAAGTATTACTTATTTAAATAATTGAAAGTATTACTTGTTTAAATGAAAGATATTACTTGTTTAAATAAAAAGTATTACTTGTTAAATGAAAAGTATTACTTGTTTAAAGAGAAAAGTTGTAGTTGTTTAAATAGAAAAGTAGTACTTGTTTAAATGAAAAGTAGTACTTGTTTAAATGAAAAGTATTACTTGTTTAAATAGAAAAATATTACTTGTTTAAATAGAAAAGTAGTACTTGTTTAAATGAAAAGTAGTACTTGTTTAAATGAAAAGTAATACTTCTTTAAATAGAAAAATATTACTTGTTTAAATAGAAAAATAGTACTCCCTCCGTCCCCCAGCAACATGCACATTTTGTTTTGCACACATATTAAGAAAAAATGGTTTTTTGTGTGTTTTGTTGACTTTTCAAAGGGGATGAAGGCGGAGATTATCAAAATTGGAGATTGTAGGGTGGAGATTGTGAGTTTCTTTTCCATTTTAAGGTGTGCATGTTGGTAAGGGACAGACGAAAAAGGAAAGTGTGCAAGTTGCTAAGGGACGGAGGGAGTACTTGTTTAAATCGAAAAGTAGTACTTGTTTAAATGAAAAGTAGTACTTGTTTAAATGAAAAGTATTACTTGTTAAATAAAAAGTATTACTTGTTTAAATAGAAAGTAGTACTTGTTTAAATAGAAAAGTAGTACTTGTTTAAATGAAAAGTATTACTTGTTAAATTAAAAGTATTACTTGTTTAAATAGAAAAGTAGTAATTGTTTAAATAGAAAAGTAGTACTTGTTTAAATGAAAAGTAGTACTTGTTTAAATGAAAGGTATTATTTATTTAAATGAAATGTATTACTTGTTTAAATGAGAAGTAGTACTTGTTAAAATGAAAAGTAATACTTGTTTAAATGAAAGTAGTACTTGTCTAAATAGAAAGTATCACTTGCTTAAATGAAAAGTAGTACTTGTTTAAATAGAAAAGTCGTACTTGTTTAAATGAAAGATATTATTTATTTAAATGAAAGGTATTAATAGAAAAGTAGTAGTTTTTTAAATAAAAAAGTAGTACTTGTTTAAATGAAAAGTATTACTTGTTTAAATAGAAAAGTAGTAGTTATTTAAATAGAAAAGTAGTACTTGTTTAAATGAAAAGTAGTACTTGTTTAAATAGAAAAGTATTACTTGTTTAAATATAAAAGTAGAACTTGTTTAAATAGAAAAATAGTACTTGGTTAAATAAAAAGCATTATTTGTTTAAATTAAAAGTATTATTTGTTTAAATAGAAAGTATTGCTTATTTAAATGAAAAGTAGTACTTGTTTAAATTTAAAGTATTACTTGTTTAAATATAAAGTAGTACTTTTTTAAATAGAAATAAGTATTTTCTTTAAAAAAATAAATTTGTAGGACATATACAATTTGAAAAGAATATAAATATTTATTTATAATTTATAAAGTAAAAAAATTATATAATTAGAATTTTAAAGATTATTAGATAGTTAAATTAAATAAATGAAATAAAAAATTTAAAATAAAGTGTAAAAAAATGAATTAAAAATAAATAAATAAATATAATTTTAATATAATACAATTTAATTTATATTTATAAATAAATAAAAATTATAATTATTATATTAAAATGTGGTTAAATCTTTAAATTAGATAATTGAAATAAAGGATTTAAAAAAAAATTGAAAAAAAAAAACGATTTTTAGGACATATAAAATTAATTTCATTAAGTAAAAGCAAGAAAGCAAGTGCTCGAACGGTGTGATCCCCGCTCAAACGCCCATAAGTCCCGTGTTTGGTCCCCCTTAGAAGCGAAAATTTGCCTCATCTAGTTGAGAGACATGGGGGTTTATATATGATATGTTTGCTGGTTGGCTTCGAGATGGTTCGTGGTTCGGTGCATACCCGGGTGCCCCCTGGGCTTGGGTTCGAACCATAGTGAGTCATTTTTTTTTCGTAAATTTACGCTTTAGCGACGATTTATTAAAAAAAAAATTAATTAAAAAAAATATAAAAAAAAAAAACCATCGCTAATCCGTCACTAAATCCGTCGCTAATCAGCAACGGTCACAAAAAACCGTCGCTATGGTTAGCGACCCTCGATTCAACCACGAAATTTTTTCCGTCACCAAAACCGTCGCTAATGTCGTTAGCGACAGTTTTTTCGGTCGCTAAAATCGTCGTTAAACCCCATCTTTTTTGTATTGTGGAACTTTTCTGCCTTGTCTTCATCCTGGTTTTGTTTGGATTCCCTACTTGCAGCATGCATGGGTGTTTAATTTCTTGACTTTTTGGAATTGTAGAATCCTTTTATATACTAACAAAATTAAGATTTTTTTAGGAAAAAAACTGATATCATTAAAAATACCTACACTAATTAGTTGCACGTTACTGATTCATATAATAATGGATTGTAATTGACATCGTTTAAAGTGCACATTTTAGTTTAATTATATGGGGATGAGATCATCTATTTTACAATTGGTGTTTAACTTTTTATTTCATAATATAAATAAATAACACGTGAAAAAAATAAAAATAATACAATAAATTACTATATCCTTGGTCCATATGTTAAAATTCAACAAAGTAAAATATCATATGAAATACGAAAAGTCAAAAACATAAAAGTGAAAAAGATTATATGAAGATTTAAAAGTGAAATATTATATGGAGTTTAGGGCTAGGGTAGGCCTAATGACCACTTTTTACTGGGAAAATGACCACTTTTTGTATTTAAAAGTAGGGGTGAAAAAATGGAGAGCGCCGCGGTGGCGGTGTATTTAAATTGATAAAGGTAATATTGTACTTATATATTTATATTAAGATAACAAAAATATTAAGCGGACGTATTTATCAATTTTGGAAGTGCAAATAACATGATCTATACGAAGGACAAAAACTTGTATGAACTCGAGTTCAATGTGAACTCGATTTTTTAAGTATTACTGTTATATATAAAAACTCTCATTGTTATGCATAAAAATTATCATTGTTATGTACAAAAATAATCACTGTTTAGAAAAAAATTTATATTTTTAAACAGTGAATTTTTTTGTGTATAACAGTAATAATTTTTATACATAACAGTGATAAAGTTTATTCATAGACCTAATTTACAGGAGTGTTACTCTATACAAAAAGACATTTTGTCTATGCCCGCAAGTTAAGGCGATCGATCAATATCATGTGAAGTTGGTTGTAGCGACTTGTAGGGGTGTGATGATCATATTTTGTCTCGACACCATAACAACATGGAATGATGAATGACTAAACATGAATACAATACCATAGAAATTTTTATTTGTTTAAAAATAAAAGTTACATTATGATATTATATTTTAATACACTTTTGACTTTACGCAATATAATATGATAAAAAATAGAAAGATTGTTTTTTTCCAATAAAACTATAAAATATCAAGTCATTTATACAATTATGGGTGGTTGAGTTGGGCTCCAGTCCAGTACAACTCTTTCCCAAATTCTTTATAGTGTGTGTATTATTTATAATTAATTTGTACTGTTAAGCTTATTCCAGTATATTTAAACTTATTTTGCTTTGAATTCAATTAAATTTATTATTAAATTAAACCAAAAAATCCAAAATCAGTTCAATTATTTAACGAAAATCTCAAATTTGTAAGACCTTTTTTAAAAATGTTCAATTGAGTTAGGTGTGGAGGGAGTATTAATTAATTTTACATACGAATTAATATTTCAATTTATTTTTATGGTTGGTATTTATTCTAATCGTTTGAGTTTTCTAATTTTGATATTTAATTTTTTCTCTATTAATTTATCTTTCAAATTTATTAATTAGGTGTTGTATTTTATTTTTTTTTGTTATATATACATAAATATGTAATAAAAAAATTCTAGCCCACCCCTCCATCTGTCTTGCCTCTGCCCCTGTATACGATTAGAATTTTTTTCCGAAATTCAATGGGTCAACATGCATGAAAAAGTAGAAAATTTGGTTTAGGAGGTGTTTCAAACACCCTTGTTTGACCGAATTGTTGGAGGATATTTCGGGAATTTAAAAGTGATAGGATCGTTCATTTCATGGAGTAGATGATCGCGGTATATTAAAAATCTCAAAATTAAATTTCAAATGGAGAAATTAATACGAGAAGTCGAGGCGTTAACCTCTATTGAGGGATTTTTTTTGGTGGGTGAGGGAAGACTAGTCTGCAGTCTTTTCCCACTTATCCCACGAGAAACTTTCAAGGAAGTTTGTCTTGTATATAGATTAGCATAAGTTCATGATCTTCAAAATAGGTGTATGGGGACCCTTTGTTGGGGAATTAATCGCATGATCTATCTATAGGGATGAATATTTAAATACAAATTTAATTTAACAATTATTACTAGCATTGAATTAATCCTATATTAATTCAAATAATAATTTCAACAACAAATCATGCATATAAACAGTTCACATAAATCCTACGCATTTTTAGTGCCGTACGTATTTTAATTTATGATTGACGTGCATTGATATATAAGACAAAACGTGTGGTTTGAATTTCGTGGCAAGAGTGAAATCTATGGGGATAACCATTTGTTCATAATTATTTGAGAGATATCTATAACAGATTTTTCTGTGGCAATATTTATGTGTATGTGGCACTACAAAAAAACGTGCGTTTTCTGAAGCGGATATTAGCGGCGGTTCTGAGAATCGTCATGAAATAGCGGCGGTTATTACGAAAGATTATGATCAAATGGTCAAAGTCAACAGTTTTAAAGCGGTTTAGAGAGCGAAAAATTCGCAAATAAATGACCGGTTTTAGACGTTTTGGACTAACCCCTTTAGCGACGGTTTTTTTTTTGTTTAATTTTCTTTTCAATTTTTTTTAATATTAATTATGTATTTTTTTTTATGTTTCAGGATTATACTAGGTTTTTTAATTGTTGTTAATGCACCTTACCGTATATTTAATTTATAGTCACTTGGAGAAGAGTTACACCTGACCGTAGTCAGATCTATTTCGAGGTATTTATGGTATAAAATTTAATTCATAGTATATATTTAAATATATATATTGACTAAATAGTAGTACTTGTTTAAATAGAAAAGTAGTACTTGTTTAAATGAAAGTATTAGTTGTTAAATGAAAAATATTACTTAAGTTTAAATAGAAAAGTAGTACTTGTTTAAATAGAAAAGTAGTACTTGTTTAAATGAAAAATATTACATGTTTAAATAGAAAAGTAGTACTTGTTTAAATAGAAAAATAGTACTTGGTTAAATGAAAAGCATTACTTGTTTAAATTAAAAGTATTGTTTAAATAATAGAAAGTATTAATTGTTTAAATGAAAGGTATTACTTGTTTAAATGAAAAGTATTACTTGTTTAAATAGAAAAGTAGTAGTTGTTTAAATAGAAAAGTGGTACTTGTTTAAATAAAAAGTAGTACTTGGTTAAATGAAAAAATATTACTTGTTTAAATAGAAAAGTATTACTTGTTTAAATAGAAAAGTAGTACTTTTTAAATGAAAAGTAGTACTTGTTTAAATGAAAAGTATTATTTGTTTAAATGAAATGTATTACTTGTTTAAATGAGAAGTAGTACTTGTTTAAATGAAAAGTAATACTTGTTTAAATGCAAAGTATTACTTGTTTAAATAGAAAGTATTAATTGTTTAAATGAAAAGTATTACTTGTTTAAATAGAAAGTAGTACTTTTTTAAATAGAAAAACAGTACTTGTTTAAATGAAAAAGAGTACTTGTTTAACTGAAGAGTATTACTTGTTTAAATAGAAAAGTATTAGTTGTTTAAATAGAAAAGTAGTACTTGTTTAAATAGAAAAGTAGTACTTGGTTAAATAAAAAGTATTACTTGTTTAAACTAAAAGTATTACTTGTTTAAATAATTGAAAGTATTACTTGTTTAAATGAAAGATATTACTTGTTTAAATAAAAAGTATTACTTGTTAAATGAAAAGTATTACTTGTTTAAAGAGAAAAGTTGTAGTTGTTTAAATAGAAAAGTAGTATTTGTTTAAATGAAAAGTAGTACTTGTTTAAATGAAAAGTAATACTTGTTTAAATAGAAAAATATTACTTGTTTAAATAGAAAAGTAGTACTTGTTTAAATGAAAAGTAGTACTTGTTTAAATGAAAAGTAGTACTTCTTTAAATAGAAAAGTATTACTTGTTTAAATAGAAAAGTATTACTCCCTCCGTCCCCCAGCAACATGCACATTTTGTTTTGCACACATATTAAGAAAAAGTGGTTTTTTTTTGTGTTTTGTTGACTTTTCAAAGGGGATGAAGGGTGAAGATTGTAAGGGTGGAGATTGTAGGGTGGAGATTGTGAGATTCTTTTCCATTTTAAGGTGTGCATGTTGGTAAGGGACAGACGAAAAAGAAAAGTGTGCAAGTTGCTAAGGGACGGAGGGAGTACTTGTTTAAATCGAAAAGTAGTACTTGTTTAAATGAAAAGTATTACTTGTTAAATAAAAAGTATTACTTGTTTAAATAGAAAGTAGTACTTGTTTAAATAAAAAAGTAGTACTTGTTTAAATGAAAAGTATTACTTGTTAAATTAAAAGTATTACTTGTTTAAATAGAAAAGTAGTAATTGTTTAAATAGAAAAGTAGTACTTGTTTAAATGAAAAGTAGTACTTGTTTAAATGAAAGGTATTATTTATTTAAATGAAATGTATTACTTGTTTAAATGAGAAGTAGTACTTGTTAAAATGAAAAATAATACTTGTTTAAATGAAAAGTAGTACTTGTCAAAATAGAAAATATCACTTGCTTAAATGAAAAGTAAAGATTTGTTTAAATAGAAAAAGTAAAACTTTGTTTAAATGAAAGATATTATTTATTTAAATGAAAGGTATTAATAGAAAAGTAGTAGTTATTTAAATAAAAAAGTAGTACTTGTTTAAATGAAAAGTATTACTTGTTTAAATAGAAAAGTAGTAGTTATTTAAATAGAAAAGTAGTACTTGTTTAAATGAAAAGTAGTACTTGTTTAAATAGAAAAATATTACTTGTTTAAATATAAAAGTAGTACTTGTTTAAATAGAAAAATAGTACTTGGTTAAATAAAAAATATTATTTGTTTAAATTAAAAGTATTATTTATTTAAATAGAAAGTATTGCTTATTTAAATGAAAATTAGTACTTGTTTAAATATAAAGTATTACTTGTTTAAATATAAAGTAGTACTTTTTTAAATAGAAATAAGTATTTGCTTTAAAAAAATAAATTTGTAGGACATATACAATTTGAAAAGAATATAAATATTTATTTATAATTTATAAAGTAAAAAATATATAATTAGAATTTTAAAGATTATTAGATAGTTAAATTAAATAAATGAAATAAAAAATTTAAAAAAAAGTGTAAAAAAATGAATTAAAAATAAATAAATAAACATAATTTTAATATAATACAATTTAATTTATATTTATAAATAAATAAAAATAAAAATTATTATATTAAAATGTGGTTAAATCATTAAATTAGATAATTGAAATAAAGGATTTAAAATTTTTTTGAAAAAAAACGATTTTAAGGACATATAGAATTAATTTCATTAAGTAAACGCAAGAAAAAGTCTTTCGAGAGGTTTGATGATTTCGGCCAGCCTATAAGTCCGTGTTTGGTCCCCCTTAGAAGCGAAAGTTTGTCTCATCTAGTTGAGAGGCTTGGGGGTTTATATATGATATGCTTGGTGGTTGGGTTCGAGATGGTCCGTGGTTCGGTGCCTACCCGGGCGCCCCCTGGGCTTGGGTTCGAACCACCGTGAGTCATTTTTTTTTCGTAAATTTACGCTTTAGCGATGGATTTATTTTTAAAAAAAAATTTATTAAAAAAAAAATTATTAAAAAAAAAAACCATCGCTAATCCGTCACTAAATCCGTCGCTAATCAGCAATGGTCACAATAAACCGCCGCTACGGTTAGCGACCCTCGATTCAACGATTTAATTTTTTTTTTCCGTCACCAAAATCGTCGCTAAATCGTCGTTAGCGGCTTTTTTCCGTCATTTAAAATCGTCATTAAACCCCATTTTTTTTTATTGTGGAACTTTTCTGCCTTGTCTTCATCCTGGTTTTGTTTGGATTCCCTACTTGCAGCATGCATGGGTGTTTAATTTCTTGACTTTTTGGAAGTGTAGACGTGATCCTTTTATATACTAACAAAATTAAGATTTTTTTAGGAAAAAACTGATATCATTAAAAATACCTACACTAATTAGTTGCACGTTACTGATTCATATAATAATGGATTGTAATTGACATCGTTTAAAGTGCACATTTTAGTTTAATTATATGGGGATTAGATCATCTATTTTACGATTGGCGTTTAACTTTTTATTTCATAATATAAATAAATAACACGTAAAAAAAATAAAAATAATACAATAAACTATCATACCCTTGGTCCATATATTAAAATTCAACAAAGTAAAAAATCATATGAAATACGAAAAGCGAAACATAAAAGTGAAAGATTATATGAAGTACGAAAAGTGAAATATTATATGGAGTTTAGGGCTAGGGTAGGCCTAATGACCACTTTTTACTGGGAAAATGACCACTTTTTGTATTTAAAAGTAGGGGTGAAAAAATGGAGAGCGCCGCGGTGGCGGTGTATTTAAATTGATAAAGGTAATATTGTACTTATATATTTATATTAAGATAACAAAAATATTAAGCGGACGTATTTATCAATTTTGGAAGTGCAAATAACATGATCTATACGAAGGACAAAAACTTGTATGAACTCGAGTTCAATGTGAACTCGATTTTTTAAGTATTACTGTTATATATAAAAACTCTCATTGTTATGCATAAAAATTATCATTGTTATGTACAAAAACAATCACTGTTTAGAAAAAAATTTATATTTTTAAACAGTGAATTTTTTTGTGTATAACAGTAATAATTTTTATACATAACAGTGATAGAGTTCATTCATAGACCTAATTTACAGGAGTGTTACTCTATACAAAAAGACATTTTGTCTATGCCCGCAAGTTAAGGCGATCTATCAATATCATGTGAAGTTGGTTGTAGCGACTTGTAGGGGTGTGATGATCATATTTTGTCTCGACACCATAACAACATGAATGATAAATGACTAAACACGAATACAATACGATAGAAATTTTTATTTATTTAAAAATAAAAGTTACATTATGATATTATATTTTAATACACTTTTGACTTTACACAATATAATATGATAAAAAAATAGAAAGATTGTTTTTTTCGGATAAAACTATAAAATATCAAGTCATATATACAATTATGGGTGATTGAGTTGGGCTCCAGTCCAGTGCAACTCTTTCCCAAATTCTTTATAGTGTGTGTATTATTTATAATTAATTTGTACTGTTAAGCTTATTCCAGTATATTTAAACTTATTTTGCTTTGAATTCAATTAAATTTATTATTAAATTAAACCAAAAAATCCAAAATCAGTTCAATTATTTAACGAAAATCTCAAATTTGTAAGACCTTTTTTAAAAATGTTCAATTGAGTTAGGTGTGGAGGGAGTATTAATTAATTTTACATACGAATTAATATTTCAATTTATTTTTATGGTTGGTATTTATTCTAATCGTTTGAGTTTTCTAATTTTGATATTTAATTTTTTCTCTATTAATTTATCTTTCAAATTTATTAATTAGGTGTTGTATTTTATTTTATTTTGTTATATATACATAAATATGTAATAAAAAAATTCTAGCCCACCCCTCCATCTGTCTTGCCTCTGCCCCTGTATACGATTAGAATTTTTTTCCGAAATTCAATGGGTCAACATGCATGAAAAAGTAGAAAATTTGGTTTAGGAGGTGTTTCAAACACCCTTGTTTGACCGAATTGTTGGAGGATATTTCGGGAATTTAAAAGTGATAGGATCGTTTCACTCGCGGAGTAGATGATCGCGGTATATTAAAAATCTCAAAATTAAATTTCAATGAGTGAGAAATTAATACGAGAAGTCGAGACGTCGAACCTCTATTGAGGGGATTTTTGGTGGGTGAGGGGAAGACTAAGTGCAGTCTTTCCCACTTATCCCACGTAGGAAACTTACAAGGAAGTTGTCTTGTATATAGATTGGCATAAGTTCATGATCTTCAAAATAGGTGTATGGGACCCTTTGTTGGGGAATTAATTGCACAGATCTATTCGGGATGAATATTTAAATACAAATTTAATTCTAACAATTATTACTAGCATGAATTAATCCTATATTAATTCAAATAATAATTTCAACAACAAATCATGCATATAAACAGTTCACATAAATCCTACGCATTTTTAGTGCCGTACGTATTTTAATTTATGATTGACGTGCATTGATATATAAGACAAAACGTGTGGTTTGAATTTCGTGGCAAGAGTGAAATCTATGGGGATAACCATTTGTTCATAATTATTTGAGAGATATCTATAACAGATTTTTCTGTGGCAATATTTATGTGTATGTGGCACTACAAAAAACGTGCGTTTTACCGATGGATATTAGCGACGGTTACAAGAATCATCGCAAATAGCGACGGTTATTACGATGATTATGATCAAATAATCAAAAGTCCTTGATTTTAGAAGCGGTTTAGAAGAACCGTCATAAAATAATGACAGTTTTAGCGACGTTTTTGGACTAACCCCTTTAGCGTTTTTTTTTTTTTTTGTTTAATTTTCTTTTCAATTTTTTTAATATTAATTATGTAATTTTTTTTATGTTTTAGGATTATACTAGGTTTTTTAATTGTTGTTAATGCACCTTACCGTATATTTAATTTATAGTCACTTGGAGAAGAGTTACACCTGACCGTAGTCAGATCTATTTCGAGGTATTTATGGTATAAAATTTAATTCATAGTATATATTTAAATATATATATTGACTAAATAGTAGTACTTGTTTAAATAGAAAAGTAGTACTTGTTTAAATGAAAGTATTAGTTGTTAAATGAAAAATATTACTTAAGTTTAAATAGAAAAGTAGTACTTGTTTAAATAGAAAAGTAGTAATTGTTTAAATGAAAAATATTACATGTTTAAATAGAAAAGTAGTACTTGTTTAAATAGAAAAATAGTACTTGGTTAAATGAAAAGCATTACTTGTTTAAATTAAAAGTATTGTTTAAATAATAGAAAGTATTACTTGTTTAAATGAAATGTATTACTTGTTTAAATAAAAAGTATTACTTGTTTAAATAGAAAAGTAGTAGTTGTTTAAATAGAAAAGTGGTACTTGTTTAAATGAAAAGTAGTACTTGGTTAAATGAAAAAATATTACTTGTTTAAATAGAAAAGTATTACTTGTTTAAATAGAAAAGTAGTACTTTTTAAATGAAAAGTAGTACTTGTTTAAATGAAAAGTATTATTTGTTTAAATGAAATGTATTACTTGTTTAAATGAGAAGTAGTACTTGTTTAAATGCAAAGTAATACTTGTTTAAATGCAAAGTATTACTTGTTTAAATAGAAAGTATTAATTGTTTAAATGAAAAGTATTACTTGTTTAAATAGAAAGTAGTACTTTTTTAAATAGAAAAACAGTACTTGTTTAAATGAAAAAGAGTACTTGTTTAAATGAAAAGTATTACTTGTTTAAATAGAAAAGTATTAGTTGTTTAAATAGAAAAGTAGTACTTGTTTAAATAGAAAAGTAGTACTTGGTTAAATGAAAAGTATTACTTGTTTAAACTAAAAGTATTACTTGTTTAAATAATTGAAAGTATTACTTGTTTAAATGAAAGATATTACTTGTTTAAATAAAAAGTATTACTTGTTAAATGAAAAGTATTACTTGTTTAAAGAGAAAAGTTGTAGTTGTTTAAATAGAAAAGTAGTATTTGTTTAAATGAAAAGTAGTACTTGTTTAAATGAAAAGTAATACTTGTTTAAATAGAAAAATATTACTTGTTTAAATAGAAAAATAGTACTTGTTTAAATGAAAAGTAGTACTTGTTTAAATGAAAAGTAGTACTTCTTTAAATAAAAAAGTATTACTTGTTTAAATAGAAAAGTAGTACTCCCTCCGTCCCCCAGCAACATGCACATTTTGTTTTGCACACATATTAAGAAAAAGTGGTTTTTTTTGTGTTTTGTTGACTTTTCAAAGGGGATGAAGGGTGAAGATTGTAAGGGTGGAGATTGTAGGGTGGAGATTGTGAGATGCTTTTCCATTTTAAGGTGTGCATGTTGGTAAGGGACAAACGAAAAAGAAAAGTGTGCAAGTTGCTAAGGGACGGAGGGAGTACTTGTTTAAATCGAAAAGTAGTACTTGTTTAAATGAAAAGTATTACTTGTTAAATAAAAAGTATTACTTGTTTAAATAGAAAGTAGTACTTGTTTAAATAAAAAAGTAGTACTTGTTTAAATGAAAAGTATTACTTGTTAAATTAAAAGTATTACTTGTTTAAATAGAAAAGTAGTAATTGTTTAAATAGAAAAGTAGTACTTGTTTAAATGAAAAGTAGTACTTGTTTAAATGAAAGGTATTATTTATTTAAATGAAATGTATTACTTGTTTAAATGAGAAGTAGTACTTGTTAAAATGAAAAGTAATACTTGTTTAAATGAAAAGTAGTACTTGTCTAAATAGAAAATATCACTTGCTTAAATGAAAAGTAGTACTTGTTTAAATAGAAAAGTCGTACTTGTTTAAATGAAAGATATTATTTATTTAAATGAAAGGTATTAATAGAAAAGTAGTAGTTATTTAAATAAAAAAGTAGTACTTGTTTAAATGAAAAGTATTACTTGTTTAAATAGAAAAGTAGTAGTTATTTAAATAGAAAAGTAGTACTTGTTTAAATGAAAAGTTGTACTTGTTTAAATAGAAAAATATTACTTGTTTAAATATAAAAGTAGTACTTGTTTAAATAGAAAAGTAGTACTTGGTTAAATAAAAAATATTATTTGTTTAAATTAAAAGTATTATTTATTTAAATAGAAAGTATTGCTTATTTAAATGAAAATTAGTACTTGTTTAAATATAAAGTATTACTTGTTTAAATATAAAGTAGTACTTTTTTAAATAGAAATAAGTATTTGCTTTAAAATAATAAATTTGTAGGACATATACAATTTGAAAAGAATATAAATATTTATTTATAATTTATAAAGTAAAAAATATATAATTAGAATTTTAAAGATTATTAGATAGTTAAATTAAATAAATGAAATAAAAAATTTAAAAAAAAGTGTAAAAAAATGAATTAAAAATAAATAAATAAACATAATTTTAATATAATACAATTTAATTTATATTTATAAATAAATAAAAATTATAATTATTATATTAAAATGTGGTTAAATCATTAAATTAGATAATTGAAATAAAGGATTTAAAATTTTTTTGAAAAAAAACGATTTTAAGGACATATAGAATTAATTTCATTAAATAAAGAAAGTTAAAGTCTTTCGAGAGGTTTGATCCCATTTCGGCGCCCATAAGTCCCGTGTTTGGTCCCCCTTAGAAGCGAAAATTTGCCTCATCTAGTTGAGAGGCTTGGGGGTTTATATATGATATGCTTGGTGGTTGGGTTCGAGATGGTCCGTGGTTCGGTGCCTACCCGGGCGCCCCCTGGGCTTGTGTTCGAACCACCGTGAGTCATTTTTTTTTCGTAAATTTAAACTTTAGCGATGGATTTATTTTTAAAAAAAAAATTATTAAAAAAAAAATTATTAAAAAAAAAAACCATCGTTAATCCGTCACTAAATCCGTCGCTAATCAGCAATGGTCACAATAAACCGTCGCTACGGTTAGCGACCCTCGATTCAACGACGAATTTTTTTCCGTCACCAAAATCGTCGCTAATGTCGTTAGCGACATTTTTTTCCGTCGCTAAAATTGTCGTTAAACCCCATCTTTTTTGTATTGTGGAACTTTTCTGCCTTGTCTTCATCCTGGTTTTGTTTGGATTCCCTACTTGCAGCATGCATGGGTGTTTAATTTCTTGACTTTTTGGAAGTGTAGACGTGATCCTTTTATATACTAACAAAATTAAGATTTTTTTAGGAAAAAACTGATATCATTAAAAATACCTACACTAATTAGTTGCACGTTACTGATTCATATAATAATGGATTGTAATTGACATCGTTTAAAGTGCACATTTTAGTTTAATTATATGGGGATTAGATCATCTATTTTACGATTGGTGTTTAACTTTTTATTTCATAATATAAATAAATAACACGTGAAAAAAATAAAAATAATACAATAAACTATCATATCCTTGGTCCATATGTTAAAATTCAACAAAGTAAAAAATCATATGAAATACGAAAGCTTAAAAAACATAAAAGTGAAAGATCATATAAAGGACGAAAAGTGAAATATTATATGGAGTTTAGGGCTAGGGTAGGCCTAATGACCACTTTTTACTGGGAAAATGACCACTTTTGTATTTAAAAGTAGGGGTGAAAAAATGGAAGCGCCGCGGTGGCGGTGTATTTAAATGGATAAAGGTAAATATTGTACTTATATATTTATATTATGATAACAAAAATATTAAGCGGACGTATTTATCAATTTTGGAAGTGCAAATAACATGATCTATACGAAAACAAAAACTTGTATGAACTCCGAGTTGATGTAAACTCGATTTTTTAAGTATTCTTGTTATATATAAAAAGCTACCGTTGTTATCATAAAAATTATCGTTGTTATGTACAAAACAATCAATCAATTTTAAAAATGTTTTATATTTTTAAGCAGTTAATTTTTTAATGCATAATAGTAATATTTTTATGCATACTTGATGATAGCCTATCATTCGTATACGTGATTTCTGAGGTGTTAGTCTATACAAAAAGACATTTTGTCTATGGCCGCAAGTTAAGGAGATCGATCAATATCATTTGAAGTTGGTTGTAGCGACTTGTAGGGGTGTGATGATCATATTTTGTCTCGACACCATAACAACATGGAATGATAAATGACTAAACACGAATACAATACGATAGAAATTTTTATTTATTTAAAAATAAAAGTTACATTATGATATTATATTTTAATACACTTTTGACTTTACACAATATAATATGATAAAAAATAGAAAGATTGTTTTTTTCCGATAAAACTATAAAATATCAAAGTCATATATCTGATTATGGGTGATTGAGTTGGGCTCAGGTCAAGTCAACTCTTTCCCAAATTCTTTATAGTGTGTGTATTATTTATAATTAATTTGTACTGTTAAGCTTATTCAGTATATTTAAACTTATTTTGCTTTGAATTCAATTAAATTTATTATTAAATTAAACCAAAAATCCAAAATCAGTTCAATTATTTAACAAAAATCTCAATTTTGTAAGACCTTTTTTAAAAATGTTCAATTGAGTTAGGTGTGGAGGAGTATTAATTAATTTTACATACAATTAATATTTCAATTTATTTTTATGGTTGGTATTTATTCTAATCGTTTGAGTTTTCTAATTTTGATATTTAATTTTTTCTCTATTAATTTATCTTTCAAATTTATTAATTAAGTGTTGTATTTTTTTTTTTTTGGTTATATATACATAAATATGTAATAAAAAAATTCTAGCCCACCCCAACATCTGTCTTGGCTATTCCCCTGTATACGATTAGAGTTTTTTTCCGAAATTCAATGGGTCAACATGCATGAAAAAGAAGAAAATTTGGTTTAGGAGGTGTTTCAAACACCCTTGTTTGACCGAATTGTTGGAGGATATTTCGGGAATTTAAAAGTGATAGGATCGTTTTACTCGCGGAGTAGATGATCGCGGTATATTAAAAATCTCAAAATCAAATTTCAATGAGTGAGAAATTAATACGAGAAGTCGAGACGTCGAACCTCTATTGAGAGGATTTTTGGTGGGTGAGGGGAAGACTAAGTGCAGTCTTTCCCACTTATCCCACGTAGGAAACTTACAAGGAAGTTGTCTTGTATAAAGATTGGCATAAGTTCATGATCTTCAAAATAAGTGTATGGGACCCTTACACATGGACCACACTCGTGCGCGCGTGCCCGCACTCGGGACTAGGTTCTTGGCAATTGGGTTTTGGGAACCATCTATATTGGAGACCAAAAAACTCAAATTAATCTAATTTCTGTTGGACTGGATCAGTTGGGTGGCCCATTTAGATTTGGGCCAACCTAGAAGATTTGAACTTATCCAACGAGCTGGTGGACTCGGTCCATGCCTATCAAAGATTTGAAATTAGAACTCATCCGCAGGTTTGTTGAACCTGGACGTCTCGTGGCTTTCATGCCAAGTCGTGTAGTCAATAACCACCCACTAATTTCGTTTGCTTCCCACGTTTTTCTCAACCTCTCGGAGTATCTGCGCGTCTATATATTGAACCTTCTCGGTTTTCTTATCCACTTTACGCATACATTGAAACTCTGCCCGTTTGCATACTGCTTTCTGCAAACCCGTACCAAATGTTAGGACCCTGGATGGACCCAAATCCCCACATTGATATGATATTGTCCGCTTTTGGCTAAGCAAGACGGATTTATTTTTGGGCATCTCCCAAAAGGCCATCTTAATTGAGATAGTGTCCATCCTAATAAACCCCCATGATCCTCCCATATTATTAGATGTGGGATATTGTTTGATACCCCAACAATCCTCCCCTCAAACAAAGACCACCGAACCTCCCCAAAACGACCCATTTCTCAGGTCAACGCCACCTAGTACATAGAGACCCCTCGTTTTTTTTTTCACCAAGGCTCTGTTGGAGTTATACTGAA
The DNA here is from genome assembly GCA_037126765.1 of Stenogyne calaminthoides. Lineage (NCBI taxonomy): Eukaryota > Viridiplantae > Streptophyta > Magnoliopsida > Lamiales > Lamiaceae > Stenogyne > Stenogyne calaminthoides. The sequence continues at coordinate 32,430,472 of JBBCBC010000017.1, read as the reverse complement.
AAGTATGCTTTTACTTTGTATAACCAAACTGAATTTCTTATTTATTTTATTGAAATAAATTATTTATATCTTCGCATTAAATATGAATGAATGTTATATAAATTTCTTTGCGATACCGATTCGATAAAAGTCGAAGACGTGTTACGTTGAAGTTAATTTGGTGATACCAAATCACGAAGATCAAATTCGCAGGTTCCTCGTGACTAAGTACAAATTCACAACCCAGATGAAATGAACAACCCATCATGAAAGGTTGAAGTGTAAGGCTCGGATAGGCTGTCTTGACCAAGGGATTACACTAGTGCATTATGATCTTGTTGAAAAGGACCCTGAGGAGGATAAATTCTTGATCTTGAATGTACAAGAATTAGACCTCGATTGGTGCGTTATTTCTTAATCTCCGTTCCTTAAATAGGATCGTGTGAAATTAATAACTATTGCTTTGACTTATGATGGGAAGAGAATCAATGCGATTCGATACCTTGTATCTTGGGCAATATTATTAGTTACATGACGATTGCTAAGATTTAATACGGAGAATCGCGTGCAAGTACGGGTTGCTTGATTTGTCCCTGTGGGCTCAGAATCTTTATCATACCAAATCTTGCAAGTGAAAATTTATTTTCGGTATGTATAATAATGTTGAGTTGTCTTTACTCCAAGGACAAAGATATTAATTAATATAAAGTCTGTTTAGTGGCTTAATTAATTAATGGACTAAGATAATCTTAAACGTAGGAAATAATGATCAGGAGCCATATTATTGTGAAGTCGTAATGTGGGTTAAGATGGATAGTTCAATATTAATTTTATAGTGGAGTAAATTAATATTAATGGGGCTTGAATAATATTTTGGCTAAATATTAAAGTTTCATAGCCCATTGGAGGGTCAATCTTAATTCTCCTAAAGGCCCAATCAAATAGCCCAAACTAAAGTCCAATTAATGAAAAGGAGAAGAAAATATTTTGGCTTATTTGTCCACAATATTTTTCGAAAATTTGGGTAGGAAAGAGAAAAATATTTTTTTTCTTGATTTTCTTGGAAAGATCTTATGAAATAAGTATTCTTGAGATACAAGTTTATCCCATAAATTCAAGAAAGGAAAATGATCTTATTTCTTCCTATTTCATGTGATATTTTCGAAAATATTGAATAAGAAATGAGGAGGAAATTTTGTTGGGAGATATTTTGGGAAATAGAATATATTGGATATATTCTAGATTGTATCTTGAGGAAGAAGCAAAGAAATTTCCCAATGCCCAACTAGACCTAATTTTCGTCCCCCCCTTACTCTATAAATAGGGGATGAATTTTTCATCCCCAATGCAATTCCATGTGTTGGAAAAATTAGAAATCCACAAAGGTGGTGGCCAAATATTTTATTTTCTCTTTTAGATTAAAATCGTTCGTTGATAATCCTCCCACCGGATTACGTTCGTGGACGTGGGACATATTTGAGAAGGCACTTTGGGTTGATCCATCGTCTCAATGGTTGTCTCTACGAGAGGTTAGTATTTGCGTAATTCCTAGATTCCGCATGCTTAGGGCTTACGTGAATTACGTGTACGCATGATGTTTATTTGCTTATTAATTATTATGTTGAATTGGTTTAGGATTAATTCATTTTAGTAATTAATTAATTAATTTAAATATGTATTTAAATTCACCTCGAATAGATCTGGGCACCCCTAATTTCCCAACAACTGGTATCAGAGCCTCGGTTTCGAGCTCTGTATTTAAATTGTTATTTAAATTATGTTGGCCATTAAATTTTATTGAAAATTGGATAGTAGAATTGTTAGATCTGTTTTGCAGGTATCCAATTGTCATGGTATTTAATGTGTTTATTTATTTCATGCGCATGAATGGTTTTAATTCGACTCATTCGGATTTGTTTTTCTCGTGAGAAAATCCACGAGTAGATTAGGCTATTTGATTTGTTCAATGTAATAGACTAGTCTAGATTTAGATTTGTTTATTTTGTAAAAATAAATTGCAACCTGATCGAAGACGGAGGCGAGAAATTAAAATGGATCCGTAACCGTACGTGGGTGACGTGCGTCGCGTGAAATGTGCCAAGGGAGCATAAGCGACGTTAACGTTACTAGTCGGATGGACTGGCGCCGGGCGAGCAGGATTATGTGGCGCAAAAGCGTCGGGCGTCGAGCCTTGCGGGCGTAAGCCTTGGCGCATTGGAATAGGTCGCCGTCAGGCGCGAGAACTCTGGAAATCTTAGGCGCGGCGTCTTAGCGTCTTGCGGATGACATTGACATATGGGTCGGTGCAAAAGCGTGCACCCCGACCCGTTAGTGATCGGTGCCGACGAGGCGTGATTTTTCGAGGCGTTCGAGTGGGAGAAATTCAAGATGGCGTTTCTTCAAAATCAAGCCATGAAAAATCAAACCATGTCCGGTTGGATAATTTGTGCCCAATTTGTTTATTTTTTAAATTTTGCTTGATTTATTGTTGTATTTTCTTATGCTTGGTTTAATTTGTTTAAATGTGTTTGCATGAGAATTGCTCAACGAAAAATATCAAATTTAAAAATTACTAAGTATGTTTTAAATAATTAATTTGGTTTTGAATCAAATTAATTTTGACCTCCATGATTTATTTATTTGTGAAATCTTTTGGAGAAATTCCCCAAGGGGCCAAAAGAAAGCTTTCACATGAATAAATTCTCAAAATGATGATTGTGAATTATTATTAGTGGCGGCGATGACCCTCCCAAGAGGCTCGATCAAAAGCAAAGTAGTAATTACGTATTTAATCATGGTTATTACTTAGGTATAAAATTGATATATATATACTTAGAAGTCCTGTCAATTTTATATTGGTCAAGTGGGGAACCAACTATTTTTTTTTTTTTAAAGGTTTATGGCTCGTTCTTGTTTGTAACCCTTGAATGTGATTTAAATGATGACCCCCAAGAGGCTCATTTACATCATTTAAATCTGTTTTGAGATGTTGGCTGATCGTGTTCATATTTTTTTGAGATTTCAATATGAATCATGTGATTTTGATTTTCTTTGTGTTGATCTGGATATTAACCAAGATGTATGTTTATTTTCATTATCATCATGTCACAACCTTTTAATCCATTGAAATATATGATCAAAAAAAAACCAACTTCTTGGTGAAAACTATGGAGTTTGGAAAAGAAATATGAAATTTGTCCTCCTTTACACAACCACAACATTGGGTTCTTTGGGGATCCAAACACGAAAAACTTCTCGATGGGTCATCAAATGCGAGAGATCCATGTATGAAATGCGGGAAGCGGCCCAACAAATTTATGAAGTGAATGATCTTGACTTCATTGTCTGATGATTTGAAACACATTCATAAAGATGTTGAAACAGCTGCGGAAATCATGCAAAGTCTCGAAGAAATGTTTTCAACAGAAAGCCGCATGACTGAACAGTTTCATCAAAATGGCGTGGCCAAGCTAAAGATGACGGAGGGAACACCTGTAAGGGATCATGTTCTCAAGGTCAGGCGCCATTTTGAGAAACTAGCCTACCTCGGTGCTAAGTATGATGATGGGGCTCAAATTGAATTCTTGTTCCTAACTCTTAGAGATGTTTTAATGAGTTTTTCTTTGTAGTTTTTGTGATGAGTGATCACATGTTTACTATGGATACTCTACAAGAGGTCTTGGAGACGATAGAGAAACATTTGGGACAAGAAGAAGAGGCTTTGGTGACTAAGAAACTTCTTTCAAGATCTAGGCCAGTGGAAGGCAAGATCAAAGTGAAGATGATCAGTTGGAAACAAAGCAAAACTCGTACTAAGAAAGGTAAAGGTAAGGCGGTAAGTGGGTTAGGGATCCAAAAGAAACCAAAAGGGAAGTGTTTTAACTGCGGTGAAAAAGGACATTGGAGGTGGGCCTGTTCCAAACCCAAGAGGAATGGAAAGAAAGATAATTATCTCGCACTAGTTGTTGAAACTTGTTTAGAGGCGTATGCTACCCATTCATGGGTAGTGGCTAAGGGATCCACGGATCATGTTTGTTTCACGTTACAGGGGTTCAAGCGGACCCTGCAACTTAGTGGAAGAGAGATCCTCGTCACGCAGGGCAATGCTACGAGAGTGGAAGCTAAAGCAGTGGGAGACGTGCACCTGTCTTTTGAAGACAAGAGTTTAATTTTAAGAGATGTTCTTTATGTTCCATTTTTTTTAAAAAAACCTTATTTAGGTTTTCAAAACTATTTCTTGATGGATATTACATTGCGTTTTAATAAACATATTCTTTTTTTTCATAACGATGTGGTTATCTGTCATGGAACATTCTGAACAAATCTACATTATTAGCTTTGTGCACATCACACACACAATGCATCTATAACACATCTACTATTTCAAGTAAAAGGAAGCGTTAGACCAAGCGTGAGCGAGACACTTCTTTGGCACCTAAGATTAGGTCATATTAATCAAAAAAGGATCCAAAGGTTGGTCAAGATGGTTCATTGGAGTCCTCACGATTGAACCATTTCAACTTGCGTAATCATGTTTGAGGTAAGATGACCAAGAGGGCATTTGGAGCCAAGGGCTTAGAGCTAAAAAAGTGTTGGAGATCGTTCACACCGATGTATGTGGTCTAATGCAAATCAAAGCAAGAGGTGGCTACGAGTATTTTCGTTCGTTTATCGATGATTACTCACGCTTATGGGTATGTTTTTCCTAATGGAGCATAAATCGAGACCTTTGATAAATTCAAAGAATTTAAGGCTCTGCAGAGAATCATAAGGAAAAAGAGTATCAAGTTTCTACGATCGATCGTGGAGGCGAATACCTCGGCGATGAATTCTTGAATTACAGCCGGATGAAGGATTGAATCGATTAGTACCCAAGTACCCCTCAACAAAAGCGGGGTTGAAGAAGCGAAGAAACATAATGCTTCTAGAAATGGTAAGATCAATGTTGAGTTATGTATTTACCAAAATCGTTTTGGGGGTTTCGCCTTGCAAACAACGACTTACATTACGAACTTAGTGCCATCAAATCGGTTCCAAAAACCCTAGGGAATTGTGGGACGGAGGCATAAGCCCAACTTAGGACACATGAGAATCAGGGGTGTCCATCGTGTTGGATAGGGAAGTGGGGAAATTGAATGCTCGTTCAGAATTAAGGTTGTTTATAGGGTACCCCGAAGGAACGAAGGGATGCATGTTCTATGGTCCCGAAGATCAAAAGGTCGTAATCAGTACCCACTTTAGATTTTTGGAAGAAGACTATATGAACGATAAAAAGCCTAGAAGCGAGATTACCTTAGAAGAACTTAGGGGGCCAACTTCATTGCCAACTGTACAAGAAGACATACCACGCGTCACACCTACACAACCGAAACCTCGTCATAGTGGGAGGGTTGTCAGACAACCCGAGTGATTCTTAGGGATCGGAGAGTCCTCGGACTTGATCTCAGGAGAAGAATCAGATCCATGGTCCTACAATGAAGCGATCCAGGACAAGGATGCAACATCTTGGCAAAAATCAATGGAAGTCGAGATGGGTTCAATGGATCACAATAAAGTGTGGGAGCTAGTCGAACCACTTAATGAGGTAAAACCCATTGGATGCAAGTGGGTATACAAGAGAAAAAGGGGACCGGATGGAAAGGTTGAAACCTTTAAGGTAAGACTCATGGCATAAGGGTACACTCAAAAAGAAGGGATCAACTATGAGGAAACCTTTTCGCCCGTAGCCATGCTCAAGTCCATCCGAATTCTCTTGTCAATTGCTGCGCACCTAGATTTTGAGATCTGGCAAATGGATGTTAAGACAACTTTTCTCAACGGAAGTCTTGACGAGGAAATCTATATCAACAACCGAAGGCTTCATTGAAAAAAGGCTAAGAGCATCGGTTTTGCAAGCTAAAAAGTCCATTTATGGGCTAAAGCAAGCATCCCGTGCTTGGAATCGGTGGTTTGATCAAGTTATAAAATCCTACGATTTTGATCAAAAATAATTTGAAAAGTTGTGTGTATAAAAAGCGTGATGGAGCGCCTTGTTATTCTTGGTACTATCGTAGATGACATTACGCTCGCCGAGAACGATGTAAAGATGTTGTCGGGGCGTAAGGGCATATTTGTCAAAAGCAGGTTTGATATGAAGGACTTGGGAGAAGCCGGGTCACATCCTAGGGATCAAGATCACTTTCGAGATCGAAAGAAAAGGTTGATGGGCTTTTCATATACATAGACACCGTTTTGAAGCGATTCAAAGATGCAAGATTCAAGAAAGGTTTTGTACCTTCTGATACCTAAATCCATCTATCAAGAAAATGTGTCCCAAGACACAAAAGGAAATAGATGACATGAAGGGCATTCCTTATGCCCGGTTGTGGGAAGCCTCATGTATGCGATGATGTGCACGAGACCGGTTATCTACTCGCCCGTAGGAATGGTGGCAAGATATCAAAGTAACCCCAGGAAAGAGCATTGGACTGCGGTTAGAACATTACGAAGTATCGAAGAGGACACGAGGATAGAATGTTGGTTTATCAATCGGACGATCTAATCCCCATCCCCGGTTATCTGAACTTCAGATTTCAATCGGACATAGACTCGAAAAATCAACCTCGGGTAGTGTGTTTTGTATGGGAGGAGGCCGCCATGGCGTGAAGCGTTAAGCGAGAAATGCATCGCCCGATTCTACCATGGAAGCGAATATGTAGCTACTTGTGAAATGAAAAAAAGCGATTTGGCTCAAGAACTTCTGGTGGACTTGGGCGTCGTTCGGATTTGCCCGGCATGATCACGGTTTCTTTGTGATAAACAGGAAGCGATTGCAAATTCTGGAGGCCGAGAGCCCACAAGGCGGCAAATACATAGAAAGAAAATATCATCTTATCGAGAAATCGTTAAGAGATGAGACATAAATTGGCGAATGGCGTCGAAGACAACCTTGCGGATCCGTTCACAAAGGCGCCTCGAGTACATTCGAGAGACATGTGGAAGGAATGGGTGTCAAGAGCATTGCAAATCTGCTTTGAGTATAAGTGGGAGAAATATTATTAGGTTCGTGTAGGGTGACATTAGATGTCACATAGAACCTGAGACATGTTGTAGTATACTAAAAGCGGACTTTGAGTATAAGTGGGAGATTATTTGGGGTTATCTTTGAAAACTATGCTTTTACTTTGTATAACTTCTGCTTTGAATTTCTTATTTATTTTCTTGAAATAATTATTTATCTCATCTTGCATTAAATATGAATGAATGTTATATATATTTCTTTGCATACCCGTTCGATAAAAGTCGATATGTGTTACGTTGTAGTTAATTTGGTGATACGAGATCAAAGAAGATCAAATTAACGGTTCCGCAAACGTGACTAAGTACAAATTCACAACCAGGATGGAAATGAACAACCCATCATGAAAGGTTGAAGTGTAAGGCTCGGATTGACTTGTCTTGACGAGGGATTACACTAGTGCATTATGATCTTATTTGAAAAGGACCTCTGAGGAGGATAAATTCTTGATCTTGAATATCAAGAATTAGACCTAAGTGGTGCGTTATTTCTTAATCTCCGTTCCTTAAATAGGACCGTGTGAAATTAATAACTATTGCTTTGACTTATGATGGGAAGATAATCAATGCGATTTGATACCTTGTATCTTGGGCAATATTATTAGTTACATGACGATTGCTAAGATTTATACGGAGAATATTGTGCAAATCTGGGTTGCTTGATTTGTCTTTGGTGGGCTCGAGAATCTTTATCATACCAAATCTTGCAAGTGGAAATTTATTTCAGGTATGGATAATAATGTTGAGCTGTCTTTACTCCAAGGACAAAGTTATTAATTAATATAAAGTCTGTTCAGTGGCTTAATTAATTAATGGACTAAGATAATCTTAAACGCGGGAAATAATGACCGGGAGCCATATTATTGTGAAGTCGTAATGTGGGTTAAGATGGATAGTTCAATATTAATTTTATAGTGGAGTAAATTAATATTAATGGGCTTGAATAATATTTTGGCTAAATATTAATGGTTTCATAGTCCATTGGAGGTCCAATCTTAATTCTCCTAAAGGCCCCTCAAATAGCCCAAACTAAAGTCCAATTAATGAAAAGGAGAAGAAAATATTTTGGCTTATTTTTCCACATTATTTTTCGAAAATTTGGGTAGGAAAGAGAAAAATATTTTTTTCTTGATTTTCTTGGAAAGATCGTATGGAATAAGTATTCTTGAGATACAAGTTTATCCCATAAATTCAAGAAAGGAAAAATATCTTATTTCATGTGATATTTTCTAAAATATTGAACAAGAAAAGGAGGAGGAAATTTTGTTGGGAGATATTTTGGGAAATAGAATATATTTGATATATTCTAGATTATATCTTGAGGAAGAAGCAAAGAAATTTCCCAATGCCCAACTAGACCTAATTTTCGTCCCCACTTTTCTATAAATAGGGGATGCATTTTTTCATCCCCAAATGCAATTCCATGTGTTGGAAAAAAATTAGAAATCCACAAAGGTGGTGGCCAAATATTTTATTTTTTCTTTTAGATTAAAATCGTTAGATTGATAATCCTCCCACGGATTCACGTTAAGTGGGCGTGGGACATATTTGAGAAGGCACTTTGGGTTGATCCATCGTCTCAGCGGTTGTCTCTACGAGAGGTTAGTATTTCGTAATTCTAGATTCCGCATGCTTAGGGATTTCGTGAATTACGTGCGGTACGCATGATGTTTATTTGCTTATTAATTATTATGTTGAATTGGTTTAGGATTAATTCATGTTAGTAATTAATTAATTAATTTAAATATGTATTTAAATTCACCTAGAATAGATCCGGGCATCCCTAATTTCCCCAGCGAGGCTCAACATAAACTTGACTCTCAAAAAGTGTCATTTGCATTCTTATAGATTCAACACAACAGGGGACTACTCCACATCGTTTCTTACGGGACCATGGCTTCGATACCACTTGTTGGGAAATTAAGTCCCAATTCACAACAAAGGAAAATAAAATAAACGAGAAATTAAAAGAATAGAAACAACAATCACCAACACAAGAATTTTACGTGGAAAACTCCAAAACCAGGAGAACAACCACGACCACAAAAAGAAATATCATTTGTATGATAAATTTCTACAATCACATTGAATTTCTATCTCTCACTCAACACTCCTACACTATTGCAAAGCCTATGAGAGACTCACATCTTCTCACAAATATGAGAAAGAAATTTAACTAGAATCAATCACAAATTTAAAAGTGTATTGATTGGTGCAATTGTAACAAAGACTAATGGGCTCATTATATAGGATTTAAGAAGCCCCAACTCTGTACTCTCAACCAATGTGGGATAGACATCATTTTATTTTAACACAAAATAAATCCAACAATCTCCACCTTGCTAAAATAAAAGAAAACTCCATTGTCTTCACCGACAATCATGATTCTTAAACCAAAGAATCACCATTCTCAAAACAGAGAATAACCTACTCCACCATATGAGTAGAACATTTAGAATCAACCATTCTAAGAATTTCCAACCACTTAGAATAAACCATTCTAAGAATTTTCTTTGGCACATGTCGAAAAACCTGCTGAAAACTATGATGCTTCTTCTAGCTTTTGTCTCCCCTAGAAGTCCTTCAGCCATCGACATCATTCACCACGCACCATGCATCAATGCCAAACCAATTCACATGTGGTCCAACTAACATTCACATCATTTTCTATGGCAGTTGGTTGTGTCCTCAACAGACATCACTGTGTTGGGAAATTAGGGGTGCCCGGATCTATTCGAGGCGAATTTAAATACATATTTAAATTAATTAATTAATTACTAACATGAATTAATCCTAAACGAATTCAACATAATAATTAATAAGCGAATAAACATCATGCGTACACGTTATTCACGTAAATCCTAAGCATGCGGAATCTAGGAGTTACGAGATTACGTACCTCTTGTAGAGACAACCATTGAGACGATGGATCAACCCAAAGTGCCTTCTCAAATATGTCCCACGTCCACGAACTTATTCCGGTGGGAGGATTATCAACGAATGATTTTAATCTTAAAGGAGAAAATAAAATATTTGGCCATCACCTTTGTGGATTTCTAATATTTCCAACACATGAAATTGCACTTGGGGATGAAAAATTCATCCCCTATTTATAGAGCAAGGGGGGGACGAAAATTAGGTCTAGTTGGGCATTGGGAAATTTCTTTGCTTCTTCCTCAAGATACAATCTAGAATATATCCAATATATTCTATTTCCCAAAATATAACTCAACAAAATCTTCTCTTCCTTCTTACCTTTCAATATTATCAAAAATTTCATGAAAATAGGGAAGAAAAATTATCTTTGACTTTTCTTGAATTTATGGGATAAACTTGTATCTCAAGAATACTTATTCCATAAAATCTTTCCAAGAAAATCAAGAAAATATTTTCTCTCTCCTACTCATAATTTTCGAAAATATCATGGAAAAATAGGCAATAATATTTTCTTCTCCTTTTCATTAATTGAACTTTAATTTGGGCTATTTGAGGGGCCTTTAGGAGAATTAAGATTGGACCTCCAATGAAATTTATGAAGCTTTAATATTTAGCCAAAATATTATTCAAGCCCATTAATATTAATTTACTCCACTATAAAATTAATAATGAACTATCCATCTTAACCCACATTACGACTTCACGATAATATGGTTCCCGGTCATTATTTCCTGCGTTTAAGATTATCTTAGTCCATTAATTAATTAAGCCACTGAACAGACTTTATATTAATTAATATCTTTGTCCTTGGAGTAAAGACAGCTCAACATTATTATCCATACCGGAAATACATTTTCACTTGCAATATTTGGTATGATAAAGATTACGAGCCCACCAAGGGACAAATCAAGCAAGCCATTTACTTACACTCGATTCTCCGTATTAAATCTTAGCAATCGTCATGTAATTAATAATATTGCCCAAGATACAAGGTATCGAATCGCATTGATTCTGTTTCCAGCATAAGTCAAAGCAATATTTATTAATTTCACACGATCCTATTTAAGGGACGAAGTTTAGAAATAACGAACCACCGAGGTATAATTCTTGTATATTGATGCGAGAAGAATTTATCCTCACAGTAGGTCCTATTCAAGGCATCATAATGCACTAGTGTACCTCTCTTGGTCAAGACAAGCCATCTGAGCGGCCTTACACTTCAACCTTTAATGACGGGTTGTTCATTTCCATCTGGGTTGTGAATTTGTACTTAGCACGAAGAACTGTTAATTTGATCTTCTGTGATTTGGTATCACCAAATTAACTACAACGTAACACGTACTGGCTTATCGAACGGGTATGCAGTAAATATATATAACATTCATTCATATTTAATGCAACATGTGATAAATAATTTATTTCAGTAAAATAAATAAGAAATTCAGTTTGGTTATACAAAGTAAAAAACATACTTTTCAGTATAACCCCAACAATCTCCCACTTATACTCAAAGTCTGCTTTTAAGTATACTACAACATGTCTCGTGTTCTATGTGACATCTAATGTCACCCTACAAGAACCAAATAATATTTCTCCCACTTATACTCAAAGCAGATTGGCAATGCTCTTGACACCCATTCCTTCCACATGTCTCTCGAATGTACTCTGAGGCAGACCCTTTGTGAATGGATCTGCTAAGTTGTCTTCAGACGCAATCTTTCGCGGTGTCACTCGGCGGGGTTCGATTTCGTTGATTTGTGTCTGATTTTGCGATTTGATAAACCCGTTTTGCGATGATGGTATTCCGCCGTGCATCGCAACTCTTCTTTTCTAATATCGCTTTCGTTTAAGATTTCGGGTACAAATCGGTGACCGCTATCGCTATTCGCCGTCGTCGCCAGATTGCAAGCGCTGGCGACGCGATGACGATGGCGATAATGTAATAACCGCGATTCCATGATGTTTTTGAAATCGTATGGCGCTGAGAGACGCAATGACATTTCGTCTTCATCGATGGTGGGCCCTTCTCTTTCAATTTTGCGTTTAACGAAGAGAATTTAGCTTGTTGCGGTGACGCTGAAACCCTCGTCGTTTGATGACGGATGCGGATTGCTCCACCGCACTAACGCTTCTCTCGATTAATGCGATTCACCCCCATTCTTGATGGTTCGTTGTTTGATTAATTAACTGGACATAATTATTTGATGAATTTTGTGGATTTTGGTATTTGGGATAGTTGATTTTGGTTTGGGTTTTGGATACGGTTGTCCCGAATTACAGATTGGATGCTGTCGATTTGGGCGGTGATGTGGGAGGGCTGTTTTTCAAATTTGATTTGAGATAGGCCCTCCTGTGAAATTTTGGAAATTTTGGAAATTACAACAAATAATTAAAAAAAATATGATTTTATTAATAAAATGTTTAATATTTAAAATTGGATTAAAGGTTGGACCTTAATCAAACTAATTGGATTAATTTGTTTAATTTGGATAATAAGTTAAATTCATTGAGTTTAATTTAAAATTGGATTTTAAAACTTAATTTGATGATTTTAATTATTATTAAATCCCACTTGGTTAACCTGTTTGTTTAAAATTCGTTAACGTATTTATAGTCCGCATTATAATTGTTTGGGTATGCGGCGCCAAATAATTGTCGGATCGTATTGTTTGTTTGGGTAGACGACGCCCATATAAATGTTAGTCCGTGTAAAAATCATGTTTGGGTAGACGGCGCCCAATAATTGCTCAAATGTGATATAGATTAACATGTTGGATCTCAATTAAGCAATTAATACCCCGCCTTTTAAAACGTTCCTCACTAAAATATGATTTTCATTAAGTTGAACGATGCCTTCCATCAAAATTAAAGGTGAACCGGATGTTGGGGAATAAGTTGCACAGATCTATTCGGGGTGAATATTTAAATACAAATTTAATTCTTATAATTATTACTAGCATGAATTAATCCTATATTAATTCAAATAATAATCCAACAACAAATCATGCATATAATTAATTCAATGTAAATCCTACGTGATGAGGAATTCTACGAGTTTACGTGAACGTACCTCCTGAGACGACAATGGCTAGGCTGATTAGACTCACCAAAAGAACTTCTCAAGTATTCCCTAAATCCTTGCTCGACTATCCGGTGGTAGGACACTTGCGAACAATTAACAAAAGGAAAAATAAATTATGTTGCACCACCTTTGTGGATTTACTAATTTTTTCAGCACATGGAATTGTACTTGGGAATGAAAGAATCATCCCCTATTTATAGATAGGTGGTGGACGAAAATTTAAGTGGAAAAAAAAATGTGGGAAAAACTTTTCTTGATCTCCAAGAAATCTTGAATATATCTCCTATATTCTTTTTCCATAATTGTAATATTCCACAAAAAATCCCACCTTATCAACATTATGGAATTTTCGAAATATTAGGGAACAAGATTCCAAGATTTGGATCTTCTTGAATTTATGAGATATTCTTATATTTCAAGAAATACATATTTCCCATAATATCTTTTCAAGAAAATCAAGAAAATCTTTCTTGCCCTTTATATTTCAAAATTTTCGAAATTTGCACAGTAAATAGCCAAGTGGGAGATTTCTTGAATTTAATGAGATAATCTTGTATTCCAAGAATACTTATCTTCATTCCATAACAAAATTCAAAGAAAATCTTTCTCCCTCTATTATTTACTATTTTCGAAAAATAGGAAAAACAAGCAACAAAATTATTTTATTTTAAACACCTTTTTTAGTTATTGGACTACTTAGGGGGCCTTTAGGAGAATTAAGATTGGACCTTCCAATGGATCTTGAATTATCAATATTGAGCCACAATATTATTCAAGCCCATAAATGTTAATTAATCCCACTACATAATTAATATTGCACTATCCATCTTAACCCATATTACAGTCAATATGGCTCTCGGTTATTATTTCCGTGTTTAAGATTATCGAGCCCATTAATTAATTCAAGCCTTTGAAATAGCTTTTGTTAATTAATATCTTTTGTCCTTGGTTGAGAGCGGTTCAACATTATTATCATCACAGGAAACTAGTTCCACTTGCAAGATTTGGTATGATAAATCTTATGAACCTCCGAGAACCGTCGAACAAGCGTCTTTTACGATTCTCGTATTAAATCTTAGCAATCGCGTATGACTAATAATATTGCCCAAGATAAAAAGTATTGAATCTCGTTGATTCTCTACCCATGATAAGTCAAAGCAATAGTTACCAATCACACGTGATCCTATTTAAGGAATGAAGATTAAGAAATAACGAACCAATCGAGGTCTAATTCTTCCTTGTTGGATTCTCAAGAATTTGTCCTCCTCAGAGGTCCTATTCAGGTCGATCGGTTATGCACTAGTGTAACCTCTTGGTCAAGACAAGCAATCTGAGCCTTACATTTCAACCTTTCACGATGGGTTGTTCATTTCCATCTAGGTCGTGAATGGTGTACTTTTTTTTTAGTTACAAGGGATTGTTAATTTAATCTTCGTGATGCTGCATCACTAAATTAACTACAATGTAACACGTACTATTTATTGAACAGTTATGCATTAAATATATGTAACATTCAATGATATTTAAAGCATCAGTGATAAGCAATTTATTTCAGTAAATGAGTTTGAAATTCAGTTTTGATTATACAAAGTAAAAGCATACTTTCCAGTATAATCTCAACACCGGAGATTTCGTTCCAATGAGTATTTAAGGCCCAAGTCTTTTGCTCAGATCTACATCTAACAGGAACTTTATAGGGACTGCGTAGTGTCACCGCTTTGATGGTTGTAAATCAACTTGACTTTGTTTCACCAAAACCCCAAACAGGGAAATGAAAGTCAAGGGGCATCGATTGAACTAGGTTCAATCAACTAGGAGTAGCAGGTTTTGCAATTGGGGTTTGGAGACCTAACAGTTCTGCTATCATAGAAAACAACCCAAGCAGATATTATGATAGTAGGAATGTGGATCCTAGTCCATTATGATTTATACTATTACTAGATATAAATTCGTACTCTTTCGATGAGGTCGTTGAATATGTGAAAATAATGGAGACAAAATAAATTTGAAAGACCATGTGTATTTTGATTGTTGAATATTGATCATATGGATTATGTGTTTTAATTCCGTTTTATTTTATTTTCTAGGATTGTTGAAATGAATAACTTATCACCGAGAAGCGTTTTGGTAACAAAACAAATCATTCGGGCCAAATTTTTCGAACGGGCACCGAAATGTGAGTTTGGTGCTTAAGCAAAAAAAAGATCGAGTGCGTGTTGGACACGCCTAATCCTCGCTACCACCGGTTTGTCTTGAAAAGCGAGGGCTTGACGAGGAGGCTCGGAAAGAAGCATCGAGGATGCTTCCGATCTCGGTGTGTTATCTTTACTCGGGATGACTCTGGGGTTGCAAAGGCAACATGAGAAGATGCTCCCTTCGAGATGATTAAGCATGAAGGATCTCTTTGATTCTGAATCTCGTTCCCGAGATTTATGAAGTGATGAGAGATTTGTTTAGATCTTGCCGATTATGCGAGGGAAGGTTTTCTCGTGTGTTGAAGATGATTGGGTTGTCGAGAAACTTGGTCATCTGGGCATTGAGCTCAAGACCAACGTTCTTCATTTATGCCATTCTCTGAAGTCGACTTCCCGATTATATTCAGTTTCGTGGGTAAACTTTAATATGAATAAGGCGAATTGGACTATGCTGAAATTTGATAACATCTTTAAAGACTTTTGAGTCTTCCTTTGCTAAGGGAAAAGCCCATGCTCGGTGGTGAGTGCCTCTCGCCTTACGCTCGAAAAGGAAAGAAAGAAGCCCGAAGAACAAAAGCAAAAGTCTCAAGCCAAGCTTCCTTAGGCCCAAAGGTGGAATTCAAAAGAAGGAGAGGGTGGACAGGATGTATGCCTCCTTTACCAAGCGGAAAAGAGGCATTGGAAGAAAAATTTGTATGGTTCTAAGAATTGAAAAAAGAAGACACGAGAGTGTCTCGACCTTTGGAAGCAGTATGTTTGTTATTGAGATAAACATGTCCACAAATGATACTAAGCTGCTTTGGGTATTAGATACGGTTGTGGCTCACACATTTGTACAAATGTCGCAGGTCTCAAGGATAGGCGAAGGCGGTTCAGCGGTGAAATCGCCCTACACGTTGGGAATGGAGCAAGAGTTGCTTCCCGGAACATGTTGGCGTTCGTTTTAGATTTACCCTCTGGTTTTAGACTTGAACCGAATAATTTTATTTTGTTCCTTCTATTACCCATAACATTATTTACATTCTATGTTGGATATTGAAGGTTTCTCCTTCCATTTTGCAAACAATAATTGTTATTTTAAACTTAATGGTGGCGTGTGTGGAAATGCTCTTTATCTAATGGTTTATACTTGTTGCATTGTGGACATAATATTTTTAATATACAAAACAAAGCGACTCAAACTTAGTAATCATGAAAACCCAACTTACTTGTGGCAATGTAAGCTTGGTCATTCAAATGAGAATATGATTGCAAGGTTAAGGAAGTTAGACTACTTAACCCCATTCGACTTTGAGTCTTATGGAAATTGTGAATCTGTCTCAAGGGCAAGATAACCAACAAACCCTTCTCTGGAAAAGGGTATGTGCCAAAAAGTTCTAGAATTGATCCACGATGATGTCATGGACCATTGCCCACTCTAAAGTAGGGGTCCTTCAACATACTTCATCACTTTTATCGATGATTTCTCAAGATATGGATATGTGTATCTTATGAAGCACAAATCCGAGTCTTTTGAGAAATTAAAGAGTTCAAAAGTGAAGTAGAAAAAACAACTTGGTAAGAGTATCAAGACTCTTCGATCGGATCGGGAGGTGAATACCTTAGCCATGAGTTCATGGATTACTTAAAGTTACATGGAATCCAATCACAATGGACTCTTCCCGGAACACCGCCAAATGAGCGGAGTGTCAGGAGGAGAAATCAAACCTTGTTAGACATGGTAAGGTCCATGATGAGTTTTATCCCTTGAGCATTCTTATGGGGATCTGGCGTTACAAACCTCAATTTACATTACGAATAGATTCCATCCAAATCAGTTGAGCATACACCATATGAATTATGTTGTGGCGAAGCCAACTTTTTCACATATATCAAAGCGTGGGGTTGCCCGCAATTGTGAAAAAAAAAAAGATGCTTACCGCGAAAATTTGAGTCAAAAGGTGAAAAAGGTTACCTTGTGGGATATCTAAGGAAACAAGAGGATATTATTTCTATCCGAGAAACAAACAATAATTATTTTTAAAGGGGCCAAATTCAAGACTATGTCTTTGAACAAAAGGCCGTAAGATGATAGAACTTGAAGAAATTCAAGAACCCACAGGGATAACTAAGAGACCGATATCTTGTCAAAAAAAAACTAGACAAGGAATCGATTGGGGAGCATTCAAGCTCTCCTCATGATGGAAGTTTATCTTAGTGATCCTCTTTTCCACGAGAGGAGGCGTAATTGGAGTGACATTGCCTTCAACAAACAAAGTAAAATTTGAATAGTAACAACATAGTTCAAACTCGCTAAAAAGACATCTCGAAAGTGTTGCTTTTGAGGACTCTCGGACATTGATGAAATCGATGCACCACAAAATTTTCACGATCGGGGGACTGGCTCCTCAACCGCTCTGGAAGTCCACTAGATTCGTAATCCGCCCTTAGATATTATGGTTTCCTCAGAGATAACATGATGACGTGGAGATTCCCGGATAAAGGCGATCCCGGAGATCTCGAGGCAACATTAGATGTTGACTCGGAGAAGTGGCATAAAGCCATGAACCGAGATGGACTCGATGTACACCAATCAAGTCGGGACTTGGTTGAGTTGCGAAAGGGTCAAACCCATAGGTTGTAAATGGGTCTACAAATGAAAGATCGATGCAAACGACAAGGTACAAACCTACAAGGCTAGGCTGGTGGCAAAGGTTATAGTAACGCCATGAAGGCATTGACTATGATGAGACTTTCTCACTGTTGCCAAAATCAAGTCTATTCAATTTTACTTGCGGTAAGAACATATCTCGATTATGAGATTTTGCGGATGGATGTCAAAACGACTTTCCTCAATGGGCAACATTGATAGGGAGGTGTTTATGACTCAATAGGAAGGTTTGTATCTAAGTTAAAAAGTTTAATCTTGTGTGCAAGCTTAAAAAGATCCATTTATGGATTAAAAAGCAAGCTTCTAGGAGTTGGAATATCCGATTTGATGAAAGGCTGTCAAATCATTTGAATTCATCGAAATTTGGAAGATCCGTGCGTTTATCGTAAACCGATGGGAGAAATATTGTTTTCATAGTTGTGTATGTCGATGACATACGATTATAAAACAACATTCCTCTTATCTTGGTCGGTTAAAGATTGGCTATCAAGGACCTTCATGATGAAGGATCTTGGTGAGGCTCACTTTCATCTTAGGGATCAAGATCCGTAGGGATAGATCCAGGATGTTATTGGCCATGATCAACCCACGTAGATAAGGTGTTAAGCGATTTGCGATGGAGAACTCCGCCAGAGAGGTTCTCTCTGGCATGTCATGGGATAAAAGCTGTTTAGAAGGATTGTCCTTCTCTGAAATCGAAATCCGGCGCGAAGGATATACCATATGCATACGCATTGGCTCCCATCATGTGCGCTTATGAGCACAAGGCCGGATGTGACGCCCATTTTGTAAGACGGTTTGGTAGATACCAATGAATCTAGGGTGAACCTCAACTGGATTGTCAAGAACATTCTTAAAGTACCTTAGATGTACAAAGATTGCTTCTTGGTCTCTTGGGAGGACGATCGAATTTGGTTCAATTGGTATGGTGATCTAATTTCAATCGTGTGATGATTACAAATCACGGTCAATTTATGTTTTTTGTTCTAAATGGTGGCCAAGTTGGAATAGTTCCAAATAAGATACTACCATAGACTCAACAAACCGGCTGAGAGTACATTTGCTGCGCAGGCGAAAAGAAGCACTCGGATAAAAGCAGGTTCTTAAGTGAACTAGGGATAGTTCCAGGTGCCAAGTTCAATAAAAGTTGTATTGTGACAATCTTTGGTGCGGTTACTGGTAAGGAACCGAGATCCAATAACATAAACAAGCATGTCTTAGGCGTTATCACTTGATAAGAGAGATAGTGTAGAGGGGAGATAAAAAATTAGAACGATGTCCTTTGAGGATAACTCCGGGCGATCCTTTCACCAAGGCTTTGAGTGTTCATGTACCAACTAGACATTTTTTGATGGTATAGGGGTTGTACATGTAGGTGATTGACTCTAGTTCAAGTGAGAGATTATTAGTGTTAGTGTCTAGAGACAATCCATTGTGGACATAATGCTTTAGATAATATCGATATTGATTTAATATTATTATTTATTTAATATTAAATATATGGTATTACTATTAGAATATTATGTTTGATTGTTTGCATTTGTTCTTATTTGTGTTCCTTAGAAATATTGCTATCATTGAGTGTGTGAGAACTTTCGAGATGACCTAAGCATGATTCTCAAATGGCCCCAATCGAGGATCATCAAGAATGGGATATTGATGATCTGATGGAGATTGATGTCAATCTCATCATACTCTTTGAGGTGTAGTAGATCTCACTACTCGAGATACTAGGTATCTCATGATGGATGCACAAATACCTTAGAGGGTATTGGTATACCCATCAGAAACCGTTTGATGTAGTTCCACTATATGTGTCTCTGGTGTCTCGGTTAGTGGGAAGCGATCGATACTCAGCTGACTTGGTCGTCATACGCCGTGTGTGTGGGATGATGAACTTTGATAACAATGGCCGCCTTGCACCCTAACCATGGGTAGATACATGCTTGATTGGGTTCATCGCCCAAGTCGTGTCAGCGTGGTAGTTGGCGAAAATGATTCATTCCTCAAAAGTGGATTTAGAGAGAATACTCATCTTACCGTCATAATTGGATCAAAGTCATTGCCGATGCATGTCAACTTGGACTTTGTGGCAAGTGTGACATAAGTGATCAATTAGTGATTAGAGATAAATTGATTAAGTTATTTGAATAGACACTTCATCATGTTCAAGGCTTAATCAGTATTCGCGTGAATGAAATGAAATCGTAATAGCCCATGTTTTGATTCTGGTGTAGTTGCACATTTCCTCAGCAACATACCTCATATATTGAGAATGTTTGATTTATTGTCTAGGGTTCAATTAAGACCGTTAGTTTGACTAATCGCTTCGATATATGATGGCCTATGTGGTGGGTCACAACAAGTAATGGTTGTTTGCTAATTATAGTTGGTTGATTAAATGTTAAATTAGATTTAATATTTAATTTTGGAGAATAATTAATAATAGATTAATTTAGAATTAATTATTATTAATGTTTAAATAAATTGGATTTAATTAAATAAGAATTCCCAATAATAATATTTGGAATATTATTGTAGGATTTAATATATATGGATATATATCGTAGAGATTTGTCATATATGTATTTAAATCGAATTAGAGATGATATGTGAAATAAATCTAAGAGATTTATTTTATTAGGGATTTTTTCTAATAAAGGTTAGCTTAAGATTTAAAATTTGTCTTATCCTATATATATAGCTCTTGGGAATTCATATACGTTAATGTTTATATTTTTCTCCATAAAATCTCTAAGAATTTTCTAGCAAATTCATCTCGAGATTATTATTTGGCGAGATCAAATCTTGATTAAACGGACTATTACGTGGATACCATAGTGGAGGAATCCGTGAGCGAATTCTTTGTAAGAAGCATTTCACGTTTTACATCATTAATTATACGAATTAACTGCTTCGTTGTTGGTGAACTTTAATTTCACGCGCACATATATTACGCACGTGTTTCTAAATTCAACAAAACACATCAACAACCAAATTTCCAATAAACGTAATGTCTTTTTTGGCAATCTTTGTTTCTTTAAATCTCTTTTTGGTGAACTTTGGTTTTGTTTTTGTGTTATGTAGAAAATAAAATTAAATCATAAGAGAGGATATTTGTTTTCACCCTTAATGTGTGATCTTGGGATTCCACTATTTATAATTTTAAATAAAAGCGATTTACATGATTATCTAGTACAACAAAAAGGCAAATAGTATCCAGGAATTCTCCTTTAATGGTTTTTGAGATTCTTTCTTGGGTAATTAAGTGCACTTATATATATAGTGTTGAAGATGATAGATAAATATCATCAATCTCTTAGTCTTTTTTTTAATAATATTTTTATCTTTGCATGAAAAGTTGGGATTAAATCTTAAAATCGGCCCCATAGCTTTTTGACCTTTTTGATTAGTCTCATAACTTTTTTTTGGAACGATTTAGTCCCATAACCATTAAAATTCACTACTACACATTTAAGCTTGGAAGCTCCATGGGAAATATTTTTTTTTTAACGGCTCTCAAGTGGTCCTTGGAAAAGGTTCTATTTAAAAAAATAAAAAAATAAAAGACAACGGTTAAAAATTTGTCGAAGAACAAAAAAGCTTAAACGGCGGTTTCATAACCATTTGTACAAAAATTGGATGGAGGCGGTTTTTATCTTATTCAAGTCAAAACGGACAACGGTTCATAATATTGTCTTAGTAAAACCTGAATTAAAACCACCCTATTTCCCGTTTTGCGTTACGTTACCCAATACATATTGAGCGCGATTTTCGTCCTCCTATATTGGCGCGCCCGCCATAAATCTCCTCCTCCTCCATCTCCTTTCCAAATCATGCTTCTTCTCCTCCTCCTCCTCCAAAATTCGTTGCCCTCTTCCCTCTCTGCTCCCAAATTCATCTCTCCTCCTCCTCACTCCCCTCACACCTTGATCCTTCCCCTGCGCGCTCCTTGCGCCCACTCCTCCCTCCATATAGGTATTTTTTCTTTTTATAAATATATGTATGTATATATATTTAAATTATATATATATATATATGTGCGTGTGTATATATATAGTATATATATGTGTATATATATTAGGATTAATTATTTATATAAATGTGTTTATATGTTTAGTTTGGTTTAGCCAATTTTGTTTGGATTAATTGTTGTTAGTGTGCAGGATTAATGTTGGTTTAATTATATTGTTGTTAGTAGCTTGGATTAATTGTTGTGAGTGGCCTAATTAATTAATTTTTGTTAGTGTTAGAGATGAATATATATTGTGTGGCTTGACTTGATCTTTTATGCTAATTTTAGAGATGAACAATTGATGCACTCAAGGTGTTTGATAATATGCTTGTGTGAGGATTCACGCATAAATTAGGATTAATACATTAGGATATATTTGGCTTATTAATTTGATGAATGGATAGTGTGTTTGCTTTAGATGATTGATGGTACATTAGGATACATATTGTCTTGATAAGCAACAAAACCTTAGGTACTCCCACATTCTATATGCAAGTTTTTGTAAGACTAATTTTGTGAATGAGTCAAAAATTGGAAGGATTTCAAAATTAGAAAATTAAAATGAATGTAGATTAAGTATGGTTAGGTATGCCTTTGTTTTTATTCTGAAATAATTACTTCGTATTGTTTTTCTATGTGCATCTCTAGTTACATATGGATCTAAAGTGGGTTGACGCGGATCGATTATCGGTATAGGAATGGGGTGGAAGAATTTTGTAATCATGCGATTAGACACCGCATCAAACCATCGGTACATTCCATATCCTTGTTGGAAATGTATTGAATGAAAAAAAAAAAGGGTTGGTAGAGAAAATTTGTTCGTCCACTTGATGATTCACAGTATTGATAAAAACATATCTTAGTTTGGACATCTCATGGTGAGACAAAGATAGATGTAGCTCAAGAAACCTAGGAACCGACTTTTTAGGTTTGAAGACAAGTGAATGCCGGATAGTTTAGGAGATGTCTTGAGTGTTGATACGCGAGTGGGGATAGCGATGATATGTGAGATCAGATTATATGTCGAGGAGAAGTTAAAGGGATTCTGCTTTGGATTACCCTATTCGCCCGGTGTAAGAAAAAACAAAAGCATCATTTTGTTGTTGATATTGTTCAACATTTTGTACTCACGATTGTCGATCGTTCTTCACAAGTATCTTTGGAAGCAATTAGTGGTCTATCGTGCGATGGAAATATCTTTGCCTAATAGAGCATATGATGCTAAACAAATTGATTGTAGAATCTGCCACACCACAAAAAGCCTGTAAATCACCACAAAATGCTAAAGAGAAATCAAGAGGTTATTAAATGAAGCGATCGGAGGGAGAACGAGAGACCTGAATTATTGGTGCGGCGTAGACTTGGTTATCAATGCCTAGAGACTTAGATCACGAATTTGCCGTCAGACAGATTTATGGTGAGCCGCGATGGTGGAGTCCAATGTTTTGATACCCTCACAATCAGATGAGTGCTTACTTTTCATCGGGTCTTTTGAAGAATACATCGTTCGGAGCATGTGCTTGAAGTCTTGAGCGACAGTGGTTGAGTGCAACCACCATAGCCTTTTACCTCGGTATGTGTTTATTAATTATCGTTATTTACTTTTCTATATAGTTTAATTTTTTTAAATATTAATTAAGCGATATATATGTTGGTTAAAAGATATTTGGGTGAGGTATATCTCTCTGAGATCTTAGGAACATGTGGAATGTATTCGTTAGTCTCCCCCAAAGTGTCTTTGCTTTTAATGGGGTGATAAAAGCCACAGGGCATGGAGGATAGTCGAACATATCTTTGAAATATCTTGGAGAGAGAACATCTCATTTTTTGGCCAACAAATATGGGGGTGAGTAATAAACATTTCGTTAAAATTTATATTCATAATATGATATTTGCATATATCTTTAAATTCGTAGATTAATTTTAATATTTAATATAATATAAGGCCGAATTGGTGTTGGTCGCCCATAAGTATGAATACATTAAGTGTATTTTTATGGACCCGGTATGAATGGGAATTAAGAATCACCCGCATCTCACGTCATTCATGGAAGCGTAAGTTCATTTTTTAATATTCTAATATAATGATTTGTTTTACTTTTAAAATTATGCATATTTAATCTATTTTTATTTTGAATTATAATAATAATAGTGTGATGACGATGTATCGGAAGTCAGCCTTCTAATCAAGGCTCAAGACTTAATTTCAATAAAGCCGATTGGTGGACAAATATTAAGGTAAATTTAATTTAGTAAGTTATCAAATTAATGAAAAATAATCATAATTATGTCACGTGGCTTATAATTCTTTAATCATAACGAGTTCCGAGGCAAGAAGATGGTGCCCATTGTAGACATTTTGTATTATTCTTGTATTGAAGATATAATCCTCGCTTCTCAAACCACGATTAATCCTAAACAATTTAAGTCAATTTATCGATTTATTTAAATTATTATTGATTGAATAAAAATTCATATCTTATGATCTAACTATATTGATTGATGCGTTGTTTTGCCGGTTTATACATGAGCGTAAAAACTCAAGACTTACTCAACAAAAAGAATGGAGAAATGGAAAAGAGATTGGGCGAGAACTTTTCCAAATCAATTTTTGTATATTTTTTAATTAAAGTGGTATAACTTTTGGTGGCAATGTAATTAAACTTATATATTTGTGATGATATATATTTCATGTTTTTGAATATATTGGACGTATGTATGTATATTTATTTATTTATACATGTGTATGTTTTATTTATTTGATGTTTTGGTATTGGGCGTATATATATTATAGTGGTATAAGTTTTGGTTTTTGTATAAGCAGGATTTTTTAAAATATAAATTAATTATTAAAAAAAAAATATTAGGCGGCGATTTTTAAACCGCCCAAGTAAACGATTAAAAAAATATATATTAGGTAATAAATTTATGAGCCATTGTCGAAATGTTTAACTAATCACGGTTTATAACCGTTGTCCAAGTCTAAGACGATTGCAATGCGGTTAATAACATTTGTCAGAATCCTTTTTTCTTAGGCAATGTTTTTCAAATTTATCTAAAACGATAACAATTTATTCTTGGACAACCGTTAAAACCCTGTCTAAGGCCTTTTTAAAAAAGTCTGTCCCAAATCAGTATTAGTGATTGTTGATTTTCATCCCATAACTATTTTTGGAATAATTTAGTCCTTTACTCACCCCAGGCTGATTTTAGGTCCTATATTATTGGAAAGCATCCAAAAGCGACATTGTTTCACTCATTGATGGTGTATAATTTACTTGTAAAACCAGTGCCTAAAACACAAGCCTCTTAAATACTTTCAATTTTAAAGGGCGCATGATTGACATGCTAATGAAACAACGATAAATGCGATTTTTGGGGTGATTTTCGGAAATATAGGGCGAAAATTGGAAGCGATTCTAGTTGTTAGAGACTATCGTTTCCAAAATAATTATGGGACTAATAAAAAATAAAGTATAAAAGTATGGGATCATTTTAGGGATTTAATCTCAGAAGAGTTGGTTGTAGTGTTGTGCATTATATTGATACACAGTAAAGATAGAACGTGTGAAGTTGAATTTTATGGCATGAATGAAATCTAGAGATAACCATTTAATGGTTGGAAGTGATTTGCAGGACAGGTGGGAAATTTGAATTTGTTCTTATTTGAGAGAAATCAACAATAGATTTTTCTATAGCAATATAATATGAAAAATATCTATGTATAAGGGAACTTTTCTGCCTTTGTCTTGATCATGGTTTTTGTTTGGATACCCCACTTGTAACCTTGGCGTTTTTCTTGACTTTTTTGGATCGTAGCCCCACCTCCCTTTTCCCCTTTTACTAAGGGCATCATCTGTATGACTAGACGAAATTATGATTGAGTGGGACGAATTCATGAATGAAATTAAAGGTATGAATATTATACATGAGCAAAATATTAGTCCTTCTGGATCAAATTGACACTCAAATGACCAAAAATTGAAAAAAAAAAAATCTAATATATATGAACAAAATTTTTAATTCTTCTGGCCTTCCAAAAAAAAAAATGTTCTTATGGATCAAAAAATTAATAAACCGAAGAACCAAAATTTTAAAAGTCTAATATACATGAACAAAATTTTAGTCCTTCTGGACCAAAATCGACACCCAAATGACCAAAATTGAAAAAATAAAATAAAATAGAAAATACAATTATTGTTTTACAAGAAAAAAATATAGTAGTCAGAGAAAAAAAAGTTCTTTCATTCATAACTTCTTTTTGTAATCCATTTTTCTAAAAAAATTTAACTATCCCCAACTATCTCGGTTAATGGAATTTTGGCCCCTAACTATCACATTTTGGTCTCCTAACTATCAATTTTGATCTCCTAACTATCGATTTTGGTCACCTAACTATCTCGATTGTCGATTTTGGTCATTTTAGTTGGATAATAGAAAAAATTGTCATTTTTAATCATGCGCAAGTCACGTATCGGTTAAAATTGCTGATTTTTGAGCTCGTAGGTGATGTGGACACTGACTGTTTAAAGAAAAAATTATTTTTCTAAAAAATTAGAAAAAAATAGAAAATTTCTCCTAAGTGTGAAAAAAATGAATTTATAAGCGTCCACGTCAACCATGGAGCTGAAAAAACCTCAATTTTAATCGGCCGCGTGACTCACAAGGTGATAAAAAAGATAAAATTTTATGTTTACGTGAAAATGGAGATAAAAATTAGATAATCGGGAATAGTTATGCAAAAAAAACTTTTTTTCTTCCAACACCCAAGTTGAAAAAAGGTTTTATTTTTTGGTAGTCCAATCACAACATCCAACGGAAATCTTAATTGAAACGCCAAAACGACGCCTTGTTTTTGAGTTTTCTCCGATCATTTTGGGACTAAAATTTATGTATCATCAAAGTTATTTTACTAAATTAACTTACAAAAAAAAAACTTGTAAAAATCTATTCGGCGCTAAAGTTATTTAACCATTTGTGTATTCAACTCCATGTGTTTTATTTTGTTGATCAATAGTAATTAGTAATATATGATCAATTTATTTAGCTTTTAATTTTAATTTTTCCAAAGTATCATGCATCTCAAAGTATATGTCTTGATATCAAAGGAGAAAGATTAATGATTTTAACTCAAAGTCAATAGGATGATATCAATATATTTTGGTTTTAATAAACAAATTTAAAAATTTGAGAATCTTTTGGATGAAGGAAAACGTTTAAAATGGAAAAAAAGAAAAAATGGAAGGAGATTAATGAATTTGGATTTAAAAAGTCACTTAGAAACTTGACATCAAATGATAAACGAAAAGTGATGAAATATGAAAAGACGATGAATTTGTTCAAAATGAGAGTGTAAATAGACGAACCTTGATAATCAGGGAAAGTGGAACAATATTCATCACCAAATTAGAGATTTTCTTAGTGGATCGAGATAGGTCCCAAAATGAGAGATTTTATAGCTTGTTTACCAAATGGTGAGAAAAATAGATTGAAGTTGGCTATACTCAATTTCTTTACACAAAAATTTTATGTTTTTGTTTGTAAGTTGTTCAGGAAAGCCAAGTCCAAATTCAGTTTGTTAGCTAATGAAGGTTATAATGATTGCCATTATCTAAGTCTTTGTTTGAGAGGTCATGAAGTTTTAAGGAACAAATGAAATGTATGACCGATTGCCTTGAATTGAAACAAGATTAACAAAACACAGGACAATTGATGCAAGCATATATACAAAAGTTCAACTCAACAATGAAGAGAGCATTGAAAACTAAAGTACTACCCAAATAATATTAGGGCTTTGGCCAGATGACTTGTTCGCAGTCCAAAGACTCATAGTATATTTTTTGAAGTATGCAACTTATTTCCGGTCTCATGAAAAATTTACCAGAAAAGCGCAATGTTAATATAGAACATAGTTGCATGCTTTATTTGGAATAGTTTGCTTTCTATTTTTGTATAGTTGCACGCTTTCAAAATGCACTACGAAAGAAATCTCAGCACCTTAATACATACGGCACTAATTTCACTCATAATATTACTATTGTGCAAAAGAATGACAAAAAATAATCACGTGACGAATGTTAATAACAAAAAAACAATTCAAATTCAAAATTAATATCATAGTAGAACAAAGACGTCATTTGGGATAGTATCCAAAATCCTTATAATTTTTTTTAAATTTTTAAACTTAAAAGTTTGATGTCTAAATTAGTCTAGATTTTTCGTGAAGTTACATCATTTTCGTCCCAAGTTACTTTGAATTGATGAAATGATGTCTTCTTTTATCATGCATTTCAGCCATAATCTCCAAATTAAATGCTCACATGTAAGATTTATGATCAAAAACGACGTCGTTTTTGTCAATTTTAATTTGGGACAAAATGGTAAAATTAAAAATGGAGATTTAATTTTCAGACATCAAAACTTTTTTAATTTACGGGAAAAAAGTGAAAGTTTATGACTATTTTTTTTTATCTGATGAGGACAGTGTCTTAGATCTATTCGAGATGCAATTAAATACATATTTAAATTATTTATTTATTATCAGCATTGAATTAATCCTATATTAATTCAAATAACAAATAAAACCAAATAAACCATCATGCAGACAACAAGTTTCACGAATCATATCCATCGCGAACTAGGAGTTCTGAGAAATATACTCTTTTGAGTGACAAATCGTTGAGTAGATGGATCAACCAAAAAAACACCTTCTCAAATATGTCTCCAAGTCCTTTGATCGAATCCGATGGAAGGATTCCTACGAAC
Source organism: Stenogyne calaminthoides (assembly GCA_037126765.1). Taxonomy (NCBI): domain Eukaryota; kingdom Viridiplantae; phylum Streptophyta; class Magnoliopsida; order Lamiales; family Lamiaceae; genus Stenogyne; species Stenogyne calaminthoides. Next base: position 32,401,793 of record JBBCBC010000017.1, on the reverse strand, counting down.
AAATTTAATAAAAGAAAACACAAAAAATATATTGACCACCACCTTGTGGATTCTAATTTTTCCAACTCATAGAATCGTATTGGGGATGAAAAATTCATCCCATATTTATAAGAGTAAGGGTTCAAATTTTGTGCCCAATTAGTATGATGGAAAATTTTTATATCTTCCCAAATCACAATCTTGAATATATCTCATATATTCTATTTTCCAAAAAATCACAAAATATATTTTTTTCTTCCCATTCTTTTAAAATTTTTAAAAATAACAATGCACAAGAAGGACAAGATTTTATTTTTCGAATTTATGGGATAATCTTATCAGAGACTCCGAAATCACTTTATCTTTTTCCATAAATATTTTCCAAGAAAAATCAAGAAAAATCTTTCACTCTTCTTCTCCCATAACTTTTGAAAAAATGAAAAAAATAATAAAATAATTTTTTATTCTTTTTTCATTAATTAGACTTATATTTGGGCTATTTGGCGTTTGGAAGTTAATTAAGATTCGATTCCAATTCAATTTATGAATTTACCAATATTGAGCCACAATATTTATTCATCCCATTAATATTAATTTACTCCACTATAAAATTAATATTGACTATTGTCGACTTAACCCATATTACGACAATATGGCTCCGATTTATTATTTTCCATGTTTAAGATTATTTAGTCCATTAATTAATTAAGCCCTTTGAAAAGCTTTATATTTAATTAATATCTTTTACTGTGAAAGAAAAAGACAACTCAACATTATTATCCATATCTAAAACTTTAATTCCACTTGCAAGGTTTGGTATGATAAAACTTCTTTGAGCCCACCAAGGGGACAAATCAGCCAAAACTTTCCTTCACATTGCTCTGTGATATTAAATCTTGCTTGATTTATGTGAATTAATAATATTGCCCAAAATGCAAAAGTATAGAATCACCTATATTTCTAAACCCAATGCGGATCAAAAGCGATAAATGCCTAATTACACACAATCCTATTTAAGTGATGAGGTTAAAAATTAATAACCAATGAGGTCCTAATTTTTCATCAATAAGTCGGTGACAGGATTTATCCTCCTCTCTAGTCCTCTTCAAGACACCTCAATGTCTTGGAAATCTCTTGGTCAAGACAAGTCAATCAGGGGCGTTACAATCGCGAACCTCTACCAATGGAATGTTCGGTTATCTAGGTTGTGAAGATGTCTTATTCTGCGGATTTGTTAATGTGATCTTCGCAGATGGGTATAACCCGTTAACTACAATGCAATATGTACTAATATTGAGCGGTTTGCGATAAATAAATTACATTCATTTATATTTAAAAACAAAATGATAAAATAATTTATATTCAAAAATAAAGAGTACATTAGTATGTTATTACGAAAACATACTTTCACGATTAACCCCAAGCAAATCTCTTTATACTCAAAAGTCCGCTTTGGATTGAGTTGATTTTTTTTTGTTGCGACCGTCTTTTTAGGAGCTTCCGCGGGTCCAATCTTCTTCTCAAATCTCTTTCTAGATCAAAATAGTTTTTTAATCAATTCAGCCCATTTAATTTCGTTTCCCTACCTAATAAACCAAACACGTCATTTCTCCACATTTAAGGGGGTGTTTAGAACCCTTGTAAATAAAGCGAAAAACACTTAGAATTTAAAAAGTAGAGTCTTGGGACTAAAAAAAAAAAGACTTTCATCTAAAAATAGAGAGTGCAAAGCACTTAGGAAGCGCAGTTAAGTGAAGTTAGTGTAATAAAAGCATGAATTCCTATTAAATTGAGCACAAAAATCACATAAATACAAAGCAATTCTGACACCCAAAACACAAACCGACCAAAACACTTATTTATCAACTTAATCGAGATATTGAATAGAAAAACGATCTAAGAAAGATATGCAAGAGATGCTTTAACATATGGTTTTGAAACATACATTTTGGGTGACATAGACAAAAAAACACAAAACACAAAGAGTTAAGATAGATATTGTAACATCTATGAGAAGAGACAGTACCATAGTTGCTAGTTGAAGATATGCACCAAGTAAACTCCAAAAGAGTGGAATCTCATAGTATTAAGATTGCAACGACACTCATAATGCATTTTAGAACCATGCAACATTATCTTGAAAAATGCAACTTGTTTTATATTGAACCGTATAACTATTTTTCCATATTAATAATTGCAATGGTTCAGTGTAAATAAGTTGCATCTTTCAAGATAATAAGTTGTACATGATTCTAAAAATACACTATGAAGTGCACGGTGCATGTCAGATGCAAACAAGACTTAGCCAACTCAAAACTACATACTAGACAAACCGCGTGCCCAAGGAAAACTTGGCTCTTGGTCTTAAACTCGTGATCTTTTAAGTTTCGTGTTCATTCATTCCATCAACTTGAACATTTCAAAATACTAAAAACATTCATATTATTAGTTGTTATTATTATAGTAATAATGAGTACTTAATAAAGATGGGCTGGTAATGCAGGTTCCATGATGATGGGAAGAGGTTGTTTAGGATATGTAATAAGTGCGCTTTTTAATTATACTACAACACGTCTCATGTTCACGTGACATCTAATGTCACTTATGAACCTAATAACATTTGTCCCACTTATACTCAAAAACATTGACAACGCACTATCTTTCACATGTCTCTTGAATGTATTAAAGAGGCAGACACTTTGCAGAACGGATACGCCAAAATTATCCTCCGATGCGCATCTTTGCCACCTCTACATCTCCTCTCTAATGATTTCTCGGTCTAAGATGGTGTTTTTCTTTTAATGTGTTTGTTGGCTTTGTAGGTTCTTCGTTCCTTGAATTTGCAACCGCCTCCAGCAGAGATATTGGAAAATTTGAACTACATCAAAGTCTCACCAAGAAATTCTTGAGCCAAACGCTTTTTCCTTTGCCTTCACAAGCAACTACTTATTCGGCTTCCATGGTTGAGTCGGTGATGCAATATTGCTTCACATCCTCCATGTCATGGCTACACTTCCCAAACTTAACACATTACCCGAGAGATCTTACGGAATCTATATCGATTACCGTCTGAGCCGTGTATCCTACGGGATAAGATTGTCTGATCGATAAACCATCATTCTATCTTGAGTTCTTTTCAGAACGAGAATGTTTTTAACAGTAGTCCAATGTTCTTTTTCTGGATTACTTGATATCTTTGCTATCATTCCTATGACAAAGCAAATGTCTCCAGATCTAAGTGCACAACATTGCATACATGGGAGAAACTGTTGCCCGTAGCGTGGAGTTCCCTCGTGTCATCTATCTCGTTTTGTATCTTTGGACACATTTTTTTTGATAGATGGATTCCATAT